>JACEFZ010024169.1:92616-767616 GCA_014155875.1 Cepaea nemoralis | reverse complement strand
ATTACTACTACTTATATTGTTGCTACTGCTGCTGCTGCTGCTGCTGCTGCTGCTACTACTACTACTACTACTACTACTACTACTACTACTACTACTACTGCTGCTGCTGCTGCTGCTGCTGCTACTACTACTATTTTATACGGAATACTAATGTGGACAGTATTTTGAGATAGTTCAGAAATCCACCACTGTGACAGATGCTTGTGATTTTATGTCAGAACACGAAAGTGCCATTGTCCTCAGTGCTAACATTAGTTACATATGTATGCATATAGATATGGGCGGGAGAGTCAGACAACAACAACAACAACAACAACAACACACACACACACACACACACACACACACACACGGAGCGCGCGCATAACATTATTAATCTATTTCGTCTATTACTGCGCTGTGATTTCAATAAAATGGTATGATAGAATCACCAATGTATAGCTCAGGGTGAACTAAACAAATATCAGTGAACCAAAAGGTGAGGAAAAGACAGGACACACACTGAGACAACCTACGGACAATATAACTAGACACTCTCTTGTCCGGAACCCACAAGACAGGACACACACTGAGACAACCTACGGACAATATAACTAGACACTCTCTTGTCCGGAACCCACAAGACAGGACACACACTGAGACAACCTACGGACAATATAACTAGACACTCTCTTGTCCGGAACCCACAAGACAGGACACACACTGAGACAACCTACGGACAATATAACTAGACACTCTCTTGTCCGGAACCCACAAGACAGGACACACACTGAGACAACCTACGGACAATATAACTAGACACTCTCTTGTCCGGAACCCACAAGACAGGACACACACTGAGACAACCTACGGACAATATAACTAGACACTCTCTTGTCCGGAACCCACAAGACAGGACACACACTGAGACAACCTACGGACAATATAACTAGACACTCTCTTGTCCGGAACCCACAAGACAGGACACACACTGAGACAACCTACGGACAATATAACTAGACACTCTCTTGTCTGGAACCCACAAGATAGGAACACACACTGAGCCGACACCTACGGACAATATAACTAGACACTCTCTTGTCCGGAACCCACAAGACAGGACACACACTGAGACAACCTACGGACAATATACTAGACACTCTCTTGGTCCGGAACCCACAAGACAGGACACACACTGAGACAAACCTAGACGGACAATATAACTAGACACTCTCTTGTCTGGAACCCACAAGACAGGACACACACTGAGACAACCTACGGACAATATAACTAGACACTCTCTTGTCCGAACCCACAAGACAGGACACACACTGAACAACCTACGGACAATATAACTAGACACTCTCTTGTCTGGAACCCACAAGACAGGACACACACTGAGACAACCTAAGGACAATATAACTAGACACTCTCTTGTCCGGAACCCACAAGACAGGACACACACTGAGACAACCTACGGACAATATAACTAGACACTCTCTTGTCTGGAACCCACAAGGCAGGACACACACTGAGACAACCTAAGGACAATATAACTAGACACTCTCTTGTCTGGAACCCACAAGACAGGACACACACTGAGACAACCTACGGACAATATAACTAGACACTCGCTTCTCTGGAACCCACAAGACAGGACACACACTGAGACAACCTAAGGACAATATAACTAGACACTCTCTTGTCCGGAACCCACAAGACAGGACACACACTGAGACAACCTAAGGACAATATAACTAGACACTCTCTTGTCCGGAACCCACAAGACAGGACACACACTGAGACAACCTACGGACAATATAACTAGACACTCTCTTGTCCGGAACCCACAAGACAGGACACACACTGAGACAACCTAAGGACAATATAACTAGACACTCTCTTGTCCGGAACCCACAAGACAGGACACACACTGAGACAACCTAAGGACAATATAACTAGACACTCTCTTGTCCGGAACCCACAAGACAGGACACACACTGAGACAACCTAAGGACAATATAACTAGACACTCTCTTGTCCGGAACCCACAAGACAGGACACACACTGAGACAACCTACGGACAATATATCTAGACACTCTCTTGGTCCGGAACCCACAAGACCAGGACACACACTGAGACAACCTACGGACAATATAACTAGACACTCTCTTGTCCGGAACCCACAAGACAGGACACACACTGAGACAACCTACGGACAATATAACTAGACACTCTCTTGTCTGGAACCACAAGACAGGACACACACCTGAGACAACCTAAGGACAATATACTAGACACTCTCTTGTCCGGAACCCACAAGACAGGACACACACTGAGACAACCTAAGGGACAATATATCTAGACACTCTCTTGTCCGGAACCCACAAGACAGGACACACACTGAGACAACCTACGGACAATATAACTAGACACTCTCTTGTCCGGAACCCACAAGACAGGGACACACACTGAGACACCTACGGACAATATAACTAGACACTCTCTTTGTCTGGAACCCACAAGACAGGACACACTGAGACAAACCTAAGGACAATTATAACTAGACACTCTCTTGTCCGGAACCCACAAGACAGGACACACACTGAGACAATCCTAAGGACAATATAATCTAGGACACTCTCTTGTCCAGGAACCACAAGGACAGGACACACACTGAGCAAACCTACGGACAATATAACTAGACACTCTCTTGTCCGGAACCCACAAGACAGGACACACACTGAGGACAAACCTACGGACATATAACTAGACACTCTCTTGTCCGGAACCCACAAGACAGGACACACACTGAGGACAACCTACGGACAATATAACTAGACACCTTCTTGTCCGGAACCCCACAAGACAGGACACACACTGAGACAACCTAAGGACAATATAACTAGACACTCTCTTGTCCCGAACCCACAAGACAGGACACACACATGAGACAATCCTACGGACAATATAACTAGACACTCTCTTGTCCTGGAACCCACAAGACAGGACCAACACTGTGAGTGACACACCTACGGACAATATAACTAGACAACTCTCTTGTCTGGAACCCACAAGACATGACACACACTGAGACAACCTACGGACAATATATACTAGACATCTCTTGTCTGGAACCCACAAGACAGGACACACACTGAGACAAACTACGGACAATATAACTAGACACTCTCTTGTCCGGAAACCCACAAGGACAGGACACACACTGAGACATACCTACGGACAATATAACTAGACACTCTCTTGTCCGGAACCCACAAGACAGGACTACACACTGAGACAACCTACGGACAATACTAACTAGACACTCTCTTGTCCGGAACCCACACGACCAGGACACACACTGAGACAACCTAAGGACATATTATAACTAGACACTCTCTTGTCCGGAACCCACAAGACAGGACACACACTGAGACAACCTACGGACAATATAACTAGACACCTCTCTTGTCTGGAACCCACAAGACAGGACACACACTGAGACAACCTAAGGACAATATAACTAGACACTCTCTTGTCTGGAACCCACAAGACAGGACACACACTGAGACAACCTACGGACAATATAACTAGACACTCTCTTGTCTGGAAACCCACAAGACAGGACACACACTGAGACAACCTACGGACAATATAACTAGACACTCTCTTGTCCGGAACCCACAAGACAGGACACACACTGAGACAACCTAAGGACAATATAACTAGACACTCTCTTGTCCGGAACCCACAAGACAGGACACACACTGAGACAACCTAAGGACAATATAACTAGACACTCTCTTGTCTGGAACCCACAAGACAGGACACACACTGAGACAACCTACGGACAATATAACTAGACACTCTCTTGTCCGGAACCCACAAGACAGGACACACACTGAGACAACCTACGGACAATATAACTAGACACTCTCTTGTCCGGAACCCACAAGACAGGACACACACTGAGACAACCTACGGACAATATAACTAGACACTCTCTTGTCCGGAACCCACAAGACAGGACACACACTGAGACAACCTAAGGACAATATAACTAGACACTCTCTTGTCTGGAACCCACAAGACAGGACACACACTGAGACAACCTACGGACAATATAACTAGACACTCTCTTGTCCGGAACCCACAAGACAGGACACACACTGAGACAACCTAAGGACAATATAACTAGACACTCTCTTGTCTGGAACCCACAAGACAGGACACACACTGAGACAACCTACGGACAATATAACTAGACACTCTCTTGTCCGGAACCCACAAGACAGGACACACACTGAGGACAACCTAAGGACAATATAACTAGACACTCTCTTGTCTGGAACCCACAAGACAGGACACACACTGAGACAACCTACGGACAATATAACTAGACACTCTCTTGTCCGGAACCCACAAGACAGGACACACACTGAGACAACCTACGGACAATATAACTAGACACTCTCTTGTCCGGAACCCACAAGACAGGACACACACTGAGACAACCTACGGACAATATAACTAGGACACTCTCTTGTCCGGAACCCACAAGACAGGACACACACTGAGACAACCTAAGGACAATATAACTAGACACTCTCTTGTCTGGAACCCACAAGACAGGACACACACTGAGACAACCTACGGACAATATAACTAGACACTCTCTTGTCCGGAACCCACAAGGCAAACTAAGTAGCGGAAGACTAAACACACACAGAGAATTACAGATAGATAATAATACTGGGGGAACATGGAGAGCAGCTGCAGGAGATAGCAGAACACACAACGGCTCGGAGTGGTTTGGTTTTGGCCTTTGCTCCAATGAAGGATACAGGGCAGAAGAATGATAATTTCAAAAAGAATCTAATTTTATCACTTGTAGTCACACCTGTAATCAGAAGATGAAAATTGCAACAAGGAAGTGAGTTTGGAAAACCATGTTACATGAATGTTGCCTCATCAGTGTATCACACTTTTTTTTCTGGGGAAACTGTATGACGAAGAGCGTCTGACGTGGAAACCCTATATGACGTGGAAATCCTGTATGACGTGGAAACTCTATTTGAGGTGGAAACTCTGTATAACGTGGAAACTTTGTATGACGTGGAAATTTTGTATGACTTGGTGTCTGTATAACTGGAATGATTGTGTACCCAAGATATGAGAGAAATAGTAGGAACGTGACAGCCATCATCTGTGGGAGCAGGTTATCTTGTGTGCTTCATTGTCCTTGCTGATGCCCAGCTACTGTGTGCATTAGAGACCAGTTCTCAGATTACCGGAGGAGCTGGGACATGAACTGTACAGTGAGTGCCCACTACTGGTGCTCTTCAGTGTGTGTGTGTGTGTGTGCACGTGCAGTTTATTTACCAGTGTCCGTGCTTCAATGTCTGTGTGTGCGTGTGCGTGCATTATTGACCGACGTCCGTGCTTCAGTATTTTCTGCAGGTATTCCTGGCTCAAATGAAACATGGCGCCCGGCAGCTGCCATCAACTGCTCCTCGTTCAATGCCAGCACTCCCTGCCTGTCTCCTGACTCGGACAGACGATACTGCCTGGAGAATGGCTCTCTAGTCACCGGTCAGTGTGCTGTTCAAAGGGCACTATGTTTGTAAGTAAAGAAACCAGACACCTCACTAACTCAACAATGCATTCTCACTAACTATGATCTGTATGTCATAGTTTTGTATATCCATTTGTATATTAAGTATGGCTGGGCTTCCTGGTGTAGAGGTTAAGGACGTTGTTCATAATCCTGTATACTCTCATAGGAAACACAGCTGCGCGAGATTTGGTAGCAGATACTTACGGGGGTATGTGAGCCGGTCGTTCAGAAAGCAATGGCAAACTACTAACGTAAAACTTGCCAAGACATCAACAGCAACTGAAAAATGCTGTTGTTAATTGCAATGTCCTATAAAGGATATGCAACAACAACAAAATATTAAGTATGACGTTTTTTGGGTGAAATTGTGTTGCACTGCAACTGCATGAAAGGCACTTCAACAATCAGTTGGTTGTTGTCACAGAGAGGTGTGCTACCACAAGTTGCATGACGCTATATTCAGAGAAAAGGGTGACAGGCTAATGAGGGGCAAATCATGGATGGGTCGGGCGGAAGATGTCGTCAGACAGGTCTGCAGTCTTACCAGTATCAACCCCGGCAAGGAATGGATGCCGGTGCCTCCAGCTTTTAAATGCACTTTCTCCTGCATTATCACACTCGACAGACGGTGCAGAGAGCAGAACCCTGCCGCTGTCAATGCAGAGGTGAACGCGCTCATCTATGAACACTCAGATAGCCCCGAAGTGCTCATCTATACAGATGGATCTGTTGTAAAGCAGCAGAAAATTGCATGGGCATTTACAGCCCCTTCAGCGGGCCGAACCGTCCAAGAATACAGTGGTGCCCACACTATGCCCACGAGCAGCATGACGATGGAGGTGATGGAAGTTACACAGGCTTTCATATGGCTGGAATCACAGCATTATACCAACGTGTGTGTACTTAAGTGACTCAATGAGCATGATTCAGAAGATCGAAGCTGGACAGTGGACTGAGTCGCTGTGGAAGTCTGTTGTCCGTAAAGTCACCTTCATCTTCGTCCCGGGATATGCGGGAGTCGAGGGAAATGAACGAGCTGATAAACTAGATGGCTCTGCAACCCCTGTAGATGGCCAGTCCATGGATAGTGCCGATGTTATTAACGTCCTTAAAGATATGGCGAGAACAGAGGACTTTGACGTCAGTGAATCCATATCGCTGTCCAGGATGAAGACTTAGGAGTAAGAATCGGCACGGCCAGACGTGAGAGGTACATTGGGAAAACGAGGTGCCTCGTCAACCAACACAGAACTGGCACTATTAGCCATCGGGCGCTGATGCATATGCTGGGGGGAGAATCTGAGCACCTATGGACCTGTCTGGAGTGCAATGAAGATACCCCAACTGATAACTGATAAGTTGCTTTCATGAAAGGCATCTCACACAATCAGTTGATAGTTGTCACAGAGAGGTGTGCCACCATAAGTTCCTTTCATGAAAGACCCCTCAACAATCTCTGAATCGTGTTCAGAGACGGTGGAAAGAACACAGGCAATGAAGTACCTGGGGATACTGTTTGATCGAAGCCTTGCTTATAATGAGCACATAGATCAGGTGATAACAAAAGCCAAGCGGGGTTTGGCTGTGATGCGGGTGATGGACGGCAGCAAACTGTGAGAAGCGCCATCTATGTCTTCTGTACGAGGGGCTGGTCATGTCTGTTTTTGAGTACGCGATGGCAATCCTGACTCTCAGTCGTAAGCAGATAGAAAGGATGGAAAGGATACAGAGTGAAGCTATGCGCATTATTCTTGGATGTACAAGACATACAGCATGCAGGGCGATGCATACCATCTTGATTTTCCAACCATTTAAGACAGAATACAGGTTTGAGAGCACGCGCCTACCTCAGAGTTAACGCAAACACACAGCATCCACTGCATAGTGAAATTATGAAGGTGAAGGGCAGCAGGTTAAAAAGAGGACGGTCGTGGATGGGTCAAGACGAAGACATGACGAGTGGGTACAAGTGCCAACAGATTTCTGCACATCCTTTTCAGTTTGCATCCAACTAGATAGAAAATGCAGACAAGAAAATCTGGCTGTTGTGGAGGCGGAAGTACAAGCGTTGATTTTCGAGAATTCGCTAGACGGTGATGCGGTCATCTACACAGATGGGTCGGTCGTCCGACATGTGAGAAGCTCATGGGCCTTTACGGCTCAGGCTGGAGGGAGAATTGTGAAGGAGGACTCTGGTGCTTTTGCTGAGACCACAAGTAGCCTGACTATGGAAGTCATGGCAGTAAGTAAAGCAATAACATGGCTCGAGACACAGACATTCACTAGGGCATGTTTCCTTAGCGACTCAATGAGCATGCTCAGGAGGATAGAGATGGGGTGGATCTGAGAGAATGGTTGCTGTCTCTGGAGCGGTCTCGGCTGGCAAAGATTAGTTTCATCTTCACGCCAGGGCATGCAGGAGTACAAGGACATGAGCGGGCTGACAAGCTCGCAGGTAAGGCTACTGTGAAAGGCAGACTGCGCCATGGACCAGAATGACATTCTGAATGCTCTACGAGGAGAAGTAAGACTTTTGTGAGAACCAAGTGATGACGTAAAAAATCCCTTGGCAGTTGGAAATCGAAAAAGAGTAGCCTAACGGGCAAAATTTCGAGTTAAAAATCTACCCAAAGTATTTCAGGATCCTCGCCGATGCAACGGAGTTCGTGCATTGAGCTGAGTTTCTCCAGACTCAGGTTTGAGTTAGGAGGAAAACGGAGCACTTATGGGTTAAACCGTGTGCCGTGATGTTGATCCAACGACTAAAATAACTAAACTAAACCAAGTGATGACTGTGAATCTACAACCATGGTCAGACTGCGAGAACAGAAAATTAAAAGAGGAGTGGCCAAACAAGAACACTACACAGGAAGCCAAAGAAGATTGATAAACCAACACAGAACTGGTGTCGTTAGCCGCTACACGCTGCAGGATTTGCTGAGGAGGGGATCCGAGCACTTATCGAATGGTTCGATGTGCAGTGAGGATGATCTGTTGACTAACTAACTAACTAGCTACCATAAGTTGCTTGCATGAAAGGCATCTCACACAATCAGTTGTTCTTTGTCTCCAAGAATGGGTTCAGTGTTGATCTCAACAGAATAAGAATTTGTGATGAAGCAGGTTCAGTTCATTAATGCCCAGATGAAGGATTAGTCCAAACATGGACACTCATTCTACAAGAAAGTCAAATAAGCACTTTCATACCAAACATTAGGATCATAGCTGTCTGGGACAACAAGGACATTTTGTTCAGACTTATTCTCAATAGAAGGGCCAGATAAACAAATCTGAAAAAATAAACAAAACCAACATAAAATGTTTTGTTTTAACTGAAGGTCAGCAAACTGAGTTTTTCTGTGTAAAATGTGTGTATGTGTCTGTGTGGGTGTGTGTGTGTGGGTGTGTGTGTGTCTGTGTGTGTGTCTGTGTGGGTGTGTGTGTGTCTGTGTGTGTGTGTGTGTGTGTGCCTGTGTGTGTGCCTGTGTGTGTGTCTGTGTGTGCCTGTGTGTGTGTGGGTGTCTGTGTGAGTGTGTGTGCCTGTGTGTGTGTGCCTGTGTGTGTGTCTGTGTGTGTGTATGTGTGTCTGTGTGGGTGTGTGTCTGTGTGGGTGTGTGTCTGTGTGTGGGTGTGTCTCTGTGTGTGGGTGTGTCTGTGTGTGTGTGTGTGTGTGTGTGGGTGTGTGTGTGTGTCTGTGTGTGTGTGTCTGTGTGTGTGTGTCTGTGTCTGTCTGTGTGTGTGTGTGTCTGTGTGTGTGTCTGTGTGTGGGTGTGTCTCTGTGTGTGGGTGTGTCTCTGTGTGTGGGTGTCTCTGTGTGAGTGTGTGTGTCTGTGTGTGTCTGTGTGTGTGTCTGTGTGTGTCTGTGTGTGTCTGTGTCTGTGTCTGTCTGTGTCTGTCTGTGTGTGTGTGTGTGTGTGTCTGTGTGTGTGTGTGTCTGTGTGTGTGTGTGTGTGTCTTTGTGTGTGTGTGTTGTGTGTGTGTGTGTGTGTGTGTGCTGTGTGTGTGTGTGTGTGTGTGTGTGTGTTGTGTCTGTGTGTGTGTGTGTTGTGTGTGTGTGTCTGTGTGTGTGTGTGTGTGTGTGTGTCTGTGTGTGTGTGTGTGTCTGTGTGTGTGTGTGTCTGTGTCTGTGTGTGTCTGTGTCTGTGTGTGTTTGTGTGTGTGTGTCTGTGTGTGTGTGTTGTCTGTGTGTGTGTGTGCTGTCTGTGTGTGTCTGTGTGTGTGTGTCTGTGTGTGTGTGTTGTGTGTGTGTGTGTCTGTGTGTGTGTGTCTGTGTGTGTGTTGTGTGTGCTGTGTGTGTGTCCTGTGTGTCTGTGGTGTGTGTGTGTGTGTGTGTGTGTGTTGTGTCTGTGTGTATGTGTGTGTGGTCTGTGTGTGTGTGTGTGGTGTGTGTGTGTCTGTGTGTGTGTGTGTGTGTGTGTGTGTGTGTGTGTGTGCTGTGTGTGTGTGTGTGGTGTGCTGTGTGTGTGTGTGTGTGTGTCTGTGTGTGTGTGTGTGTGTGTGTGTGTAGTGTGTGTGTTGTGTGATGTGTGTGTGTTACTGTCTGTGTGTGTCTGTGTGTGTGTGTATGTGTGGTGTGGTGTGTGTGTGTGTCTGTGTGTGTATGTGTGTGTGGGGTGTGTGTGTGTGTGTAGTGTGTGTGGTGTGTGTGTGTCTGTGTGTGTCTGTGTGTCTGTGTGTGTCTGTGTGTGTGTGTGTGTGTGTTGTGTGTTGTGGTGTGTTGTGTGTGGTGTGTGTGTGTGTGTGGTGTGTGTGTGTGTTGTGGTGTGTGTGTGTGTGTGTCTGTGTGGGTGTGTATGTGTGTGTAGATGTGTGTGTGTGTGTGTGTGTGTGCTTGTGTGTGCTGTAGTGTGTGGTGTGTGTGTGTGTGTGGTGTGTGTGTGGTGTGTGTGTGTGGTGTGTGGGTGTGTGGTGTTGTGTGTTGTGTGGTGTGTGTGTGTGTGGGTGTGTGTCTGTGTGTCTGTGTCTGTCTGTGTGTGTCTGTCTGTGTGTGTGTGTGTCTGTGTGTGTGTGTCTGTGTGTGTGTCTGTGTGTCTGTGTCTGTGTGTGTGTCTGTGTGTGTGTGTGTCTGTGTGTGTATGTCTGTGTGTGTGTGTGTATGTCTGTGTGTGTGTGTGTGTGTGTGTGTGTGTGTCTGTGTGTGTGTCTGTGTGTGTGTGTGTCTGTGTGTGTGTGTGTTCACTAGTTTTGAACCCAAGTGTAGTCCACACACGTGCTACAACTTCTAGTGCTGGACTGATCTTTACATTTGGATTAGCTTTCGCTATCACTGGTGTCCCTTGCCATTAGGTGAACCCACTTTGACTTCTCAGGTACTTGTACTTTACGTCCTAAAGTCAAGGATCAGGAGTCAACATTTTAGTCCAACTGACCGGTGTAAGGGTTGAACCCGCTACCTCGGCATCAGCACACCAGAAGTTTAATAATGAGGGCTCTTATCCATTCAGCCATGCTGACCTCCTGCAAAATGTTAAATCTTTAAAGATAATTCTCTAAAGAATACGTAATCAAAGATAATTCTCTACAGAATACATAATCAAAGATAATTCTCTAAAGAATACATAACCAAAGAGAATTCTCTGAAGAATACATAATCAAAGATAATTCTCTAAAGAATACATAACCAAAGATTTCCTCCAAACATATGAGAACACAGAACCAAGTAAACAGTTATGAAAGGTGCATCACTTCCTGTATTTAGCAGTTCTGCTGCCAGAACGTACATTTTAAAATATAGTCCGTTTTACTGCAGAAAATTTTACTGAACAATGAATCTAATTTTTAATTGCAGAAATAATGTCTCAGTAGAGGTCGACATCAGTATCTGCACCAACTCCATCTCTGATACAGTCGCCCAGAGACCCAGAGAAGGCTTGGAGAGTTCCACTAGAACTTCAACCACAGCATCAACACCTGTTAGCTCCAGTAGAGCATTCTTAAGTGCTGCTGGAAGAGGGTTTTTTGGTGATGCTGTAGCCCAGTTTGATGGACCACCGTTGACCAGCACTAAGACAACAAACCGTGTTGAAGAGAAGACTTCAACTGCCAGCGTCATCATATCCAGCACCATTGCCACATTATCTGGCAGCAATGGGGGCTCATCTCAAGATGGAGAAGCATCCTCAACCACCAGAATCACATCCAAGGATACCCAGCCAATGTCTCTCTCCTCAGACACAACATCATCCACAACTGCTGGTAGGCAAGTCCCAACAACAGATAGTTCATCTACCAGTCGTGAAACATTCACCAGCAATGAGAAGACATTTAACATGACTGCAACATCCACTACCAGTGTCAGAAACTCATTCAGTTCGAGTGGGACCCCAATCACCAACAATGAGACCCCAATCACCAACAATGAGACCCCAATCACCAACAGTGAGACCCCAATCACCAACAATGAGACAACATTTAACACAAGTGGAACACCTGCTACCAGTGACAGAAATCTACTCAGTTCTAGTGGGACCCCATTCACAAACAATGAAACACTCACCAACCACGAGCAGACATTTAACATAAGTGGACCATCATCTAACAATGACAGAAATACATTCAGTTCTGTTGGATCTTCTTTAGAAAATGATGGTGGTAATTCTACATCTTTTGGCACTAGCAAACTGCTTGGAAATAACCAAACACTATCTGATGATCAAACCTTACGTGAACTTGGTGCACCTGTGACAAATGGAAACAACACTGCATCTATCCTAGCCACTGCTACCTGGCAAGTTTTCTCAGTTTCATTGTCCCTGGCTATAGTTTATGCCGGCCATCAGCTGATCATCTTCTAGAAAATAGAATCTTCACATTGACTAAACTCACAATAACTCTGGCTGCCTAAAAACTAGTGGGCACTCTTCTGAATTCCGGTCCCAAATAGTTCTGCAGTGAATAAGTGATTAGGGTTAGGGTTAGCTATATAAAATTATTCACTGCAGAACTATTTGGGACCGGAATTCAGAAGAGTGCCGACTAGTGTTTTCAATAGAAATATGTGTCTTACTTGATCAACTGATAATTGTAGCAAGAAATATTTGTCTTGATCAATTAATAATTGTAGGAAGAAATAGTTGTCTTACTTGATCAATTAATAATTGTAGGAAACGAACAAAAGCTTCCAAGGCACAGATATAATCATGAGAGCTATATGATTAATAATAATTTATAATGTGTAATAATAATGTATAGTGTTTAATAATGATTAATAATAATAAGTAAGAGTGGATAGAAAGTAGCATGAAAGATATTGAAAAAATATTTACCGACAACAATAAACATTGCAATGGTGAAACATTAGTCAGAAAGTGTCCACATCTTTTATAATACTTCTTTATGCAAGGCTTCACCAGAATGCTGTGTCTTATCCTGACATTTTCTTGATTGTTATGAAAGTGAAACATCTTTAGCTTGTGTGGTAGCCATTCATGGGGTGTGTATCCATGCAAAGGGTACATATTGCAATAAAGATGGATATATTCAGTTTTATCCTTGATTCTTTGGAGAATGATCTCTTCTCACAGAGAACAACTTCTTTATGTTTGTTGTTCATCCACTGGGCATCTTTTCTTTCAGTTGGTTCGCAGATTCTACTTTTCCACAGACGGCCGTAGACACTTCGATATGTTCATTTATACACATACTGGACACCGCAGATAACAACTTTAATGCCATTGGACATTCTATAAAAATGATAACCCAACAGCGATGACTCATATCAAATACTTATGTTGGTTCTTTTCTTGAAAGGGCTTGACCCACTACCCTGGTGTGCTCATGCCGAGGTAGCAGGTTCAACCCTTGAGAACGTAAATTACAAGCACCTCTGAAGTTGGAGTGGGTTCGCCTAATGGCAAGGGATGCTGGTAATAGGGAAAGCTAACTCACATGTAAAAATCTGCCCAGTGCACTAGTAGTAGTAATAGTATTTGTAACATGAAGTCTTTCAGCTTGCATAAATTGTGGAGAGCCTAACATGTCATGTCTACTAAACTTAGTACCATTGTCTGTTTGTCTTACAAGGAGAATTTGCCTGTGCTCTTAGATGTTGTCCTTATACCAACAGCCATATTAGTATTAGTAGTATTAGTGTCATTCTGATCTATTATTTATAGTATAGTCCCCTTTGAATCAACATACTATTTTATATAGATGTAATATATTTTTTAAAATTTTATAATATAATTGTTATAATTAAAGTGTAAATAATTTAAGTGTAAATAAGAATTTGGTTTTCTTTCAAATCGTTAGGTCAGTATCGTGTCATTGTATTGTTACACATCATCAGTGTAACCTTGATTGTTACCAATTTTGTAAAGCCAGATCAAACCTTGGAAATGTGAATTGTTGATTTTAAAAACAAGCCTTGAAAATGTAAAATAATATTTTTGTTTTGACTGAACAAGTCAGAATCTGTTTTATATATATATATAACATACTGTAAACACTGAAAATATTCATAGAAAAAGATGTTCTTGAAGTCTGTCTTCATGGTTTGGAAAAAAAAAACCCACACATGAGTGAATACATTCTGTTCAAGATTGCTTGCCATGGAGAATAACGTTAGAGGAATTGCGGTAAAGCTGCGGAAATGTAAGCAGTATAAAATAACACAAAGTAATGCAGCTTTACATAACAGAATTATGGAAAACAATATTGTAATATCCGTAATTATGTTCTGTAAAGCAGCGTTACTTTGTGCTATTTTATATTGCTAGTGGAGAAGGCATGATTGTTGATGATGGTGATGATGATCTATACAACAGAACAGCTAGAGCTTTTGCCAGCAGCTGTGGAAGTTCAGAGCATGAAGCTTAACATGAAGAACTACAGATAACCCTGTAATGGTAATCCCTCGTTCGGATATGAAACTCCACAGCCGCTTGACAGAAAACTTGAACATAACATTTTAAAAATAATACGGTTTTCTTAACAGATTCAGTGCCAAACAAAAAATAGGATTGGACCAAACAAAAACGGATGGTGGAAAAGGGGAAGTAGAGGTGTGTCATAGTTATGACTTAAAGACATGTTTTGTTATATATCAAATTGAAACATAAGGAGGGGGGGGGGGTGTTGTATAAGGAAATCTACTGTATATTAGCCCATGGCAGATACAGAAAGTCACTTAAGACAACTAATCATCCCATGGTACAGAATCGGTGAACATCGGCTGCACCAGAAGTAAACCAACCGGCACCTCGGGCTAGGGGGTAGGGTTTGAAATTAGCCATGGCAAACTACTGAACAATAATTGTCTAGTACATCACACACAGCCAACAAATGCTGGGGTTGATTGCAATATTCTGTAAAGGGCATTGCAACTAACTTTAGAAGAAAATCATCCCCTTTTACAACTGCGTTATGTTTCCAAGAGACTCGTGCAAACCACAAACACAATTTTGAAGATGTTACCAAAACATTCTTAGAATAGTGTGGATCAAGAATAAAATAATTCAAACATTCTACAAGATGTCGTCAACATGGAAGAAATCTGGCACATAAAGGTACCATGCCATGTAAGCTAAACACTTTGGCCACATCAGACACGTTGAGACTGAACAGTAATGGAAGGCATGGTTCCTGGTCAGTGAGGTACAAGATGGTGGACACATTGTCTGGTCAGTCAATCTTGGGTTGGGGTTGATCACGACATCCTGATAAGGACACACGTTTTTTTTTTTAAATATATAGCATATACATGATGTATAATTACCTCAATCTTGTGTGTCCATTACAAGACATTGCAATCAACTCCAAACCCAGGTTGATGTTTTAGGCCAGTGGTTCTCAGCCGGTGGGAGGCCCCTCCCCCTTTGGGAGGAAGTTTAGAGGAGGGGGGGGGGGAATTAAGATTGTTTCGAGATCACATTAATGCAAGAACCGATTACTTGATAGTTTTTCCCTCCATACTTTACAGTTCTGTACTTCTCACCCTTCTGAAATTACTTTTATAACATAAGTAGACCCGCAAATCAAGTTTTATGTAGACGTCTAGACTTGCTCTTGTATGTGTTATTAAATTTAACTTCCATTTTTACATATACTGTGGAGGAGGTGGGGAATGGGGGGGGGGGGGGAATGGGGGGGGGGGGGTGGGGTGTTATAGGAAGGAAATATGAAAGGGAGGGAATGACACTCTGAACATATGGTGAAGAGGTGCATTGGTCAAAACAGGTTGAGAACCACTGTACTAGGCAATTTTACGTTCAGTAGTTTGCCATTGCATTCTGAACGAAATGTTGACATTGATACCCTACTGACCAGTGTAGGGAAAGATCCCCCTACCCCGTCATCAGCACACAGAAAGTCCAGCAAACACAAGGTCCTACAGCCCCACAGACTGCCATATAACTATACTACTATACATATATATTTGTGTACGTGTGCTTCACTTACCCGCCATATCTAATCATTATAAATTCTTGTTTGTATTAATATGGCATATTATGATTACTAATGCCACAGAACACAGGAATATTTGCTGTACACCCAAGAGAAATCTTGTTTGTTGTGTTTCTTCTCATTGTAAATTTAAGCATCAGATGGCCTTGCGAGATGTCACCAATATTTGCTACACATTACATTATAAATTGTATTTATTCACAAATATTCGAATAATCAAGTTATGGCTCACCCACGCAGTGGACTGGCCAGGGTGCCACTTGCCAGATAGCAAGTGGTCCTGTGAGCCAATAATAAAATGGGTCTCCTTAACTGATTCAGTGCCGAAGGATAATATATCGCCACATGTGACCTCCCATTTTGACAGAAGAGCGATATATCGCCGTACTAGGGTCATCGGGTTTTTTGCTTTCGTTTCGTGGTATCCTCCTCATTTTAAAGCTCAATGATAAAAACTCCACCATGGAGCAAGCATGACGGGGATTCTGATCGCCAGACGGGCTCCCCCCTTCACAGAATGTTTCGGCCCCTTACCTTCTTGACATTCTCTGGAGGCGGGCACGCCGGGGTTATGACTCTGTGTGCATTTCCCCTGCCGTGCGTTCCAGACGTTCGGTATTTTGCGTTGTTCCGTGTTCTATACCCGTGAAATGTCTGCTCCCCGCCACCCCTCCCTAGGGAGGAGAGCCCTGTGCACCCGATGCTGCGTGCCCTCACACAAATTATGACATCTGTGGCCGTAGGAAGCCAGCTTCTTCCCTGGCCATTGCCTCCGCGCTGACACTTGCGATGCACTGACGTTCGCCTTTGTTTCCTGTTCTTTCTTCTTACTCATTCATGGCACCGGACTCTGGGAAGCCGGCTTTTGGTCTTTGCATCAGACTCTTAAATACAAACTGGATTCTTAAAATGACAATTGTCAACAGTAGGAGCTCTATTGGATCGTCGGTGGTAGAACTACTCTGCTTCTTGCCTGGAGTGGCAATACAGCTTTCTGGAGTACGTTACTGGACTCTCTCCATGGATAGCCTTGACCTCCCATGGACAACAATACCTTTCAAGTTAATCTGCGAAATGTGGTTGGTTCGGGCACAGGATTATTAATCTGAGGCTGGGGTATGCCCCAATTATAACTTCGCTTTTGAGGTTGAACGGGATAGAGGTGATGGAAAAGTAACACACACTGGGCTATCAATTTCCCTGAGCCATCGGAGGGCTAGATTTTCGCAATTGATGATGATGATGATGATGATGATAACCTCTAGCCTCTCCCAGGAGGGACGAAAAGTGAAAATTAGTAGCCTGCCGATGATCCGCAGACTACACAAGTCAGCCCCACCTCCACGCGTGTAGACCGGGTAACCATGACCGCGAGATCATGGGCTACGGGGCTATGGCTTGCCAGGGGAGACAAACTCCTCTTGGTCAGATTTTTCTGTCTTAAACCCGCTACTGGCCTAGAAAACCGGCAGGGGATCTTCATACTGCACGTAGAAAAATTAAAAAGCATAATCGGATTTAGTGAAAACAAAGGATGCACAGATTCCATCTTTACTCTTAGACAACTTATAGAAAAAATCAATAGAATTTAATGAAACACTCTACTTAGCCTTTGTGAACCAAGAAAAGGCATCTATAGTTTATAGTTTATAGTATAAACTATGAAACACTCTACTTAGCCTTTATGAACCAAGAAAAGGCATCTGATAGAGTAGATAGAAACAAGCTATTGGAAATTGTAGAAGCTTGTACAACAACCATGAATGCACAGTGAGAACAAATGGAGGGCACTCAGAACCCATCACCATAAGATCCAGAGTACGACAAGCTTGTGTCCTTTCTCCCTCCCCCCTCTCTTGTTCATAACCTGTATAGACAGTATATGTAAAGAAACCCCAACCAACCCGAGACCGCAACAACACCACATGATGAACAGAACACAGAAGAAGAACCAACGGCAAATTACACCACTAAGGAACTATTTGCGGAGATCAAGCGCTAATAGCAAAATCAGAAGAAGAATTACAAGGCCACATGAATAGTTTAAATGACGTGAACGGAACATAGCATGACAATTAGCATCAGTAAAACAGAGGTAATGACTATAACCAAAGAATGAAAACAACAAAGGTACATCTAAAAGAATATCCTATGAAACAAGTAAAGAGCTACAAGTACCTCATTCATTCATTCAGTAGCATGTCCTTTGCAGAACCTCGCTCCCATAACAAACTTCCGGAAAACCTCTCGATCATAAGCAAGATGTCCCGCGTCCGATACACTCATCTGGAGATCATCCGCCACATCCTGCACCCATCTTCTCTTTGGCCTTCCTCTTCCTCTCTTCCCAGGCATATACCCCTCCATTATTGTTCTCTCCAAACTTTCGTGGCGTTTCAAGTGACCAAAATATTTCAATTTTCTTTGTTTTATCGTCTTTAATAGCCAACTTTCTTCAATCTTCAGTTCTTGAAGTATGGATGCATTTGTTCTTTTCTTTATCCAGGGTATTCTTAGAACTCGTCTATAACATTTATATTCAAAGGCATTTATGCGCTGTTCAGCTTGTTTAGCAAGTGTCCAGGTCTCACAGGCGTATGTTGCAATGGGAAAGATGCATGCTCTTAAAAATCTAATTTTTGTAGTTATGTCTGTCCCACTCCATAATTTATTCAGTTGTTTTAGTCTTTGAAGAGCAATTTACAGTCGTCGTTTAATTTCTTTCATTGTGTCACCATTCAGTCAGTATACATTTCTTTCTCCGTAGTAGTTTTAACTGTATGCATTATCTTTGTTTTTGCGATGTTAAGATATAAGTTGTGATTTTCACTATTCAATTAGGGTTGAGGCTATTAGGTTTTCTATACCATTCTGTGTTGTGGATAGCAATACTGTATCATCAGCATACCGAATCTCTGGTGTGTCATGACCACCGATATTTAGGGCAAGTCCTAAGGAAATATAATATCATCAAATGAAAATCAGAAGACAAGGTCGAAAATAGATGTAATAAAGCAAACCAACTTATTGGACAAATGACACCAATACTAAAGACAAACATGTATCAATAGTTACTAAAAAAGCACTTTACAACACAATCTTTCTACCAACTCTTTGCTACCAATGCGAAACCTGGACAATGACAGAAAAAGAGAAAAGAAAAATCACAACAACAGAAATGAGATTCCTGAGAAGAATAATCAATGTATCAAGAAGAGATAAGATCAGAAATGAAGAAATCAGGACTAAAGTGGGGGTTATAGCAGCACTAGATTTTATTAGAAAGCAGCAAGTCAAATGGTTTGGCCATGCAAGTAGGTTACCATTCAACAGCATACCACAACAAGCAATGATGTGCAGACCAGATGGAAACAGAGGAAGAAGCCGACCACGTAAACGTTGGACGGAAGGAATAGCAGAGTCCATGGGAATATCGATACATGAAGCCCATAATCGGGCACTCTCACGAAGTTTATACTTCACCTCGACACCACAAGGTACAAGAGGAACATGATGAGATGAGATGAGACACACCAATAATGGATCCAGCCATCTGAGGCTTGATCTCCACCTGGTGGAAGGTTTTGTCATTGTACACACCAACAATGGATGCAATCATCCCAGGAAAAATGATCATGTCACGAAGGCGTGTCTTGGCCACTTCTGGTTTCTCTGAAGGTCCAGCATTCTTCCTAACTTTCTCCAGCCTCTTCATAATAGCCAAGGGTCTGCGTTTGAGCATGCTGTGTAGCTTAAAGTTTGTCCTGCTACTGTTGTATGTCCTTATCTTGCAGTATAGAAAACGCCCTAGTACTATTTATTTTACGAGCACACCACTGGCTGCTGCTTACAAACATTGGATTCATGTGCTGCTTACAAACACTGAATTGGTGTGCTGCGCTTACAAGCATCGGGAGGGTGTGCTATTGAAACATTGGATTCATGTTCTACAACTCCAGCAGGGAGACATTCGGGGCTCTATTTGTATACATTTTGTTTAAACTGCCAAGGGACACAACCAATGTAAGCATTTTAGGGGGGTGACGACAGCAATATATTACTTTTCATTGTGTTGGCTCCCTTTAAACCCAAGCCTAGTCCATACAGGTCCTACTACTTCTAGTGCACTGTTCTGATGTTTGTGTGTGGATCAGCTTTCCCTATTACCAGTATCCTTCACCATCAGGCGAACCCACTCCGACTTCTGAGGTACTTGTAATTTAAGTCTGTAAAGCAATTCATAGAGAGGATGCAGCATCTTGAAGGTATGTCATCTATCTCTAAATCAAGAAGACCAGGTACAAATCCAGCTGTACGAATCAACCTGTGTAAATCAAGATGTTCTTCTCCCCTGATCCTTGGTAGTGGATGCATGTCTAGCCATGTTAGATAAGAGAGGGAGAGAGAGGGAGAAAGAGGGGGAGGGAGAGAGAGAGAGAGGGAGAAAGAGAGAGGGAGAAAGAGGGGGAGGGAGAGAGAGCATAGAGAGAGAAAGAGAGGGAGAGGGAGAAAGAGAGAGAGGGAGAGAGAGAGAGAGAGAGAGGGGGGGGGGGGAGGAAGAGAGAGAGAGAGAGAGAGAGAGAGAGAGAGAGAGAGAGAGAGAAATAAATAAATAAAACCAGAACCACTGTGCCGGCCAAACATCTCTCCGCAGTTCACAATTGACTAGGTCTCTGTTCATGATAAATCCCACAACCGTTCCCCAAATATTTGACTCTTTGCAAATGATTTCTTATGCCCACGTGAGCGTCTCTCCTCGGTTTATGACCCAGCAGAGACAGGCTAAAACAATCGCTAATACAAACCCGTGGTCAGAGTTCACTGATTCAGTGCCGAAAAATAACATATCCCCAAATGCGACCTGCCCAGAAGTGCCCTTTTGTCCACATGAGACCTCACATTTGGCGGAATAACTATATCGCCACACTAGGGTCATTGTGTTATTCGTTTCGTTTCGTGGTATCTTCCGCAATTGCAATGTTCAGTTAATGTAAATTTCCATTATAATCAATCAATCAATCAATCATGTGCCTGCCGGAAAGCGTGGGCGGTCATGACTCGCCATTTCACTCGATCACCAGAGTCGTGCATCAGCTCAGTGTTGCTGTCTCGTCCATTATATCACATTGTGGTATTTCCTTTTTCCCAGCGATGACCATAATCTGTCTTCTCACAATTCAGTTCTAACCTTAGTTGTTCACTGTGTGCAACAACCGCATCTACTAAATTTTGCAGGATAAGACACAATGAGAGGACAATGTAACTAGTCACTCTCTTGTCTTGAATTTACAAAGCGAAAGAAATAGCGGAAGATCTAAAACACACGGAGAAGAGAGTTACAGAGATGAATAATATTGAGAGGACAAGAAGGGAGTTACAGGAGACAGCAACAGATTGAACCGCTCGGCATGGTTTGCTTGAGGACATATGCCCTAATGGGTGGGGGGTTATGGGCAGAAGAAACAGACGAAGTAAAGTGATATTCACCATATCAGCCATCGAATGGCGATTTGTCTATAAAACATATGCGACTGAGAAAGGATGTCTCGATAAACATCAGGATGTGAACAGACATCGCTACAAGCTCAAGTGGGTGAGAAATGATAACTAGACAAACATCATGATGTGAACAGGCGTCACTATCAGCTCAGGCGGCTGAGAAAGGATACTTAGATAAACACGGGATGGAAATAGGAGCCGCTACAAGATCAATTGGGTGAGAAATGATACTTAGATAAACATCACGATGTGAACAGACATCGCTACATGCTCAAGTGCGTGAGAAATGATAACTAGACAAACATCATGATGTAAACAGGCGTCACTATCAGCTCAAGGGACCCAGAGCCCAGAAAGGATACCTAAAACCACTGGGAGATGGACAGGTTATGGGAGACAACCCAGACAAATAATGACAGCCTGTCAAAGACTACGGAGACCAGGACACATTCAGTTGCACATGAAACCACAGCGGCGGGTCATGTCACTACAATCTGGATTCGATGGCATTGTTTGGCTAATTAACACCGTGAGTGTCCTGATGCCATCATCAGACACAACATGGGGAGTGCCTGAGAGCTCATGGTTCAAAGAAGACATGATTTAGGCTGTATTGTTAATGACTGCAGTGTTTGAAAAATATTGCCGGTCCAAGTTTTGTATTCATCCTCTGTAAAGTTCATGCAACATAATAAGTAAATACAAAACTTGGACCGGCAATATTTTCAAACAGTGCAACTCAATGTGGACATCACTACCAGACACAAGCCCCACATGCTAGAGTGGTCACATCCGAGAAAAAAAAAAAGCAAAACCATGTGTGTGTATGCTAGTCTGTACTCAATCAGCAGTGTGTGTGTGTTGGAAACACAACACATAGGCCTACAGTTGGGTAGTATCACCATTTGGTCACGTGTGTGTTCGTGTGTCCTGGAGAGTCCGTGAAGTGTTCATTCACCCTCAGTTATTTCCCTTTTGCACGAAAAAGCAATAATGAAGAGATTGTTTCTGTCAAGTCTTCCAGATATATTTGTGTATGTGCGTGCGTGCATCTGGGTTAGTGTGGAGAGACGCGACTAACAGCCACAACCACACTTATACAAAATGATTACAAGGGGCAGCCTCACACACACAAATACACACAGTGGCATTGCACGAATTACCTGGGGCAACCACCAAGAGACAGGAGCACGGTACAGGAAACCAGAGACACAAACCCACATGATGTGATACTTAATTATGTCTGCCGACATGCTGACGGGTGTGTCACAAACTAATGTAAGCAAATGTGCTATGTGCATGGAAGTGCCAGCAACGCATGTACACATATGTACCTACAAATGGAATACACAGATACACGGTACACCAAACAGAAGAAATTACTAATTAGTCCAGAGAAAGCCCCACAAAGAAAGCCAAAAGCAGCAAAACAAAAACAACCTATTATTAGTAAACAAAGAATTTCACGGCTATAGTCCAATTCTCCACAGACAATCAATGGAGATTATGAAAAGTTGTCGAGTGAACATTCTGTGAATAATACAAAAGTAACAAGATGGATGCTGCCAATGACATTACTAATGTTGTATTCACAGCCAATGAGACACCAGCTCTACTGTTGAAGATGAATATTTTAAAACAAACACTGCAGGGCAGCAGCAAATATGGGCGGCCATGTCACAAGAACTCTCTAACGCTGAAAAACAAGAAAAACTGTGATGCTAGTTTTGTATGTTTAATACTACTGCACAATGACGTTATTGAAGAAACCTTGTCACAAACCGCTAGAACATGTGCCCCATGCTCAGTTCGCGGCTTGTATCAGGTTTCTCACTCCATCATCAGTCCAGTGATGTCCACAAACAGCTTCATCAAGACAACATTCACCATCAGCTCCTTAATTCACTCCATGTCCACCAAACTGACCACAGACCCTGTGATGTTTTTATTTGACGGTCGTACGTAACTACAGTCAACTCAACTGAAGCTACCATGAGAAAGACCGAGATCAGCCCACTACAGACAAGAGCCAAGTCAGACGAGAAGAAGGAGGAGAAAGACACCAGAGCCGGCAACACCGACTTCAAGACAGCCAAATGGGTTGTAAAACGTGTCCAAGTGGAGCTGCCAGACGACGAAATCCTGAAACAGCTGCAGAAAGAAAACCTCCACATCAGAATCCTGAAGGCACAGCGGATCCTGACGTACTCGAAGATACCAACCACACTGGCGGTGGTGACGACTGAGGGCAACGAGATTCCACACCAGGTGTCAATCAACAATATAACTCAACAGCCTGAATGGTTTCTACCACGAATCAACCAATGCTCAAGATGCCAGAGGGCCGGCCACAGTCGAACAATCTGCCGTAGCAAGACGGAAATCTGCCGATACTGCGCCGACCATCACGCCTATAAGGAGTGCCCGCTGGCCAAGCTGGACACCGACTTCAGAGCACCCAATAACAAGAGGAAGTGCGCCAACTGCCTGGGCAAGCATGGGGCAAGATACTTGGGCTGTCCGTACCTGCAACGACACAGAGACGTCTTAAAGATAGCCATAACCTCAAGGACACCATACAATGAAGCAATGCGGAGGTGCGAGACAGCCACGGGTTGCTCACAAGCGGAACGAGCCCAACTGCAAATAGACGAACTAAAGAAGCAAATCAAAGCTACTCCTAACACCGTCACAAACCAGCGACAATGAAAAACTGCTTGCTGAAATGAAGGAGATACAGCAAAACATCAAACAAGAGATGAAGCGCATGGCCGAGTTGAAGAAGGAGAACGAAGAAATCTTACAAATTATCAAGACCGAAAGAGAATTGCACAGAGCTGAAATGGAACTATTGCAAAACAAACCAATAGAAACCACACAAGAGCTAGCAGAGGAACTGCAAGAGACCGAGCCTGAACCACAAACTACAGCCAGCAGCCCAACCGCGATACCCGAGGCAGACAAGGGGAAACCCATACCCCACCAGACACACGAGGAAGCCAGAGATGAGCACCCTGATGACGACACGCAGAGGCCCAGGTTGCCTACCTTGGAGGAGCTACAAGAAAGTGCAAGACGGGAGGAACTCAGGTGCCAGGAATACAAAAGGCGCCGGGAAGAAAGAGAAATGAAAAAGCCCAGGAAACTGGTAGAGTACCCAGACGTATACTATGACGGTGAGACCAGATTCGATCATTATATAGAGGACGGAGAGATCATCCCGTGGAAGTACATCGGCGAAGACTGCGAAAAGAAACAAAAACTATTTCTCGAAAACAGACGCAAGGAGGAAGAGAAAGACAACATCGAAAAACTCCTATGATCACTGCACAAAAATGGCCACAAAAACACCAAATAAAAGGTCCTTTTAAGGACTGAAATTAACCAAGCCAGACGCCTTCACTAGCCAAACAAATCACCAGAAGAGCCAGAAGCCAATGTCCCTTGCTATCAGGCGAACCTACTTGGACTCCTGAAGTACTTGTAATTTACGCCCCCAAGTCAAGGACGAGAAACCAACATTTTAGTCCAACTGTCCGGTGTAGGTGTTGAACGCTTTACCTCAGCATCAGCCCACCGGATGTGTAAGAATGGGTGATCTTATCCAGTTCAGCCAAGCTGACCCCTAGACACTGTGATGATGTAACCAAACTCCTGTCATTGATGTGTACAAACGGGGAAACATTTTGATCTTTCTGGATTTATTTTGTGATTACCAGATGAACTGTCATCACTGGATGTTAGACAAGTCCACTGGTGCTCAGATCTCCTCCTTAGAATATCTACGAGTGATCATTTCAGGTCTACATTGGTTCATCAGTCTTCTTTCTGACGACCAATGTCTCTCAACCTGAGCAAGGCCACTGTCTCATCCATGTCATTAATATCAGCAGTTTCACTGAGATATCTAACGGCATGTGGTGTCTGCTTGATGGTCCAGTGATGAACTTCCACAGTAGCTGCAGAACCAGCCAATGCATCTGCCTTTTCCAGCATGACCTGGATAGTGATAAAACTGTCAGCACAGCTCTGGGGAAGCCCATCATTTGCTGGACATACCAAGCAAACATATGCCACATTGGTGATTCCAGACCAGATGCTGGACATGCCCAGCAAACATATGCCACATGGGTGATACCAGACCAGATGCTGCTTTCAGAAGAGCAATGTATGGGGCACATAGGGAGCAACTGGTCAACTGGACTGTCTTAGTGCAGACCAAGTTAAGGCATCAGTGCCCAGAAGGTTGGAAAACTCAGTCCGGCACCGGTAGGCCAGCAGCAGGGGAAGATATGGAGGGGACTCAGACAGCAGAGGACAGGCATGGAGGGGACTCGGACAGCAGAGGACAGGCATGGAGGGGACTCAGACAGCAGAGGACAGGCATGGAGGGGACTCAGACAGCAGAGGACAGGCATGGAGGGGACTCAGACAGCAGAGGACAGGCATGGAGGGGACTCAGACAGCAGAGGACAGGCATGAAGGGGACTCAGACAGCAGAGGACAGGCATGGAGGGGACTCAGACAGCAGAGGACAGGCATGGAGGGGACTCAGACAGCAGAGGACAGGCATGAAGGGGACTCAGACAGCAGAGGACAGGCATGGAGGGGACTCAGACAGCAGAGGACAGGCATGGAGGGGACTCCAGCAGAGGACAGGCATGGAGGGGACTCAGACAGCAGAGGACAGGCATGGAGGGGACTCAGACAGCAGAGGACAGGCATGGAGGGGGACTCAGACAGCAGAGGACAGGCATGGAGGGACTCAGACAGCAGAGGACAGGCATGGAGGGAGACAGCAGAGGACAGGCATGGAGGGGACTCAGACAGCAGAGGACAGGCATGGAGGGGACTCAGACAGCAGAGGACAGGCGGGCCTGGCGTGAGATGTCAGAGGCCAGCAGCAGGGGAAGATATGGGGGGGGGGGGGGGGGTGGAAGGGGGGGGGGGGGGGGGACTAGACAGACAGATGACAGGCGGGCCTGGCGTGAGATGTCAGAGGCCAGCAGCAGGGGAAGATATGGGGGGGGGGGACTCAGACAGCAGATGACAGGCGGGCCTGGCGTGAGATACCAGCAGCAGGGAATGGACTCAAACAGACAGCAGAGAACAGGAAGACCAGGCACAAGATGACTGAGGACCTATGCTCCACATGGGAACCATGGCTGTGGAAGGAAATCTCCAGTCAGTCAATCCTCAGTACTAGAACAGGTCCCCAGGAAGGTTAACCTGGTCAACAAATGCCCGCAGAAGTCGGATGTGTCGGCCTAACGGCGCAAGAACGCAGCTCTGCTGTAAACAGGCACAACGCAATCACATCCGGGGAAAAAAAAAAAAAAAAACTCCAGATGAACGAAGAAGAAGAAGAACAGGTCTAGACGTCTACATAAAACGTGATTTGCGGGTCTACTTACATTATAAAATGAATTTGAGAAGAGCGAGATGTACAGAACAGTAAAGTATGGAGGGGAAAACAATATCAAGTAATCAGTTCTTGTATTAACGCGATCTTGAAATAATCTTAATTTCCCACTTGGACATCCTAAACAGATGGAAATAGTGGTGGTGGTGGTGTGGTGTGAGAGAGAGAGAGAGAGAGAGAGAGAGGGGGGGGGGGAGAGAGAGGAGGAGAATTCCCTCACTGGTTGAGAACCACTGCTCTAAACCATTGATTCAGTCAGTGTAGATTACTCTGTAAACCATTGATTCAATCAGTGAAAATTACTTTCTAGACCATTGATTCAATCAGTGTAGATTACTTTCCAAACCATTGATTCTTCTTCTTCTTCTGCGTTCATCCAGATTTTTTTTCTCCGGATGTGACTGCGTTGTGCCTGTTTACAGCAGAGCTGCGTTCTTGCGCCGTTAGGCCGACACATCCGACTTCTGCGGGCATTTGTTGACCGGGTTAACCTTCCCGGAAACCATTGATTCAATCAGTGTAGATTACTTTCTAAACCATTAATTCAATCAGTGTAGAATACTCTCTAAACCATTGATTAAATTGGTGTAGATTACTCTCTAAACCATTCATTCAGTCCGTGTAATTACTTTCTAAACCATTGATTCAATCGGTGTAGATTACTTTCTAAACCAACATGACGGATAGGCATTTGAACTGTTAAGGCCTCTGGAGTGTTTATGCTTGTGGCTACGGTTTGCATTCGCATTTCCCTCATGTTGGACTGATACGATACTGCTTGGTTCCGCCGCCCTGCTACTGAGTTTAGGTCGTGGCGCGACACTGTGAGCTGTGAATTTTGTGTGGAATGTTTTTACATCTGTCTGTGGGTGTCTATAGTGTGAACTGCATGTTTGGAATGATGCGGCCAGCCTGTTGCTGAATTGACTGGATTTCCTTTTTGGTTCACGAGTGCACTTTTCTCGGAGACTCCTGGGGGTTATCGCTGGAGCTATGGAGTTTGTGCTGCACTTTCAGCAGGCCGCCCTGCGGAAAGTGACCAAGCCATACGGGATAAAACCCAGGGCAATGAAATCATTAATGTGACTGCCGATTCCATCGACGATGAACTGCATTTTTCATGGAGGACATTTGTGATGGCATTCTGGCGGCGGCATTATACACAATATACCTGTGCGGGCTGTTGGTTTGTCGAGACGCCTGTCTGTTCCACTTTCCACATGGGGCAGTGAGGAGCATTTTGTGTGACATTCACTGGCACAGGAACGGAGCATAATGGGGACGACCCGTTGGCGTGAAGTTAGAACCGCGACTACTGATTCAATCAGTGTAGATTACTCTCTAAACCATTGATTCAATCAGTCTATATTACTCTCTAAACCACTGATTCAATCAATCTAGATTACTCTCTAACCCAACATTACAATCAGTCTATATTACTCTCTAAACACTTGAGTTCCGTGATGATCCTGGCCACTGTTGAGTTTTGATATTAATACAATCAAACTAGCCTATTGCCTTTTGTGGCTTAAAAAAAAAAATTAAGTTGCATGTCCTTCACAGGACCTAGCAGTCAACCCCAGCATTTTCGCTGTTCGTGATTCCTGGGCAAATTTTATGTTCAGTAGTTTACCATTGCTTTCTGAACGACCGGCCCTATACCTTTTTCGAAAAAACCAGCACCGCTCTGTTTCGAACCCAGGTATACGGGCTCACAAACCGCGGTCACAAGCCCTTAGCCACAGAGACCGACATTTCTGGCTAACCTCTGTTTATAAATATCCAAGAAAATTCACTCACAAACACATGAAAATTCCCACTTAAACAGACACTTGAAAGGTACCCATTTGATCAAATTTATCAGCTCTACCGAACAATTCGGAACTCAAACATCTTTACTTGAAAACACATGAGCTAAACTACTTACACGACTGCAATGATACAAATAAATCTTCATATGAAGCCTGTCTGTTGAATTTTTTTTTTCAATGACACAGGAATGAGAAACAAGGTTATATCACGACATTTCATTAAAAACTGGACCTTTCACACAGCTTACGGTGCACTGAGCATATGAGGCAAGACCCATATTGTTCTAGACCAATGGGGAACTTGGTGCTGCTCAGTGTCAGGCCGGCTGCCTTTACTGCCCTTCCCAAGACATGTCCTGACACCCAGTGTAGGCTGGCAACCCAGGTCAATTAAACAAGTTCCACCTTCATGCAAATTTTGAAGTCATGAACACGGGGCAAGCCAGCTAGGGTCTGGCCACTATGCTACCATGGTTCTGATTTCATTCTTAATGCAGAAAAATCTGGCAAATATTGGCTTAATTCATTCTTGTTCAGTCTTTCCTCTTCTACTCTAGAATAAGAGGTACTTTACAATCTTGTTTAGTCTTTCTTCTACCATACGATGTAGAAGTACTGTACAATCTTGTTTAGTCTTTCTTCTACCATACGATGTAGAAGTACTGTACAATCTTGTTTAGTCTTTCTTCTACCATACGATGTAGAAGTACTGTACAATCTTTGTTTAGTCTTTCTTCTACCATACGATGTAGAAGTACTGTACAATCTTGTTTAGTCTTTCTTCTACCATACGATGTAGAAGTACTGTACAATCTTGTTTAGTCTTTCTTCTACCATACGATGTAGAAGTACTGTACAATCTGTTTAGTCTTTCTTCTACCATACGATGTAGAAGTACTGTACAATCTTGTTTAGTCTTTCTTCTACCATACGATGTAGAAGTACTGTACAATCTTGTTTAGTCTTTCTTCTACCATACGATGTAGAAGTACTGTACAATCTTGTTTAGTCTTTCTTCTACCATACGATGTAGAAGTACTGTACAATCTTGTTTAGTCTATCCTCTTATAACCTTGGATGCAGAGTTACTGTACAATAGGACGCAGAGTTACTGTTCAATCTTGTTAAGTCTTTCCTCTTCAACCCTAGGACATAGAGGTACTTTACAATCTTGTTTAGTCTTTCCTCTTCTATTTAGCTTATTCCTAGCGGCCTAGGGTTGAATGTACTATGTATAGTAAAGGAACTCTTCTCCTGCCACAGGCATATGACACAAGCTTCATACCTATCAGACTTCACGGCTGATGCCACCATTAGCCCACCAACTGCCTTCCCAGGGAAACAAACCGTGATGACCCTGTCCCACACTCTGGCAGGCAAGCATGCTAGTCACTGCGCCACCATGGCTGCCACTAGTACAACAGTCAGTGCACGACCCTGTCCCACAACTTGAGGTGTGCAGGCTATATGGTGCTGGTCCCATTTGTGTCCCACCAGTTGATATCCACGGGCGATTTAGTCAATATTCACCTCCGCTGCTTTCACTCCCCAAAACATTTCCTGACGTCCATAGAAGGCCTGGGTACACCTGGGGGAGCCAGGCAATTAAACTAAATTCCCCCTTGGTGGGGATTTGAACACAGGACTATCGGGCCAGCATGGCAAGCGTGCCGTGACAGCCACTTAGCTAGTGCAGCTTATCATATAGCAATGAAAATAAATTCTGAAGTCATGACAGAAAAACAAGAAAACATTCAAACAAAATAGACAACCCAGAGAAAGTGAGTATAGAGAAAAAAAATCTGGATTCATCCAACTGAACATGGGAAACCTGTGACAGGATTTACAGAATAGAAGAAAGGTCATAATGAAGGTCATAACCACAAACAATGACCTCAGACAAACAGCATGCATCCTGCTGTACCACCTGCTGCACAGCAAAACATAGATACTGTTTTTAATTTCATATCTTCAACTGCCCACAATTGCCAGTGTGTGTCAGGTACATCAGTGATTCAGAGGCTATTCCATTCACACAACGCTTACACAATAATAGCTGTATTGTGTTTGATTTATTCACTTAAAACTGTTTCTCGACATGTAGTATAGTCCTTCCTCTTCTACATCAAGCTGTGGGATGGTCAGTTCTGTCGTTCAGTCCCTCCTCGTCTACACTAGCGTTGTCGAATGGTACCATATAAGGCTAACTGGGCAGACACTAGACTGGCTAAGGAAGGAAGGACTGCCCAAGCGCCCCCCCCCCCCCCCACTGTGCTAAGTCTGTCAAAGACTGCCCACGTCTCAATGCTGAGGAAGCAACACCATAGTAAATGCCCTGTAATGATGGTAGACAATCCATACCCAAGTCTTGCACTCACTGCCTGGAGAGCTTATCACATGCTCAGGTTAGAATGAGTGTGGTGGTCACCTACCGGGATGGAAGAAAATCATCACTAGTCCTTCAAGGGGAAACAACTCAAATCACGTCTACAGTTTTATTCTTATAAGGGGAAACAATTCAAATCCCTATCAAACGTCATTTACTGCAAATATAGTAAGTACCTTGCAGTGTATGGCAGGGGATATTGAGCCTGAGAAATAAAGGACGCCTGGCTATTTTAGTCACCACAAACTGTGCAGGTTAGAGTTTTTGCCTCCTGACAGAAAAAAATCCCACACCTTACCAAGCCGAACCCGGGTCTCCTGAAGGGGAATCCAGCATTCTAGCCACTCGGCCAGCCGCTCCTGAAATCATTAGTCTCCCGTTTTCCAATTCTTAGAAGGGGAAACAACTCAAATCACTAGTTCAATTTTTCAAGAGTTATAAGGGAGCACAACTCAAATCACTAGTCCAGTTCTTCAAGTCTTACTAGGGGGGAACCACTAAAATCCAAAACAATGTATTTTCCAAGTGAATGTAAACACAGAAGTCGCAAAAAATATGTTGTATGATTCTTGCCTGTCATATTTCACAATAAATAGTGCAATACTTATTGTTTGAGTCTTAAGTTTTATAAGGGAAGCAATTTAATTCACCAGTCCTTCTAGGGGAAACAATTCAAACCACCAATCCCCAGTTCTCCAATTCTTACAAGGGGAAACAACTAAAATCCATGGTGTTCTACTGCAATAACAACCCTTGGATGTAGAGGTATACATATAATCATGTGTTTACGCTTTCCTCTTCCACCCTGGGACAAAGAAGCATCTTATGATCCTGTTTAGTCCTTCCTCTTCTACCCTGTGATATAAAAAGGTACCATATTATCTTGTTTAGTCCTTCCTCTTCTACCCTGTGATATATAGAGGTACAATATTATCTTTAGTCCTTCCTCTTCTACCCTGTGATATATAGAGGTACAATATTATCTTTAGTCCTTCCTCTTCTACCCTGTGATATATAGAGGTACAATATTATCTTTAGTCCTTCCTCTTCTACCCTGTGATATATAGAGGTATAATATTATCTTGTTTAGTCCTTCCTCTTCTACCCTGTGATATAAAAAGGTTCAATATTATCTTGTTTAGTCCCTCCTCTTATAACCTGGGATGTAGAGAAACTTTGCCTTGTTTCATTTTGTTTTGGCACATAAACACACACACATACTGTCCAGATTTCCTGAACTGGTAATTTACATTCCAAATACGAAATCAAACCCAACACTTCTGTTGTTACTGCTCTATAACAGAGACGATCATAAACATTTAAATCAATCAAATATAACCAAAACATACAAAACCAAAAGACTGTCAACCAAACAGGCAACATAATGTCTATGATGTCAGATGGCCAGACGCTGGCCGGGTGATAATGCTTGATCAGATATCCATGTTTTAATGTCTGCTGCCACTTGTGTCTACTCGTCAAAACAATGCCCACACAGGTGTGGGAGATGGGGTGTTTTACTTTCGACGATGCTTGCGGAATCGGTGCGGTTTGTACAAGCTGTTGTGCAGGTTGCTGACAGTGTCCTTGGGAAGGCCAAAGAGTGGGACGGACACCTTGGACACTTGCTGGCTAGCCTCTTCCGGCACCCATTGATTCTCCAGTCTGCGATGGGAGAGACAAAAAGCACATGATTACTGATGAACATGTGACAGTAAATGAGCAAACACTAGATCCCTCTCTCTTGCTTGCATACATGTCATGTGACATGATATTCCATATTTTTTATGTATCCTAATCTTTCATATTATAATTTTTACTGCCACTTGATTTTAACATGTACTATATGCACTGCTAATTTCACCCAGCTTATTTTATCAAGCTTATGTCAATTGATATACATATTTTTTCCCATTTTTTCCAAATGTTTTTCCATTTTTTGTGAGGATGCTCACAATAATCGTCAGTGTAGGTGTGTGTAAAGTGTGGGAGTTTGTTCACATTAGTTTCAGTGATTATGTGAGGCAGTGTGTATGTGTCTAGATGTGTGTGTGTATGTGTATGTATGAGTGTGTATATGTGTGTAGTATGTGTGAGTATTTGTGTGTGTATGTATGTGCATGTATATATGTGTGTCAATTGTGTGTGTGTGTATGTGCATGTGTATGTATGCATATGTGTGTGTGTGTGTGTGTGCAGGCATGCAATGTATGCGAGGGAATATGCATTTGTGTGTTATCGAGTGTGTACATAACTGTGAGAGTTTGTGCAAATGATGTAAGTGTGTACGTACGTATGTGTGTGTGTGCGCATGTGTTTATGAATGTGAACGTGTACGTTTGTCTGCCTGTCTCATACATTGGTAATATGCATTGTTTATGTTTACAAAATCAATTTGACAATGTCTTTTTCCTATGTGAATGTAACATGCACCAATTGATGAACAAAAGATGAGTGATTAGAAGGGCCTTTTGTAAGTTGGGCCGATTTGCCCAATTTGTGGCCCTTTGAAACTAAAGTTTATTCGTTCATTCCCCTCTAATGAGAAACAACTTGCAAACAGTTAACAACCATACAAGAGTACCAGCACATAACAAACAAATGGAAAAACAAACACACAACAAAAAACAGCATAAGTGTTTACATACTACAACAAACAGCATAAGTGTTTACATACAACAACAAACAGCATTTCACTCTTCTTCTGTCACCCCTTGATCTCCCACTGGGGCACACATTCCTCAACCAAATCCCTCCAGGTCCTCCTATCTGTTGCAACCTCCTGCAACTCCCATGTTCTCCCCATGACACATCACTGCCTCTAACTCTCTTCTCTCCCTGTGTGTGTTTAGGTCTCCCAATATTTGGTTCACCCGGTGGGTTCTGGACAACACAGTTTCTAGTTAAACCATCCTCAGGCTGGCTCATGTGGCCTGTCCAATGCCAGCATCTGTTTTCTCACCCCTTGCTTTACTGGAATCTGTTCGGTTCCTCTCCATTGGCTCTATGTGGAGATTCTGTCATACTGTTTCAGTTCTATTCTGAATAGCACCAATTAATCAATATTCATATTTTCTTATTCAATTACATACACATAATGACACAGAACAAAAAACAAGTTTCATAACACACAATCACACATAACAAGAAACACAAATGTACTCACACATTACTGGGTATAAACTCCACCAAGGATTGTTTGGAACCCGATTGTGTGGATCTTCTGCCCACAATCTGTGAATTCAGTCAATACAAGCAATCAGTCAGAGAACAATCACATATAATCTTTGAGGTAACAGGTCGAACATTAAGGTAGGTCTGACAAGTTAAATTTAACATTAGTATTCATCTTCTTCTTCTTATTTTGTCCTATTTTTTTTTTGTTTTACACATAATTACAACAGAACTGCAATATTTACTTCTTTTGGCCAACACATCCTACCTCTTTTGACATTTTTTGACTGGGTATGCCTTCCTGGCAACATTAGTACTAAGGCTGGGTTTAACCAGACATTTCTGGCATGAGTGATCGCACATACAAAGTCACGACACCCACTAGAGCTGAAGTGGTTCTGCTGTCTAGGCCATGACCATGGGAATGAGAGGATCTCTCTTGTGGCCCAGGCCAGTTCTGACATAACTTGAAGACCACAACTGCCCATCTGTTCTACTACCCTCTCACACACGTTAGTTAAACATTGGGCCTCATACCACAACTGTCCACTGGCACACCTTGCCATGGTCAGTTTTACAATGAGATGGATGATTGTGATTATGAAAGTTGTTAGGAGACAAGTGTTGACAAGAGACAAGGGCCATGCTTACTGATCCATGGAATGTGGTATGCATCACACAGCCACTCAGGTCTAGCCTGGTCTCCTCGGCCAGCGACACCAGGTCTTGCTTGATCAGTATCATCGTCTGGTCATCAAATATGTCATTCCGCTTCACTGAAATAGACAGAGAAAACATTCACATCTCCACGACTACAGATAGATCAGTAGTAAACAAGTCAGTTCATTGTATGGAAGTGATCAGTCAGTCAAGTAAAACGTCAGTTCATGTATGGAAGTTATCAGTCAGTCAGTCAAATAAAAGTCAGTTCACTTTCAGAAGTCAAGTAAGAAGTCAGTTCACCTACGGAAGTCAAGTAAAAAGTCAGTTTATGTACGGAAGTCAAGTAAGAAGACCTGTGTACACGCCATGAGACAGTTTGGGTAGATGGTGTTGGCACCATGTTTTATATAGATCAATCAGCTCTCTGTGGGTTGTAAAGTCAGTATTACGCTACCAAACACATCACAGGCAAATGTATATCAGACAAACATACGTGACAGATATCACAGACAGACAGATATCACAGATAGAATGATATCACAGCCAGAAATATATGACATCACAGACAGACATAAATCACAGACAAACCACACATATCACAGACAAATCATAGATCACAGACAAACATACAGCACAGACAAAACACATAACAGACAAATCATACATTACAGATAGCACATGTGTCATAGACAACTCATAATCAGAAACAGACATATATCATATATAGACATGTTTCACAGACAGACATGTTTCACAGACAGACATGTTTCACAGATAGACATATAGACAGACACATCCTGAGAGAGAGGTATTACAAATAAACCTCCTGGCTAAAGTCAAACAGACAAACAGATGAAGAAAGGAAGGAAGGAAGGCAGACACAGACTGCAGACATCTGTCTGTACATCAAACACTAGTGGTACATCAGTGGTGAGAGGAGCACCTGATGCATGGCCGCCACATTTGCAAGCAGGAGACGGACAGCTGTCATGTTCATAATTAGCCCGCGCGCTCTCTCTCTCTCTCTACAACCCTCTTCCCGGTCTGTCTGTCCCTTTCTACAACCCTCTCCTGGTTTCTCTCTCCTTCTTTGCAATCCACCTTTTGGTCGCGTTTTGTTCCACCTTCCGGGGGGGGGGGGTGTCCCTCTCTCTACAATTCCCCTCTTAGTATCTAATGTATTTTATAACCCTCTACCTGACCTGATCTCTCTATCTGTCTCGTCTCAAAACACTCTTCCTCCTGGTCTGTCTGCCCCTTCCTACAGTCCCCCTCCTAATCTCTCTCGCTCTCTCTTCAGTTCCCCCTAGACAGGTACATCGTTGGTGCCCCCCCCCCCCCCCCCCCGCTGTCACATACTGTAACACCCTCAACCTCAGACCATGCAATGAGCTAGTGTTGGCACCTTGAAGATCTAGATGAGCAGACTGACCACTTCTTTTTCTACCCGTAGTTTCCCTCATATCAGAGCCACAGAGCTGGGTTTTGTGTATCTGTGGTTTTGAACTAGTTGCCTCAGCGCCCCCCCCCCAATCCCTCTCAGGCTTTATCGCAAACTGTACAAGGGCAACACGGGGAATGGGTGGTAACGTGAGCAGCTGTTAGAGGCGGGGAGAGGAAGAAGAAAATGATGATGGTGGTGGTGGAGGTGGACGTCGAGGCGGAGAAGAAAGAAAAAAGGAGAGAAAGAAAGAAAGAAAATAAGAAAGAAAGAAAGGCTGCTGTCATTGACTTACCAGAATCTTTAATTCCCAGATGGAATGCACATCTCCTCTCCTCCTCCTCATACAAGGATACCACACATCAGACAACTCCCCCCTCCCCAGACCTCATGTGAATTTCCCACGGGTCTCGGGTCAGACAAGGAAATCAAAGGATCAGCCCCTCTCATCCTCTCCTCTCCCCCCCCCCCCCTTTCTGTACGTGGCCTCGGAGTTCACTGTCCGATTGCATGTGTGGTCTAGTCGGACACCTCGCCCCCACAATACAGTCACTCGCTCAGAGAGAGAGAGAGAGAGACAGAGAGAGACAGAGAGAGAGAGAGAAAAGTGTGAGAGAGATAGGGAGAGGGAGAGGAGAGAGAGAGAGAGACGTAAAGTATGAGAGCGATAGATACAGACAGAAAGTGTGAGAGATACAGACAGAAAGTGAGAAAGAGATGGGAAGAGGTAGAGGGAGAGACAGACATAAAGTAAGGGGGGGAAGAGGTGTAGACTAAGTGAATAAGAAGTTATGGTGTACATGTGGATCGCGTGAGAGGTGGTGAGAAAGAGAGGGATGGGGGGGGGGGGGTGGGGTTGTTTGAGAAAGGTGTGTGTGTGTATGCCTGTGCGCGTACGCGGAATAAGTGTAATGGAAGAAAATAGAGTGTAGACATATGTGGACAGCGTGAGAAAGGTTGTGTGTGAGCGCGCGTGCAAGCGCACGAGAAAGTCAGATGGGAACGCACGTGTCCAGACCGCCAACATCCACTGCCAGAGGAATACAATACTCCAGTGAAGTGCCATTTGTCCACGTAATGAGGAGAAGATCCCAAGTCTGTTGGTAAAAGGCGGGAACATTTAATGGTATGCTAGATGGGGCAGAAGGAGAGAAGAAATACGAGGCAACACATCAACGTTCTCCCGCTGGACATGGGGGTCGTCTGCAGAGAATGGAAGATCTAAGACCTGACCAGCCCAGCCCGTTCTCTGTGTGCTGTGCCGAACCATGACCTAGTTACACCTGATATGCCACTGAGCACGTTGCGTGAAACGAAAGTTATACCAGTGTTATAAGGCAGCATTTGGGAACTACAAAATTGTGACGGACAACTACAGAATTCGTTCGGAGAACTAGAGGCCTGGGTTGGAGAACTAGAGGCCTGGGTTGGAGAACTAGAAGCCTGGATTGGAGAACTAGAAGCCTGGATTGGAGAACTAGAAGCCTGGATTGGAGAACTAGAAGCCTGGATTGGAGAACTAGAAGCCTGGATTGGAGAACTAGAAGCCTGGATTGGAGAACTAGAAGCCTGGATTGGAGAACTAGAAGCCTGGGTTGGAGAACTAGAAACCTGGGTTGGAGAATTACAAGACTGGTTTATACAACGGCAGGTTTGGATGAGAAAACCGAAGATTGGTTCATCATCATCATCAAGTGACTGGCATGGACCATCATGCCCCTCCACAAACTGCGATATCCGAGGGTATGGATCAATTCGTGCCATGACACAAGACTGTCAAGAATGAGTTTCCTCACGCTGGCTTCCTCTATCTCTCTTTCCACAAATCTTTCAGGTTGTCACAACATGCTCCAGTTTTTGTCTTACTATAAACTGGTTCGGAGAACTACAAGACTGATTCATAGAACTATAAGACTGGGTTGGAGGACTACAAGATTAGTCCGGTGAATTACAAGGCTAGTCCGATGAACTACAAGATTGGTCATGAGAACAAAGCTGGTTCGTGGAACTATAAAACTGGTTCGGGGAACTACAAGACTAATTCACAGAATTACAAGAATAGTTAGGAGAACTACAAGATTGGAGAACTACAAGATTGTTTCAGAGAACAATAAGACTTTCTGAGAATTACAAGACTGGTTCACAGAACTACAAGATTGCTTGACCAAGCTAAAGAACTAGTTCACAGAACTACATGACTAACTGACATAACAAGACGGACTGAGACAATGACATGACTGGTTCACACAAATACACATCTAGTTCACAGAACTATTCACAGAACTACAAGTCAAGTTCACACAACAGAGGGACCAGTTCACAGAACTACAAAACGCACCACCGTTTACTGGGACGGTGGTGGCAGCGAATGCGACATGCGTTGTTCCTCCCAAGTGTGGTCATGCGTCGAAGAGGCGCTGTCGTCATTTGGAGGTGACAGGTTTGAATCCCGGTCGGTAACTATAGCTTTCAAATGTTATGTTATCTAGTGCGTCTTCTAGTCTCTACTTCCTTCTTCTCCTTCTATGAGCGCCAAACAATACTTTTTTTTCTCGCATATCCGTTACAGGACATTGCAGTCAATCACCAGCATTTTTCAGCTGTTGTTGTCTTGGCAAGTTTTACGTTCAGTAATTCGCCATTGCTTTCTGAACGACCGGCTCATACTTCCGTAAGTAACCAACGCGATGCGATCCGCTGCCGAATCTTGCGAAGCTGCGTTCCCCATGAGAGTATAGGGGATTACAAACAGCTTCGTTGACACCTTAGCAAGGGAGACGGCCCAAACAATAATATGTGTGTTTATTTATGGACTGTCCTCCCAGGTGAAACGACAAGGGCCTCAGGCTCAAGCCTGAAGCTAGTGCAGTCGCCGCGAACTGTGCAGGTTAGAGTTTTCTTTATGCCCCGGACAGAAAAAATACTCCACAGCCTTCGCCAGGGAGACCGGCCCAAACAATACTATGTGTGTTTATTTATGGACTGTCCTCCCAAGTGAAACGACAAGGGCCAGGGAACGACCGTGCAAGAGTAAATGTGAAAGAGGCTAATGCCCGGAGCACCCCCAAAAAAGAGCACCAACAAAGGAATTAACAGATTACAGAACGGTTTCTTCTCCGGAACAATCAATGACCTTTGAACCAACACACTATTCCCCCCGCCCCACTCCCCAACTAAGGACTAAGGGACACTCCCAACCAATGGCAGCGATCAGCAGCGACCCCGCCCACCTAGGAGAATACACTGACCCCAGCCATGTACCTTGACCAGTGTGTCAGCCACTCCCCACGAACACCTTTCCTGGCCACGGCCGAGCTAAATGGGCTCGCATACATCTCTTCTGTTTGCTCACTCTAAAATCGCGTACTCCCCTCTCCCCGATCCCTGATGTTCAGGCCGGCGCGGACGCACGCTGTCACACCTGAGTCGTGTGTACTGAGCAGACACGTCGCAGCGGTGCCTGCTCACGAACGTTTACGTCCGTGTTCGTATCTCGGTCAGGAGTCTCATGGCGTTGGCACATCAAGATGGTGTTGTTGGCACATCAAGATGGTGTTGTTGGCATATCAAGATGGTGTTGTTGGCACATCAATATGGTGTTGTTGGTACATCAAGATGGTGTTGTTGGTACATCAAGATGGTGATGGCATATCAAGATGGTGTTGTTGGCACATCAAGATGGTGTTGTTGGCACATCAAGATGGTGTTGTTGGCACATCAAGATGGTGTTGTTGGCACATCAAGATTGTGCGTCATTATTGCATAATAAAACGCAACTTTACATTCCCGAGGTAGAAAAGGAAAGACTAAACAAACCTGTAAAGTATCGCCGCACTCCAGGGTAGAAGAGAACAGACTAAACAAGACTGTAAGGCACCTCTACATCCCAGGGTAGAAGAGAACAGACTAAACAAGACTGTAGGGTATCTCTACATCCCAGGGTAGAAGAGGAAATACTACACAAGACTGTAAGGCACCTCTACATCCCAGGGTAGAAGAGAACAGACTAAACAAGACTGTAAGGCACCTCTACATCCCAGGGTAGAAGAGGAAATACTACACAAGACTGTAAGGCACCTCTACATCCCAGGGTAGAAGAGAACAGACTAAACAAGACTGTAGGGTATCTCTACATCCCAGGGTAGAAGAGGAAAGACTAAATAAGACTGTAGGGTACCTCTACATCCTAGGGTAGAAGAGGAAAGACTAAATAAGACTGTAGGGTATCTCTACATCCCAGGGTAGAAGAGGAAAGACTAAATAAGACTGTAGGGTATCTCTACATCCCAGGGTAGAAGAGGAAAGACTAAATAAGACTGTAGGGTATCTCTACATCCCAGGGTAGAAGAGGAAAGACTAAATAAGACTGTAGGGTACCTCTACATCCCAGAGTAGAAGAGGAAAGACTAAACAAGACTGTAGGGTACCTCTACATCCCAGGGTAGAAGAGGAAAGACTAAATAAGACTGTAGGGTACCTCTACATCCCAGAGTAGAAGAGGACAGACTAAACAAGACTGTAGGGTATCTCTACACTCCAGGGTAGAAGAGGAAAGACTAAAGTGACTTAATATACGGAGCAGTTGGGTCATTCCAGATAAGAGTAGCCCCGAGGTCCACTAGAGAGACCGGGCACCGCATCCCATAAAGTTGCGACATTTACTCCCTCTACTGATATACACACCGGTCTCCCTGGCGAAGGTGTTAGAGACTTGCTCCGTAATCCCGTATATTCACGTGGGTACGCAGCTGCGTGAGATTCGGTAGCGGATCGCGTGGCGTTGGTTACTTACGGGGTATTGAGCCGGTCGCTCAGAAAGTAATGGCAAACTACTGAGCGTAATCTTGTCAAGACATCAACAAATAAAAGATGCTGATGCTGACTGCAATGTCCTGTAAAGGATATGGGGGGGGGGGGAGGAAACTGTCATACGCGAGAGACACCGCACGGCTGACATTGAATGCTAGGAACAAGCTGGATCTCCGAGGCAAGGGTCGCGGACAACTTTACTTCTGAAGGTAATGGGTGCTATAAACTGGATCCCTGAAGGAGGTAGTTTAAAAAACTGGGTGATTTAGATGTATTCTTTTTGTTCCCCCTTGACCTGTCTATTTGTAACCGCAACCCACTGCATTCTATGTTACTGTGTCTTCTATTCCTGAACATTCATTCCGCGGGCATGTCAAGGTCGTCTAATTGCCGTTAATTTATGAACAACGTCACAGCGACAACGCTTCCGGCTGGCTGCATCACACCGTCTACCCGCCCCTCCCCCAGACATCGGACCGCAGGAGGTAGCAAAAGCGTTCGTCTATCCGTGACGCCGACAAGACAGCGGCGTCATCTGCGTCAGTGTCGAATCATCTAGAACTGCCGCCACAACACTAATTTCCTCAAGGGATGACGATGGATACATTATCAGGTATTGATTGGCACGTGTATGGTGTGACAGACGTCGCTTTAAAAAAAAAGTCACTTAAAAGTCCTTCATTGCACTGGGTTGTTATCCCATATGGCTCAGTCTCTTTTCGCAACGCGGAAAGCGTCGCACACAGCACGAACTCCGTAGCTCCAGCAAGGGCCCACAGGAGTCTCCGAAATAAATTCTCTCGTGAACCGAAGGACACGGCTCGGATTCGAACCCACAACCTTCGGAGCCCGAGGCAGACGGCTTGACCACTTCGCCACGGAGCATGCCAGGGACAGACGTTGACTGAGTAAACAACGGTTGAGAATTACAGCTAGCAATGGTTTCCCAAACATCATTTTCTCTTGCCGCCGATGTCACTACCCCTCTATACAAGTCAATCAATACTGTTAAATATAGTAGAAAATCTAGCCTATCCATTCACAATGTTACCCCCCCCCCCCCCAAAAAAAAAAAAGTGTATTAAGGTTTCGTTGATATTTCCGTAGTCTTTGTCAGGTAGGAAAACCGACGTAGATGGTAGGAACATGTGCCAGGATCATTCCATTTTGTAGCCTTAGAGCACGGATGAATAAAGGCTGCCGTGTCTGGGGATTGAGTCCATACTATTGTCGTGGCAAGCCAGCGCTCTAACCACGGTGCCACTCACAGGTAAGTTGTTCAGCCCACTGTACAAAGATATCAAATGTGGAACTCTGAGACCACTAAGACAGCTCAAAAGTAACCAGACAGACACATGTCTAATGCGCCGTCTAGTCTCTATTTCTTCTACTTCTGTGTGCGGCGTGTGTGTTTATTTATGAGCTATCTACCCCACGGCAACATACACGCTGGCTGTGTTTTGTGCTGCCCTGATTCTATACACACAGAACGCAATTAACAAACCCACAGAACATAGATAAAACAACAGAACACAGATAACACAACAGAACATAAGATACAACAACAGAACATACGATAAAATAAAAGAATAGACACACAAAACACAGAACAGCAGACAAAACAACAGAATAGAAGACAAAACAAAAGAATGGAAAGCAAAACAACAAAACAGAAGACACAACATTCGAATAGAATAGGGGAGAAAATTGAAGACTAACAACACAATAACGACAACACAAATCTGCACCTAAGAACAAGATAATCGATTATGCAAACATATGTATACACAATTCAAGATAGGCCAATCAACCATGTGCACGCGTGGATTAGCAGACAGCAGATCAAATCCTCAAGACTGCCCAAAATACAACATATCTAGGCAAACCTTCTGGCCTGGAGAAGCAACGATGGGGGATAAACACTATAGACCACCCAGTAAACAAAAAACTCAAGTTTATACAAGAAACAACATTGCAGATATAGACAATACATTTCAAGCAAACGGAAGAAGAAGAAGAAGAAGAAGAAGAAGAAGAAGAAGAAGAAGAAGAAGAAGAAGAAGAAGAAGAAGAAGAAGAAGAAGAAGAAGAAGAAGAAGAAGAAGAAGCAAAGACTACTTCGCTGACGTGCAAAAAACGATAATAAAATAACAACAATGACAGCACAGGCTCAGACAATTGCCAGAAGCCCAAAATATTCACCGCACCAACCATTCTACGACAAGTGCATACAACTGTATAATCAAATGTCGAGAGGGAGGATGAGAACAGAAAGTCGGAGAGACATGGACATTAACAGAGATAACGGGGTTAGGAAACAGGTTATTACATTCCAACTCCCAACGGGTTTTGGGGCTGGTCTACAGATGTTTCCATTTTGAGTTATTTCCTACCATCTTTAGTCGCCTATTGTTATTCATGGCGCAGGCTATGGCGACACAGTCGCCGGCCAGCAGCCGCGGACATTACGGGGGACAGACAGATAGGCATACAGCCGGATCACGATACATGCATGTCAAAGGTAGCAAGCACTCACCTGTCTGCACAAACCTCCGCTTGAGCTGTCGCTTCCGTTTCTGTAACATCCGGTGACTAATCTCTTCCCGGGTCCGGCCGGACTTCACCCCGTTCTGGCTGGGAGCTGTGAAGTGACCGTTGACGTGTCTCTCTAGGGCCGCCTGTGAATGGAAACGCTGGCCGCAGTTGTCCAGTATGCACTTAAACGGCCGGTGGCCGCTGTGACTGACCACATGGCGCTCCAGCCACGAGCCTGACCAGGACGGCTTATTAAAGACCTTGCAGTCTGCCCACAAACAGGCGTAGGTCTTCTTCTCGATCTGCGTCTCCACGTGCTTCCGGATGTGCTCCAGAAGGTCACTGGTGTCCAGGTGACACGAACAGCCGCGCCATCTGCACGGGACAGTGGGCGGCGTGACCGGCTCGGCCACCAGTGTGGATAAAGATGGCAATGAAGAGGATGTGACGAGTGATTTTGATTTACATGGCATGGATACCGAAGCCTGTGGCGAGGGCGGCTGGGATAATGACTTCTGTGCGCTATTGCTGGAGGGTTGCCTCTGGCGAAGGCTAAGGACGGTAGGATTTGGTGAAGCTGATATGCATTTGGACGAGGATGCAACAGCAGTATTGGAGCTCAGGCCATCCTTGTCATCACTGTCACTGCTGCTATTGTGGTTGCTGCTGCCTATATTGGAGGATATTGATCCCTGAGTTGGTTGGTGAAGCTGCTGCTGCTGCTGCTGCAAAGCCGATGCAGCAGGTGATGACATTGATGAAGTTGATAACTGCAACAGTGATGAAGGTGGCTGAGGTCGTTTGGCACTACTAGGATCGTCCATCTTTGTATGAGCTGTGCTGCCTGCGGAAAGGATGGAAGCTGAAGTAGAATGTGGCAGGGTGACTGCGCTGCCCTGACTGTGACAGTTACCCAAGGCCCTGCCATTGTGGCAGGCCACGGGTGCTGGCTGTGTTGATGAGGTTGGCGATTGTAACTGAGGAGATGATATAGATGTAACCACGACAGTGGGATGGTGGTGTGCCATGCACTTCGTACTAGCTGTCCTCATGTTCAAGCCCAGACAACAATGTGGTCGGGTGCCATTCTGATAGCCATTGGGGACTTTGACGCCGTTGGGTCCAAACTCGTGTTTGAGGCCGTTCTGACCTATAACAATTGCAACCTCAGAGCTGAGTTTATCTTTGATAGCCGCAGTGTGTGCCACGAGTCCGTTGATGGACCCCACTGATGGTGACCTTTGGGTACGTCTTCGGATCACCGCTGACCCCGAGTCACCTGCCTCATTTAAAGCGGTATCGAGGGACCTCTTTCTGGACACGAAACTCTTGGCGCATTCTTGGCTGCTGATGCCGTTGGTCTCACAGGGCGAGGACGGGTAGCAATGAAGAGTAGCGGGTCGAGGAGAGTTGGCGGACATTCCCTCACACTGGCATCTTTCTCCCACGTCATGCTTCTCTGTACACAACACCCCCATTCTGCTCAACCTCCAGCAGATACCAGCGGTATCACTTCCTGAGTTGCTCTCGCGTAGACTACCGGATTCCTTCAGCGAGGTGGAGGTGTAGCTATTGTCGCAGTGAAGGAGGTGGTTGTTGTTGTTGTTTCCGCTGCTGTTGTCGTTACAGCCGCTGGCGTTGCTGCCTTTAAGACTGGAAAAATGGTTGAGGTTACTGCTGCTGTGTGAACTGGTAGATTCGGCACCTCGAGAATCACAGCCACGAATGTCTCGGCGTGTCCTTATATCGGAACACACATACTCAGACCTGTTAAAGAAACAAAAATACAGATTTAATATGAGAAAATAGCAACAAACAGAAGTACATAAAGCTTACAACACGGATGGTTCTGTGGTGGGAGAGGCTTCAATGAAAAAAGTTAATGGACACTGTGTAAAAAGGAGAGTCTGGTGTTGCTATCACGATTTCCAGCATGAGAATATAGAAGAACGACATGGCGTGAGTGTGACAGACTGGTATATTCCCGCGTGGAGTGGCTTGCATCGCTCGAAAATACGAAGGTCAAGAGCATATCGTGGATTTGATGTCCCAGCCTACAGTTAATGATGCCCCAACGACAATCCCAGTCTACGGTTAAAGATGCCCCAACGACAATCCCAGTCTATGATTAAAGATGCCCGAATGACAATCCCAACCTATGGTTAAAGATGCCCCAATGGCAATCCCAGCCTACTGTTCAAGATTTCACATATACTGGGTCCCAGCAGGTTGTTAGCTTCAAACATCGTTGCATTTTCTTAGCCTAATAGCTATGATTCTGTACACTGGTTTCCAACCACTTAATGTAGCCACACAAGCCAAACCACCTACTAGTTATATCGCCCAGACCCTCTTGATCCACATGAACCACAGCTTACAAATAGCCAGGCAAGGCAAGAACGGACACGCACATGTTGACACCCTCTTAACGCCTGACATACCACCGCTATCATGATGCCACCCCACCCAGTATAGAACAATTAATATTGCCGGGTGTAATGTCCTCATACAAGAAGCTGTATGGGACGACCTCGAACACCAGACAGCGATGAGAGGTCATGTCGATCTGGGTACGGGTGGGTGACAAGACGTGTCGTGAACAAGTTTCCGTACCAGCATGTAAGTAGTTGGCCAGGGTGAGAGGACGACACGGGAAGAATTGGCTTCATGGAGTCGAAGAGACAGTGAAGAGAGCAAGCATGACAGTGCAAGCAAAAGACAAGCGAAACACAGACACTAACATATGCTTCATCTCTGCGACGCTTCTTGGCAAAAAGCAGTAGGAAAGAAGAAGAACTTACCACTTCAAAACACATTTACCTGACTACTGAGACCAGAACATATCTACCTGACCACTGAAACCAGGACACTGACCACACATCTACCTGACCACTGAAACCAGGACACTGACCAGAACTACCTGATTACTGAGACCAGACATATCTACCTGACCACTGAGATCCGGACACATCTACCTGACCACTGAAACCATAACACTGACCAGATGCATCTACCTGACCACTGACACACTGACCGGACACATCTACCTGACCACCGAGACCAGGACACTGACCAGACACATCTGACCAAGGAGACCAGACACATCTACCAGACCACTAAGACCCGGACATATCTACCTGACCACTGAAACCAGGACACTGACCAGACATATCTACTTGACCATTGAGACCCGGACACATCTACCTGACCACTGAGACCAGGACACTGACCGGATGCATCTACCTGACCGCTGAGACCAGGACACTGACCAGAACATCTACCTGACCACTGAGACCAGACGTATCTACCTGACCACTGAGACCAGACGTATCTACCTGACCACTGAGACCAGACGTATCTACCTGACCACTGAGACCCGGACACTGACCGGACACATCTACTTGACCACTGAGACCCGGACACTGACCAGGCACATCTACTTGACCACTACTGAGACCAGACGCATCTACCTGACCACTGAGACCCGGACACTGACCGGACACATCTACTTGACCACTGAGACCAGGACATTGACCAGACACATCTACCTGACCACTGAGACCCGGACACTGACCGGACACATCTACTTGACCACTGAGACCAGGACACTGACCAGACACATCTACCTGACCACTGAGACCAGGACACTGACCAGACTTCAAGACACGTCTACCTGACCACTGAGACCATTACACTGACCGTACACAACTACCTGACCACTGAGACCAGGATGAAATATGTTCCTGCGGCCTGGTGACTATGAGCTCGAATCCCCATCCAGGGACAACTAAGCCTAAAATGGATATCAGGAAATGTTCTAGGAAATAAAAGCGGCCGCCATGAAACTATCGAGTGCCCATTAGTCTATATAAATATGCACTACTACCATAACACCCACTCACTAAACCGCAATGCGTGGAAAAGGATCCTTTGTTTTTATTAACCGGGACCGTAAACTGACAACAGCAAGATGTAACCACCTACCTGATCACTCAATCTGCTACACTGAAAAAAACTCCAAAGAACAAAGTCTGATGATATCACTAGAACAACAGCTGCCGACGAGCGCCAGTGCCAGGCGCTAATCTACTGTCAGACCCGAACACGTCCGCCCTTTTTATAGTCCCCGCTGTACCATCAGGCGGCAATTATTGTCTTTGACGTCTGCCAACAAGACGTTGCGAGGCGAGCAGGAGAGAAACAAGTTATCGGAATGTACATGCGACATACTACGTGTGCAGGTTGGCCCCAGGTAAAAATAGAACAAGCAAACGTAACAGTCTCCCCCCTCCCCCCAGAACCAGCTTGATTACGGAGAGACAACAGGGAGGAAAGATATAAAGGAAGATGTGAAATGTGACCTAGATTTACCGCATTACGACCAGTACAGGCGCTCGTGGCATCAGCAAAAAAAGTGACAGGATTTTGGCATTTCACTTCCGGCGAATAACTCAGTAGACAAAGAAGAACGGTTCAGAAATGGCAAGATGTATTTCTTTTCTGACGGACAGTATCCATAAACTAAACCAGGCAAGGAAGGAGGCCATTGGTTCAGCCAGAAGATATATATAGTTATAATTTGGCAAAGGGAAGCAGGCCACGGAGTTGGGGGAAACCTGCAATGTAAAGACATCAGGAAAAGTCCACGACAAGGAAGCTGGCAGGAAATGCACATCTACGACCTGACAAGGAAGTGGGGTTTCAGAAACAATGGGATAAAGGCCGTCTGGGCATGTTACATAACACACCACATAAGAATTGTAAGTCACTTCATTGTGTAATTAACTTTCGGTCAGCAGATGGCGACGTAGCGGGTTCAACCCTACACCAGTCAGTTGGACTGAAATGTTGAATTCTCGTCCTTGACTTGGGGCCGCCTGATGGCGAGGGACAGTGGTAACAGGGAAAAGCGAAACCATACGCAAAAATCTATACAGTGCGCTAGGGGTGAATGGACGATACTGAGATCAAAGCGGAGAGTGTACGAAACATCTCTCTCTCTCTCTCATATTCTCTCTCATATTCTCTCTCTCTCTCTCTCAGACAGACAGGACACATGTGTGTAAGTGCACGTGCCCAAGTTCTTACAGAAAGAACAATAATCACGATAATTGCCACGAACGAGCCTTTGAATACATCAAATATGACGGCGGAAGATGTTGCGAAACAGAAAGACAAATAACGCAACGCGGATAATTAAAAATAAGGACAGACAAAGCAGGATTAAAACCAAATAGCTGAAGATATGTGAACGGGCAACTGGACAAACATGACAAGATTGAAAGAGGAGAAAAAGGACAAATACGTAATAATTAACAAATTAGAAATGGTGTTGGCTTCTGCACTAAACATTTCATTCACATACAAGTAACACTGCTGGAATGTACACACATCAGCGCAACCGTGAAACACTATATCTTGTTCTATCGTCTATGTCCCTCAGTCTCAACACAATGACTGCAGTGATCTTGAGTGTTACTTTCTCACGTAGTAATGTTTGCGCATGTTCATGCGCTTTCAATGCAGACTCGGCGTCTGTGGCCTAGAAGTTATGGGAGCAGTTCCCCGACACACCGAGTGCAGGCTTCGAAATCAGCTGGCAACGATTTGGAAGCCCTGCGTTGATTCCGCCGGTATGAGGTGTTGGCCGTTCAGAAAACAATGGCAAACTACTGAATGTAAACTTGCAAAGTAAATCACAAACAGCTATTAAATGCATTGGAGGTGTGGTTTTATAGAAGAATGCTGAGAATTCTCATGGACAGCTGAACTGAGCAATCTGGACATTTTGAGGGAGGCTAAGTCGCAATGAAACAAACAACAAAAAGATGCAGTCTTCATTTTTTTTTTTTTTCAACATTATGAGAAGACTGTGAATATTGGAGGAACATCCAAGCTGCTTGGTTAAACAGATGATTTAGATATTATAGGGGGAAATGAACAAAAGAAATTGGAAATATTGAGTCACTTAAAAGGAAAAAAGCCCAAAAGATGGGGCTGGTTATCAACCAAGATAAGACAGAATATATGGCAATTTCGAGAGAAGGAATGGCTAAAAACTCTGGCCACATACAGATAGATAATATGACCATTAAAAGAACGGAAAAATACAAATACCTGGGAACAATCTTCAACTGCTCCAACATCATAAGGGAAGAAATACAAACTAGAATCAATTTTGGAAATAAGATATACTATGCACTACAACATCTACTAAAATCAAAGGCGCTATCTCATAACACCAAGATCACAATATACAAAACACTGATCAGACCAGTTGTGCTGTATGGCTCTGAAACCTGCAGTACAACGAAAGGAGACGAAGCCTTGATACAAACCTTTGAGAACAAAGTTTTAAGACGCATCTTTGGACCCATTAGGGATACACAAAGTGGAGAGTGGAAAAGAAGAAGTAACAAAGACATTTATGATCTGTTTAAGTCCCCGCTAATCACTGGTATCATGAAGGCTAATAGACTACAATGGCTGGGGCATATAGAAAGAACAGAAGATAGTAGGGAAACAAAACTCGCTTACACTCAGGAAATAAATGACCGTAGACCCCGAGGTAGACCAAGAAGACGGTGGAGAGATAATATATATACAGACATACAAGCACTTGGAATCAACGACTGGCAAGAGAAGGTCCACCAGAGAGACGAATGGAGACGGATTGTATCTGCAGCAAAGAACCTCAATGGCTCGGAACGCTGAAGAAGAAGATTATGAGAAGACAAAAACTGGAACATGTTCCAATTGGAAATATTTATGGAAAGAGACATAGAGGAAGACAGGGAATGAAATAAAATTCTGAAATTCTTGCATCACGGCAGGTAAGAGAGTCAGCACACGAATAGATACATGCTGTTAGATATCGCAAGATGTGGAGAAGGACAATCACCCACGCCGGTGGCCAAGGCACTTGATGGTGATGATACATGTGAAATACCCACCTTATTGCCACTCATGATGTCAACAAAGCTGTGAGAATCACGGATGTGCGTAACCCTGATCTTGACCGATAAACTCTAGCTCAGAGAGACGCACCCCGCACTAGACCCACACGTCCTTGTATGAGCACTGCAACACTACTTATAAGACGTCATCGTGCACCTGGTCCGAAGTCGTGAGGAAGATTGGGAGCACCCACTCCTTGTGTTGTGATGTGCAGGTGTCAATAAATAGTCAGTTGACCGCCAATGTTTTCAAATGTGCGCTGGCCGTGGTTCTTGCGGTCGTGGCTTCTGGTTGTACCAACTTTTGGGCAACTAACATGTCTACATATACCAGCCAGGGGAAACCGCAGGACGCAAGCTAAATGCTGGGTCTACTAACACACTACACAGAACATGCTGAATGTATGGTGCAAGTCCTAGGTAAGTCTGCTAGAGATCGTCTCCATTATCCATTCCCGCGCCCCCCCCCCCCCCCAAAAAAAATAAATCCCATGAGAACAGAAAGAAAGGAAATGCCAGGTAAATGGACCAGCAGGCCAATTAACGTGATGGGATAGGGACGGACATGAAAATGTCAAAAGGGCAGGAAACAAGTCACTCCAGCACACACGAAGCTCTCACCAGGAATTCACCTCCCTGCCAGCCCATGCTCCCGCGGGAGTGTGTCCGCACTTGACGCCAGTAACTGGTGTCATTGTTTCACGCACACCATCATTCAGATAAACAACCTTGAACTAAATTGGGTTGAGGGACAGAACCGGTCACTGCAATCATCACAGCCGTAACCTGGAATGTTAAACTAGGACACCCATACAACAGCATGGGATTAGCGTTGACAGCTACCTGCTGCCCGCCGATCCCTGCGCCAGGTAGCTCTGTCTAGCGTAACTGTTATAGCACACGGATAGCTCATACAACTGCTTGCATGCATGTATGAATGTATATACAATGTATCCACAACTATAAGACAGACAATGTATCCACAACTATAAGACAGAGGCAATGTATCCGCAACTATAAGTCAGAGACAATGTATCCACAACTATAAGACAGACAATGTATCCACAACTATAAGACAGAGACAATGTATCCACAACTATAAGACAGAGACAATGTATCCACAACTATAAGTCAGAGACAATGTATCCACAACTATAAGTCAGAGACAATGTATCCACAACTATAAGACAGACAATGTATTCACAACTATAAGACAGAGACAATGTATCCACAACTATAAGACAGAGACAATGCATCCACAACTATAAGACAGACAATGTATCCACAACTATAAGACGGAGACAATGCATCCACAACTATAAGACAGACAATGTATCCACAACTATAAGACAGAGACAATGCATCCACAACTATAAGTCAGACAATGTATCCACAACTATAAGACATAGACAATGCATCCACAACTATAAGACAGAGACAATGCATCCACAACTATAAGACAGAGACAATGCATCCACAACTATAAGACAGACAATGTATCCACAACTATAAGACAGAGACAATGTATCCACAACTATAAGACAGAGACAATGTATCCACAACTATAAGACAGAGACAATGTATCCACAACTATAAGTCAGAGACAATGTATCCACAACTATAAGACATAGACAATGCATCCACAACTATAAGTCAGACAATGCATCCACAACTATAAGACAGACAATGCATCCACAACTATAAGACAGACAATGTATCCACAACTATAAGACAGAGACAATGCATCCACAACTATAAGACAGACAATGTATCCACAACTATAAGACAGAGACAATGCATCCACAACTATAAGACAGACAATGTATCCACAACTATAAGACAGAGACAATGCATCCACAACTATAAGACAGAGACAATGCATCCACAACTATAAGACAGAGACAATGCATCCACAACTATAAGACAGACAATGTATCCACAACTATAAGACAGACAATGTATCCACAACTATAAGACAGAGACAATGCATCCACAACTATAAGACAGACAATGTATCCACAACTATAAGACAGACAATGTATCCACAACTATAAGACAGAGACAATGTATCCACAACTATAAGACACACAATGTATCCACAACTATAAGACAGAGACAATGCATCCACAACTATAAGTCAGACAATGCATCCACAACTATAAGACAGAGACAATGCATCCACAACTATAAGACAGAGACAATGCATCCACAACTATAAGACAGAGACAATGTATATAAAACAATAAGACAGAAACCAAGTTCTTCCGCCACGTAACAAGGAGAGAAGCGTGGGAGAAATGCGCAAGAAGAGGTCCGTGAAGGACGAGGTTTAGGAGGACCGAGGGAAGCCAGGCTGGAGGCTGGAAACTGGGGCAAGGAGAAATGTCGATAGAATTGATTCTGAACACAAAGGGTCGAGATCTGCGGAGAGATACGAACCCTTACGTCAGCTGACAGCATGCACGATGATGATGATGATGAACAATTCGTGTTCGAATTAAATTGTGAGAAGAAAAGAAAATATGGAGGTAGAGAGAGAGAGAGAGAGAGAGAGAGAGAGAGAGAGAGAGAGAGAGAGAGAGAGAGAGAGAGAGAGAGAGAGAGAGAGAGAGAGAGAGAGAGAAGAGAGAGAACAAAATGTATCACCCAAGGAAATAGGAAAATCGTAAAAGAGGTGAATCAGTACAACCGTCTTGGAGCAGTCATGAATTTCATCTGACGGAAGATGCCTTGTAGATTAGAGCAAATATCCCGAAGACAAAAGTAGCCTGTGACAAGATGGAACACATACCAACAAACGGCTGCCAACTGCGGTCAGAAAGAGTGTTGTATGTATTATATAGATCCTGTACTGTCGTATGCACGCAAAACATGGACTACAAGCAGAGAAGCCGAGAAACAAATGATGGCAACAGAAATGTAGGTTCTGGCGAAAACGCAAAGAATACCTCGGACGGTTAACAAATTGGAAGGAAAAGTAAATTATTTCGAGAGATTAGACGGCAAATGTATTGTGTGTCTCCCCCAAATAGTGTGTAACTCCCTCTAAAGATGTCTGTGTTGCCCAAATTACGCCAGCTACTCCGCAAAAAAGCGTGTGCGTGTGTCCCGGAGATGTCCCCCAGCCAATGATGTGCCTCTTGTCTCCTGCACCCAAGGATGTGCCGGTGTCCCAGAAATGTCCCCCACCCAAGGGTGTGTCTCTTGTCTCCTGCACCCAAGGATGTGCCGGTGTCCCGGAAATGTCCCCCATCCAAGGGTGTGTCTCTTGTCTCCTGCACCCAAGGATGTGCCGGTGTCCCGGAAATGTCCCCCATCCAAGGGTGTGTCTCTTGTCTCCTGCACCCAAGGATGTGCCGGTGTCCCGAAAATGTCCCCCACCCAATGGTGTGTCTCTTGTCTCCTGCACCCAAGGATGTGCCGGTGCCCCAACTGGTGTGTGTATGTGCCCCTAAAGTGTCACACAGCTATATGTGAATGACAGTTACAAATCCCACCAGCCTAACGTGTCCACTGTCTGTCCTATTCAACGTCTACTCCAATATCTACACCTCTCCGGGTGCCTAACATGGGCGTCAGACACACCCCTGGACATATGTCTAGTCACTGTCAGGATTATACCAACACCCCCAACCCCCATTCCTTTTCATGCTACTAGCGAATTCACACACACACACACACACACACACACGAGCGCGCACGCACACACGTTCGATCCTGACACAACCCCGCCATGTTTTAACACCAGGCACCCGAATGGTAGGCACTGTATTTACCAAAGAAATGCTATTTTCTACCCGTGAAATAATTAGATACCTGCAGTGATGTTATAGTATACGGAACTCTACGACTGCGCTGCACTTTAATGTTGCAATAAAGCGTCACTGACGCATGTTGACTGACGCTGGTTGGGAGTCCTTGGTGAAGGAGAGATAATCAAACGGTTGCGGTACTTAGATGACGCAGGTCGCGTTCTTTACCGACAACGATCTGGTCCACTTCTAGTACTGACGTCCTTGACCGGTGAATCAATAGTAAACACAGGAATGGTCTGGGTTGTAGACCGACCTAGCCAAACCTCCCCAGGCTTGTGTCTGTCAGTGGTCGCCGGGGTAGGGTGGTGGGTAGACCGACCTAGCCAAACCTCCCCAGGCTTGTGTCTGTCTGTGGTCGCCGGGGTAGGGTGGTGGGTAGACCGACCTAGCCAAACCTCCCCAGGCTTGTGTCTGTCTGTGGTCGCCGGGGTAGGGTGGTGGGTAGACCGACCTAGCCAAACCTCCCCAGGCTTGTGTCTGTCTGTGGTCGCCGGGGTAGGGTGGTGGGTAGACAGACCTAGCCAAACCTCCCCAGGCTTGTGTCTGTCTGTGGTCGCCGGGGTAGGGTGGTGGGTAGACCGACCTAGCCAAACCTCCCCAGGCTTGTGTCTGTCTGTGGTCGCCGGGGTAGGGTGGTGGGTAGACAGACCTAGCCAAACCTCCCCAGGCTTGTGTCTGTCTGTGGTCGCCGGGGTAGGGTGGTGGGTAGACCGACCTAGCCAAACCTCCCCAGGCTTGTGTCTGTCTGTGGTCGCCGGGGTAGGGTGGTGGGTAGACCGACCTAGCCAAACCTCCCCAGGCTTGTGTCTGTCTGTGGTCGCCGGGGTAGGGTGGTGGGTAGACCGACCTAGCCAAACCTCCCCAGGCTTGTGTCTGTCTGTGGTCGCCGGGGTAGGGTGGTGGGTAGACAGACCTAGCCAAACCTCCACAGGCTTGTGTCTGTCTGTGGTCGCCGGGGTAGGGTGGTGGGTAGACAGACCTAGCCAAACCTCCCCAGGCTTGTGTCTGTCTGTGGTCGCCGGGGTAGGGTGGTGGGTAGACAGACGCCGGACATACGGCGTTTGCGGGAGACCGGACATTCGGTGTGTGTATGAGACCAGTCATATGACATCTGTGTGAGACCAGACATATGAAGTTTGTGTGAAATCAGACATATAATGTCTGTGTGAGACAAGACATATGACATATGTGTTATAGTCTCCGTGAGACAAGACATATGACATATGTGTTATAGTCTCCGTAGCGAAGTGGTCAAGCGGTCTGCCTCGCCATCCAAAGGTTGTGGGTTCGATTCTGGGCTACACCTTTCGATTCACGGGTGCATTGTTCTCGAAGAATCCTGGGATGTCGTCACTGGAGTTACGGAGCTCGTGCTTTGTTTGATGCTTTGGGCAGGCCTGCAGAAAGAGACCGAGCCATACGGGATAAAACCCGGTGCAATGAAGTCGATCTTCTCGACTCTGAAAAACTTTTCAAATATGACATCAGTGAGAGGAGACATATGTCTTGAGACCAGACACACGACTTATGACAGCAGTGCAACGATCAGACATAAGTCGGCGAAGGCGGCCAATTCGTCTTGAATTCAAAATGAGAAAATGTCACCACAATAAACCTTTGCCATTTAAACATGGTTAATAATACAGTATGTCTGTCCACGTCATGGCTAAACAACGGAATCATAATATGACACTTGAATGAATATTTCAACAGCCGCCAATGACGTTCTACGCACGTTCAAGCATCGTCATTAAGATATGACGCGGTAAAATACAACTTCCCTTGACATTGAAAAAAAAAATGTGCAGTGTAATTATTCTTCACAGTGGACAACAATAACAAACAACATTGTACTATTACATATAAGGGTTTCTTGCACAAACAACAAAGGCTGGATTATGACAAACAATTAAGCGCATGAGGTCACGTGTCCACAATGTGGTCTGTCTCAGTGGTAGAGTGTCCACACAATGTAGTCTGTCTCAGTGGTAGAGTGTCCACACAATGTAGTCTGTCTCAGTGGTAGAGTGTCCACACAATGTAGTCTGTCTCAGTGGTAGAGTGTCCACACAATGTAGTCTGTCTCAGTGGTAGAGTGTCCACACAATGTAGTCTGTCTCAGTGGTAGAGTGTCCACACAATGTAGTCTGTCTCAGTGGTTGAGTGTTCACACAATGTAGTCTGTCTCAGTGGTAGAGTGTCCACACAATGTGGTCTGTCTCAGTGGTAGAGTGTCCACACAATGTGGTCTGTCTCAGTGGTAGAGTGTCCACACAATGTGGTCTGTCTCAGTGGTAGAGTGTTCACACAATGTGGTCTGTCTCAGTGGTAGAGTGTCCACACAATGTAGTCTGTCTCAGTGGTAGAGTGTCCACACAATGTAGTCTGTCTCAGTGGTAGAGTGTCCACACAATGTGGTCTGTCTCAGTGGTAGAGTGTTCACACAATGTAGTCTGTCTCAGTGGTAGAGTGTCCACACAATGTGGTCTGTCTCAGTGGTAGAGTGTCCACACAATGTAGTCTGTCTCAGTGGTAGAGTGTTCACACAATGTAGTCTCTCTCAGTGGTAGAGTGTTCACACAATGTAGTCTGTCTCAGTGGTAGAGTGTCCACACAATGTAGTCTGTCTCAGTGGTAGAGTGTCCACACAATGTAGTCTGTCTCAGTGGTAGAGTGTCCACACAATGTAGTCTGTCTCAGTGGTAGAGTGTCCACACAATGTAGTCTGTCTCAGTGGTAGAGTGTCCACACAATGTAGTCTCTCTCAGTGGTAGAGTGTTCACACAATGTAGTCTGTCTCAGTGGTAGAGTGTTCACACAATGTAGACTGTCTCAGTGGTAGAGTGTTCACACAATGTAGTCTCTCTCAGTGGTAGAGTGTTCACACAATGTAGTCTGTCTCAGTGGTAGAGTGTTCACACAATGTAGTCTGTCTCAGTGGTAGAGTGTCCACACAATGTAGTCTGTCTCAGTGGTAGAGTGTTCACACAATGTGGTCTGTCTCAGTGGTAGAGTGTCCACACAATGTGGTCTGTCTCAGTGGTAGAGTGTTCACACAATGTAGTCTGTCTCAGTGGTAGAGTGTCCACACAATGTGGTCTGTCTCAGTGGTAGAGTGTCCACACAATGTGGTCTGTCTCAGTGGTAGAGTGTCCACACAATGTAGTCTGTCTCAGTGGTAGAGTGTCCACACAATGTGGTCTGTCTCAGTGGTAGAGTGTTCACACAATGTAGTCTGTCTCAGTGGTAGAGTGTCCACACAATGTGGTCTGTCTCAGTGGTAGAGTGTCCACACAATGTAGTCTGTCTCAGTGGTAGAGTGTCCACACAATGTAGTCTGTCTCAGTGGTCGAGTGTCCACACAATGTAGTCTGTCTCAGTGGTAGAGTGTCCACACAATGTAGTCTGTCTCAGTGGTAGAGTGTCCACACAATGTAGTCTGTCTCAGTGGTAGAGTGTTCACACAATGTAGTCTGTCTCAGTGGTAGAGTGTTCACACAATGTAGTCTGTCTCAGTGGTAGAGTGTCCACACAATGTGGTCTGTCTCAGTGGTAGAGTGTTCACACAATGTAGTCTGTCTCAGTGGTAGAGTGTCCACACAATGTAGTCTGTCTCAGTGGTAGAGTGTCCACACAATGTAGTCTGGCTCAGTGGTAGAGTGTCCACACAATGTGGTCTGTCTCAGTGGTAGAGTGTCCACACAATGTGGTCTGTCTCAGTGGTAGAGTGTTCACACAATGTAGTCTGTCTCAGTGGTAGAGTGTCCACACAATGTGGTCTGTCTCAGTGGTAGAGTGCCCACACAATGTAGTCTGTCTCAGTGGTAGAGTGTTCACACAATGTAGTCTCTCTCAGTGGTAGAGTGTCCACACAATGTAGTCTGTCTCAGTGGTAGAGTGTCCACACAATGTGGTCTGTCTCAGTGGTAGAGTGTCCACACAATGTAGTCTGTCTCAGTGGTAGAGTGTTCACACAATGTAGTCTCTCTCAGTGGTAGAGTGTTCACACAATGTAGTCTGTCTCAGTGGTAGAGTGTCCACACAATGTAGTCTGTCTCAGTGGTAGAGTGTCCACACAATGTAGTCTGTCTCAGTGGTAGAGTGTCCACACAATGTAGTCTGTCTCAGTGGTAGAGTGTCCACACAATGTAGTCTGTCTCAGTGGTAGAGTGTCCACACAATGTAGTCTCTCTCAGTGGTAGAGTGTTCACACAATGTAGTCTGTCTCAGTGGTAGAGTGTTCACACAATGTAGACTGTCTCAGTGGTAGAGTGTTCACACAATGTAGTCTCTCTCAGTGGTAGAGTGTCCACACAATGTAGTCTGTCTCAGTGGTAGAGTGTCCACACAATGTAGTCTGTCTCAGTGGTAGAGTGTTCACACAATGTGGTCTGTCTCAGTGGTAGAGTGTCCACACAATGTAGTCTGTCTCAGTGGTAGAGTGTCCACACAATGTAGTCTGTCTCAGTGGTAGAGTGTCCACACAATGTAGTCTCTCTCAGTGGTAGAGTGTCCACACAATGTAGTCTGTCTCAGTGGTAGAGTGTCCACACAATGTAGTCTGTCTCAGTGGTAGAGTGTCCACACAATGTAGTCTGTCTCAGTGGTAGAGTGTCCACACAATGTAGTCTCTCTCAGTGGTAGAGTGTTCACACAATGTAGTCTGTCTCAGTGGTAGAGTGTTCACACAATGTAGTCTCTCTCAGTGGTAGAGTGTTCACACAATGTAGTCTGTCTCAGTGGTAGAGTGTCCACACAATGTAGTCTCTCTCAGTGGTAACGTGTCCACACAATGTAGTCTGTCTCAGTGGTAACGTGTCCACACAATGTAGTCTCTCTCAGTGGTAACGTGTCCACACAATGTAGTCTGTCTCAGTGGTAGAGGGTCCACACAATGTAATCTGGTCAGTGTGTCCACACAATGTAGTCTGTCTGAGTGGTAGAGTGTTCACACAATGTAGTCTCTCTCAGTGGTAGAGTGTTCACACAATGTAGTCTGTCTCAGTGGTAGAGTGTCCACACAATGTAGTCTCTCTCAGTGGTAACGTGTCCACACAATGTAGTCTGTCTCAGTGGTAGAGTGTCCACACAATGTAGTCTGTCTCAGTGGTAGAGTGTCCACACAATGTAGTCTGTCTCAGTGGTAGAGTGTCCACACAATGTAGTCTCTCTCAGTGGTAGAGTGTTCACACAATGTAGTCTGTCTCAGTGGTAGAGTGTTCACACAATGTAGTCTCTCTCAGTGGTAGAGTGTTCACACAATGTAGTCTGTCTCAGTGGTAGAGTGTCCACACAATGTAGTCTCTCTCAGTGGTAACGTGTCCACACAATGTAGTCTGTCTCAGTGGTAACGTGTCCACACAATGTAGTCTCTCTCAGTGGTAACGTGTCCACACAATGTAGTCTGTCTCAGTGGTAGAGGGTCCACACAATGTAATCTGGTAGTGTGTCCACACAATGTAGTCTGTCTGAGTGGTAAAGTGTCCACGCAATGTAGTCTGTCTCGGTACGACAGCATAATGGGCAAAAGTTGGTAACAGAATCTGGATCAGATAAATGAGAACACTGGAGGCCATCATCAGATGAGTTGCCTTACGCTGATTTGTCGAGTTTGTGACTTAAACAACACTTTCATATATCACAACGATTAAAACAACGCTTTCACATATCACAACGATTAAAACAACACTTTCACATATCACAACGATTAAAAACATTGTCACATATCACAACGACTAAAACAACACTTTCGCATATCACAACAATAAAAACAACACTTTCACATATCACAAACATGAAAACAACAGAAGCCGTAAACTGAAATCCGGACAGCGGCGGCAGATCGATGACATCACTTGTGAGTTTTGTTTTTTTCCCCTCAAATGTCGGCTGGAAAACGCCACAGCTCACACAAGCCAAGCCACTCAAGGTCGGGCCAACCCAGGAAGCTGGAGACTTCGAGCTGGGGCCGCAGGGCGCAGTGTCAGCGCTCAGCAGCGGTCGTAGAGCGCGGGTCAGAGCTAAGGCAGCTCGTCACAATCTCTTAGATACACCAGGGTACAATCAACGAGACTCAAGCTGACAAACGGAACCTGGCGAGGTAAGTAAACAGCAAACGGTGACGCAGACGACACGGAAGCCATACTTGTGAATACCCGCCGCAGGCTCTTCTGCTGATCCGACTCGGGTTGAGAGATAATTATGATCATTTTCTGGTTCCTCCGGTGATTTTCTAATGACACGGTACCGTGTTTCTTCTGTATTCAAGGAGACTGGGAAAAGTGCGTACCTCCAGCGGTTTATCCAAGTCGTTGATTAGTACAAGAATGGGTGGGTATTGATCACCATTCACAGGGCGAGACAGAAACAATGGGAAAACGGAATTACTTGATATCCGGTCTGGGCTGGTCAATGGAAGCACCTGAGACCAACAGCCAGTAAACGTCTGCTTGCAAATCGCCCGCAGCGGATTTCGACCGCGGTTTCAGGATTGCGAATGGCGTGCGCTAACCATGGGCCACAGGCGTAGGTCTGGGCTGGTCAATGGAAGCACCTGAGACCACAAATAAAATGGACGTCTCATGTCATTTGCCAGGTGATTTCCTAGGCAATAGTAGTTTGCCATTCTGAAAGAGAAGTCAACGTTTACTTCCAATTTAATGCTGGTGTAGGGATTCAACCACCAACCTCGGCATCTGCGTACGGCCTGCGCTCTGATCCTTGCGACCAGGTCGACGTGTGAACATGCTAGTACAACGGCTAGAGTCGGTAGGTTTATAATGTGATAGTTGTTAAGGTGCTGGTACAACGGCTAGAGTCGGTAGGTTTATAATGTGATAGTTGTTAAGGTGCTGGTACAAGGGCTAGAGTCGGTAGGTTTATAATGTGATAGTTGTCACGGTGCTGGTACAAGGGCTAGAGTCGGTAGGTTTATAAAGTGATAGTTGTCAAGGTGCTGGTACAACGGCTAGAGTCGGTAGGTTTATAATGTGATAGTTGTTAAGGTGCTGGTACAAGGGCTAGAGTCGGTAGGTTTATAATGTGATAGTTGTCAAGGTGCTGATACAAGGGCTAGAGTCGGTAGGTTTATAATGTGATAGTTGTTAAGGTGCTGGTACAAGGGCTACAGTCGGTAGGCTTATAATGTGATAGTTGTCAAGGTGCTGGTACAAGGGCTAGAGTCGGTAGGTTTATAATGTGATAGTTGTCAAAGTGCTGGTACAACGGCTAGAGTAGGTAGGCTTATAATGTGATAGTTGTCAAGGTGCTGGTACAAGGGCTAGAGTCGGTAGGTTTATAATGTGATAGTTGTCAAGGTGCTGGTACAACGGCTAGAGTCGGTAGGTTTATAATGTGATAGTTGTTAAGGTGCTGGTACAACGGCTAGAGTCGGTAGGTTTAAAATGTGATAGTTATTAAGGTGCTGGTACAACGGCTAGAATCGGTAGGTTTATAATGTGATAGTCGTCAAGGTGCTCGCACTTCAATGACGTCAACACGCTTATATTTCACAGTTGCTTGCTCCAGTGATAAATCCATGGCCTCTGGCGATATGTCACCTATGTCCAGAAGTCCAGCTGGCCAAGAGTGGTATCCGATCACTTCAGTGGACATCAGTGCGCCTGAACTGATGTGAAAGGATCTCCGATGTACTGCGGGGTTCTCCTTTTCACCCGTTATCTTACGTGTGTGTTAAATTGCTCCACTCCACCTGCGCAATGAGCGCCATTAGCCTATTTTAATTAGCGGGGTGGGGTTGGGGGTGAGTCTTAACACCAGACAACCAGAAATGGAACAGTAATGACAGACACCTGCTGCCGCCATCTTGTACCTGGTGTTCCAGTTAGCCAAATGTAGGCCACCAGATCATGCCGGCGTCTGCAGTTCATCATCTCTTCTGGGGTGGGGGAAACTAGTCGTGGGGAGTAGGCAGTGCAGTCATTACCTTTACACAGTCGTTACATGAAGTGGGGGGGGGGGGGGGGGAGACAGACAGAACAGACAGAGAGAGCGATAGAGAGAAAGAGAACGAGAGAGAGAGAGAGAGAGAGAGAAAGAGAGAGAAAGTGGAGATGCCGCGACAGTGAGAAGATTGTGTCTAACACAGAAAATGACACGAACAACGACAATGACACCAACAACGACACCCAACTACGACAATGACACTAACAACGACGACACCAAAGAGGTGGAAGACACTGTCACGGCTGCTGGTTGTTCCCAGTGAAAAAGTGCCCGCGCTGGCGACATCAGAACAAGTATGCTAAACTATGCCAAGGTCGGTCAGGCTGGATGGTAGCTCCACAGCCCGGAGTACACAGAGCGACATAAGAATCACTCAACACGAATTAATATTTAGGGAATCGAGGTAGAACAATATTAGCATTGCCCGTTGGCTGGTCCAGAGGGCATGTGTTCAAACCTCATCGAGGCGGATCTGTTAAACTGACCCGATAGGAGACCTGATACTGACAACAACGACTATCTTATGAATCGTGCCGATATTATTAATACCTTTAGAGAGATGTGGGGAGTGAAGGACTTTGACACTAGTGAATCCATATCATTGTCCAGAATGGGAGACTTTGAAGGTAGAATTGGTACTGACAGACACGAGAGGCACATCGGGAAAATGAAGGGCCTCGACAACGGCACATCGGGAAAATGAAGGGCCTCGACAACGGCACATAGGGAAAATGAAGGGCCTCGACAACCAACACAGAACTGGCACTTTTAGCTGCCAGATTCTGATGCATATGTTGGGGCGAAGGATCTGCGTACTTAGCGAGCGAGAGCAAAATAACCGGGACATAACAATATTTGAATGATATATAGAGTACACCTAAAACCCATAAACAGGAAACAGGTGAGAGAAAGAAAGCAATCGTGAAGACAGGCAACATAATCGATGACCTGTGGCAAGGATGTAGATATACGTGTTGTGACATCTGGCTGCTGTAAACAGTATCATCGCTTGTGTCAGGTACATGTCGCAACCTTAGGTCAATACGTTTGCCCAACAATTATCTGCAACAAAAGCCACAAGGAACAATTTATACACTTGTCCGCTGTTTTTTCCTCGCTTTAACGAGCGCTCTGGAGGTTGTAAGTTGTTTTGTGTTGTGTTCATGGATTGGTTGGTTGTGAAACATATGGATGACCGAGTTTTAACTGACGTCCGATGCGTTGATAGAACCAGGTCACAGGTTCCCAAACGAATTTTTTAAGGTGAGTAGTGTTGAGGTAAACGCTCCCAAGGCGGCCAGAGGAAACGCTTTTAAGACACCCTGAAGATATGGTCTCACAAACAGCTGATGACAAGAACGATGACTTCATTGACACAAAGGGGTGACCTGTACAAATGCCAGCATGGCGTTACGTTTTCTGCACTTCTTTGTATGAGGTATTGGTGCACGATAAGACAGACGTGGTCAAGGTCCTTTGGGGTCCTGTGTACAGCGTGGAAGATTAGTTACATCATCATTGCCTAGAGACAGGTGTGGTGTCGGGGCCCATACGTGGGAGCAAAGAATAGAAACACTCTTGCTTATCATGCACGTCGTAAGAGGCGACTAAGGAGGCTATGGTTCCGTCGCCCTGCTACTGTGTGAGTGCGTGGCGCGACACTGTGAGCTGCGAACTTCGCGCGAAATGCTTTTACATCTGTTCGCAGTTTGTAAAGTGAACTGCATGTTCGGAACGATGGCGGCCGGCTGTTGCTGGATTGACTGGTTTGCCTTTTCGGTTCACGGATGCATTTTTCAGGAGACTCATGGGAGTCGTCGCTGGAGCTACGGAGTTTGTGCTTTGTGCGGCGCTTTCGGCGGGTCGCCCTGCGGAAAGAGACCGAGCCATATTGAATAAAACCCGGGTCAATGAAGTCTTTCTGGTGACTGCCATTTCAATCGACAATGAACTGTATTTCTCGTGGAGCACTTTCGTGTTGGCATTCTGGTGGCGGCATTATGCACAGTGTACCTGTGCGGGCTGTTGGCTTGTCGATACTCCTGTCCGTTCCATTGTTCACACAGGGCAGTGATGAGCATTTTGTGTGATATTCACTGGCACAGGAACGGAGCATAATGGGGACGACCCGTTGCCGTGAAGTTGGAATCGTGACTAAACACACACGTGTTGTTTGCCGCTCATAAAATTAGAAGAAAGATAAAGAGGTTACAGGAGGCACTAGACAACATAAACATTGAAAACTTTAGTTACCGACCGGGATTCGACCCTGTCACCTCCACATGTCAGAGCCTCGCTACAAGAACAATTGTACTTTGACGCAAGAACAACCAGACACCCCAAAGGATACCCCTGATATTTCAGAACCTAGGGCCATATACCATTATGTAATAAGTTTCCCATGACCTAACACAGCTGTATACCATCATGTAATAAGTTTCCCATGACCTAACACAGCCGTATACCATCATGTAATAAGTTTCCCATGACCTAACACAGCCGTATACCATCATGTAATAAGTTTCCCATGACCTAACACAGCTGTATACCATCATGTAATAAGTTTCCCATGACCTAATACAGCCGTATATCATCATGTAATAAGTTTCCCATGACCTAACACAGCCGTATACCATTATGTCCAATGCAGAACGACGCCCTCATCACGACGCGCCAAGAAGTTTCTCGATCTCGGGCCACTTCTCCAGCCTCAAGCACCCTGATGCCCAGTTTCCAACGTGGCAGGTCGAGCCCTTCCAGAAATCGTGCCCCTATCAACATTCTTTCCAAACACATTATGCCCAAACACATCTCAGAATCTATACGTTAATTATATCGGGGACCGATATAGCCGACAGAAAGGACAACTATACGTGCACAACATTACCACGGAACCAACCCTTACAACATTTACAGTTACAACATTACCACGGAACCAGCCTGTACAACATTTACAGTTACAACACTACCACGGAAGGCCTGCATAGTTGAATTAATAAGAGCGCTTGTTATTAAACATCCTGTGCCCTGATGCCAAAGTGACGGGTTCACTCCCTACACCGGTCAGATGAACTAAAATGTTGACTTGGGGGTATAAATTACAAACACCTCAGAAGTCGGAGTGGGTTTGCTTGGTGGCGAGGAATAGGAAAAGCTAATTCGCCTGAGTCCAAATAAACATCACTACAGAAACAGTTTGTGCAACATTTACAGACAACGTCACAAGAGCGCCCAGGTAACAAATAACCCTAGGGCAGAGTAAGATGACACCTGGGAATGTGTAACTCGGGCATGTAACCTGCGACCTATTTCTGATAGCTGACAGACTGGTGGGGGGGGGGGGGGGGGGAGAGAGAGAGAGAGAGAGAGAGAGAGGAGAGAGAGAGAGAGAGAGAGACCGACTTAGCTTAAAGCGGCGATGTCAGTGCCCCGGGACATGGCAACAGCCGACATGTCCTGACCTGTCAGCGTATTCCATGTCGTGTCAATATGCCCCGACCAGACCAGGGCTGTCACTGCCGGGCTTCAAGCTACAGGACACACACACGCAAGAGCTCCACCTATTTCCCCGCTCTAAGCACTGACATCGGAATACTCATCCCAGATACGTGGGCTTGGTTGCTGGCGAATCTCTCTTTCTCTCTCTCTCGCTTTCTCTCTGAGAGAGAGAAACAATATTGTTCACGACCCACTTTCTGTCACTCTTCAATACTAAGAATGTGGAGGAGCGTGTTATGCGATTCTTCAATCCTTGTGTAGATAAAATGTCACGCCCTCTCGTGTCGGGTTTTGTGCAGACCAGCCTGCATCAAGGAACATATGTTGGATCTTTCCCCCAGGACATGCTGGTGTGTTGAGAAACGAGCAGACAGATATACTGGCCGAGTCAGCCCCGCTGGGCGTGGTACTGCTGCACGATAAGGTAACTGTCGTCAGGGCCCTTTGGGATCCCATGAATAGCCATCACGGCCTGGAGATAATATTGCAGCAGAGTGACCAGAGGATCTGGCCGACACTCGAGGAAAGGTCAGGTGGCCACATAATCAGACTCAAATTGGCCCCATTACTATTGGGACTCTTCGTTGGTTCTTGAAGATGAGGACGGGGTGCGTATGGGAATGCCCTGGGTGTTGTGATGTCACCGGGGGGGGGGGGATCACCAAGAAGGTAGCGTTGGGGCTATGGTGCTCGGTTGTATTTTTTCAAGGGTAACAAAGTGGACAAGATCAGGTGGGCTGCCAAACATCTCGCGTGACACCCACTGTATGAGGCAGTGTCGACGTCAGAGTCACGTGGTTGCCTACAGGATATACCAACAGGGGTAAACAGGAAGGAAACGGGGGTGGAAAGGGTGGGGGGCGTACTCACTCACCACAACGCCGCCTCAAACCATACAACACATTTCTCTACTCACGACTGTCCCGATCTAACGTTTCTAATACCGTCTGCCAACATACTAGTCCTCTCATCAACGTGCAGATCCCTGTCTCTGAAGACCTGCACGTCACAAATTGTCAGAGGCAGTGAGCCTTGGCCTTGGTGTGTCGAGAGACGAGAGGTCACGAGTGGCCGAGAGATGTCCCCTCACACAACACATCGGCTCTGTGACAGGGCCTGCCAGACCTCACGGCCTGGATGACGTCATGCGGCCTGAACTTCCCGCCCTGATTCCGTTTCCAGGACTAAAGTTACAGCCTAGATAACGTCGGCCAGCTCGGCGCGGGGGTGTATGCAGGGAAGGCGGCCAGACGCTGCAGTCCTGCGTATGGTGACCGAATTACACCATGGGCACAAGCGCGCGCGCATATACATACATGCCCATAAACTACACGTAACCAGTTTAGATTCGATAAACTCATTCTGCATCAAGCAAAGCTAGAATCAAATACATTGACAGGTATTGTTTGACACTCACAGAAGTAGAAGACAGAATGGAAGACGAGAGGACGCACTAGATAACATAAAATTTGAAAGTTATACAGAAGTTACCGACCGGGATTCGAACCTGTCACCTCCAAATGGCCACAGCGCCTGGCTGCAGGAACAAGTGTGCTTCGACGCATGACCAACTAAAAAGTGAGTTGCCTGTGACAGCGCAACCAACCCCAGCATTTATTGGCTGTTAATAATGTTCTGCCGAAGGGGTTACGAATGTAATTTGTCATCTCGCATACCGCGTTGGAAACACAGCTGCGGGCGATTCGGAAGCAGACTGCCTTGTGTTGGTTTCCATAACATGGTATGAGTACCGGTCGTTCAGAAATCAATGACAAGCTACTGAACGTATAAAAGGGTTTAAAAGACAAAGGATCGTCTTCATTGCACCGAGTTTTATCCCACAGGGCTCAGTCTCTTTCCGCAGGGAGGTCTGTTGAACACGTCGCACAGAGCACGGACTCCATAGCTTCAGCGACGACCCCCAGGAGTCTCCAAGAATATTGCACTCGCGGACAGTACGACGTAGCCAGGAACCCAACCTACATGTTCGGAATGTGAGACAGGCGGCGAAACCACTTGGCCCGGGAACTAATAAATGTAAACTAGCCCAGAAATCACATACAGCCACAACACGCTGGGGCTGACTGCCACGTCATGTAAAGGACATGCGACTGGACTAGCTTTGCAATGTTAAAGTAGTCTATCACGGCCGACGCTCATTCATCCATCATGTGCCTTGCCGGTAAGCGTGGGCGGCCATGTTTTTCCATCTCACTCGATCACCAGAGTCGTGGATCAGCTCCGAAGACGCTCATACTATTTTGAAAACCAAAGATAAGCGACCTGCTCTGAAAGTGCGTAGGGTGGACTGCGAGCCCCGCAGGTCAGGGTTGTGAAACTGCGTTCACTACCACTAAGCCGCAGACGGCGGAAGCATGTATTTTTAGCTCAGCCACAACACGCCATGCTGAGCCAGCATGTGGCTGCACTCACCCACTACATTCTAGCTGGCTCACGGGGACACAGAGAGCCGGCACATACCGGCATGCACCCGGGGAGGCCTGATTCGAGGACGGTAAGGCTAGTCGATGTCGTAAGAGGCCACTAGCGAAGGTTGCCGTGTGACTGGCTGTCACAATACCGTTTGAGCTACACACTAAAACTGCCTGGCATAGAGCACGTTACAGCAACGACTGTCTGGCATAGAACACGTTACAGCAACGACTGTCTGGCATAGAACAAGTTACAGCAACGACTGTCTGGCATAGAACAAGTTAACTAAAGTTAGGAGAAACTGACGAATGAAACTGGAACTGGTCAACTGACAGATAGAATGCAAGAGTGTCCTTTTATGCAGAACAGAATATTGTGGACTACAACTGCTCCATGTAAGGACACATTGTATATGGAGATGTCAAGAAGCTCAAGTCGTCGGCTGCTGCTTTCTTTACCTTGAATTATATTCAGGTTGACATCTGAATGTGAACGACGCGAACGAAGAAGAAGAAGAAGAAGAAGAAGAAGAAGAAGAAGAAACAATAACAATAAGCTTGGTATGGAAGACGTCTGGAGCAACAATACATGTAAAAATGTCTCCCTTGCTTGGACAAACCAAAACCAGCCGCTGAAGAAAGAACTTGATAGAACTGCAAGACCACCCAGAACACAACATCGTTGGGTCCCCAGCCCTACAACAAATGAAGACACAATGAACAAACTCCCCACACGCGGGGCTGAACAGTCACACCCGGAAACGACCCGCTCCCCCATGTCTCTCGCCTTTATCCCACTGACGGCGGTACAGCAATTAACTCTCCGTCTGATGGCACAATCTCCATGATAACAAACAAATCACCGTGTCTGTCTGACGCACCTGGGGACATGCTGCTAGTCTCTCTCTCTCTCTCTCTCTCTCTCTCTCTCTCTCTCGCCGCTCACACACACACACAACCAGAAAACACCAACAAACATGCAACAACGACATGCACTAATCTGCAGACCATATGCTCTCTCTCTCTCTCGCCGCTCACACACAACCAGAAAACACTAACAAACATTTAACAACGACATGCACTAATCTGCAGACCATATGTGGTGTTGTGATCACGTGACAACCAGCAGTCAGCATGTGTGCAGCCTCATCAACACACTTGTGCACACACAAGTTGAATAGACCAAAGACGCCGCCCCGGGCTGGAGGAGAATCTTAATGTTTTCCAATGAGATTTGTTGACTGCAGCATTGTAACCAACAGACAAGACCAGGCGTGTGTATCACTTCAGCCGTGTCCTGCCTGTCATCTATTCAGACGTGACGGGAGGTTTCCAAATCCGTCTAGTTCGCCCCGGGGATAGGGCTAAGACAAACATAGCTGCTTTCTAACGGTTTTACTCGACCCCTGACCTCTTGTACGGTCACACAGGTAACCTAGCCGCCTCAGATAAAAGCGGCGAACAAGAGGTCCCGTGTGCAAGTAGATGGTGTAACAAATTCCACGGTAGCTGGACAAGATAAATATCCGACACCATGGGGATTTGCAAGCATGCACACTGGACCGGCAGGCAAGAGTGCTAGTCCCTGCGACACCGCGACTTCCAAGTCCTGTATGTTAGCTGTATGTCCCTTACAGAACGTCGCAATCTACCTCAGCAATTTTGGCTGTTTTTGTGATTAATTACAAGTCTCCATAAATAATCTAAACGAAGTATGTTAGGAACATAACATGAAAGTAGCATAAGTGAAACAGAGGTCATGATTATAACTAAAGAAAAAACAACAAAGATTCGTCTAAAAGAACACACTGAAACACATTAACCGCTTTAGGGGCTTAGGGAGTATAATATCAAATGGCAAATCAAAAGACGAGATTGAAAATAGATGCAATAAGGCAAACAAACTCACTGGACAAGTGACATCGATACTAAAGAACATACACGGATAAGTAGACACTAAAAAAAAAAACCACTCTAGAACACAATCTTCCTCTGTGCCAAACCTGGACAATGACAGAAAAAGAAAACAGAAAAATTGCAACAGAAGTGAGATTCATGAGAAGAATACTCAGTGTATCAAAAAGAGAGAAAGTCATAAATGAAGAAATCCGGACCGATGTTGGCGTTATAGCGGCGCTAGATTTCATTAGAAAACTGCAAGTGAAATAGTTCGGCCATATAACTAGGCTGCCAGCTAACAGTATACCACAAGCAATGATGGACAGACCAAATGGAAGTAGAATAAGATGCCGACCATGTAAATGATGGACTATAGCGATATAGACATAAGCGGGCAGCCTCCCGTTATTTATACTTCACCTCGACACCGCAACTACAAGGGAAACGAGATGAGATGAGATGAACTGGGCAGTGTTTACGTCCTCTAGTTTACCGCTGCCGGTCTCCCTGGCCTAGGCTTTACACGACTTTCTCCGTAATCCCGTATACTCTCGTGAGTAACGTGACGTCGCGTGAGAATCGGTAGCGGTTCTCTCTGCGTCGGTAACTTACGGGGAATGTGAGCCGGCCGCTCAGAAAGCAATGGTAAACTACTGAGCGTAATCTGGCCAAGAAATCAACAATCAGCTGAAAGATGCTGATGTTGACAGCGATGTCCTGTAAAGGATATGCGAATTAAAAAAAAAAGTTTACCGCTGCTCTGAGAACGTCCGACGTCCATACTATCGACGTTTCGGTAAAAAGAGTGCCCTCTACGGTCAACGTTTGCAACGCGTGGTTCATAACATCCAGTGTAGGGCTTAGATACCCGCTCACTAGTTCCGTGTTACTGTGGCCAACATCTTCCGACTTCGACTGTTGAGGTTGATTGTCTGAACTTCTCCCACGTTCATGTGGGAGCAGTCTGCCTGGACTTGTGGGCTCTGCCTGTCCCCGTGTTCTGTCCGGTCTTGCTGCCTTAAAAGAACTTCCAAACGATAGTAGTTGTTAAAGCGTGCGTGTGCCCCGCAAGGCATGTTTCTAAGAGGTCGTCCTGGCAAGTGTTTCCCCTGACCTGATCTATGAGTCACGGCAGCAGAATGGTGAGTTATTAAGTCCGGTGTGGCGTCATCAAACCAGGTCACTGCAACCAGGACAGGACACTTCACAGAGAGCCATGTGCAGGACAAGCTCGCCCCCAGAAGTGCATCCTGTATTTACCTCATCAACTGTGAAGCACGACTCCACAATCACACCATCACGCATGCCGCCCCCGCAGTCTGATGCTGGTCGCTCGTGATGGACCTCGGGGAGCCAAATAGTATGGAGTATATCAGTGATACAAGATGGCAACATGTTATTCTATACATCCTGAACTATTGCTCTGGCAACCATGTAAATCTGAGACAACTGTCTCTCTCTCGTGTGTGTGTGAAAGTGTGTAGCTACACACGCCGGCAACAAAGAAGAAGAAGAAGAAGAAGAAGAAGAAGAATCACTTGAAGAATTATCCTCATTACTGCTGTCGGAGTAGGACATCGGACATGAATCAGGCTGTACTGATCGGGACAGTGGCTGCATGTAGTCAACAGTGTAACAACAGGGACAATCAGTATCTACTCTTCGATTTCTGCTGGGTGAGACTGAGAGCTAGTTAGTGGGCTTGCCCCGAGTGCAGTTGCCACTATTCTGCATCATAATCATGTTAATATGATTACACCACGTAATCCGACACCCACAGCTTTACAACGGTTCTGCTATAGTGCTCTCAGCTTTACAACGGTTCTGCTATAGTACTCAAAGCTTTACGACTGTTCTGCTATAGTTCTCACAGCTTTACAGCGGTTCTGCTATAGTGCTCTAGTGCTCACAGCTTTACAACTGTTCTGTTTTAGTGCTGTTGAGCACAACAGCCCAAGGGAGCAGCTCTCTTACCCAGGACAAATATGCCCGACTCGCTGAACCGTAAACGGTGCCCGGAAATGGGCTGTTATTAATCTAGTTATCAGCCCAGGATAAACAGCCCAGCTGAGATGATAAGAAACCTAACGACAACATAGCGAGAGAGCACAAAGACGTCAACGAGAGACATAATGTCAGAAGCTCACATTAGCCAGGCCTGGAAGCACTCATCTATGGTTCCCACAAATGGCCCACTGATGTCAACTGTTCACGTGGATCAAATGAGATGAGTTTCCAACTGAAGCGTTCCACACTGTTCACTGAGTCAGCCGCACGAGGTGGTTCATGGTCATATTTTGGGCCGTGGTTGAGCGGTAAAACATCTGTTCTAGATGTAGGAGCTTGAATTCCCCAGTTAGTTTGAGAGGTATGGGCAGTCATGTCATCAAGTGTGTAAAGCGCACATCGGCCACACACAGTCAGAGGATGGACATTCCCCGGATGTCGCCCTTCGTTCGTTCAGACATTCTCTGATTATTAGACATCGCTGCCGGCTTCGTGGCTTAGAGGTTATGACTTTTCTCCGGCATCTCGTATACTCTCGTAGATAACGTGATGACGGTGAGAATCAGCAGTGGTTCGAATCGCATCGGTAACTTACGGGGTATGTGAGCCGGCCGCTCAGAAATCAATGGCAAACTACTGAGCCAAGAGATCAGCATACAGCTGAAAGATGCTGGTGTTGACAGCGATGTCCTGTAAAGGATATGCAACAACAACAAAAAAGACATCGCCTGATTGTTGCGTGTACGCTTCCCTAATTATTACTGAGTGTACACGGGGACATTCCCTAATTTGCCGTGTGCACTCAAGACATTTCCCAGTTGTTGTCCTGTGTACTTTCAACATTTCCCTGAATGATGCCGTGTGTACTTTCAATATTTCCCCGATTGATGCCGTGTCCCCGTGTGTATGTTAAACATTTCCCGATTGTTGCCATGTGTACGTTCAGCATCTCTTTGACCTAACGGGTAAGACTAGAGCACTTATCGAGATATCCGGTGTGCAATGAAAATGCTATCGAAAAATGGGGCTGCCGAGGTGATACTAGAGTCCCACAAAATATGACTAAAGGTGGATAACGGTGAAATACACAAAATGTGACTAAGGATGGATACTGGGAAAGTACGCACTGACTTGGGCAAACGTTAAGTTTCGGTATCCTCCGTCTGTGTGTTGTTTCATTCATAAAGAGTTGTAGTGAGCATTTGTGTTTGTGTGTTGAAAGTGACAGTTAAAGTCCCCCCCCCCCCCCCCCCCCCCACGCACACACACATACACGCTACACGGCTGGATACGAATCGGTCATGTTTGTTTTCGTGTATTGAGTCTTTACACACTATAAACTGGATGTTTGTATAGTATCAGATCAGCCGTGGTGGCAGTAATAGCGATTGAAGCTGTAGATGTGGTTGTAGTAGTTAGTGCTTTTAGTAGTGGTGGGGATTGTAAGCGGCAGTAACAGTGGTAGTGTTAGTTGTGGTAAAGTATTAGTAGTGGTGGTAGTACTAGATATTTCATCAGTGTTTTCTGCTACATTTTATGACCAGCATCCGAAGACAACGCGTGGAAACGTTAAACTAAACGAATTGTCCAAGTACATCTACACGCAGACTGAAATACAAGAATTACGGCTGCAGCTACTGTTGTTACAACAATCAATACTATTAATAATAATATTAATAATAAACTGTCTGGCAAAACAACAGACAGTTATAATAATAATAATTAATAATAATAATAAATAAATATATCCACTGTAACATAACGAAAATACCAAACGAAGAGTGTTTGACTTACCGACACGTGGGAAACCTAATCCGACCAACACCGGGAATGAAAATACCGAAACAGAAAACCCTACCCTGGTCTAATTTTAAACGCAAGTTTGATTGGTCAACATTGGTATCACGTGCACAAAGAAGCTAAGTGCCCAACCAACCAGGATCACAAATACAAACTGCTTCAAAGTGAGCAACAATTCACAGAAACGCGAATTGTTGGGGGAATCCTTGAATCTGTCGAAAAAGATATAGATCGTCCACATGTGGAAGTCTGGTCCCATAGTTCGGCAATGTTTCTCATCAAAACCCCAGTGACTGTATGCATAAGAAGGCATCAGATTATTCAGACCTAGCAAAGGCCAGCAGAGCTCGTAACAATGGGTAATCAGTGGCGGACGTTGGGAACATCCGGCGAGCAGTGGGGTTAAGTCGATATGTACTAGCGTGGAAATTACATGGTGTGGGCCGGCGCACGGCGCGCCTACTTTGTCTAATTTTAGCGGTACTTTTGGTCGACCTTCCTTGGCGTGTATCCGCTTACAATGCAGCCAGGATGGTATACTATTGTAGAGATATCAAGGTCTTCTTTCTAGGCCACGTGGGGGAGGGAGGCGTAGGCGATTGTGTCGCGTCGAGATCTCTGGACTATAGAAATGAATTTGACATGACAGGTCCCGTCTGTAGGCTACAGTGTCTGTGCTATCATCGCAATTACCAGGTTAATGAATTCCAAAAAACAACCTGGGGTTGAGCGCACCGTCCTGCAAGGGACATGCACCATGTTAAAAGTTGTTTCAATTCAGCTGCCTCAAGTACTTCCCCTACACCCGTGTCGGGACAGACGCTGGACGTCCCGTCCCCCAGACGTGCTCCATCAAATCAGTACTACACTGACCGGATACATTTCCCACTAATCGCTGCCAGCCATTTATTTCCCTTGAAATCTTCCCTCAGTTTTTTCCATGCCCCCGTGTCCTCTCGTACCAGGAATGCTTGTCCCCCATCTATTTACACAGAACTCATAGAGTACCATGCGTGCCGTTATAAGCGCCATACGTCATATCCTACCCAGCCCCATATTTCCCGTGAATATGTCTCTTCTATCTCCTGTAAATATGTCTCTTCTAATTCACGTGAATATGCCTCTTCTATTTCCAGTGAATATGTCTCTTCTGTTTCCCGTATGCGTGAGTGTTCTCTTCTGTAAGCGGAACAAATAAATAGTATAGTTAATGTGTGTACAGAGTATTAACAACGATAGACAGACGTATAGTTAATGTGTGAAACCGTACTTGCATCAGGACAGTTCAGTGTATGCAAACAAATAGTTAATGTGTGAAAGATTATTAGCACTGACTGGCAGACATGTTAAAGTGTATAATTAATACATGAAAGAAGTAGTGGGAGAACGATAAACTGGCGTGCGAGGCAAATCGTTAAACCATTCACAAGAGTCCGTTTCTTAAATAGAGAGAGAGAGAAGAAAAAGAAAGACAATGAAGACGGGAAGGGGAGATACAGTGAGAAATCAGACAAACGCTCACAGACGGAGAGACACGTAGAGAGTGGCGACAGGAGGATACAGTGAGAGACTAGAGAGCCAGCACATAGAAATGGAAACCGACATAGAGAGAGAAAGCGTGAGACAAGAGAGGGGAGAGAGGAAGACAGTGAAACAGACATGGAGAAAGCGAGAGAAAGAAAGACAGAGAGAGAGGGGGGGGGGGAGACAACCCATAAACGCTTTACTGTCCCATCTATATTTAGAAACATACGCGGGTAAGTTAATAAGTAAATCACAAATGGCTGTAGAAAAATAACTAAATGTGATAACAACTTAAAAACAGTTTATTTTTATACATGCATTGTCCCTTTATTTCTCAACATAATTTCCACCAACACTGATGCACTTATCCCACCGATTTATCAGGCTCCCAAACCGGCTGCATAGAACTGAGTGCTCTATTTTCTAAACCACGTTTTCACTTCACATTCAACTTCGGCGTCATTCGCGAAATGTCTCCCGCCAAGGTGCGTTGTCAGTGTTTATGCTGACAAATGTTTGTCCCGTAAAGCGGTAGAAAAAGTTACGAGGGAGAGTCAATAAGTAAGTCGCATAGCCCTGTGGGATGTCAGGTAAATGAAAACAAAGCACGCAGTTCTATGCAGCCGGTTTGGGAGGACTGATAAAACGATGAGATAAGAGAATCAATTGTTGGTGGAAATTATGCTGAGAAATAAAGGGACAATGTATGTATAAAAATAAAGTTTCAAGTTGTTATCATGTGTAGTTATTTTTCTACAGCATTTGTGACTTATTAACTTTCCCTCGTAAATAACCCAAGCCAACATCTGTGCTTAAAGGGTAGCGAACGCGATTCGCAACCCCGCATGCCATTTTCGAATCCAGCAGCAGACAATTTAGAAGCAGACCAACTTGTCTTGATTTTTAACAATCGTATGAGCTTCGGTAGTCCAGAAAGTAATAGCAAACCACTGAACGCAAACTTGCCTTCTAAATCACCAACAGCCCATACATGCTCAGGTTGATTGCCACATCCTGTAAACGACACGCAAGTAACTTTTTTTTTTAAAATCTTACTCATAACGGTCACACAACTCACTTCTACTCCGCCATCCCCAATAAAATAAACTTAGACGGGCTGTGAAAGATGCTGGATGTTGCAATATGAAATGTAATATACAGAAGTGAAGATCCTGTGAAGATACAACCTCCAGATAACTTACCCAAACTCCATATATTATACCTCACACACAATCTCCTCGGATATCTCACAGAGAAACTGCACACAATATATCTCATCGTATGCCAGGATAATCTGTATGTAGACTTGAATTCGTTATTTATTTGCAGATTTCCGGCCGGTAATGTGTGTGCGGTTGTGTAAAAATGCAGTTCACGTATAGCCGTAAGGTTGTGTAAAATATAGTTCACGTGTAGCGGTGAGGTTGAGTAAAATATAGTTCACGTGTGGCGGTAAGGTTAGGTAAAACCTAGTTCACCTGTAGCAGTGTGGTTGGGTAAAATCTAGTTCACCTGTAGCGGTGTGGTTGGGCAAAATCTAGTTCACGTGTTGCGGAAAGGTTGGTAAAATCTAGTTCACGTGGTGCGGAAAGGTTGGTCAAATCTAGTTCACGTGTTTCGGAAAGGTTGGTAAAATCTAGTTCACGTGTTGCGGAAAGGTTGGTAAAATTTAGTTCACGTGTGGCGGTAAGGTTATGTAAAATCTAGTTCACGTGTGGCGGTAAGATTATGTAAAATCTAATTCACGCGTGGCGGTAAGGTTATGTAAAATCTAGTTCATGTGCGTGTGGGGTAAGGTTATGTAAAATCGAGTTCACATGTAGCGGTTAAGGTTATGTAAAATCTAGTTCACGTTTGGTGGTTAAGGTTGTCTAAAATCTAGTTCACGTGTGGCGGTTGAGGTTATGTAAAATCTAGATCACGTGTGGCGGTAAGATTATGTAAATCTAATTCACGCGTGGCGGTAAGGTTATGTTAAATCTAATTTACGTGCGTGTGGGGTAAGGTTATGTAAAATCTAGTTCACATGTAGCGGTTAAGGTTATGTAAAATCTAGTTCACGTGTGGCGGTTAAGGTTATGTAAAATCTAGTTTACGTGTATGCTGTGGTTTCAGCACATAGATGGCGAACGCTCTCACTGGCTTGAGCCGAGAAGTCTGGCGACAGAGACTAGGGTCATGGACAGTCAATCAATTAGTCGGTCACACAGTCAGTCAGTCAGTCAGACACACAGTCAGTCAGTCAATGCGCTGGATACATAGTCAGTCCAGGGACTGGGTTTTAGAGAAAATAAATCTGGAAAAGCCAGTATTAATGAGACTGTTGTCACGCGAGCCTGCAGGGCAAGGGTCAGGGCAAAGTTCACCGTGGTGGCGAGGTTACAGGAAGGCATTACAGACGTCCTGGCCGTAGACAAGAGGGGGAGGAGCCTGCGTTAATTGTCAATGCCGAGAGCATACTGACAGGTGACCTGAGGGGCAGGAAGCCTGATAAATGGACGGACATACATGCATTTGAGCACCGGAGGGGGGTGGGAGGGGGTGTGCGTGTATGTATGTGTGTGTGTGAGTGTGTGTATTTTGACTGGGAAGAAAAGGCAACGAGGAAGAGAACTTGTCATTCCAACGTCTCACCCACTGATAAAGAATTATTCCCACAGTTCTCTCACTTCCACTGTTGGAGAGTTATTCCCACGTCTCTCTCACTTCCACAGTTTGAGAGTTATTCCCACGTCTCTCTCACTTCCACTGTTGGAGAGTTATTCCCACATTTCTCTGACTTCCACAGTTGGAAAGTCATTCCCACATTTCTCTGACTTCCACTGTTGGAGAGTTATTCCCACATTTCTCTCACTTCCACAGTTGGAGAGTTATTCCTACATCTCTCTCACTTTCATCACTAGAGGGATTTCGTTGCGTCTCTTTCAATTTCATCATTGTTGAAGTCTTTCTTCGTTCCTCGTAATCCAACACCAGATTTGATTCCTTCGTCTCAATCTTACTGTTTTCAGACACAACCCGTCCCCAAAGTGACTCGCCGAAACAACATGGGATCCTGTCTGCGTACAGTGTGGAGCCTGTGGTTAGGAACAGATGTGATATTAAGGGCTCAGAATGAGAAAGGGGGGGGGGGGGGGGAAGAGAACGAACAAACGGACTTTATTTTCAAAGGGTAACAAATTGGGCACACAGGCCAGTCTTACTTACATTCGACCCTTCCACTCATCTTTTGCATTCACATAAGAAACAAAAATACATTGTCAAATGAATGTTGTAGATATAAACAATGCATATTTCATGTTATGAGACACATCCCCCACCCAACTACACACACACCTCCATGCACACACACCCCCACCCATACGTCCCACACCCACACACATCCCACCAACTACACAAATCTCCAAACCCACCAAATATCCCCCACACACACATACATGCACCAACCCACCGAACCCCCACCCACATCGCCCCACCCACCTCATACAACTCACCAATACTCATCCACATATCCTCGACCCCCCCCCCCCCCCAACCACCCAGCCAAACACACATCCCCCAACCACACATCCCCCACCCACACATCCCGCACCTACCCACCCACACATCCCTCACTTACCTACACACCCCCCCCCCCCCCAACCTACACACACTCACCCATCCACACATTCTCCACCCCCAATCACACATCCCCCACCCACACACGGTTTGCCTACTACTGTGAGTGAGAGAGAGAGAGAGAGAGAGAGAGAGAGAGAGAGAGAGAGAGAGAGAGAGAGAGAGAGAGAGAGAGAGAGAGAGAGAGAGACGATGGTAATATACACTGAAGCAGGCAATGTGCATCCAACATTTTTCACACTTACAGCAGCATGGCATTAGATTACTGTTACACTTCCAATATTAAGAGTTAAACCTGTTACAATCCAGTCAGACCCTGGGGAACAGCTGTCAGTCAGTCAACCGTGATGTAGCTGGCTCAGCAGCAGTTACTACCAGTATCCAGTCAGACCCTGGGCATACAGTTGTCTCCCAGCAAACCATGCTATGTTTGGCCAACAGCAAGTTATAAGATCAGGGTTAGTAGGTCAGAATGGCCGAATGGGTAAGAACGCGTGTTTTTAAACATCCGGTGTGTTGATGCTGAGGTAAGGAGTTCAACCCCTACACCGGACAGTTGGACTAAAATGTTCACCTATCGTCCTTGACTGTGTAAATTACAATTACCTCTGAAGTCGGAGTGAAGTCGCTTGATAGCGAGGGACACACTTAATAGGGAAAGCTAAGCCACACGCAAAACTCAGTCCAGCACTACCAGAAGTAGTGTGTATGAACTACGCTTGTGATCAAAGCGAGCGAGCGCAGTTAAGTGAGCTGTGGATTTCGTGTAGAATGCTATCTCTGTCCGCGGTGATTTGTATTGCGAACTGCGTGTTCAGAAAAATGGTTGCTCGGCTGCTGAACTAGCTGGTTTTGGCTTATGCAGAAATGTGTGTGCAACTGCTGGTTTTCCATCGATGATGAACTGTACGTTTAGTGGCGGACTGTTGTGTTGACATTCTGGCAGCGGCCTAATGTATGTTTGCCTATGCGTGCTGTTGGTTTGTCGGGCCTGCTCTCTGTTCCACTTTTAACATGGGACAGTGAGGAGCATTTTGTGGGATATTTCCTGGCAATGGAACGGAGCATTATGGGGTGACCCTTTGCCGTGAAGTTTGAACCGCAACTAACGACTGAATGTGAACAGTTATACTTGTATCACGACAGACCAGGGCAAACTGCTGTCTCCCAGCAAACCAGATTATGATTGGCCAGTAGTTAGATATCAGATCAATGTGAGACGAATCTGAACAGTTACTCCACGCAGATTCAAGTTAGAGCCTTGTTGTTACAGCCTTCACCGTGGCTTCTTGACCTTTTGGCGAAGATCAAAGGGAAGTATCTGCACTTGATCTTGCCCGGGCCACCAGCAGAGTCGGTCATCCGAATGACACACAGGGACGTGGGACCTGATGGGGCGCCTCTGGCCCCTGGGGGGATCGCGAGCCCTTAACAAAAATACGTCACCCAGCAGTTCATGTTATAACTTTGATTACTCAACACTTAAGACTGAAGAGTTCTCCTGGACCCCTGGCAGGCCATGGAGAAGCAGTTGTCACCCGGTAAACCCTGCAATGCTCGGTGTAGCATAGTATACATGAATACACAGAGAGCGGAGAGCTTATCCCACAGATATGAAAATCATATACTGCGCCAATTGTGACCCAGTCAGATCAATCAATAGAGGTATATTAATGAAGATCCACAGGAAAACCAGTCAGCTGCTGCGGATGTGCAGAAATATGTATGCACGACGATGCATGTACGAAAATGCACAGTGGAGTTTACGGTGAACAAAACTGCATGCAGCGTGGCAGCGGAGAACATTACAATGGCAAGACATCTGAACAAGTTAATGTGGAACATTACAATGGCAAGATATATAACAAGTCAATGGTCCTGTATTATTCGGGACAATGAATAGGAAGTGGGACAGGTTTAAGCATGCAACATGAGAACAGAAATGGTCACAACAAAGATCAATAACATGAACTATGAGTGATGAAATGTTACATTGACTCCACATTATTATATGGTACAAAGACACGGACAACGAATACATCATATTTAGGTAACACTGAAACTTTCAACATGCAGTTATATAGATGAATAGGAAGAATATGACAACAGAAGAAAACAAACAAAGAAGTTTTACACAATCTGGGCTTTAAGAAAACTCTAATGAATGAGATCAAATTAAAATACCCCGGTTACATAACAAGACAACTGCTTGTTTGAGGATTTGCTGGAGGGAAAGGTGGAGGGAAAGACAACGTTACCGGTGGGCAGACATCAAGAGATGGACTGAGATAAGTAGCACCATAAAGATGCCGCACAGATGGTGAAGGAGACTCATTACCGCCGACCTTCAATGCGGAGCTGGCACCTGACTGATTAGTGGAAATACACGAAAACACTGGGAGAAGAAGCATTAGGTGTACACGATGAAGTGGTCATGATAGGCACGTCTACAACAGCACTGAAGCAAAGAAACAACCACGAGTGTTTACCTGGTCTGGGCCGCCGTCTGACACTGAGTGTCCAGCTGGTTGCTCTCATCTTCATGACCCCTGCCCAGACCGTCAGAACTGCCAACAGTGGGGCATGAACCACGAGGGCTGACCTCGTCACTACTATCACTTGCACAGCTCCTCTTTCTACGTTTGTATGGGACATGTGCCGGGGCGTCTTGAAAAGTGTGGTCAGAGCTGTTGCCTCCGTGTCCACACGGTGATGCTTCATCTGCCGAGACCAGCACAGAGTCACAGTCCGAACCGCTGCTGGCTTTCCGCTTGCGGGGAGATGATTCGTCGGAATAAGCCGGGGAAGGATAAGGCGTGTCCTCTGCCTCGTTACTGCTTCCTGACCACAGAGGCAAGACTCTTGACAACTCTTCTCCTTCTACACAGCTACTGCTGCTGCTGCTTCTCCGTAACGATATGGGAGGTGAGGAACTGTCACTCTCACTCCGTAACGATAAAGGAAGGGAGGAACTGTCACGCTCACTTCGTAACAATGTAGGGGGTGAACAACTGTCACTGTCATTCTGTAACGATGTAGGAGATGAGGAACTGTCGCTCTCACTGTGGGTACCACTACTCCCAGTGCTGGCGTTACTTCTACGGCGTCTGGGCAGCAGTAGTGATGATGTTACTGGAGACAGCGGCGACGAGCTGCTCCTCCTAGGCCACAGATAGGCCTGGTGGTGGAGCCGCCAGCCAGCTTTCTGCCGGATCAGCATGCGTCGGCGGTGACAGGTGTCCACGTACACTTCAACCAACGTGCCCCGAATAGCCAACACTCCGGACGGAAACACTTCAGCAGACGTTTAAAGTTCCCCAAGACAACACCAATACGGCACTTACGTTAACCATGTCAATGTGATCTCAGATAGTTGGCAAGAAAAAGCCAGCATCAACCACCAAAGAAGCACACACAACAAACACCACAGCAACAATGATCCTCACAAGGCCACGACACGTCTCGGAAATCGGCACACACAGCACTTTTCCACACCGGACCGGAACGATTGTTTCACAGCCATAGTTTGGCAACAGTCAATGATAACACCGGAGACACGAGACATGGCAGCCTTTGATGCGGGTGTCGAGCCACAGACTAACGAAGTGTTTCATCCTATGTGCATCCAAGCAGGCACGACGACGCGTGTGTACTGGCTGCCAGCTCCCCAGGTATTGGTGTGCTTCCAACACTGCCAAGGATTAAAAGTACACAAAACATCTAGGTCAGCAGGCCGCGGGCTGGATCAATGGAACACAAACGTAACCGCGACAACTACAGCTATACATACATCGGAATGAAAACACGTCAGCCACGATCAGTTGCCTGCACATTACGCCACCTGACGGCGCCGCCCCTGCCACATGCACACCCCCCATTCACCGACAGTTTGCACATATACATGCAGGATGGTGGCAAACGCAGCGGCCCTCGAGGCCTGATCTATATACAAGTAGTGATTGGGTTTACAGAGGGGGACAGAATGTCGTAACCAAGAATTAGATGATAAAGGGCGCACAGGATAACTGGAGATCTGTAGTTTATCTGTCCCTGATAACCCAGTGAGAGAGAGAGAGAGAGAGAGAGAGAGAGAGAGAGAGAGAGAGATGGTAATATACACCGATGCATTCATGACACAGAGAGAGAGAGAGAGAGAGAGAAAACCCCGCAGCTCCAGCGACGACCCCTTGAGGTCTCCGCTAAAACTGTCGCCGTGAACCGAGTGCCGGAGTGCATACACGAATCCATGACCTTCGAGGGGCGGGGCGGGCGGTCTGACCACCTGACCACGGAGTTCCCAAAAGAGAGGGGGCATAGGAAGGGAGGGGACATATGGAGGTGGAGGAGAGGGAGAGAGAGACGACGGGAGTGAAAGGAAGAGAGAGGTAGAGAGAGGAGAGAGAGTGATACGACGGTCATTTACACTGATGCGGGAATAAGAGAGAGGGAGAGAGGGGGAGGAGGAAGAAAGGGAAAGGAGAACGAGGGAGAGGAGCGAGATAGAGACGACTGTAATATACACAAACGCAGGCATGAGAGAGGAAGAGTGGGAAAAGGAAAGCGAGAGAGAGAAAGAGAGAAAGAGAGAGAGAGAGAGATGGTAATATACACTATGCAGGCAATGCGAGAGAGAGAGAGAGAGAGAGAGAGAGAGGGAGGGATAACGGAGGTAGGGAGCGAGAGGAGAGGAGAGAAGAGAGAGAGAGAGAGAGAGAGAGAGAGAGAGAGAGAGAGAGAGACGACAGTCATATACACTAATGCAGGCAATGAGAGAGGAGGAGGAAGAAAGGGAGAGAAGAGCGAGAGAGAGACACGGCAGTCATACACACTAATGCAGAGAGAGAAAGAATTCCAAGGTTAGAGAAACACCACCTCCAAAGGTCAGTACTGAAAGACAAACAGAATCAACTGCTACACAGATCAGTCTGCACAAGCCCCAACTCTACAACTGACGTCAGAAGACGGTCACCGACGTCACGAAGATGGCAGAGACCCGTCCGGCGTTCCCTTCCCCGCGGTAATAAGTGCTCTAGTACTGTCTGAGCTTCGTAATGCCGGCTCACATTTACCAATGACGCGAGTATCGATTGGTGGCTGGTACAGACATAATGGATGTTGAGTAAGTACTGTTTGTAATGTATTCTGTAATCTCAGCTCGTTGAGTAAGTAGTTTGTAATGTATTCTGTAATCTCAGCTTGTTGAGCAAGTACTGTTTGTAATGTATCCTGTAATCTCTGGTAGTTGAGTAATTACTCTTTGTAATGTTTTCTATTGCCCCTGATTGTTGAGTATGTACTATTTATAATGTATCATATTATCTCTAGTTGTTGAGTAACTGTAGTGTGTCTTCTATAGACCCTCGTTGTTGAGTAAGTGCTGTAATGTGTCTTCTACAGCCCTGGTTGTTGAGTAAGTGATGTGTGTAATGTGTCTTCTAGTCTCTGGTTGTTGAGTAATTACTCTTTGTAATGTTTTCTATAGCCCCTGATTGTTGAGTACGTACTATTTGTAATGTATCATATCATCTCTGGTTGTTGAGTAAGTACTGTAATGTGTCTTGTACAGTCCCTGATTGTTGGGTATGTACTGTGTGTCATGTGTCTTGAACAGTTCCTGATTGTTGGGTATGTACTGTGTGTCATGTGTCTTGTACAGTTCCTGATTGTTGGGTATGTACTGGGTGTCATGTGTCTTGAACAGTTCCTGATTGTTGGGTATGTACTGTGGGTCATGTGTCTTGAACAGTTCCTGATTGTTGGGTATGTACTGGGTGTCATGTGTCTTGAACAGTTCCTGATTGTTGGGTATGTACTGTGGGTCATGTGTCTTGAACAGTTCCTGATTGTTGGGTATGTACTGTGTGTCATGTGTCTTGTACAGTTCCTGAATGTTGGGTATGTACTGTGTGTCATGTGTCTTGTACAGTTCCTGAATGTTGGGTATGTACTGTGTGTCATGTGTCTTGTACAGTTCCTGATTGTTGGGTATGTACTGTGTGTCATGTGTCTTCTATACTCCCTGAGTGTTGCAGTATGTATGGCTGGAATGTATTCTATAGCGGGCTAATAGACTTCTGCAGTATGCACCTGACGAGATGCAGCGAAATGTGCCAGGCAATAAATCGTACAATCTATGGGTGCTATGGTTTGTGTCTTCGTTATTCATATTCTATAGCCGTTGGCTGTACAGTACACATGTTTACAGTGTAACCCTCAGTGTAATCTGAAAGTCCCGATCGGTACAACGAATAATGCCTGCAATGTATCTTACGGGTCAAGATTGTTACAAACCTAATGGTTAGAATGTAGTCTATAGATCCTGATTGTTACAATAACTAATGGTTGCACTGCATACACAATTCGATCCAAACACCATCCTTAAAAGTGTTGTATTCCGAGAATGTCGCACACACAATACCAGGCGAGGTGACCAGTTATTCATTCGGCATTTTTTGTTTGTTTTCCAAACCCAAAGCAGTGACATGTATTTCATGTGTAGGTTCAAATCCCAAAGCAAGGTCACATAGCCACCAGATTTCTAGCCGGGGCAAATCAATTAGAAGGAGGAGGAGGGAGAGAAGGAGGAGGAGGGAGAGAATGAGGAGGAGGGAGAGAAGGAGGAGGATGAAAGAAGAAGAAGAAGAAGAAGAAGAAGAAGAAGAAGAAGAAGAAGAAGAAGAAGAAGAAGAAGAAGAAGAAGAAGAAGAAGAGAGCCAGTAACTTGGTTGCCAGTGGGTGGTGCAGAGGTTAGCATCGTGACCTCTCACATCTGGGTGCTAATTCCATGTAAAGCAAATGTTTGGAGATGTGGTCTTGATCCCACAACCTCAACATCACCCAGGCAACAGACACCAGCAAGGATACAGACACCAGCAATGGTACAGTGACCGAGCCAGTCATCGAGTAGCAAAAATAACGAGCGATCGTGACATGTCCCATCTCTAACGCAAATCCCATAACCTACTGGTGTTATCACGTGATGGGCTGATTGCTGCCTTCATTATTGGTGCACGTGGCACGCCGCTAGAGGCGGCTCCTGGCCAACCAGTTCAATAATTCAACTCAGTGGATGGTTCTAGAAGGAGAAAGTGGCATCAGCAACTACAACAGAAGTTAGGAAGGAAGTAAACGTCATCGATTAACGTGCTCAATTCTTCTTCTTCTTTCGTTCGCTTGAAATTTGTCTATATCTACAATGTTGTCTCTTATACGAATTTCACTGTCTTTATTTTTAATTCACTTAGTAGTCCATAAAGTTTATCTTCCACTGTTGTTTCTAGAGGCCGGAAGGTTTGCCTAGATATGTCGTATCTTGGGCAGTCGTTCTGCTGTCTGCGGTGCTAATCTACCTGTGCATATGGCTGATTTGCCAATCTTGAATTTTGGATACATGTAGTTGCGTAATCTATTGGTTCCAAATTGCTGTTATATTAGCCGGGAGTGCATAGTTAGCACGAGCACTCAACTTTGTAAAATACCCCCATAGCTTGCGCATTCCTCAGCTCTGGCAGCAAACGTCTAACTCTTGGCCTGCACATGGTGGAAATATTTTAACTAACATGGTAAGGGGCGATGGCGGGTCTCTGGCGCAGTAAAACCAAAACCGCTCTAGATAGATATATGCGTATTTTAACTAACATGATCAGGGGCGACGGCGGGTCTCTGGCGCCGTAAAACAAAAACCGCTCTAGATAGATATATGCATACATATATACGCGTAAACACGTCTGCACATACATATCTATACTCCAATAAGACAAGTCTAATCTAGCAAAGGAAAGATGCTGAAGACGGAGACAACCAGTCATAAAGCGCACAACTGAAATCAGGATGCCACGCAATCACGCCATGAACGTGCTCAAGAAAGTGGTGACTATTGATCAAGACAATCTATGGACAAGAAGTGCATGCCTAAATGTGTCTCTGGAGTAGTTTGCAGCTATGACTTGCACCCTACTTCAAGTGTTGCAGTTCCAGTCCTGCTAGGGATACTATTCTGAGAACAGGTTTTCGGAGGAACCCGATGGTGCCACACCCCCGCTTGATCTCTGAAAAGCAGATCGGGTGTCTTGACAAGCGGATCGGGTGTCTTGACTGGTGGATCTGGTGTCTTCACATAGCTCGAGTGTCTTGACAGTTGGATCGGGTGTCTTGACAGTTGGATCGTGTGTCTTTGACAAGGCACACTTAGTTCCCTCACGCCGGAACAAGCAACACACCCCAACGATCCCTTACAAGTGATGTCTTCACAAGGGTGAGTAAGTTTCCTCACGCCAATCAAGCAACAGACCCCAAAGACGTGAGTGTGGATCAATTATAATAATAATTGCGATGGAATCTAGCACTGTGTGCAGTTTGCAGTCCTCGGCAGGTTACATGTTCTCATGCGGCCGCCTCTATGGCTACCAACAAATACCTATAAATATATCGTTATGTGATTCCTAAAGCCCCTATGTAGCGGATGACGTGTGTAAGCCCAGAACAAAATCCTAAAGGAGTAAGTGTATCAGGAACCCGTGAGGCGTACTGGTTATATGACGCTAGCTCCATATGTTTACAGACGACCCAGCGCTGGATGGGTGGTTGGTCTACATCACGCTAGGTGCTTTTATTTCTCGGAACATTTCCTGGTAAACAGTTAAGGCTCGATCACAGTAGGGTATATAAAAACAGTGACATGACAACATCTTCACATTTAGAAAACCACACAGTGACAGAATATTCATTATGTCAGAGCGGGAAGGCAAAAAGCAAACACAAAATATCGTTCTAGAGTCGGAGGTGTTGGCCCATGATCTCAGCTATGACAAATCTGGTCAAGGACCGCAAACTTAGCCCAATGCGAGGTGACACGAGTGACAGAGTAAATGCCCGGGATTAGCATGCATGTCTTCGCAATGAGTGTATTTCTCGCCTTTTTCTTATATCCTGTTTACAGGACATCGCTGTCAACACCAGCATTTTACTGCTGTTGTTGATGTCTTGGCAAGTTTACGTTCAGTAGTTTGCCATTGCTTTCTGAAAGACCGGCTCCCATACCAACTCCTTAAAACCCTGCGCATCGCGGTCTATTTCTCGCCTAACGGGGTGAATTAAGCCATTACGAGTCACCAGTTTTTCAAGAACTCACAACTCGAATCCATGGGGTTCTAACAAAAACAAATATCTGCAACTTCTATATAAACGGACGTTGTCCTTTTCCGAATGAATGAGGAGGAGAAAGAAGACGCCGGAGTAAATGACGATGGTGTTGATGACCAGGACGATGCAAATTAGCCCCAGTTGAGCGTCGACATAACTTGTTGCCTGGGCGAAGTGATAGCATCACTAGAATGGACATGTTGAAACCAATCCCGCAATTAGCTTTGACATATTTCGGACACCCAAGACCTACTGTGACATCGATTGGTCTCTAATCTTCTTGAGTGCCAATCAATGGTATCAACTTGTGTCTGTAGCTGTCTGCAGCTGTCATATACTGTCTTGTTCCCCCTCTATAACTCCCAAGAAATATCTATCATTATACCACATTCATATCGGCAAAGTTTCCATTGCGATGTGTAAGTGCGGACATTAAAGATTCACGCCGACAATGCTCCAACCGTCAACTCGGAAGTACACTAAGGTGAGAAGAACCCTAGCGAGGTATATTCTCGCGAGGGGATGCCTTAAGATAATCAATAACTGGCGGAATCGATAACCCGAATCTAGCCCAGGCTGAATTATGCGGTGTAAGCAATTGTGGAGAAGGGGCTCTGTATCTGATGGATGACGGGAGGAGATACACCAGGCCGCACACATGTTACACACTGGCTCTCATAAAACAGAATGTAGTGTAAACTACTAAAGCGTGTGGGAGGGGGGGGGGGGGGGGGGGGGGGGGGAGAGAATTGGCACAATAAATTGGAAAATGAACAAGTGAAAAACATTAATAGTTGGCTAATTTGGTCCGTAGATAGAGACAATAGGAGTGTGACACAGACTACGGTACAGTGTGTATTAGGTACCGGAATGTCGGTACAGCGTGCGTTAGATACCGGGACGTCGGTAGTGTGCGTTAAATTCGGTAGTGTGCGTTAAACACCAGAGCGCCAGTACAGTGTGCGTTAGATACCCGGACGTTGGTACAGAGGTACGTTTGATACCGCGACGTGGCTAAACTATTACAGAATCTGAACTCTGTGAATGCACTATTTCACAATCCCAACGCTAGTCTGTAAATGCACTATTTCACAATCCCAACGCTAGTCTGTAAATGCACTATTTCACAATCCCAAACGCTAGTCTGTAACTACACTATTTCACAATCCCAACTCTAGTCTGTAACTACACTATTTCACAATCCCAACTTTACTCTGTAACTACACAACACAATCCCAACTCTAGTCTGTAACTACACTATTTCACAATCCCAACTTTAGTCTGTAACTACACAACACAATCCAAACTCTAGTCTGTAACTACACTATTTCACAATCCCAACTTTAGTCTGTAACTACATTATTTCACAATCCCAACTCTAGTCTGTAACTACACTATTTCACAATCCCAACTCTAGTCTGTAACTACACTATTTCACAATCCCAACTTTAGTCTGTAACTACACAACACAATCCCAACTCTAGTCTGTAACTACACTATTTCACAATCCCAACTTTAGTCTGTAACTACACAACACAATCCAAACTCTAGTCTGTAACTACACTATTTCACAATCCCAACTTTAGTCTGTAACTACATTATTTCACAATCCCAACTCTAGTCTGTAACTACACTATTTCACAATCCCAACTTTAGTCTGTAACTACACTATTTCACAATCCCAACTCTAGTCTGTAACTACACTATTTCACAATCCCAACTCTAGTCTGTAACTACACTATTTCACAATCCCAACTTTAGTCTGTAACTACACAACACAATCCCAACTCTCTATAATTATATTCTTTCAAAATCCCAACTCTAGTCTGTAATTATACTATTTCACAACCCTAACTCCAGTCTGTAAACACACTACAACTACACTATTTGCAACTACACTACAACTACACTATTACAAAATCTCAACTCCACACTGTAACTGCAGTGCGACATGATTGATTGCGCTGATCTCAAGCAACGTGTGAGTGAGTGGATGTGTGTGCGTGTGGATGCGGATGTGTAAGGCCAAATTGATGAATGGACACATTACCGCAGACGACAGGTAGCAGGAGAAACCAGTAAGGCAGATATACAAGAGACACAGTAGAGAGATGAATCAAGCAGGGAACCGTTTACTCTTCATCAACACAAGAAGGTCAAGAAAGGCAGACACTAGATAAACGACACAACCAAGCTCATCAAATCCACACAAGAGGAGAGATTCAACACAGAGGAAATGTAAGTAAAGGAGATGTAGCATGATGGAACAGAATCCCCATTTCCAGTCCGACACATTTCATAAATATACTTTGAGTCTAACAGGGACCATCCCAAAATAAGGGCTATTCTTAGATCGAAGGTTCCAGAACGAGTTGGGGGAGGCGGCGGTATGCACTTGTCTTTTGATTGGTTCATAAATAATGAGCCCACGCTATTCCGGGGCCATATTTTAAAATCTAATTAGTAGGAGCGGGAATTTCACCAGGAGCGGTCGCTAGAGTGAAGTGATGACCCAACAATGCCCTTAAAGATTCAATAATATTGTTCTCTGGACAACAGGTACCACTTTAAAACATACTTTAATGTTGTGGCTAAACCTAATGTACGAAAGAGAAGAATATAAGAGTATTTTATGAATAATGTGTGAAAGTGGAAAACCTAACTTCTGTGCGCCAGAATTCTGAATATTGCTTCTTCAACCTTGACACGTCTTTCACGCTGTATACTCCAAGTGCATATCAATCCCTTGTTGTGACTGGTTGCGTATGCTTGAGGAATGTAGTACACTCATGCAGATTCGCAAACCAAAACCCCTTGTGCATTCTACATGCCTAGGATGACTTATTCTTAAAATCAACTGTACCTTTGCTCTCGTGCGAGTTAACAAATGGCAGTCTGAATGGGAATGAGTGATGAAACATGTACACGTTCCTTTGTAAAACGCTGAGATTGATGGAGTGAGTGAGTTGGTGATTTAATAAATAGCCTCTCACATTAGTAGAAAGAAAGATGCTTCAAATATCCATATGTAAACAGGACGGTGATGGCACGCCAGAATTGCTAAGTCCATGTGATGCCTGGTCGCTATAAGCTCAAGAGAATTACTATAATTTCTCTTTGAAGTATTACACTGTTACCTCTACTGTTGGATGGTTCATATAAACTAGTTCCTAAGAGAACCATAGGTGTGTGAACCTGTGTTTTAGTTGGCTGAATATAATGTATGGCTCATGCAAACTTACAAGGACTAAACATGTTTTTCCACGTATGTACTTGGTGCATATGTGAACTATTGCTATGCAATTGAGCTTCTGTTACCTACTGTGGACATTACTCAGTGGGGAAAGAGCACATGATGATGATGATGTATCTGTGAGACAAGTCTGGTGAAAAAGGGGTGAGGTCTGGCATTGCTGTGTGAATATGGAATAAGACATTCATGCACCGACATCACAGCCATAGGAATGGATGTCTGGTCTGCTAATTTGGTAAATGCCATTAGTTAATACATAATGCATATTGCAGTTGTAAATGCCTATTTTCCATTTCCCTTCACAATGCCTGTCCCATGTTGCTATGTCACAATGATTGCTGTACTGTGTCTGGTCCTCCTTGTGCCCAGGTCTACTGTGGTTCAAACATGGTGGAATTTAGACCACATAAATGCTTGTAATTGTGTTAAGCTACCCTGTCTCAGCATATGGTCTTGTGATTACCACAGTACATCAGAGTGAAATTCACTACATCATCAACCTTAACCTTCCCCATCTCCATCTGTGTATGTTAATGTATGATAACATCATCTTTTAACACATGTGAAGAGATGTTGTGCCATTCTATATATCCACAGAGAACAGGAGGATGGAGGAGAGGCATCCATATATCATCTGGGAAAACTAACCAGTAGTCCCAGAATCCAGAACCAACTCTCTACAAGTGAAATCTTCTAGAACCCACAATATGGGAATTTCCTAGAGACTTTCAGCTCAGCTCTCAAACAGCTGGATATAAATAAGAGAGAAAAATAGTTCTGAAGACTCCAGTGATCATAATTATCAGGATCATCTGAGAATGAAACAACAAGTCTGGTTGTTAACCCCATTCAAGACAACTTGTGAAATGACTGGTGCAATGGATTGTTTAGCTAGGACTTATCTTGGTTAATCTCCAGCCTGGTGCTCACAGTGTTGAAGAATGTGACTTGAGGTGTAGGTGAGATTGGACTGACTGAGGGGCTGCAGTATATTGGAATTTGTTCCTATCTCTGGGTTTCTTCAGCAAGTCATGTTTTGCATGTACCGAGTATACATCTCCCAATGTCAGGAGAGTGTTATCCTCAACTTTTGAAGTATCCCAGTATCAGCATTCACAGACAGTCTGGTCAACGGTGAGAGACAGTCTCATATCATCCTACCAAATCTTGTCTTCAAGAGGAATGAATCTGCCATGAAGCTTATTTTGGGAAAGCTGCTAACTGGAGCTAGTCCAACATCCATGCTGATGATAAAAGGATTCAACAGACCCAGAACAGTAGTTTCTTCCTTGAGTTGCCCATGGATAGGATTTCCTAAATTCCCAAGAGACATGAGATGAGGATAGAGATAGATACTGTAAACAGAATGGTGTAGTGGTGATTAGAGAGGAGAGGTGGATAAGAGTTATTAGTTGGTGGAGTAATGGAGAGGTGGTGTATCATGTTATCTTCATGCATGTTAGCATATTTGTACATTTTGTATGTACCTTGTTGAGGTGTTGACATGACAAATGGGATGAACAATGGTCATCACTAACTAGACTCACCATCAGCTCAATAAACAGTATGATTGAACCAGTGTTTTAAGTACATGTCCCCAGTGAATTTCTTGTACAGTTGCTGTCAAGTGTTGTCTCTGGTGACTGTCTTAAGTGCTGTGGTTGGTTATACATATTGTGAAAAGTCCTGTATAGATGTTGTCAGGTATCTCATGATGTCTATCTTGTACACTTGTGGTGTAAACCAATTCCTTGTGAATGTATGTTCCACTTTTGTCAAGAAACTGTCATGTAGATGTCCTGTCTAACAGATGTAATGTACAGTTATTGTTAAAGTTTGTTTGTCTGCAAAAATTGAAGGACTACTTGAACTGATATAGGTCATACTGACCAAATAAAGAAAGAAGAGATCTAGGTGACGGACGAACAGCACACTGTCAACATTATAATGAGTGAGAGGGATCCTCAGTTGTACAGGCGCTAATAGTTCAGATCTTTTCTGGCCTTAAGGGAACCTTTTACTTCTTTATAAATTTCTGTGTAGATACATAGTAGTCTCACAGTGGGGGTTGAGCCAAAGAAAAATGTTCTCCAAAAAGGCTATTGCGGGAATGATTAGCTCATTTGAGTGACCTCTAGACAAAACGTGCTAAATCATATCCTTTATCTTGTTATTTATTAGTCAAGATATATCTCCAGAGAACACTACAAACTAGGTCCTCTGGCAACTCAATCACAACATGTCACATAACTGGGTGGCTCTTTTCGGGATATAGACCCTGGGAAAACCTGGTCACATAACTGGTTGCTCTTTCCAGGCTATAAACCCTGGGAAAAAGAACACTCGTCTCGGATTTAAACCCTGGTAATAACCTGCTAGGGGCTCACATACCTGTTGCCCTGATGACGGGATACAAACTTTGGGTATACCCTGCATAAGACTCACTTTTGGGATCTCTATGTTGGTATTAAAATCCGGGGTGACCTCTCGCAAATCAGACCCAATTCTTGAAGTTTTTATGGTGTTGTTTAATGGACCCTGTCTCTTATATGAGGGCAACTGTCCAGACATGTAAACCCACAATAAATCTCTAGAAGGTTTGATTTCATTAATAGTGATAATATTGCATGTATCACTGTTTTAATATATCAGTTAGGAATTCAATGTAGCAGACTGAAAATGATGTATAAATATCTTATGGGTCAACATAATTGCTTGTATCCATGATATTTAGGTTCTCAGTATGAATTGATTATTGGCTTGTCAATAATGTTGTATAATTTTGTGCATGCTGGTTGTTCAATATATGTATCCAAAAATTAAGGTACCTGAAACACCAGAGAACACAAATTATTTTAAATATAACTGAGACAGCTATTACAGGGGGAAATTCATTTTTGTCCCTGAAATTAGGACACTTGATCCAGTAGATAATATGGGGCCTACTCCATCCCAAAATTTAATTGCTGGCATGGGTGAGAGAGGGGAAATATTGTTGTAACTACAACATTTTTAATGTCACCACATCACATAAAATAACAACTCCTTATATTCTCTTCTCCCCATAACATGCTTGCAACACTGAGAGCAGAGAGTGTGAACCCTGATGGAAAATTTGGGCAACCATTAAGACACCTCACTAATAATCTCTCTCGGTGATAGTCAGTATTCGTACCGGCTAATGTCCAGTGTCGATTCGACAGTCTGGATTTATTCTTCAGTTGTGTAATCTTGTACGGTAGCCCTGATCAAGCTGCTGAGAAAGTGAACACAATTGAAATCTCCAGGAGAAACATCCTTATCAACTCCGTCACTTGCCATTTCTGAAGTAGTGGTATTATTAAGCGTACTTGATACGTAATGGACGAGATGAAGGGAAGATTCTACCTGATGTCATGGGCGGTCATATAACACCGACCACAGTCTGGTGTCTATAAGACATTAGTCTATTGTTCGATGGTGTAATCTCTCTGGTGTACTAGGATCCACTGTCACCAGGAGTTAACTCATTGAATCTCCAGGAAGGCCATCAAAATAACTGGACCCCTAGCCATTCATATGGAAGTGGAGAGCATACGCAAAGTATGTGTCCAGAAAACGATGGATAACCAACCTGATGTCATTGGCATATCATACGACTAGGAGCACATCATGGACAACCTGAGAAATTTCATGAAGAGATAAAACAGGATCCGTCTCCGACGTCGGACGTCAATTCATCCTCAGTTGAGAAAGCGTTTCTGCCTTTAAAATGGTGGAGATTAAAGGACGGACAAAGTTGAGAACAACTGATGTCATTCCCCTTTTTCATTCTCAATTGGGAAGACCTTTCTGCCTGGAAAAATGGTAGGAATGTAATAAGGATTACTGTCTCTAAACAGTTAACTCTTATATGGTAGAGCTCACTGCAATTCCAGCAGCTGACACTCTATACACATTGTCTACGATTCAGTGGACTAACGAAAGATCACTGTTCTCAAAAACAGCTGACTCCTTTCAAGATAAAGATCCCTGCAAGTCAGCAGTCGACTCTTTATATAATAAGAACAATGCATTATGCAGTGGAATCTTATATTATTACTGAGATGCGAGGTGTATTCACAGGACCTGGCAAGTCCTATCCTCAAAGTCAGTAAAATTGGCTTCCAAAATTCCAGTCAATATTGGTAACTAAGAAGCTAACCCACATAATCACACACCTTCAAAGGTAGCTGTGATAATGACGGACTTCTCTATGGATGAGAAGAAACGCCTTATATTCGCCAAAGTAAACGTTTTGCTCATGTGGAGAGAAAGAACGGATACTTGCCAGTCACTCAAAAGCACTTAGCTAAAGCATGGCTGAAGACAACTAGTTGGAACCTCCACCTGGAATTCTATATTAGTAGTAGTAGATGTCACAGTCTGGCTGCATCTACAAAATTCAGTTGCTACGTTAGAAAATAGAGCAACTAAGGGAGAAAATGCTGTCACTTCTCACAACAAATCAAAATAGAGGCATAACGGAATGAGAGAATCTCAACCGACAAGCACCTCTAAATCTATGGTAAGACTACAGAAATAAGTCAAAGGAAATATAATGGGAAATTGCTACCATCTGCAAACACAAGAGGCTTATTGGAAAGGTAGACCCTGTGTCCAACGCTAACCAAATCTGCTCTAGTAGGTTTTAGTCTCAAGTTCTGCAGCGGCTGCTATAGTTCACCCGGAAGAGATTGTATTTGCTCCGGTGATGATCAACAATTTTAACCCAGTTCCAAATGCCAAGATTACTGTTGGAGAAAGTGTTCAGTTAAATACACTCTCACAGGATTATCATTTTCCAGTGGCGATGGAAGAATGAAGTTCTGATAAGGTGAAATGTTGAGAGATACATGGAATGCAACCATTCTCTCTAAACGTCATCTGGAAGTTGGCTTAATTGCAAAGCCATTACTTCACATAATGAATCTCTATGGAACATTCATACATTACGAGATGGTGTGACTCAGAGAGATCATTTATCACAACAGGAAATATAGCAAGGATGTCAGCAGTGGAACACTGTCAGAGGTAAATAGAAGAGCAGTTCACAGATGAGTGGAGTCAGGACTCCTGATGCTCCCAGTGACTTAAAGGAACATAATGCAGGGCTAACTTCATGGTCTCTGCGTTTGCCACCAAATTCATCAACAGATGCAATGTTGGGGCAGATTTTTTTTTTAAGGAGAAAAATCACTTAGTTCCAAATGTACTACTCTAGTAGGGTAAAGGGAGACAGGGAGTAATTGACAAAACCACCTAAGGGATCTGGAAACTGTGGATTCTGTGATCATCTGTCATACCTATGAAAGATCTAAGAGAGGGGCCATGTAGCATGATGGAACAGAATCCCCATTTCCAGTCCGACACATTTCATAAATATACTTTGAGTCTTAACAGGGACCATCCCAAAATAAGGGCTATTCTTAGATCGAAGGTTCCAGAACGAGTTGGGGGAGGCGGCGGTATGCACTTGTCTTTTGATTGGTTCATAAATAATGAGCCCACGCTATTCCTGGGCCATATTTTAAAATCTAATTAGTAGGAGCGGGAATTTCACCAGGAGCGGTCGCTAGAGTGAAGTGATGACCCAACAATGCCCTTAAAGATTCAATAATATTGTTCTCTGGACAACAGGTACCACTTTAAAACATACTTTAATGTTGTGGCTAAACCTAATGTACGAAAGAGAAGAATATAAGAGTATTTTATGAATAATGTGTGAAAGTGGAAAACCTAACTTCTGTGCGCCAGAATTCTGAATATTGCTTCTTCAACCTTGACACGTCTTTCACGCTGTATACTCCAAGTGCATATCAATCCCTTGTTGTGACTGGTTGCGTATGCTTGAGGAATGTAGTACACTCATGCAGATTCGCAAACCAAAACCCCTTGTGCATTCTCCATGCCTAGGATGACTTATTCTTAAAATCAACTGTACCTTTGCTCTCGTGCGAGTTAACAAATGGCAGTCTGAATGGGAATGAGTGATGAAACATGTACACGTTCCTTTGTAAAACGCTGAGATTGATGGAGTGAGTGAGTGGGTGATTTAATAAATAGCCTCTCACATTAGTAGAAAGAAAGATGCTTCAAATATCCATATGTAAACAGGACGGTGATGGCACGCCAGAATTCCTGAGTCCATGTGATGCCTGGTCGCTATAAGCTCAAGAGAATTACTATAATTTCTCTTTGAAGTATTACACTGTTACCTCTACTGTTGGATGGTTCATATAAACTAGTTCCTAAGAGAACCATAGGTGTGTGAACCTGTGTTTTAGTTGGCTGAATATAATGTATGGCTCATGCAAACTTACAAGGACTAAACATGTTTTTCCACGTATGTACTTGGTGCATATGTGAACTATTGCTATGCAATTGAGCTTCTGTTACCTACTGTGGACATTACTCAGTGGGGAAAGAGCACATGATGATGATGATGTATCTGTGAGACAAGTCTGGTGAAAAAGGGGTGAGGTCTGGCATTGCTGTGTGAATATGGAATAAGACATTCATGCACCGACATCACAGCCATAGGAATGGATGTCTGGTCTGCTAATTTGGTAAATGCCATTAGTTAATACATAATGCATATTGCAGTTGTAAATGCCTATTTTCCATTTCCCTTCACAATGCCTGTCCCATGTTGCTATGTCACAATGATTGCTGTACTGTGTCTGGTCCTCCTTGTGCCCAGGTCTACTGTGGTTCAAACATGGTGGAATTTAGACCACATAAATGCTTGTAATTGTGTTAAGCTACCCTGTCTCAGCATATGGTCTTGTGATTACCACAGTACATCAGAGTGAAATTCACTACATCATCAACCTTAACCTTCCCCATCTCCATCTGTGTATGTTAATGTATGATAACATCATCTTTTAACACATGTGAAGAGATGTTGTGCCATTCTATATATCCACAGAGAACAGGAGGATGGAGGAGAGGCATCCATATATCATCTGGGAAAACTAACCAGTAGTCCCAGAATCCAGAACCAACTCTCTATAAGTGAAATCTTCTAGAACCCACAATATGGGAATTTCCTAGAGACTTTCAGCTCAGCTCTCAAACAGCTGGATATAAATAAGAGAGAAAAATAGTTCTGAAGACTCCAGTGATCATAATTATCAGGATCATCTGAGAATGAAACAACAAGTCTGGTTGTTAACCCCATTCAAGACAACTTGTGAAATGACTGGTGCAATGGATTGTTTAGCTAGGACTTATCTTGGTTAATCTCCAGCCTGGTGCTCACCAGTGTTGAAGAATGTGACTTGAGTGTAGGTGAGATTGGACTGACTGAGGGGCTGCAGTATATTGGAATTTGTTCCTATCTCTGGGTTTCTTCAGCAAGTCATGTTTTGCATGTACCGAGTATACATCTCCCAATGTCAGGAGAGTGTTATCCTCAACTTTTGAAGTATCCCAGTATCAGCATTCACAGACAGTCTGGTCAACGGTGAGAGACAGTCTCATATCATCCTACCAAATCTTGTCTTCAAGAGGAATGAATCTGCCATGAAGCTTATTTTGGGAAAGCTGCTAACTGGAGCTAGTCCAACATCCATGCTGATGATAAAAGGATTCAACAGACCCAGAACAGTAGTTTCTTCCTTGAGTTGCCCATGGATAGGATTTCCTAAATTCCCAAGAGACATGAGATGAGGATAGAGATAGATACTGTAAACAGAATGGTGTAGTGGTGATTAGAGAGGAGAGGTGGATAAGAGTTATTAGTTGGTGGAGTAATGGAGAGGTGGTGTATCATGTGTATCTTCATGCATGTTAGCATATTTGTACATTTTGTATGTACCTGTTGAGGTGTTGACATGACAAATGGGATGAACAATGGTCATCACTAACTAGACTCACCATCAGCTCAATAAACAGTATGATTGAACCAGTGTTTTAAGTACATGTCCCCAGTGAATTTCTTGTACAGTTGCTGTCAAGTGTTGTCTCTGGTGACTGTCTTAAGTGCTGTGGTTGGTTATACATATTGTGAAAAGTCCTGTATAGATGTTGTCAGGTATCTCATGATGTCTATCTTGTACACTTGTGGTGTAAACCAATTCCTTGTGAATGTATGTTCCACTTTTGTCGAGAAACTGTCATGTAGATGTCCTGTCTAACAGATGTAATGTACAGTTATTGTTAAGTTTGTTTGTCTGCAAAAATTGAAGGACTACTTGAACTGATATAGGTCATACTGACCAAATAAAGAAAGAAGAGATCTAGGTGACGGACGAACAGCACACTGTCAACATTATAATGAGTGAGAGGGATCCTCAGTTGTACAGGCGCTAATTGTTCAGATCTTTTCTGGCCTTAAGGGAACCTTTTACTTCTTTTATAAATTTCTGTGTAGATACATAGTAGTCTCACAGTGGGGGTTTGAGCCAAAGAAAAATGTTCTCCAAAAAAGGCTATTGCGGGAATGATTAGCTCATTTGAGTGACCTCTAGACAAAACGTGCTAAATCATATCCTTTATCTTGTTATTTATTAGTCAAGATATATCTCCAGAGAACACTACAAACAAGGTCCTCTGGCAACTCAATCAAACATGTCACAGGAGACACTAGCGAAAGATACCCAGGAAATGTGCATATCACGAACGGACAATTAAGAAAAGTTGGTAGAATAAGACACGCTGGTAAAACAGACATATTACAAAGAATAAATTGGCAACGACACAACAATAAATTTGTACTAGCACACAGTATACAGAGAAACAGACTACATGCACTTTAAAGAGGTAAACAGACAGATATAGTAGCGAAACTGATAAAACAAAAGACAAGTAGACAGACAGATAGACGGACGGACGGACAGACAGACAGACATACAGTTAGACAGACAAGACAGACAGTAAATAGATAGACAGACGGACGGACGGACTGACGGATGGACGGACAGACAGACAGATAGATGCCCTGATCAGCGCCCGAGTCCTTACAGTTTAAAAAGGGTTTTAAATGACAGAGGATCGACTTCATTGCACCGGGTTCTATCCCATAATGGACCAGTCTCTTTCCACGGGGCGGCCTACCAAAAGCGTCGCACAAAGCAGGAACTCCGTAGCTCCAGCGACGACCCCCATGAGTCTCCAGCCACCAGAGTGCGATGGGTGTAGAGATCTATCTCTCTACCCAGTACCGAGGTACCATCTCCGCGGGGACTGTGCGGCAGAGACATCCTTCGCGTCGCCAAGGCGAGTGCAAGACCGGTACTAGAACTGCACACCTGCGGAGTGGCACATTAATTGTAACCAGGTCATGGTACAGCACTGCACGCACAGACTGGCTGGGATAAGGGCTGGTTGGTGATGTTCCCTCTACTGGGCTAGGCATCGCACACACCGTCGTCGAAAGACCCCAACTCAATGCCCAGGAGAAAACCACAGAACAGAACGCGAGACAGATTACAGGCAGATACAAGAAGGAGCATCCAAACACACAAGGAACAAGAGGACCTGGAAACAACCTTGAAATGCAGGTTCATCTATTAACATGGTCTACCAGCAAGAAGACAATTCACAGCACATTGAAGACACACTGGGCAAGCAAATTTACGAGGTAGGGGTACTGGAAAGGAAGACAAGACACAGGATATTGAAGATACCTCGGGAAAGAACATGCACCAGGCAGGGGAACTAGAAAGAATTGATGCTCTTTTCAACGGGTCGTGATGGGAGTGGCGTTCTGCAAAGAATCTGGTACATGATGAGGATATTAAACCTGCTGAATCTGGGAATCATTCCCTCCACCACACCCCATCTTGTGTCTGACCCTCCACCACTCCCCATATTGTGTCTGACCCTAAGTGCGTGCGACCTCAAGCGGATACAAAGTCCAACTTCTGCTGTAGTCAGCGGTTCCAGGGCGATGCCAGTGGCCGAACTAGATCAGTCTCAAGTCTCTAGGGTGCGCACAAACTGCTGCAGTCAGCGGTTTCAGGGCGATGCCCGTGGCCGAACTAGATCAGTCCCAAGTCTCTAGGGTGCGCACGAACTGCGCCAACGCCGGGCTCAGGCTGTCAGGGCAACCAGCTTATCTGTACATAACAAGAAACGTGGCACTTATCTCTGACACGTCGTAATAACAACACGTGACCGATATCTTTGTCAGACGGTGATAACCGATTGTTCCATTTCTACAGGGTGCTGGCGGTCTCAACAAATCAATGAATCCAGGAACTAATGGATACATTTCTCAGTCCCCATTTACACACTTGTGTTTAGAGACACGTGTGAGAATATGTTAAGTCCATCCCGGCACTCACAATCTGTCTCCATTAAACCACTCACGTCCTGCCTCCATTGATTCGACTATACTCTACAGTAACCAAACTCTCTCTCTCTCTCTCTCTCTCTCTCTCTCTCTCTCTCTCTCTCTCTCTACAGAAAAGTAAACTCACTCTCTACAGAAAAACTAAACACAATCTTTAAAAAAAAAACTAAACACTCTCTTCAGAAAACTAAACACTCTCTTCAGAAAACTAAACACTCTCTACAGAAAACTAAACACACTCTACAGAAAACTAAATGCACACTCTACAGAAAACTAAACACACTTTCTACAGAAAACTAAACACACTTTCTACAGAAAACTAAACACAATCTACAGAAAGCTGAATACAGCGGTACCTCGGGTTACGAACAACTCAGGTCACGAACAGTTCAGGTTACGAACAACAACTTCAAAAATTTCATGTCTCGGGTAACGAACAGTGCCTCGGGTTACGAACGAAGGCGAGAGAGAGAGAGAGAGAGAGAGAGAGAGAGAGAGAGAGAGAGAGAGAGAGAGAGAGAGAGAGAGAGAGAGAGCGCAAGGTGTAACATTGGAGACAAACGATCGCGTACAGTACAAACATTACGACAGATAAGCTTACGGATCTTCAGAATGAACAGCTATTTCATAGCTTATTTTATTGATTTCAATGTTTCGTGTTACGAACCGAATTCTGGAACGAATTAAGTTCGTAACCCGAGGTACCACTGTACACACTCTACAGAAAACTAAACACTCTACAGAATATTAGACAGGCTGGGTGAATCAGGTGTATAGTGTGCAAGGACGGATGCACCATCAGTGCCTGGAGAGAATGAAGCGGTAAGGCGTGACCAGAGGGTTTAGCCGGCACCCAGGGCCATGCCGAAATATGAGATTGCATCTAATACCATTAGTACTGGGTCTCTTCACTGAATAGGGGGCTGAGTGGTCTCGAGGTATGGTGTCCGTCTCGAGTGCTGGAGGTTTCAGGTTCAAGCCCCGGTGATGACCGGGATGTTTTCACATTTACTTCTAATAATAAAATTTCCCCTGGTCTCTGGGTAGTGAGATCGGACTCCCGTGTGTATTGTTGCGCACGAAAACATCCCTTGGCAGTAGGAAATTGAAAAAGAGTAGCCTAACGGCGCTGCCCGGGCAAAATTTCGAGCTAAAAATCTACCCAAAGTATTTCAGGATTGTCGCCGGTGCCACGGAGTTCGTGCACTGAGCTGAGATTCTCCGGACTCAGGCTTGAGTTAGGAGTAGAACGGAGCACTTATGGGTTACACCCGTGTGCCGTGATGTTGGTCCGTCGACTAAACTCTTTCCTGAGTGTTAAAAATTTGGACGGGGCACGAATGTTCCGAGTGCTGTGATGTCTGGTTGTTGACTCAATTCAACTGCTGGGGTTGATTGCCACGTCCTGTTAAGGACACACCACTAACTTGTATATTAAACTCGCACAGAGGGTTTCAGTTTCCGCGACACGAGTAGACTCTAGGGTGACATATACACGTGAATACTCGCACAGATATGGGAACATGCCGGCGACTTCCCCAACAAGAGTGCATTCAATTATATTGATTTACTCGCCGGATGCACCGACGAATGCACAAGCACACACGCACTTACACACACACGCGTGCGCGCGCACGCGGCGTGATGTATATGTATTGTTTATATTGACTAACAATTCTGATGCTAGGAAACACACGGCGAAACCGATGAATATGGTAACACTTATGCAAATACGACGACCGTAAAGAAAGGAGGTCAAAGTTCACAAACAACAATGGTTACGTTACAATGGAACGGTGTCTATATGTGTGTGTGTGTGTGTAAGAGAGAGAGAGAGAGAGAGAGAGAGAGAGAGAGAGAGAGAGAGAGAGAGAGAGAGAGAGAGAGAGGAAATAGCTAACAAACAAGACACTGCAGTAATTTATCACCCAACATATCAAACATAGATGGGAACTGTAAAGATTACACATTACCGTAAATATAACATTACCGTAAATATAACATTATCGTAAATATAACATCACGTGTCCCGTGGCAGGAACGTAACACGGCTCTGTGACGTGACAGCGCTGTCACGTCTTGTGGGCCGTGACGGCACGGAGAAATACGTGACGTGTGTTTCCTCTGTTAGCGGACGATGAACTCTGAGGTCGACCCTAGTAAAGGGTTGTGAGCAAATCAACCAAGACTGGATGTTGAAATAGTCGGCTGTACAGGAGCACAATCACAAGGCACACAGTGGGCGCAGCGGCTAGAAAGCCTTCGTCAGTGCACACACAAAAACGACATTATATCAGCTACTTAAATTTAAAAAAGACTTTATTTTAAGCGGGGGTCCTAAAAAAAATCTGGCTAGCCCGGCAAACCAAACATAATACAAACTGACACGGAAACGGGAGAAAGCGGTGACCGAGATTCGACAACAAACCAAACATAATATAAACTGACACGGAAACGGAAGAAGGCTGTAACCGAGGTCCCGCAACAAACCAAACAAATTCATGTGTTCATCATCACGTGGCATGCCGATCAGCGTGGGCTGCTTGAGTTCGACACCGCACGACCATGGGAGTCGTGGATTAGGTCTTGTTCGTGTCCCGTTATGCCATGTAGTCATGCCCTCCTGGTAATTACCTCTGCCCTTTCCCCATGAATCTTGTCAGTTGTTACCGATTTTTCCAGTGTGTTTCTCCCGTTACGTGCCCAACAATCTTAACTGTCTAAGTCCAATTTCTCGTACCAATTTATGGTTTCCATGCGTTTCTTGAAAGATTTGTTCGTTGGTTTTTCTGTCCGTTCATTGCATTCTCTGCATTTGTCTCAGAAACCACGTTTCCACTGCCGCTAAATGTATATATTGCATCGAACAAAAAACGCCAGGCCGAGTAAACAGCCACGGCATTAACACAAAACCACCAACAATGAAATGAATTAATTAAATGAATTAAACTTATACCTCGCAATACACACACACGCTTAACGATGGAGTTGAGCTACGCCCGGCGTTCCGCTAATGACAACCCTTGTCAGAGAGAGCACCACAAGCACTGTTGATCAAATAAGCATAAACCATACACAAAAAAACTTATACGCAGGAAAAATTAATTTTCAAATATACAATGTGTGCGTGTGTGTGTGTGCGAGAGAGAGAGAGAGAGAGAGAGAGAGAGAGAGAGAGAGAGAGAGAGAGGAGAGAGAGAGAGAGCCAAAACTGACGCGCGTATATACACATTTCTTTCTTCCCCCACCCCTACCCAAGCTTACCGAAGCAGTGGCCCGAAACTCAACTGGGTTTGATGTTTTTATAACCAGGAGCCTTACTGAGGATCAAACACATCCCACGATCCGCGTCGAGCACTTTAATACCCCAGGATAAAGTAAAGTTAAGTTAAGTAAAGTAAGCAAATTAAAGTAAAACAGCTCTTTCCACGACTAGAAGTGAAGTGGTTCTAGCCTCTTACGTGTACAGATCAATCGGTCCTAGCTGGGCAGTGGCGGACTGACCAGGGTGTTAAATCGTCCGACAGCAAGTGGAATGAGTGGGCTTTTAACCAAGTGGGCTTCTAACCAAGTGGGCCGTAGTGGGCTTCTAACCAAGTGGGCCGAGTGGGCTTCTAACCAAGTGGGCCCCCTTAAATATTGGACAACACATGGAATCTGCTAATGACCCTTTTGATACCGGAAACCGATATTTGTAGACCCAGGCTCACTGTCGATGGGTCATGTGGCCAAGTAACGCTCGCCGCCTGGACTTTCCAGGAACTTCCAGGGACCCAGTTATGGCTGGGTTGACCTGGAAAAACCAATTAAAATACCCACTGTGATGGCGAGAAAAACTAATGCACAAGTCTCAGTGAGCAAGAAGCAGATGAAAACCGTAAACTGATTAGAGAAATTAGACGTAGGCAGCTCACAATTTTTTGGACACGGCATGAGAAGAAATAAACTAGAGAACTTGGTGACAACTGGCAAGATTGAGGGGAAAAGAACAAGGGAAATGCAGAGAAGTAAACATCTGGATGTCTGACCACGTGGCATGGTTGTACAAGAACACGGAGCTGGTCCATGACTCTGGAGATGGTGAAACACATCTGTCCACGTTTATCGGCATGCCACTTGATGATGATTCTCAGTGCTTATAGAAAAGACCCTTTGCCGACTGACTTTAACAAATTACGTTCAGATTCCACTCAACGATGGGCGTCTGCTGTGTATATATGTCCAGAGTAACGGTTGCCGTATGTCTGGGCGGAATGTGTCCGTAATATAGGCAGTCGGTATACAGGCCATAGAATGCGCCTACACGGGTGACTCAGCCCCATTACACAGGACTCCAGCCGATGGAGACCACGGTTCAAGTATTTCACCTTCGCACACACCCGAGCCACGGAGCTGATGTAATCCGTGTGGATGTCGGGCGGGAGATGCGCCAGGTGTTGCGATATGTGCGCTGGCAATTGCTGACATCTGAATGTGGGTTAAGGACGGTGCTTCTCACACTGGCAGTTCGGTCGTCAGGGAACCACGCGCCACCTATTTCTTCGTGCATTCAGGCCTATAAAATGTACATTAAAGTACACGAGTCCTTGTGAGGAGTATACCAGTCCTTATGAGGACTAAAAGTTCAACACGTCCTCGTGAGGACTCAGTAATTATGAGGACGAAACGAGTTCATGATCAGTACTTCTGAGGACTAAAAGAGTTCAATTCAAGACCAGACCTTATAGAGAAAGCAACGAACTGGGAGACTTCTAAATCTGGCAGGTCCTCTTAAGGACCGGTCCTCATCAGCATCAATTCAACGCAGTAATCAAAATGCCATTCAGCGTGAGCCCCATAAGACCCAACCCAACCCGAAGAACAGCGAAGAGAAAATATAACCAGTCCTGTTTAGGACTAACTCGAAAGAGAGCAAATAAAAAAAGGCAAGGATATAAAAAAAAAAAAAAAAAGGCAAGGATATAAAAACTCACCAAAAAAGAAGCGGACCTCAATTATAACCGAGACCCCCTGTAAATATAAAATAATATAATTTTTTTTGGCATATCCTTTACAAGACATCGCTGTCAACACCAGCATCATTCAGATGTATGTTGATTTCTTGGCAAGATTACGCTCAGTAGTTTGCCATTGCTTTCTCAGCTGAAGGCTCACATACCCCGTAAGTTACCGATGCGATTCGAACCATTGCTGATTCTCACCGTCATCACGTTACCGACGAGAGTATACGAGATTACGGAGAAAAGTCATAACATCTACGCCACGAAGCCGGCTAAATATTGGATTGGACTCTATAAATAAAATGTGAGGGTCCTAGCACATCACCTCTGAGCTTGGCGATGGACCCTAACACCAAGGACAGATTCGGGGACAATCAGGGTTGTAGAGACCTCGTTTCAAGGTTGCCAAGTGTGTCATCATTTGCGGACTGAACACTGGTATTACAGAGGTATTCGCACATCGCTATTTGAGAGGCTCAACGAGTTTTCAAATGGGACAGGACTTTTTTTTTAAATACAAAATATGCTCAAGAAGCTCCACGGTTTAAAAACAGACAGAGAGAGAGAGAGAGAGAGAGAGAGAGAGAGAGAGAGAGACAGAGAGAGAGAGAGAGAGAGAGAGAGAGACACGGAACAATAATAACAACGTGATTAGCAAACGAAGGTCACACGCGGGCACTTCCCAGGAAGCTATGTCCAATCTCTCAAATATAGTAACCTACATGCACAGAACAGGAAGTCTTGTGAAGACAATTAAAAAAAACAAAAAAGATGACAAGGGGGAGGAGGAGGTGGAAAAAGAAGAAGAAGAAGAAGAAGAAGAAGAAGAAGAAGAATATATCACACCGCCTGTATATGTTGCCGAAACATATACCAGACAGCCCGTTACATACTGGTGAAACCTTCCAGTGTGTGTTTAGGACTATCCAACAATCAGCCTATCGAAAAGGAACATAAATCGACATAAAGTGAACAACGCAATGTGTTTCTTATGCTGTATTCGACAAAGAATAATCGATTACTTAAATACGCCGAGGCCTTAACAATGAAGTGTCTAACACCCGAGTTATGCAGACAGAAAAACTTCATACTGGCTCTGCAATCACCGTCGGGGATAACAAATGATTCATCTATCCACTTCATATGATACACCACTCCTGCAGTATGCACCTGACGAGATGCAGCGAAATATCTCCGGCAATAAATGTTGCAGCCTATTGTTTGTGTCGGTGTCTATGGCCAAGGTGTAGCAAGCTCGACTCACAATCCAGCATACCTCGTTCGAAATCAACGGCAGGTCATTTGGAAGCATCCCGCGTTGTGATGATATTTAACAATGGTTAGAGCGTCGGTCGTTCAGAAAACAATACCAAAAAGACCGAGCGTAAACATGCCTATCAAATCACAAGCACAAAAATGCAGTGATTGATTGCGACGTCCAGTAAAGGACATGAGACTGAATTAACAAGTATCCGAGGTTTTTGTGTTAAAATTCACCAAGAGAATACACTGTTTTAAATTCACCAAGGGAATAATTATTTTAAATTCACCAAGGGAACACGTTTTAAATTCACTACGGGAATACATTGCTTTACATATACTAGTATGTATTTATGCAAGCGATACAAACCCGCTAAGCCACATCATTCTCCGTACGAGAAACAGTAAGAATAGCTGGTAAGACTTACAATTAAATCAACGAACATCAGAAAACGAATGTCACCAACGGACTAGCACTGGCCAGTAAAACAAGTCTGTGACACTGGGCGTCAACAGAAACATGTCCACTCCACTCGCGCGCATGTGTACTAGTGCCACGGAGAAATACGTAACTCTACAGCGGGCTCCGCGGGAGCATGCAGCCACGTCGGGGAGAGTTCAAACTGCTTGCCCCCTCCAGCGGCAGGGACGACTCTCCTCACGTCAGCAAGGGCGTCTGTCCCTGGGCGCGCTTCAAGTGCGCCACCGCACTAGGCGACAGTGACGCAAGAGGAGGGGAAAAAAAGGAGGGGGGGGGGGTGTAGAAAGAAAAAGACTTCCCGTGTCTGGAGGACACCGCCCTGGGTTACCATGAAGAGAAACTGGAACACACTCGTTATCATTAGTACCACAATATTCCATAGGTATTGATTGGCTACCACAGAAGTATCTTCTGTGAGAAGGGGAGAAGCAGAGAAGGGGAGAAGCAGGTATGAGAGGAGATAGTAGACAGTGACAGGCTAGCAGGAGACACACTTACAGAAACAACGAATGACACCCCAGTCAGAGTGACAGAACAAGCGTACCTGGACACTCGGTCAAAGGTCACGTATGAACATAAAACCTGACGCCAAGGCTGAAGCATGGCTAATGACACTGAAGAGGCTGGAGACAAACGGTGCGGTTTTCTTGAGTAGAATGTCGGCAACATCGTGGACAGATCAGAAAACTAAAAAGGTAGAGGTCAGGAGAGCTACGGGAGTGACTAGACAACTCACGAACACCTCAGAAAACTGAATGTATGGGGCATGTGTGAACGAATGTATGGGGCATGTATGAATGGCAACCTGTTGAACTAAAAGTCCCTAGTAAATCACAGATACAGACGCCATGAACAATATATTGCACGATGTCCTGCCTGACCCTGTATTTAGTATTTCAAACAAAGTATTAGCCAACGAAAGAAGAAGAAGAAGAAGACAAAGTATTATTAATGTATTAACTTCTCATGATATATAATTCTGCAGTATCCACCTGACGAGATGCAGTGAATTATACCAGGCAATAAACCATCCAACACATTGTTTATGGCGTCTATGTTTAAAATCACAAGCCTGCTAATGAATGCTGGGGCTCACAGCAACACCTTGTACATGACACGCGGCTATCTTGTAACAGCAGAGGAAGTGGGGTCAGGGATGTATCCAGTATGTGGGAAATTACGAGACAAGTGAGGCACAGGAAGACATGGACGTGTGTGTACAGGAAGACAAAGGAGGACATAGAAAGATATGCGTGTAAAGAAAGAAACAGAAGGGCACGCTTGTAAATGAAAGAAACAGAAAAACATGCGCGTAAAAGACACAGAAAATCATGCGTGTAAAGAAAGAAACAGAAAAACATGCGCGTAAAGAAAGAAACAGAAGGACACGCATGTAAAGACACAGAAAGACGCGTGTAAAGGATGATACAAAACACATAGAAAGGCATGTGTGTAAAGAAAGACAGAAAGACATGTGTTAAAACAAAAACTGTGTAAAAGAAGACACAAAACATACGTGTGTAAAGACACAGAAAGACGTGTGTACAGGAAGACACATAAGATATAGAAAGACGTGTGTGTACAAGAAGACACAGAAGGACATATGTGTAAAGGAGGACGAAGACAAATGTGTAAAGCTGGAACAGCTGTGTAATGTGTAAATCATACAAACGCCAGTGATTCCACCAGAGTGGGAGACGACAGAGAGGACCGGGCAATCTCGGCTCCCGCTGTCAGCCCCAGGCCTGGCTCATATAAACGCCACTTGACCTGCTATACCGTTGGGTCTAAACAACGCCATTGAAAGCGTCGAAGCTTGGAACACACTTAGGCGATATTAGAAAACAACCCCCGCTCTTTCTTTCTCTCCCTCCACCACATATCCCTCCCCCCCCTCTCTCTCTACGCAAACATATATATGTATATAATCTCCGTTCCAAACGCCGTACCCGAAGAAGGCGAGCCACTGTGTCATGCCACTAGGCTGGCTCTCTACTCATGTGACCACACACAAACAGCCTTAAACTATCAACCGCCTCAAAATATAAACTCTCACACTACAAAATGTCTCACAGTAAAAACAGTCTCAAGGTACAAACGAACCTCAAACTATAAACGAATCCAATACTATTAACGAATCTCATACTATAAACTAATCTCAAACTATACACGAACCTCAAAATAAAAACTGTCTTACAGCACAAAACGAACCTCAAGCTATAAACTGCCTTAAAGCACAAACAAACCTCAAAATATAAACGAATCTCAAACTAAAAACTGTCTCATAGCACAAACGAATCTCAAACTATAAACAAACCTCAGACTATAAAACAAACTCACACTATCAACGATTCTCAGACTATAAATGAACCTAGACTATAAACTGTCTCACAGCACAAACGAATCTCAAACTATAAACAAACCTCAAACTATAAACGAACTTCAAACTATTAACTGCCTCACACACGAATCTGAAACGATACACGAACCTTAAACTACAAATGAACCTCAAAGTACAAATTAATCTCAAATTATAAACCATCCCCAAAAGACTTCATCACAATGATGAACATTCGCGTGGAAATGAAGTTCGCAACCCTGAATACATCCATCAGAAATTGCCAACTAACAACAACTAACCTTCACGAATGGCCAATTATCAGCCCTGAATATATCACTCAGGAATAGACAACTGCCCTGAATATATCCTTTAGGAATGGACAACTGCCCAGAATACAACCTTCAGGAATACAAAACTGCCCTGGATATATTCATCAGGAATTGGCAACTACCATGAATACATCCTCCAGAAATGGACAACTGCCCTGAATACATCCTTCAGGAATGGACAACTGCCCTGAATACATCCTTCAGGAATGGACAACTGCCCTGAATACATCCTTCAGGAATGGACAACTGCCCTGAATACATTCTTCAGGAATGGGCAACTACCCTGAATATATCCTTCAGGCGTGGACAATTAACAGTCCTGAAAGCATCCTTTAGAGATTGGAAACTAACAGCCTTAACAGATCCTTCAGAATAGGCAACGAGCGGAGACGTGGCTTTGAGTCTTGCTATATTGCCAAAGATAACTTTCACTGTACTTAGACATTTCTATAAGTGCCCCAGTTTTCTCCTATAGACTACAGAAGGAGAATATCCGTGCTGTGTACGAGCTCCGTCGCACCGGCAAGCATCCAAGAGTATTTATGGGGCGGTTTTCCTAGTGTGCTGTGATGTCAGCTCCTTGTACCCAGCCATAGATACACGGATACTGGAGATCAACACGACCGAATGGATAAGAGTATATGCTCTTAAACTTCCGGTGTGCTGATGCCGACGTAGCGGGTTCAACCAACACACCGGACAATTAGACTTAAAATGTTGATTTCTCGTTCTTGACTTGGGGGACGTGAATTACAGCTGCCTCAGAAGCTGGAGTGGGTTCGTCTGTTGGCGAGGGATACTGGTAATAGGGAAAGCTAATACACACACAACAATCAGTCCAGTGCACTAGAAGTAGTAAGGCGTGTATGGACTACAGTTGAGTTGAAAGCGAGTGAAGCCAAAAAGCAAAACTACGGCTATTATTTGTACAGTCAGGAATGTAGTCAGGGCTATGATCATTTATATTTTGTTTTAAAAGTTAGCCGCATGTCCTTTACCGAACGTCACTATCATCCCCAACACTGCTTGACCGTTTGCTATTTTCTAGGCAAATTTACGTGGAGTAGTTTGCCACTGCTTACCACGCGACCGACGACTGGTGAAATTCAAAGCAAGACAGTCTGCTCCAAAACGCCCACGGTTGATGTGAAAACCGGGATGTGGAACTGTGAAACTGCGTTCACGTGCCCCAGGCTACAGACGCCGTTCTATACTGTGTTATAATGTTCAACACATTATCTTTTTAATAATGTTTGTGTTGTTACTGAATAAGGTCCTTATAACTGAAACGTCGAACATTTTGTCTGTCTGAATGACTTGTGGCACGTTATATAACGTATTTTATTACTGCTTTTCTTAGTCGTATGGCACACTACTTAACATAAACTTGCCCAGGAATCACAGCCAAATTATGTTGGAGTTGACTGCTACGTCCTGTAAAGAATATGCAACTAACTACTTAGTAGCACATTTTATAATGTATTTATGATTACTTTTCTTAGTCGCTGGTGTATTATTTATATTATTATTGGGGGTAAAAATAACTGTTCCCGTGGATTGTGCAATCAAGCATGAGATCCTTCCTTGTGCAGTGTCTGAGCTTGTTGCTTCTCTGCAGGGTCATGATATAAATGTTTCATTGTGCACTGTCATACTATACTGTAGTCAAGATCCTTCTTATTCGTCAAAGCTGAAAACCAACTAGTCGGGGCAGCATTTCCGCGAAGATACTCGCACTACGAACAACCCTAACAATGCAATGCTAAAACCAACTGGTCGAGGCAGCATCTCCGCAAAGTTACTCGTACTACGACATCCTTAACGACGAAAAGCTGCACACAACTTCACACTTTAAAAATGCTACATGTTCTCTACAGGACGTTGCGATCAACCGCATGTTGATTTTCTAGACAAATCTACGTTCAGTAGCTTGCCCCTACTGTCGCTTAGGAGCAATGAACAGGAAAAGACACCCAACTAACTTTACACTGCTAATGCTTTCTGAACGATAAGTCACGGTTTTAGCACACACATTTCCCGGTTGAAATTAAACGAACCGGTTTTATCGCGATGCCTAAAATAATGTTGTCATCGCCTGAACTTTGTTTGAACACTCACAGACACAAGTGCACATGTGTAAACCCTCCACGGCTAATACAATAGCATTACAGAATCTACGTTAGCAAATATATACAGATAGCTTATGCACGAAAGAAAATGCCATCACCAGAAATGAGCACTGCTTCCACACTTTCCTACCCGCATATTTAGTCCTAGGCACAGATTGAAGCACAGAACGAAGGCCAAAAGTGCGCTGCGGGCATCCAGGACCCACAAGCCCGCGGTACCCAGGACTATATCCAGGCCAAAAGGGAAAAAGAGTTCAAGCGACTAAAAATAGCGCCGCTTTCTGACAAAGGCAGAGGGAGTTTTTCAAGGAAGGAAGGCAGGCAGCTCGTCTGCCAGCCCTACAGAGCCGACAGACGACGCATCCATCCATCCACTGATCGATCTCTTCCCCCTCCATGCCAACCTCAACTGTAACCCGCCCCGCTGAACTGGGTCACTGGCGTGAAAGTGGGTCAGCTAGTCAAAGACAATCAGAACGGGAAACGGAATGTACCTCTTCCGCTGTTCATTATGTGCTGTCATGCGTAATGAGGCTAATATGACAGGCCCGCCCCCCAGTTATCCGCCTGGCATCTAGTCTCTCCAGCCCTGCGTACCTAGATGTGCCTACGTGCAATATTACAACCTGGTTTGCTGCTCGCCCATCTGTCTGTCTGCCTACTGAATGCGCTCTTAAACTTCCGGTGTGCTGATGCCGAAGGAGCAGGTCCACCCCTAGGCCGGTCAGTTGCATTAAAAGTCCTTGACTTTGTGACGTTAATTACAAGTACCTCGGAAGCCGGAGAGTGTTCGCCTGATAGGGAGGGACACTAGTAATAGGGAAAGTTAATCCGCACGCAACAATCAGTGCAGTAGTAGCAATTGAATGGACCACACTTGAGAGAGAGAGAGAGAGAGAGAGAGAGAGAGAGAGAGAGAGAGAGAGAGAGAGAGAGAGAGAGAGAGAGAGAGAGGAGACAAAACAACAGAGAGAGAGAGAGGGGGGGGGGACAAAACGACAGAGATACGGGGGGGGGGGGGACAACGACAGGGAGAGAAGGCGGGGAGAGACAAAACGACAGACAGAGAGAGAGAGAGAGAGAAGGGGAAAGCTAGAGAGAGCGAATGAGAGGGAGTATGTATGAGTGTATGTTTGTTAATGTGTTTATGAATAGGTGTGTGTGTGTGTTGAGTGTGTTTTTCTGTGTTAAGTGGGTGTATAACTGTGTTTGTGTAAAATGATGTATGTATGCATGTTTTGTATGTTTATGTATGAGCGTCTGTGTGTTTGTGTCTTTCCGTCTGTGTACCTGCCTGCCTCATAACATAGTAATACTAATCTCTCTCTCTCTCCCTCTGTGAGTGGGCTGGGGGAGATGGGAGATTATGTGGGTGGGTGCGGAATTTGTGTGTAGGTAGGTGCGGTATATGTGAGTTGACGGGGAGATGTGTGTGTGCGTGGGAGATGTGTGGCCGAGGATTGTGTGTTTGGCTGGGTGGTTGGAGGTGTGTGGGTGGAGGAGGATATGTGGGTGAGTAATTGTTTTTGGGTAATGGGACGTGTAGAGGATATGTGAGTGGGTGGGGGATGTGTGTGGGTGGGGGATGTGTGTAGGTGCGTGGATGTGTGTGGGTGGGGGATGTGTGAGTTGGGGAATGTATGTGTGCCTGGGGTGTGGGTGGATGGGATGTGTGGTGGGTGAGAGGTGTGTGTAGGTGGGGAGATGTGTATGTGTAGGGATGTGGTGGATGGGTGGGGGAATGTATATGTGTGTGGATTATGTGTGTGGCTGGGTGGGGGAGTTGGAGTGAATGGGGGATGTGTGGGTGGGTGGTGGATGTGTCTCATAACATAGTAATATGCATTGTTTATGTTTACAAAATTCATGTGACAATGTTTTTTCCTATGCACTGTTGATGAAAGAAAGATGAGTGATTGGAAGGGCCGAATGTAAGACGGGCCTGCGTGCCCAATTTTGTTACCCTTTGAAAATAAAGTCTGTTCGTTCGTTCGTTCTCTCAATCTATAAAAAGATGACCACGGAGTCCAGTAAATGAGACAGCTCTAATCAACCAACCAACTAACCATCCATCCATCCAACCAACCAACCAACACTCGGAACACCTTATCACGCCCCCCCCCCCCCCCCCCCCACACCACACACACATAGAGTGACCTAACTGACTAACATTATCATTCAGCAAACCAGGTCAGCGTGAGGACCGCTTGTGACCACCACTTCCCGCCCCACTGCCAACAACAAGCAAGGCCACACTAATACACGGACAAGCACAAATAACCAACCATTGTATATTATATTGAGTATATTGTGCTAGATCCACGCTTGTATATACCAACCGACCCCCTCCCCCCAGGGGTGATGTCATCAGCAACCCGCCAACCACCTTGGTTTCGAAAGTCACGTCCAGGTACCATGTCTGTTTGGGTGGACCTGGCAACCCGGGCCAGTTCTCGATGTCCTACTGGATTTTTTTTTTTTCTGGCGCTCGCTTTTGAACTCAAGCGTAGTCCATACACACCACTGTTAGTTGCACTGGCCTAAATTTTGCGTCTTTGGCTTTCACTATTACTAGTCTCCATCGCCAACAAGCGAAACCACTTCTATTTCAGAGGTACTTGTAATTTACGTCCCCCAAGTCAAGGACAACAGGTCAACATTTTAGTCCAACTGTCCGGTGTAGGGGCCTTATCTCGGCATCAGCACACCGGATGTTTAAGAACGTGGTGTGTCCATTCGGCCATGCTGAAAAATCAAACCCACGACCTCGAGGCCGGCGGGCAGGACAGCGTCTGGCCACGACGCCATCGTGACTCCCCGAATAAATCAGCCATAACGTCATTTCACAATATCCAAGCCATATTGCTTAACATTTGTTTCATGTTTCATTATTGTTCATGTAACTTCCGGCTGCACTCTTGTATCTGGTAACCTCTCCATTCCTCCCCCCCCCCCCCCCAATCTCCTCTCCTTGCACACACGCACATACCAAACAATCTGCTGTTATTAATTAAAAGAACAGGAAGTAAATACAGACAGAGAAGCATAAATAAATATGAACTGTTCCTCCTGGAAGAAACGAATCCCGTCTGCCAAGTCTGACTGTCGTATACCCTGCCTGGCGGACATTCTCGGGGGGGGGGGGGGGGGGGGACTAGCGGAGAAAGACAATGGCTACTCTGACATGTTGCAGACATCGAGTCAACCTACACTGTAATTCGGTGCACCCCAAGATGCTCTCTCTATTATTTTTCCTGTTTATGTTGTTATGACATCTTCAGTTGGCTCATGTTTCATACTTCCGTTTCTTCTTCTCACTTTACTTGTTCTTATTCTTCTCACTTTCCTCCTCATCCTTCTTCTTCCCCCTCTCCTCTTTTCTTTTCTCACTTTTTTCTTCCTCTATTTCTTCTCCTCCTCCTCTCCTCACTTCAGTTCTTCTTCTTCGTCATTTTCTTCTAAATCTACGTCTTCTTCTTCTCACTTTACGCCTTCCTCCTCTTCTTTTTCTCCTCCTCCCCCTTCCCTTTCTTATTTTACATCCTCCTCATAAACTTTTTCTTCATTCTCTCTCTTCTTTCCTCAATACTCCTCCTCTCCTCTGTCGTCTTCCTTTTCCGAAACCATGACATGACAACTGACCGTGGAGCTCTCCGACACGGAGTACCGAACGTCAAGCTACCGAACAGGTTTGTGTTTTTCCTCCAGATGATGGGTACAAGAGGACAGGGAAAAGAAAGATGAAGGAAGAAAGTTATAGCATACATTAAAAACTAATTTTTTTTTAAATGCAAAGAGGCTCAAGAAATTTCTTGGATAAAAGAATGCACGAAGATTGGGACATTGGAGATTGTGACACAGGAGATTGGGACAGACCGTGGGGGAAGATTCAATTTTCCAAGTACCAACAATTAATTATCCTAACAAGTAGGAAAACACAAAATTCCACTGGATGTTTACAATCGACGGATGGCGCAATAGTAACTGGGACACGACAGTAAAGACAACAGAAGCACAGAATGCATGGAAGCGCTTTATAATGGATGATAAGATAAGCTGCAGAAAACGAAAAGAAAGGGTCAGGTGTGGGGGAATTGGCTTTACCTTGAATTAATAAAAGGAAAACATACATTTTGGCAAATATCAAAGAAACGGATCGAGAATAAATGTACAGCTACAGTAAATGATATTAATTTGTGGCAAACAAAGAAATTCAATATCTAGGCATCCATCAACTAGAACACGTATCACTTAGATAAAGAACAAAAAAGGACAAGCAAAAATTGCATGGTATCCAATAATGAGCATGCTGTGCAATATATCTCTGCCTTTGGAGGGTTTGAAAAAAAGAATTCTTGCATGTTATATAGAACCAGTTTTAACACGTGGCTGTGATTTCTGGACAACAACAAATCCCCCGAGGCTTAAGAGATGTAATTGTAGAAAATAATAATGACAATTTCACGAACAGCCAACATGAGCAATCTAGATGTTTTGAAAGAGGAGAAGACACGCAGATAACTTATCACAAACATTCATTTTGCCACATAATGAGAAGCTACAAAATCTGAAATAGGCTGTTACAAAACTAGAAATCTTAGTGGAAAGAGAAACAGGGGAAGACAGCGAGAAAAGGTTCTTGACAGTTGTGCCAAGGCACAGAAAGTAGTCAACGCACGATGTCATACCTGCGGTTGGCGATGGTTAGATGTAGAGTGCATGATTCCCCCACGCTAACCGGCAAGGCACTTGATGGCGCCACTTTCTTTCCTCTAGACACATTCCATTCACGATATCGAACTCTGCTCTACCTACATATTTTGCCAGAACAAAGGCCTTACGACTTATTCTATGAGACTGCCATTTATGAATGGATTTTAGCGTGCACAACTTTCGCTTAGAGATGCCGCTGTCGCCCTCATTTGAAAACACTAGATATTCAATCACACTGCACAGGAGATCAAGTTATGAATATCAGTATACCGTCTACAATGGAAATAATAATAATAATAATAATAAAACCAAACACAGTTTCGGTTCAACAACAACATGTCTATTTTTAATGCAGAAATGGTTGCGCACTAAAAGGACAGAGATGTATTTCTCCCAAGAAAACGACGGTTGAAAAAGAATTGTTTGAATGACATGGTTGCATAATCTACAAATTACGAAATATCGAAAGTATACATTATCAACACAAACATCCATTAGCTGAACTAACAATAGACACTATATATCCCAATAATAACACAATTTGTTTCAACAGGATAATATTGGTATAAAGGCAACAACAACAACAACTCACGTAAGTATCTTACAAAGACGTCAAGCCAAGTAAATAGAAAGTACGCCAACATCAATAATCCAACCACGTTTTAAGGAATGGGAAATATGTTTTGAAAATACACAAAACATATATAATTACTGCGAAGAACAGTCAGAATCAATATACTAAACCAGGCCACACATGCCACACACTTCGGGAACAACTAACTTTCTAGAGGACAGTACAAACATGATTAATACAAACAAATATGTTAAAACATATACCTCAAAATATACAACCACCCTGCACCAAAAGGTACATAAGGAAGTGGCAGAAAACGGGTGCGTAATTTCCGCTTTTAGTGAGCATACGCTAAAGTAGATAATTCTCGGTTAAAATAGGCAAGGATAGAGCTCCCTTTCTATATTGACTGGAACAGCACTGACTGGAATAGCACTGATTGGAACAGCACAGACTGGAACAGCATCGGCAAACAGAACACACATAAGAACACAGGACTGGTAACAATAAGTTACAGGGAACAGAAACAGCGTCAGATACGAGAGAGAGAGAGAGAGAGAGGAGAGAGAGAGAGAGAGAGAGAGAGAGAGAGAGAGAGAGAGAGAGAGAGAGAGAGAGAGAGAGAGAGAGAGAGAGAAGGGGGGACGACAAAAGTGAAGGACTAGATAGCTAGATAAGAAAATCAAACAATTCCGGGGTAATGTACACAGTAATAAATTGGTATAATATGGTTGTAAATCGTCTAGTCAGGTCACATGACATCTCAGAATGTGTGCCTACATTTGGTTAGCCTGGCACGTGAAGATGCTCGACATTGCGGCCAAGAGAAGACTGCCTGGGGTTGAGCGGTGGCAACGTGTGTTTGTGGATGGTCAGACTGGAATGTTGCTTGGCAGGTCCACGTGTGCCAAGATGTGAGTTCAGGTTGTGTGTACTTAGACATCTAATTTGTGTAGTTCTATCGGTTCTTCTCCACAATTTATTCAGAAATAAGTAGGTACCAGAGAACAACAGAACGCTTGTCGAGCGCCAAGGCACAGCTGCTCCATCAATAGGAAAACCATTTCATCTGAGATGGCAGGCTAGATTGATGTGTTCCTATAGCTTTCAATTTCTCTCTAGCCTAGTATGCTGTCCAATTCTTTCTTTCACCACCGCACATTTCTAAGTGTGCCCAAGAATACCCGTGGATTCACGTCACCTTATTAGCGTGTTATTTCATTTCATCACATATGATAGCATCCTCACTTTATCAGACACGCATATAAACAACACAAAGAAACCAACAAACAAAGAAACTAGATGCGGCGAGAATAGAACGAAACTTTACAAACAAATTAGGGAATTTCAAAATCATAAATGACAATAATAAATTTGGTATATCCGTGGCCTTATTTATAGTGTCCGATCTATACTAACTGCGTCTGTAACACCCACATAGACAATAAATATGCAAGCATTACATTCATAACTATATAGTGAACATTCACCGAAATAAACAGGGGATTCACAGAAGCAAAATAAAGAGCCAAGGCTATACATACAGCCCGATCTATAATACAAAACCAGCCAGCAAGGGATTATAATCACACGAAAATAAACCGCAAGAACTGGTGAAGATATTCTTGATTGCTCGGGAGTTATTTCCATAGCAGATTGCTTGCGTCAGAAACTGATCCCAGTGACCAGCAACGGGGGTAGCTTCATCTTCAGATATCATCATCTGCTCCCAAATACCGATCAACGGGGGTGTGCGCGGAGAGCAAGTCATCAAACGTGAAACACAAAGATATACCGAGATCTTGTAGAGAAACAACAAGCATTAACACATGTACACTTACAAGGTCCTCGGGCCAGGTGAAAGGAAATTACAAACTGCACAAATAACACACAACACTTATGAATTAATGGGGAAATGTATCAGGAAAATAAATAAACCATTCAGTAACGACTAAGAAAAGTAAAAATACATAAGCCACACACGTCGTCGCATTGACTTGACTAATAAATAAAATATTATATAAGGGAGGGGGGATGAGTGGTCTCGAGATATGGTGTCCGCCTTGAGTGCTGGAGGTCCCGGGTTCAAGCCCGGGTGAGGGCCGGAGTTTTTTCACGTGGACATCTAGTAACAAAATTTTCCCTGGTCTCTGGGTAGTGAGATCGGACGCCCGTGTGTATTGTTGCGCACGTAAAAAAATCCCGCGGCAGTTGGAAATCGAAAAAAGAATAGCCTAATGACGCTGTCCGGGGAAAATTTCGAGTTAAACATCTACCCAAAGTATTTCAGGATCCTCGCCGATGCTACGGAGTTCGTGCATTGAGCTGAGTTTCTCCGGACTCGGGCTTGAGTTAGGAGTAGAACGGAGCACTTATGGGTTACACCTGTGTGCCATGATGTTGATCCGTCGACTAAACATTATAAACACAATATATGAGCACATAATACATCCGGATACACTAAGGAAATGGTGAAAAACCTTCGCGTACAACAATAATGCGCAGTAGTTTCGGTGTAATAATGTAAAATCAGGAAAGGTAGAACTAAATTTGGACACTGTCTGATCAAGACAGATAGCTCAATATGGACTTTAAAAGACATGACAAGAAAATAAGTGGAGGAAGCAACAATACTGTAACAGTAAACAGGATAATCGTTGTTAAACTATGACAGTATTGATTCCCACCAAATGGACACATCTCAAAGTGGTAATTAAGTGACGCGCCATTCTAAGTTTGGCATAACCGTCCGATTATCATGGTTTGATGGCATTGACGCAAAATATCGTTGACCTTCTTATAATCAAGGGAATTGAAATGATAGGTAACAGAGTTATCACAGTTCATATAACATACTGTCCTTTAGTTAGCTAGCTAGCTAGCTAGTTAGTTACTTAGTTAGTTGACAGATCATCCTCATTGCACATCGAACCATTCAGTACATAAGTGCTCGAATCCCCTCCTCAGCAAATCCCGCAGCGTGTAGCGGCTAACGACACAAGTTCTGTGTTGGTTTATCAATCTTCTTTGGCTTCCTTTAATTTGCTGTTCTCGCAGTCTGACCATGGTTGTAGATTCACAGTCATCACTTGGTTCTCGCATAAGTCTTACTTCTCGTAAAGCATTCAGAATGTCAGCCTGGTCCATGGCGCGTCCGCCCTCCATAGTTGCCTTACCTGCGAGCTTGTCAGCCCTCTCATTTCCTTGTACTCCCGCATGCCCTGGCACGAAGATGAAACTAATCTTTGCCAACCGAGACCGCTCCAGAGACAGCAACCAAATCTTCGGATACGTACTGTCCGTGTGTGTATAAAAGTGAATGTACTGTCGCATATATATATACCAAAAAATGATAACTTCCTATCTGTTCTGGGAAGGAACACTTCTCATAGCTGTCATCAAGGGAAACCACAGATACAAGACACGGCGAGGACGGCTGTAAATAGCCACACAAAAAAGAAAACAGCTACATTTAGCGGGGCTAGGACAAGGTAGAAGGTAGAACAACTAACATTAACAAGGTAGGCGCATGACCTAGGGTGGGGGGTGGGGGGGGGGGGGGGGGGGGCAGCGGCAACATAACTCTTAGCCGACAGTTTTGGTGAAGGCATGAATACACACAGGTGAAGATTCCCCCCCCCCCCCTCTCTCTCTCTCTCTCTCTCTCTCTCTCTGTGAGATGGACAGAATGATAGACCGACCGACTGACGGAGACAAGACAGACAGCCAGACAGACGGACAGACAGACAGATAGATAAGAAAAGATGACACAAATGCAGTGTGACAAGCACATACAAACATGCGTTCATGGACACATGGGGCACCAAGACACAGCAATGGTGGATGTCTTCAATGTCTCGAGGAGCAACAGCCGGGTTTTCTTCCACCGTGCCCGGAGTTGCACCTCCAGGTCTCAGGAACAATGCTGTTGGATTGCTGGTGCGAGAGGACCGGCACTACCTGTCACCTGTCACGTCCACCTGGCTAGCACAAAGATTAAACCTCATCCTGTAGGCCAGTGCACGAAGAGTTCAAGTGGTGGCGCCCTAGGTCGGTTAGCGCCAGGTGGCGCCCAATTATCAGTGGCTGGTTCGGGGCTACAATTGCGTGGCCATGTAAGGACTGGTGCACGATTGGGCGGAAATCAGACGCAGGAAAGCTTCGACCTGGTAAGTCAGGTTACATACAGGTTTATATGCCCGGGGCTAGACTTCACTGCGCCGGGTTTTATCCCATATGGCCCGGTCTCTTTCAGCACTCCGAAATCGTCGCACAAAGCACCAACTTCGCAGCTCCGACGAGCCCCAGTTGTCTCCGAGAAAACTGCACTGGTGACCGGAATGAACCCGCACAACCTTCAGAGCACGACTCATGCGGCTTGACCACTCCACCACGGAGACGCCAGTGTTAAGGAAGCGGGTGAGTGGGTGGTTTGGTGAGTGACTGAGTGGTTGGGTGAGTGAGTGATGAGTGGGTGGGTGGGAGAGTGATGAGTGGGTGAGTGAACAGCCCTTTTACAGGCATCTTCACACGGCGCTAGACCCATACCCGTATATACCAATGGGTACTGGGTGCGTGATGCAGTCCGTACCCTGCTGGCCGCCTCTACTCCCCAAGCCAGCTCTAGGGACCCATGTTAGCCTGGGTCGACATGGCAGCCCTGGTCAATTAAACAAAAACAACCCGAATCCACCTCGATGCGGATGGAACCAATGACTCTGGCCTGTAGACGAGCGTCTAGCCACCAAAATACCGAATCGTACAATCTATATAGCCATCGGAACCTAGTGTTGTGGCAACTGTAGACGAGCGTCTAGCCACCACAATACCGAGTCGTACAATCTATATAGCCATGGGAACCTAGTGTTGGCAGCTTTAGACGAGCGTCTGGCCGCCACAATACCGAGAGGTACAATCTATATAGCCATCGGAACCTAGTGTTGTGGCAACTGTAGACGAGCGTCTAGCCACCACAATACCGAGTCGTACAATCTATATAGCCATGGGAACCTAGTGTTGTGGCAACTGCCATAGTTTACCGACCCACTCCAGTAATCCCCAGTTGACGAGGGACCCCGACGTATATAGCTCTAGAGTCAAAAAGGCCTAATACAATTGACACTTCCTCAGGTCAGCATGGCCGAATCGATCAGAGCGCTTGTTCTTAAACTTCCGGTGTGCTGATGCTCAGGTAGCGGGTTCAATCCATACACCGGTCAGTTGGACTAAAATGACGGCTTCTCTTCCTTGACTTGGGGACATAAACTAAAAGTACCTCTGAAGTCGGAGTGTGTTGGCCTGATGGCGATGGACAATTACACCAGTGATTTCTCTGCATTTGAAAATGCGAGGAGGAAGGGAACACGGTCCCCCCTACCATACATTAGTGATGTAGCCAACAGAAGTGAAGTTCAAAACCTATCATGGGGTTGCCTACAGCATGGAGAGCAGCATCTGATACACTCCACCTTCAGCATTCGCTTCCACCGCCACAACTGCCTCCCACACAGCCACCAGGCCAGCTGGAGGAGACACCAGTGCTCAAATGCTCACATCCATGATATACCTGCACTGGGTTTGTAAATATTGCTTGCCTGAATTAAGAGGTCATTAATATGTTTAATTTATTGTTAACGTAAACACGGAAGTCACAAACAATATGTTGCATGATTTATGGCCTGGCATTATTTCGCCGCATCTCATCAGGTGCATACTGCAGTGTTATACATCATACGAAGTGAATACATGAATTATACTTTGACTGAAATACTTGAAACACACAGTCACTGATAGTGTTCGAATGTGCAGCATCGGTTATTGTTAATGTTGCAGTTGGCGGAGGTCTCTACTTTTCATATACAAAATCCAACTTTGAGTGTAAAAAAAAAGAAAGAGGATTAAATCACCATGGTAAACAATTCCAATTCATTGGCACCTTGCCGTCTTGACAGACGATAGTTTGTGCTTTAAAAAGGCATAATAACTTTTACCTATGGCGGTAGCGAGTGTGACTGATAAGGCCAATTTGCGCTGTAAATGTCCGTTCACAGTGGGTGCATGTGAACATGTGGTCATTTCCACCATCATACACCATCTTACGTCTCAAACGCTCGGTGTGTGACTTATCTGCAATAATTGCAACACGTTCAGCGGCGACTTGCTCCCAATGTGCATTATCAATGCCTGTATCAATCATGTCCCGCTTACACACATCTTTACAATTCCAATTACTCTATGAATATATGTTGTATATTTCAGCTTGAAGGATTTATCTTATAGCTTTAGTTTATATGTGTAAATTCTACAGTATACACACGCCGAGATGCGACGAAATATGCCAAGAAACAAATTGCGCAATATATTGTTAGTGATTTTAGTGTTCAAATTGACTATGGAAAAATGTTTTGGAATTACTGTTTAATGTTTAAGGGGGTAAGACTATGTGGGGCCTGCGCTTGCCATCAGGCAAACGACTACTCTGCCAGTCCGCAACTGTACCTGGCCTGCTTACCTCGCAACCTCACGACCAACTCAGACCACTCCAGCACACACGACTCTATTTCGGCACACACGACTTCGCACACGCCCCAGACTAGCCCCGCACACACGACTCAGTCTAGTCCCGCACACGCTCCAGACTAGTCCCGCACACACGACTCAGATTAGTCCCACACACACGCCTCAGACTAGTCCCGCACACACGCCTCAGACTAGTCCCGCACACACGTCTCCGACTAGTCCCGCACACGCGACTCAGACATTTGGTATCATTAAACACATTGTTCAGCAGTTCACCTGTAACAAACAGACCTGGCTTAGCACAAGACAATGAAGCCAATTGATGGCAAACGTGACGTCTTCACCATCTAATTAGGGCTGTAACAACTTCCGGATAAGCCCATTAGCGCGCTAGAAGATTACCGTAAGAAACGGCTAGGCAGAATACGGTGTAACCGGAAACAATGGCATGAATGGTTTTCAGTAATACCCACACTCATTACCTAATAATACTAGCAAACAGGTTCCCACGCGTGCAGTATTAGAAATAATAACTTATATATCCTCTTCTACAGTTAATTGTTATTGTGGGAGATAATGTCTCACATAAGCCATAGAAAAAGTAGTGCTATTACCTGGGACTTCCCCAGCGCTGTCGATGATCGACCCCGTGTCTTTCCAGTAGGCTGTATGACAACGGCTTTCTGCAATGGACTGGCTACTTGCCTGTCTTCGGGGCGGGCCTTCTATACTTGGAATCGCAGGGGAAATGTCACATAGAACTCAAAACAATGTATTTCTCGAGTGAATTTAAACTCAGAAGTCACAAACAACATGTCACACGATTTATTGACTGATATATTTCGCTGCATCTCGTCAGATACAGTTATATCACCATCATCATCTAGTGGCGGCTGTGGTGTGGGCGATCAAGCCTCGCCACATATTGCGATCTCCGAGGCATGGATCAATTCATGTGTTGACTCCCTTCTCACGCTGTCTCCTTCTATCTCTCTTTCCACATATCTTTCCGGTTGTCACATGTTCCAGTTTTTATCTTCTTCTTCTATCGGGAGTCTCCATGGCGAAGTAGTCAAGCCGTTTGACTCGGGCTCCGAAGGTTAAGGGTTCGAATCCGGGCGCGTCCTTCGGTTCACGAGTGAACATTTTCGGAGACTCCTGTGGCTCCGTCGCTAGAGCTACGGAGTTCGTGCTTGGTGTGACGCTTTCCGTGCTGCGGAAAGAGACCGAGCCATATGGGATAAAACCCGGTGCAATGAAGTCGACCATGTCGACTTTTAAGCGACTTTAATATCTTATAAACTGACCATAGTGTTGAGCTAGTTTTAAGTGTTAGTCGACGGATCAACATCACGACACACGGGTGTAACCCATAAGTGCTCCGTTCTACTCCTAACTCAAACCGAGTCCGGAGCATCTCAGCTCAGTGCACGAACTCCACAGGTACCGGCGAGGGTCTTGAAATACTTTGGGTAGATTTTTAACTCGAAATGTTTCCCAGGCAGCGCCGTTAGACTACTCTTTTTCGATTTCCAACTAGCAAGGGATTTTTTACCCGCTCAACAATACACACGGGCGTCCGGTCTCAATACCCGGAGACCAGGGGAAATTTTTGTTAGAAGTCCACGTGAAAATATCCCGGTTGTATAGAAACAAAGCAAAAGTTCGCATACTGTATTCGGCGAACAATAAACGATTGTTCAAATAAGGTGAGGGGTTAACAAATAGGTGATTCCAGCCGATTTTATGCAAACAGAGTCCGTGATAAATTTTAAATTACCATGGAGATAACAGATGTTCCACACTCGAACCATACCTGTAACTATGTGTTGTAATTGTTTCAGCTCAAGTATCATACATGTATTCACTTCATATAATATATCACTCGGCAGTATGCACCTGGTGAAATGCAGCGAAATATGCCAGGCAACAAATCGTGCAACATATTGTTTGTGGCTTCTGTCTTTACACATAGAAAAGTTTTTTTTAATGTGATGGCATAATGCCTAGCATTCAAGCTTTGGTTGGCGGCCTTGAGTCTCAAACCCTTGGACAGGTGTTGGTTGTGATCACTCACATGAAGATCACGTTTGATGGTAATCAATTTTAACGGCCTTCGTGGTTCGACCCAGAATCAAGGAATGAGTACCAGAAGGTATTACAACTGACCGTATCAGCAACTGAGTGTCGTGTGGTCACGAAAATATGCGCCTAGAACCAAATTTCAACACACTTTATAAACTTAACTTTATAAGTTAATATAACATATGTTTAAAAATGATACCTAAGTTAAATTTTGAACAGAATGAATAATTAACGATATATGATATATGATCATCCGTATTCACAACTATATGATAGATAGAATCTCATTATACATACAGCATACATAAATATAACATGTTGAAAAGCGATTATCTATGAAAAACGATACCCAAAAAGAATGCTAAACTATGTACAACGTAAAATCTACATCCCAGACATATCCCAGGAGAGTTGAACAAATTACTGAAAATAAGTAAAATAAATAAATAGAACAAGACAGAAATAGCGGATGGCTACTTACCTATGTCATAAAACACAGGCGTGATCTATTACCCGAGCTTAGAAGGACGAGGAGGAGACGGTGGATGAGGAGGAGGAGGAGGAGGAAGAAGAGGATGAGGAGGAGACGGTGGATGAGGAGGAGACGGTGGATGAGGAGGAGACGGTGGATGAGGAGGAGACGGTGGATGAGGAGGAGACGGTGGATGAGGAGGAGACGGTGGATGGGGAGGAGACGGTGGATGAGGAGGAGAAGGGGGGATACGAGGAGGAGAAGGGGAGATACGAGGGGGAGAAACAGGAAGGTGTCGAAAAAAGGAATGCAGTGGAAAGAAGGAAGAAAGAGTAGAAGAATGGAGAAGAAGACTTATTTGCCTAAGCACTACAGAAGAAATAGTTCACATGTGTATACAACAGACAATATCAAACATAAGCGAGACATACCAGAAATAGATTGACCTGTGTATACAACAGACCATATCAAATATAAGGGAGGCATACCAGAAATAAGTTGGCATGTGTTGTGTATACAACATACCACATCAAATATAAGGGAGACATAACCAGAAATAGGTTGACCCGTGTATACAACAGACCATATCTTAATATATAAAATGCAACTGTATGTATGTATTTATGTCCGTCCGTTCTTTATGCGTCCGCGAACGGTCCATCCGATTGAGATGAAATTTTCTACACGTCTTCTTCTCATTCCAGTGCAACCAACTGTCATAGTTTTTTTTTTTAGTGTACAATACTAACATACTACTAAAATTTAATATTTAAATTTACATGACTTAACATAAGAAAAATTAAATAAAGGGACATAACTTTTAGTAGTATTGTGTGATATATTAGATTTTCACAAACGTAACATCACGATTAAATATTTCCAGGACGACAAAAATCGGCGTTCACCGCAACCGATTTATTTGTTCCATAATGGTACGATCCAAGATTTAATATACCCGTTGGTAATGAAAAACATTAACCCGGAAAGGACCGTATAAATAGCAGCGCGCAGAGCGACATGGCCTGTTTGTACATCAGTCAGCATGAGACATAAGAACTGAAGCAGCGGAAGGAGTGAGAGAGTTTCAAAATTCATGAGAAAAGAACATCCTCAGCCTACGAAATCGCTGTGAGAAATTGCATCTCATTCAGATCATGAAACGTGTCGACATGTTGAGGTCATTCTGATAAATAAGGTAAACACCACATTTAATTCAGTTAAATCTTAGTTAGTTGTGAGCCTATTTTCCCAGAAGAGAGTTGGTAAGTAGACTCGGTTGAACACGTGTGGTGAACTAAGAAGTTAATTTAATTGTTATAGTTTATAGATAAACTATTAATTAAGAATACCCATATTGAATGTTATTTTCTCCCAAAAGTAAACACCTGACTTAATGTATACAAATCATTAATCCAAGTTGTACATTTAATTCTTAAGCAACTCAATCTACAATGATTTGGAATGGTGAGTTCTTAAGGAATTTAATTTAGTACAAACTAAATAATATTATACTCAGTTATCATAGTCACAAGATAAACTGTACATTAAGAGAAAAACTACAGTGTTTATTTTCTCCCAGCTAAGCAACTTAGTTAATGTATAAAACATTAGACACATGTTATACATTTTATTTCTTAAGCATGAAACTGAATCTACAATGAATTATAGTGACTTAAGGAACTTCAGAATTCTTAGTACAGTGGTAAGGACATAATGTATATGGCCACTGGTAAGATTAAAACTAGTTTACATGTGCCAGCACTAATAGAGAATTAGTGGAATGTGTATAGTCAAGTAGATGGAGCACATTAGTCAGTAATTTATTTTTTTACATGAGCACATGGACAACCAAATAGTTTTCTTTTAATTCATGAGCACATGAGAACCAGCCAGGTTCTACAGGTCTCATAATTTGTGTGATGGTAAAGCCACTTGGGGTAAGGCAAATATATAAACATGCTGTTAACCATGGGCAATAATAATATTTGTGCCTCATAATAGTTCGTAAACCAACCGCCATGCAGAAGTAGTTTAATTCACAATGCCTGATATGAATTGGATATATGCACCTAAATTGTAGGTATTTCATGAGAAACATGTGATAACTCTGGACTCCATGTTGCTAAATCCTGGATGAATTGCCTAAGTGTGTCTAATGATCACTATGACATTGTTGATAACATGTCTGTGAGGATTCATGTGTGAGTTCATCATTGTTAAACAGATGTGAATGTATCATTTCATAAACCCACCAGCATGCATGACTACAAGTTAGGTTGAAGGATGAGATTCCCTTGTAATGTCATTCTTGGTGAATCTGTGATGTATTCTGTGTAAAGCACCTACATATGCATGATTGTCATCCATACAGATAATGGGTGAGACCTCATTGTGATGCCAGTATGTGTAAACATGTTATGTTGTCATTTGGAAATCACATAAGTACCCACTTTACTGACAGTATGAAGGATGTGTGATGAATGATTCCTATATGATACCCATACCCATATGAATGTGTCTGTGGACGGAGTGAAATTATCATCCATACATATGAATAATTCAGAGTTGAGTGAGTGAGTGAAGTTACATGTTGAGTGAGAGAGAGGGATATAGCAACAGTCATCTAATGATAGCCAGCAACTTGATGTGGAATGCCATGCCTATCACATAGAATGCTTCGTTAACCCCATAACTAAAATACTTTAGTACACTCCGGGCTAACACCACTTTGTATAAAGTTCATTCATATCCCTATCATCTAGTCTTGTGCGCAAAGCACGACACAAACCATATCATACATTCGCATAGCCCCAAACATCTGTGTTTGTAATTTAGCAAATCCCACTTTGTATTCATGTAACACATATGGTCTATTGTAAGATAATATGAATTTCAAAGATGAGAGGATGACGGTAATTTATGAAAATGATATACCATGATATGATGATATGTTAGAATATGTATGATTTCTAATGTCATAAACATGATATAGATGATGATAATAATATGATGATTGTATAACAATGTAATAATTATGAAAATAATGATAAGATTTTAATTACATTATTATAAAAACATGATGATGTTGATGATAATAATCAATATTACATCCATGAGATGGAAGAAATCTTCTCACTTTGAGCATTTAATGACGAAGAATACACCTGAGGCTATACAAGAATAATACAGAAATGTACTTATCTTGTTTATAAGCAAATACTCATGGAATGGGACCTGACTTTTAAAAGCTCTTATGTATAGACCCTTTTTCTTGAATAGGAAAGATGAGTAGAGAACAAACTAGATACAGAGAGAATGGTCAACATATTGTTAAACTCCCAATCACTCAAGGTATTACTTCTATAAACCTGAGGACAGTCATAAGTGATGATGAAACTGCACATCTGCTAGTTAAACCTTGAACACTTGATAGTGGAAGATTGGATTGAGAGCAAACAACTGTGTTGTGATAACAATTGGGAACACCAAGACTATCTTTCTTCCTGTTTATTTTCTCTAAGAACAGGATTCATTTTATTGTTTTCACTGTTTATGTTCTTAGGCTTTACATGTAATTCTAATGTCATATTTATGATATTATTCGAATTATGTGATTGATGGATTTCAGGTATGGTCTTAGTCATGTCAATCCAGACCTGACTTGTGAGTTTGAAGGCAGCACCTGTGAGTGAGCACATGGTTGAGTGATGCCCTTGATAGAGTAGCGTCGAACCTATCTACCTGCAACATTCCATTTGTCTCATAGGAGAGGTATCTTTATTTAATAAGTACCTGCCAAGACAAAGGAAAACAAGAGCCAACGTATGTTCTACTACGCCCAGAACCAATAATACTACAATTGATGATAGCCAGAGTGATTCCCAAAGCTGGAAGTGGAGAATCCTGATTGGAGACAGTTCTTTTTTTTCAGATCATCCAGACCAGTAAAAGATTAGCTTACAGGCCACTGCGAAAAAATCTAAACTGTTAATATCTACCTTATCATGGGCACATCAAGTCTGTTAATATTTAATGTATATGTATATGTCCTTATTTCTATGACAGGAAATTGTAATTTGAATGCACTTTACAAAATCCATATTTATGTGTATTAATCATTTAAAAAATATAAGTCATGTCATGTATTGATTGTATTTTTACTTGTCATAATCAAATTGTTTTAAAATTACCCTAGATAGAATTAATTAGTTGGTAGAGGAGAGGCAAGGAACCACTTAGGAATAATTGGGTATACAAGGGAGTACAACTTTTTCAGTATTTCTAAAGGTAGTCCTTGTTTCTCTAAAACTCTATTTCTGGTCTCAACAATTGAGTCAGTACAACTAATTAATTAAACGGGCAGGATCACATTGGGAGAAAATGATGTTTCATCATTTATCTCTGTGGGTTGAGCCATCAATCAAACCCATATCCGACACATTGCTATATCTTAGGTTAGTCCCCTGGCTAATAAAATATATATCTAGATAGATAGATAGATAGATACACAGATACATAGATAGATACAGACAGACAGATCCCCGCCAGGAACTGGGCGGGGCCGGGTCAGACAGACAGACAGTCGGGACGGAACTTATATGACTACTTATATGAATTAAATGAGATGCTCCCATCAGGGACTGGGCGAAGCCAGGCCGGATCAGACAGACAGACAGACAGATCCCCGCCAGGGCCTGGGCGAAGCCGGGCCGGGTCAGATAGATAGACAAACAGACAGACAGTCGGGAACGGGAACTTATATGAATTAAATGAGATGCTCCCATCAGGAACTAGGCGAAGCCGGGCCGGGTCAGACAGACAGATAGATAGATCCCCGCCAGGCCTGGGCGAAGCCGGGCCGGGTCATCTAGTCAATATAAAGGAGACATACCAGAAATAAGAAGCACACCTTTCTAGCCTATACAAATAATCAATACAGCCGCAGAACTGCACCACAGTCAAGCAGGCAGTTGTGAGTATCCTGAACACGTGTGATCACTGTTCCAGGATGGGGCACTGAACAAAGGTGTGGTGCCTTGGTACCACGACACCAGCATTCATCTGATTATCTTATGTGATAAAACATAGTTAATGCTTGAGAATGTATTCAATGAATCAACTACCTACAGTCTCTATTAGGCTCACAGTATACAACAGCACAATATGTGTGAGTCAACTACCTACGGTCTCTATAAGGCTAACATTATACAACACAACAGCTCACGTGTGAAATCACTACCTACGGTCCTCTATTAGGCTCACATTATACAACAACACAACGTGTGAAATCAACTACCTACGGTCTCTATAAGGCTCACATTATACAACACACACAATGTGTGAATCAACTACCTACGGTCTCTATTAGGCTCACATTATACAACAACACAACGTGTGAAATCAACTACATAAGTCTATATTTGGCTCACAGTATACAGCTAAACATGACGTGCGACTTATTCAGTAAACTCACCCCATGTTTGTTTCAATGTGACCAAGTGTATTTCCGGTATAAACAAACATGCCATGACTTTGGTTGGCCAAGATGTACATCTTCATTGCGTTCTTTGTACTTATTTATTTTTTTGTGATTTGTTTTCGACATTCGACTTCTTTGTGCTGTTTCTTTGCATTATGACATCCCTGCCATTGTTGGCGTGTACCGGGAGAGCACCCCTCCCCCTTTTCCGCCCACGGTTGAGGATTAAAAGCCGGTTGCCCAAGCAGTCGTCTGTACCGGCCAGGAATTTAACGCGCGCGCGCACGCACACACTGACACACAGCCAGCCATACTGAGGATCAAACACGCGTCCACGACTATACGTGCCTGACAGACATCAGGAAGTCGAACAAAACGAAGCTAATGTTGAGTTGTTTTAGTGTCACCGAATAGGCCGAGGTTTTCTGTATTTCTTTCTTTCTTTGTCCATCCGTCGATCGATCTGTCCATCCATCCAGTCAGCCATCCATCCATCGCGCCCTACCTTAGCCACCTACCTATCCATCCATCCACCCTCCTACAGTACCTACCTACCCATCCATTGACAATTTCTGCCTATCTATTCATCGACCGTAAGTACCTACTCATCCATCTATCGACCCTACCTACCTACCCATCCACCCTTCATACCTATCTATCCTTTCACCATCCATCGACCTTACCCACCCATCCATCCATCAGAACACATCATTGTATACTGAGCACAGAGAGAGAGAGAGAGAGAGAGAGAGAGAGAGAGAGGAGAGAGAGAGAGAGAGAGAGAGAGAGAGAGAGAGAGAGAGAGAGAGAGAGAGACATAGAGAACCATGACAGTCAGCATAATCTACAGTAACGTAAAGGAATCACGTGACTAATATTCCTGCTGTACCGAATGTAGGTTAGTATGTCGTGACGACATCAGCTGTCCTCAGTCAGTCAGGCAGTTAACATATCGCAATTCATATCTCCTCCCCCCACCCCCCCCCCCCCCCCAGGTCTAGGTTGAATAGAACACTGGCAGTAGGGCATGCAGTTTATACAGCCTAGAGTTAGAACCGACCTAATTGCACTCGAGGCATTCTTATCAGCGCTCGGTCCTCATCTTTAAAAGCCAGCGAAGAGTTCCCATACTAATGGTGCCCGTTACAATCTGATTCTATATCCTTTTTGTTCTACCTCTGAATCCTCTACTAGATCCTCTGACCACCCCGTGCTGCTGCATTATCTCTAGACCACGATAGCCCATCTATTCTTCTGGATTAATGATCTTCTAGAGGGCCTTCACCACATCTACCTCATCATGCATCAAATCACCCCTTATGATGCGACACAGCCAATCTGTCTGCATGTTCATTTCCAACCACACCAGAATGTCCTGGAGAAATGATCCAGCAAATGCTTACAAACCCGCGACCTCTGAATCTGTCAGCATGATTTGTGAACCAGTTACAATCACCACATTACGTGTGCAGTTTGTTCTCCAACCAGAGGAAAGCTGCAGTAACCGCCCCCACCTCTATTCTCAGACTTGAGGTTGTGGTATCACACGCCAAGCTTTCCTTTACTAGACATTGGGCATTTCCCTTTTGCCATGAAGCCCGGATACTTTATTTGCCTCTTAACACAAGCCATCGGTAATATAATCACATCGCCAGACGAGAGTAGTCGTGATTGTGTAATTTCAGCTTCCGTATTGCCTGCTGACCACTCCCTACACTCACAGCCCATGTGAGTATCACCCCACACAAGTCTGAATTTCTATTTCGGCACTCTGACCCATCCCGTGCCCCTGTCAATCTTCTCAAGTGTGCACACTTCTCTAATGGTATCTTCTGCCTGAGCAACCCATGACCTTCCTCGCAGCAGCCTTTGACTTCATCCAACAGCGTTATTACCATCACCACCTTCATCATCGTGATCACACCGTACGTTACGTATTCAAAACTGATCACACCCTGCACTGAATTAGTTATCAGCTCGTCCTTGACTTGGGCCGTATTACAGTACCTCTAAATTCGGAGGGGTTCGCCTAAGCGAGGGGACACTGGTCACAGGGAAAGCTATCCACACAAAACCAGCCCAGTGCACTAGAATAGTAGGCGGTGTATGGACTACGCCGGAGAGAGCGCACAAGAAATAACATCTAAAGCAGTGGTTCTCAACCTTTTTTGGCCCATTCCCCCTTCACCATATTTTCAGAACGCCATTCCCCCCCCCCCCCTTGCCTATCAAAATTTGGCCCGTTCCCCCCTTCACCGTAGTTTCAGAACGTCATTCCCCTCCCCCCCCTTTCAGATTTCCTATCTAAAAATCCCCTCACCACTACACAGTATACGTAAAAGTGGAAGGCAAATGTAATAGCATATACTAAAACAAGTCTAGACATCCACATAAAACATGATTTGTGGGTCTACTTACTTTATAAAATGAATTTTAGAAGGACCAGACATACACAACTGTAAAGTATGAAGGGAAAAACGATGTCAAGTAATCGGTTTCTTGTATTACACAACGATCTTGAAATGGTCTTTATTCCCCCCCTGGACACCCTGAAATTCCCCTGGGGATTCCCCACCGGTTGAGACCATGATCTAAAGTATGTACGGAAGCACTGAACGTGGCTACATGTTGTTTGTGCCAGCTCAATCTACACGCTGTGTTTCCCTGGTTACGCATTCCGCGATACCCACGGTACACAGCTGGGTCGGGACCTAATTGTACGGGATCAAAACTCCACGATGATACAGCTCGTGACCGTCCGATGGATCTGTCTAGAGGAGCAGACCTGGCACAGACGTATACCGAAGTCGACAGACTGACTTCTGAGTCAGGGCACTTGTGTGACGCACGTCCATCGACAGGGAATGAAGAAGACAGAAGAAGACACACAGTGCAACTACAGATTAAACTGAGAACCCCTGAAGTTGACGAGTCCGTGCTCTATCCACCACTTCAGTTGATAGCATACAATGACACGACCACACCCCAGGTAGATACCGTGTACTGTCAAGCAGTGGAGTGTATTTCAGAATGTGGGTTATCTACAGGACGTACTGTGCGGATGGTAACGCGCGCACACACACACACACACCACACACCACACACACATCCAGCGAGAGAGAGAAGACAGAGAGAGAGAGTGCGAACCCGGAGCTGTCTCGGTACATACCTGTCAGACAACATGTCCGACTAGACGAATTATGCAGCGTCACAAGGGATGTGCAGGTGTTCAGCGGATAGTCAGGGCAAGGTGTGCCAGTGCACTCCGCTCTTGAACCGGATATCCGGGTGTAGCAGTTAATGCGCAGTCCTTCGTTAACGCATCATAGGGTGACGCGTAACGAGACGCACTGTATGCTCTCTCAGCACATCAATGCGATGCGCCAAGAAGATCGGAGGGCTGGCTCGAGACAGCGTCTCGGAGAGTCAAGCTGACAGATGTTGTGCCAGACCACGCGGGGTGTAAAAGAACGAACAAGCGGACAGCGCTTCAGGCGTGTACAGTCGACGTAGAGACGAGCATGGCCGAGCGGAGAGAAGAGCCGACAGGAGCAAGGGCGATGGACACATCAGGAGGCGGCGAGCTGCAACATTGACACGACTGCGGAACATCAGTCAAAATGGGTGACCACGACAGAGCCACCACGCAGAACGCGCCGTCTGCGACACGCCGAGGAGACCACTGAGGGAGGGATCAGAGCACTATTGACTGATGGCACGGAGACGATCTGACGACTGGCGACTAACGAACAGCTACGATATGCATTCACTTTGTGACAGGACGGGGACTACGACTGGAGATGCCGAAGAGTTTGATGTGGCGAGCTAACGGCTAGCAGGTCGAGCGATAACAACGACATGTAGAGATCGCACGGAGCTTCACAGAGGTAAAGAAAAAAGGATGTAGCAGGTAGAAAGACGTGGTGTAGTACCACTCACGGGTGAATGGGTTGGTGACTACCCTACGAGGGCCCCTGCTGCCCCGCGACACACTAATCGAGCGAGACCACTGGTTCTAACGCTATAGAAGAGAAAGATGGGGCGGGACACCGCGGATGTGTCAAATGACAGCTAATATTGCCGGGAGTATGTCCCGACTAGTAGTCTAGTTAGCATGTGATCCGGGCGTTCAGAAGGAATAGCACACGACGGACGGAACTATGACCCAGTAGCACACACGCAAAAATTGATGGGGTTGACTGCTACGTCCTGTAAGAACATGCAACGACACCACAGATCCGGACACACTCACAGGTTATCGACTGTTTGCGATGTACTGGCGAGCAGCCATGCTGCACATGTGGTTTTTGGCGCACGACAGACAGATGCACGGTCCAGAACTGCGAATACGACATATCTAGCAGGTCCGGCTGATCGAGAGAAACAGCAGTGGACGATGACGCTGCGACCATGAGTAAGCTAGCTCACAACAATAAACAGTGACTTCAGACAGAGTACACACTGCAGATATAGACATATTATCAGCCAACGAAGAAGAAGATGATCAGTCAACTACATGGACATTATCTATAGAGATTGCTTAAATCGACATCTCCTGCTCTTATTACAGCCACTGCACGGATTTCTACAGAACACATGCTATCGCGATACTGCACACGATATTACGTCGGCTCGCCCAGAGTACACCCACCTCAGAACGTCGACATTCGGGAATCAGGACTGGTTGAAGTAGATTACCGTAATGATGTGACCTCTTCAGAATACCCATCAAATGACGTGCCAGGAGCGGACTGACAAGAAGCTCCAGATACTAGAACTGCATTGGCGCAGTCGCCCTCGTGTTGTCGGATCTTACATAGGGGAAGACAATATAACAACACCGTAGTTAACACACGCATGGCTAAGAGGCGCTCAGGTGTTGGCACATGTGGCATCAGACTTCTTCTCACCTCCTCCATAAAGAGTTTTACTGTAGAATCGAAGTCACTATGACCACGTCAACAAGAGGGCTTGCGGCAGTTGGTTGAAGTCCGCGCCGTTGGGAGACGGAGACAGCAGAGCCGTACCGTCTGAAACACTGCACTCCGATGCGAGCCGGTCGCATACTATTGACCTTGACGGTCGCACACGTCGCAGACCAGATGCTACACCGTCAAACCGGGTTGTAGTTCACAGAAGCACCAAGCCAGAGATGCGGTACATCACCGCCTATCAAAGAGAGTGGCGAGAAAGAGAACAATCCCGCCCCTATCTCCCGTGGACGGACACAAGAGACTTCACAAAGGGTCAGCATTCCAAGAGAGCAAGCTATGTTGTTTGTCCATCAAGAATGATGATGACCATACCATTTCATCCAGTGGGGTTGAAAGTATGCAGCCGTGGTTCTAAGATGGCTGATAAGGCCTATTTTTGACTCGAACTGTCCTTTGACAAGGCGGGCAAAGAATGCTTGACGTTCCAGAAGGAGGATCTCCTGCAGTGGTTTTTTCTGTCCTGCCTGTTCTTCAAAAGGCTCTTGCAGTCCGGGTTGCTTCAACAAGTGACTGCACCCGTATGTATGATGTAGCGCCATGATTACGGTCTTTAGCAGCAGTCTCCCAGGGTGTCAGGATGGAATTCCAAAAGCTTTCAGTGAGACTTTCAGAGTGTCTTTAAAGCGTTTCCTCTGGCCGCCTTAGGAGCGTTTACCACGACAGCAGCTCGCCGTAAAAATTTCTTTAGGGAGCCTGTGATCTAGCATACGAGTTAAGTGACCAGCCCAGCGAATCTGATTTTTCATTAGTAGATGTGCGGATACTGGGCATGGATGCTCTTTCTAGAACTTCAGTGTCTGGGATCTTGTCTTGCCATTTAATCTTCAAGAGCGTCCTAAGGCAGACTGTGTGGAAGTGGTTTAATTTACTAGCATGTCGCTGGTAAACAGTCCAGGTTTCACAAGCATATAGCAGTGTGGATAATACTACTGCTTTATAGGACTTTCAGCTTTGTTTGCAGGCTTATTCCATTTCTGTCCCATACATTCTTGTACAGTCTGCCAAAGTCCGCGCTGGCCTTGGAGATTCTTGCATTCACTTCATCATTAATTGTGGCAGCTTGTGACACAGTGCTGCCAAGATAGGTGAATTTGTTCACAACACTTAGTCTATGACCGTTCACCCTGTCAAGCTATACGAGCGTACGAAGCTATGGAAGCTTCAAGCTTCAAACACCGTATAGAGGTTTCAGCAGATTTTCCCTGAACCAAAGCGCAACAATAGGAATACTGTTTGGCTGTTGTTTTTTTAATGGTACGACGATGTGGTGTTGGTGATGTGGGGAGGGTCTGGGTCTCGGAAGTGGTTCAGCCGCTTGTCTCGGGCTCGGAAGTGGTTCAGCCGCTTGTCTCGGGCTCGGAAGTGGTTCAGCCGCTTGTCTCGGGCTCGGAAGTGGGTTCAGCCGCTTGTCTCGGGCTCGGAAGATTGTGGGTTGGATTCCTGACTCTAATATTCGGTTCACGAGTACATTTGTCTCGGAGACCGCCTGGGGATCGTCGTTTGAGTTACCGAGGTTGAAACTATGTGCCAAACTTTCGGCAGGCAGCCCTGCGAAAAGAACGAGCCGTATGGGATAAAACCCACAACAATGAAGCCGCCCCGCCCTCTCACATTTAAAACCATTTAACCAACTGGAAAAGACGACACTTAGCCACCTGGGCAATAATTGCTGCCTTTGTGGGACTAGAGCGGAGAATAGAAAACGACGTTCGTCATAAACATTTACATGAGGCTGCAATCACCACAGACATAAATGGCATGAAGAACAATTCCCAGCAGACAAGCTGTGTCTACGCGCATTCTGTCTGTCACTATTCACAAGTCTATGTTTCACTATGTATGGTTCCACTTCTGTCGCAGTGCACAGCATTGTGAACAACAACGGTTCTTTTTCCAACGATGATACTTGGCCACCTGTAGGGGCAGGTGTCACGGAACAGTTCAACTCAGTTCTAGAACCCGTCTGAGCTGTTTTGACAGGGGGGTCAACTAACTAAACGGGACCTGATGGTGGTACAAGCACACCCTTCACCGCCCCCAAATATGGACATATACGACAGTTAAACAATTGGAAACTCGGTCAATGCAGGCAGAGTTCGGTTTGATAGGGCGCGGGTTAAATCAAACAAAGTACGCTTTGTCGACGTTTTAAAAATAGCTCGGACAAAGTAAAAGTGAATAGCATGACATCTATTGACGTCGGGTTGTGGCACATGCGGGTTGCAGGCGAATGAGATTCACGTTTGGGGTGAGAGTGGACCAACTATCTCCGGTCGTGTGACCGGTACCAAGCCAAGCTGGTGCAGCACTCATTTCGTGCGAGATACAAAGATGATCTGATGATGTAGCGGGGTGGTTACACCCGGCAACAAGGGAGGGGGGCGGAGGGTTTAGAGATGTGTAGAGAGAGAGAGAGAGAGAGAGAAAGAGATGTTAAGAAACACACAGAGAGACATACGTAGAGATAGATGTAGAAAGAGACGATATAGATATGTAGAGACATGTAGAGAGAGAGAGAGAGAGAGAGAGAGAGAGAGAGAGAGAGAGAGAGAGAGAGAGAGATGTAAGGTCTGCATGGCCGAATGGGTAAGAACGCGCGTTCTTAACATCTGGTATGCTGATGACGAGGTAAGCGGTTCAACCCCTACACCGGACAGTTGGACTAAAATGTTGACCTGTCGTCCTAGAACTTGGAGTCAAAACTCGGGTGAGGTAGGGTTGTGTTTTTGTTATGTCGGCGGGTGGAGATTAGATCCCCGGGAAGGTTAACCCGGTCAACAAATGCCCGCAGAAGTCGGATGTGTCGGCCTAACGGCGCAAGATCGCAGCTCTGCTGTAAACAGGCAGAACGCAATCACATCCGAAAAAAAACTCCGGATGAACGAAGAAGAAGAAGAAGAATGTTATTTTCTCCCAAAAGTAAACACCTGACTTAATGTATAACAATCATTAATCCAAGTTGTACATTTAATTCCTTATCTACCTGCAACCATTCCATTTGTCTCATAGGAGAGGTAATCTTTATTTAAATAAGTACCTGCCAAGACAAAGGAAAACAAGAGCCAACTTATGTTCTACTACGCCCAGAACCAATAATACTACAATTGATGATAGCCAGAGTGATTCCCAAAGCTGGAAGTGGAGAATCCTGATTGGAGACAGTTCTTTTTTTCCAGATCATCCAGACCAGTAAAAGATTAGCTTTACAGGCCACTGCGAAAACATCGAAACTGTTAATATCTACCATATCATGGGCACATCAAGTCTGTAATATTTAATGTATATGTATATGTCCTTATTTCTATGACAGGAAATTGTAATTTTGAATGCACTTTACAAAATCCATATTTATGTGTATTAAATCATTAAAAAAAATAAGGTCATGTCATGTATTGATTGTATTTTACTTGTCATAATCAAATTGTTTTAAATTACCCTAGATAGAATTAATTAGTTGGTAGAGGAGAGGCAAGGAACCACTTAGGGAATAAATTGGGTATAAAAGGGAGTACAACTTTTTCAGTATTTCCTAAAGGTATTCCTTGGTTCTCTAAAACTCTATTTCTGGTCTCAACAATTGAGTCAGTACAACTAAATTAATTAAACGGGCAGGATCACATTGGGAAAAATGATGTTTCATCATTTATCTCTGTGGGGTTGAGCCATCAATCAAACCCATATCCGACACATTGCTATATCTTAGGTTAAGTCCCCTGGCTAATAAAATATATATCTATACACAGATACATAGATAGATACAGACAGACAGATAGATACAGACAGACAGATCCCCGCCAGGAACTGGGCGAAGCCGGGCCGGGTCAGACAGACAGACAGTCGGGAACGGGAACTTATATGACTACTTATATGAATTAAATGAGATGCTCCCATCAGGGACTGGGCGAAGCCAGGCCGGATCAGACAGACAGACAGACAGATCCCAGCCAGGGCCTGGGCGAAGCCGGGCCGGGTCAGATAGATAGACAAACAGACAGACAGTCGGGAACTGGAACTTATATGAATACTTATATGAATTAAATGAGATGCTCCCATCAGGGGCTAGGCGAAGCCGGGCCGGGTCAGACAGACAGATAGATAGATGCCCGCCAGGGCCTGGGCGAAGCCGGGCCGGGTCATCTAGTCAAATATAAAGGGAGACATACCAGAAATAGAGGCACACCTTTCTAGCCTATACAAATAATCAAATACAGCCGCAAGAACTGACACCCACAGTCAAGCAGGGCAGTTGTGAGTATCCTGAACACGTGTGATCACTGTTCCAGGGATGGGGCACTGAAACAAAGGTGTGGTGCCTTGGTACCACGACACCAGCATTCATCTGATTATCTTATGTGATAAAACATAGTTAATGCTTGAGAATATATTCAATGAATCAACTACCTACAGTCTCTATTAGGCTCACAGTATACAACAGCACAATATGTGGAGTCAACTACCTACGGTCTCTATAAGGCTAACATTATACAACAACAACAGCTCAACGTGTGAAATCAACTACCTACGGGTCTCTATTAGGCTCACATTATACAACAACACAACGTGTGAAATCAACTACCTACGGTCTCTATAAGGCTCACATTATACAACAACACAACGTGTGAAATCAACTACCTACGGTCTCTATTAGGCTCACATTATACAACAACACAACGTGTGAAATCAACTACATAAGTCTATATTTGGCTCACAGTATACAGCTAAACATGACGTGCGACTTATTCAGTAAACTCACCCCATGTTTGTTTCAATGTGACCAAGTGTATTTCCGGTATAAACAAACATGCCATGACTTTGGTTGGCCAAGATGTACATCTTCATTGCGTTCTTTGTACTTATTTATTTTTTTGTGATTTGTTTTCGACATTCGACTTCTTTGTGCTGTTTCTTTTCATTATGACATCCCTGCCATTGTTGGCGTGTACCGGGAGAGCACCCCTCCCCCTTTTCCGCCCACGGTTGAGGATTAAAAGCCGGTTGCCCAAGCAGTCGTCTGTACCGGCCAGGAATTTAACGCGCGCGCGCACGCACACACTGACACACAGCCAGCCATACTGAGGATCAAACACGCGTCCACGACTATACGTGCCTGACAGACATCAGGAAGTCGAACAAAACGAAGCTAATGTTGAGTTGTTTTAGTGTCACCGAATAGGCCGAGGTTTTCTGTATTTCTTTCTTTCTTTGTCCATCCGTCGATCGATCTGTCCATCCATCCAGTCAGCCATCCATCCATCGCGCCCTACCTTAGCCACCTACCTATCCATCCATCCTCCTACAGTACCTACCTACCCATCCATTGACAATTTCTGCCTATCTATTCATCGACCGTAAGTACCTACTCATCCATCTATCGACCCTACCTACCTACCTACCTACCCATCCACCCTTCATACCTATCTATCCTTTCACCATCCATCGACCTTACCCACCCATCCATCCATCAGAACACATCATTGTATACTGAGCACAGAGAGAGAGAGAGAGAGAGAGAGAGAGAGAGAGAGAGAGAGAGAGAGAGAGAGAGAGAGACAGACACACACACACACATAGAGAACCATGACAGTCAGCATAATCTGCAGTAACGTAAAGGAATCACGTGACTAATATTCCTGCTGTACCGAATGTAGGTTAGTATGTCGTGACGACATCAGCTGTCTCAGTCAGTCAGGCAGTTAACATATCGCAATTCATATCTCTCCCCCCCCCCCCCCCCCCCCCCCCCCCCCCACCGGTCTAGGTTGAATAGAACACTGGCAGTAGGGCATGCAGTTTATACAGCCTAGAGTTAAGAACCGACCTAATTGCACTCGAGGCATTCTTATCAGCGCTCGGTCCTCATCTTTAAAAGCCAGCGAAGAGTTCCTATACTAATGGTGCCCGTTACAATCTGATTCTATATCCTTTTTGTTCTACCTCTGAATCCTCTACTAGATCCTCTGACCACCCCGTGCTGCTGCATTCTCTCTAGACCACGATAGCCCATCTATTCTTCTGGATTAATGATCTTCTAGAGGGCCTTCACCACATCTACCTCATCATGCATCAAATCACCCCTTAATGATGCGACACAAGCCAATCTGTCTGCATGTTCATTTCCAACCACACCAGAATGTCCTGGAGAAAAGATCCAGCAAATGCTTACAACCCGCGACCTCTGAATCTGTCAGCATGATTTGTGAACCAGTTACAATCACCACATACGTGTGCAGTTTGTTCTCCAACCAGAGGAAAGCTGCAGTAACCGCCCCCACCTCCATTCTCAGACTTGAGGTTGTGGTATCACAACTGTTCAACGCCTACACAGTGAGAATCACCAGTGAGCAGATCACTGGACCTGGCAGGACATTGTCATATGCCGATGATGTTTTAGTGTATCGTCAGGGTAAGGATAGAGAGGAGGTTGCTGTGGAACTACAAACCGAACTCAATCGCATAAGTACTTGGTGTGATGAAGCTGGGGCAATGGTCAACCCAACAAAGGCAACAGTGACTTGGTTCTCGTTGAATAATCATATTGTCAACAAGCCAACACCAACTGTAATGCTGTGTTCAGAGACGGTGGAAAGAACGCAGGCAATGAATTACCTGGGGATACGGTTTGATCGAAGCCTTGCTTATAATGTGCACATAGACCAGGTGATAACAAAGGCCAAGCGGGGTTTGGCAGCGATGCGGGTGATGGCGGCAGCAAACTGTGAGCAGCGCCATCTATGTCTTCTGTACGAGGGGCTGGTCATGTCTGTTTTGGAGTATGCAATGGCAATCCTGACTCTCAGCCATAAGCAGATAGAAAGGATGGAAAGGATACAGAATGAAGCTATGCGCATTATTCTTGGATGTACAAGAGATACAGCATGCAGGGCGATGCGCTACCTCCTTGATTTTCCAACCATTGAAGAGAGAATGCAAGTTTGCAGGGCACGTGCCTACCTCAGAATTAATGCAAACACACAGCATCCACTGCATAGTGAAATTAGGAAGGTGAAGGGCAGCAGGTTAAAAAGAGGACGGTCGTGGATGGGCAAGCCGAGGACATTCTTCAACAGGTGTGTTCACTTGAGGACTTAGAACCTGGCGAGGAGTGGGTGCAAGTGCCAACAGACTTCTGCACATCCTTTTCAGTTTGCATCCAACTAGATAGAAAATGCAGACAAGAAAATCCGGCTGCTGTTGAGGCTGAAGTACAAGCGTTGATTTTCGAGAATTCGCTAGACAGTGACGCGGTCATCTACACAGATGGGTCGGTCGTCCGACATGTGAGAAGCTCATGGGCCTTTACAGCTCGGGCCGGAGGGAGAATTGTGAAGGAGGACTCTGGTGCTTTCACTGAAACCACAAGTAGCCTGACATGGACGTCATGGCAGTAAGTAAAGCAATAACATGGCTCGAGACACAGACATTCACTAGGGCTTGTTTCCTTAGCGACTCAATGAACATGATCAAGAGGATAGAGGAGGGGTCAATCCGAAGAGAATGGTTGCTGCCTCTGAAGCGGTCTCGGCTGGCAAAGATTAGTTTCATCTTCGTGCCAGGGCATGCGGGAGTACAAGGAAATGAGCGGGCTGACAAGCTCGCAGGTGAGGCTACTGTTGAGGGCGGACGCGCCATGGACCAGGCTGACATTCTGAATGCTCTACGAGAAGTGAGACTTTTGCAAGAACCAAGTGATGACTGTGAATCTACAACAATGGCCAGGACTGCGAGAGCAGCAAATTAAAAGAGGGGTGGCCAAACAAGAACACTACGCAGGAAGCCAAAGAAGATTGATAAACCAACACAGAACTGGCGTCGTTAGCCGCTACACGCTGCGGGATTTGCTGAGGAGGGGATCCGAGCACTTATGGACTGAATGGTCCGATGTGCAACGAGGATGATCTGTCGACTAACTAACTAACTAACTAACGCCAAGCTTTCCTTTACTAGACATCGGCCATTTCCTTTTGCCATGAAGCCCGGGATACTTTATTTTGCCTCTTAACACAAAGCCATCAGTAAATATAATCACATCGCCAGGACGAGAGTAGTCGTGAATTGTTAAATTTCAGCTTCCGTATTGCCTGCTGACCACTCCCTACACTCACAGCCCAATGTGATTATCACCCCACACAAGTCTGAATTTCTATTCGGCACTCTGACCCATCCCGTGCCCCTGTCAATCTTCTCAAGTGTGCACACTTCTCTAATGGTATCTTCTGCCTGAGCCATCCATTACCTTCCTCTCAGCAGCCTTTGACTTCATCCAAACATCGTTATTACCATCACCACCTTCATCATCGTGATCAACACCGTACGTTACGTATTCCAAAAACTGATCACAACACCTGCACTGAATTAATTTATCATCTCGTCCTTGACTTGGGCCGTAAATTACAAGTACCTCTAAATTCGGAGTGGGTTCGCCTAGGGGCGAGGGGACACTGGTCACAGGGAAAGCTAATCCACACAAAAAACAGCCCAGTGCACTAGAAGTAATAGCGGGTGTATGGACTACGCCGGAGAGCACAAGAAATAAACAATCTAAAGCAGTGGTTCTCAACCTTTTTTGGCCCATTCCCCCCTTCACCATATTTTCAGAACGCCATTCCCCCCCCCCCCCCCTTCCTATCAAAAATTTGGCCCGTTCCCCCCTTCACCGTATTTTCAGAACGTCATTCCCCTCCCCCCCCTTTCATATTTCCTATCTAAAAATCCCCTCACCCCTACACAGTATACGTAAAAGTGGAAGGCAAATGTAATAGCATATACTAAAACAAGTCTAGACATCCACATAAAACATGATTTGTGGGTCTACTTACTTTATAAAATGAATTTTAGAAGGACCAGACATACACAACTGTAAAGTATGAAGGGAAAAACTATGTCAAGTAATCGGTTCTTGTATTAACACGATCTTGAAATGGTCTTCATTCCCCCCCTGGACACCCTGAAATTCCCCCCTGGGGGGGGGGGGGAATTCCCCACCGGTTGAGAACCACTGATCTAAAGTAATGTACGGAAGCACTGAACGTGGCTACTATGTGTTGTGCCAGCTCATCTACACGCTGTGTTTCCCTGGTTACGCATTCCGCGATACCCACGGTACACAGCTGGATCGGGACCTAAGTTGTACGGGATCAAAACCTCCACGGATAGATACAGCTCGTGACCTCCGATGGAATCTGTCTAGAGGAAGCAGACCTGGCACAGACGTATACCGAAGTCGGACAGACTGACTTCTGAAGTCAGGGTCACTTGGTGTGACGCACGTCCATCGACAGAGGAATGAAGAAGAGACAGAAGAAAGACACACAGTGCAAACTACAGATTAAACTGAGAACCCCTGAGTTGACGAGTCCGTGCTCTATCCACCCACTTCAGTTGATAAGCATACAATGACACGACCACACCCCAGGTAGGATACCGTGTACTGTCAATCCAGTGGAGGTATTTACAGAATGTGGGTTATCTAACAGGACGTACTGGTGCTGATTGTAACGCTCGCACACACACACACACACACACACACACACACACACACACACAGAGAGAGAGAGAAAGACAGAGAGAGAGAGAGGCGAACCCGGATCTGTCTCGGTACAATAACCTGCAGAAACATGTCCGAACTAGACGAATTATGCAAGAGGTCAACAAGGATTTGCAGGTTTCAATCCTGGATAGTCAGGGGCAAATGTGGGCCATTTCCCCCCCCCCCCCTCCCCTCTTGAGAACCGTGATTCCTGGGTTTGTTACAGGTTAATGCTCATTCTTTAGCTCATCATATTGTGACGCTTAACGAAGAACTAACATGTATGCTCTCTCAGCGACTCAATGAGTGCGGCCAAGAAGATCGAGATGGGCTGGGCTCGAAGACAGAAGGTGGAGTCTCTGAGAGGTCAAGCCTGACAAAAATAATTTGTGTGCCAGACCACGCGGGTGTAAAAAGAAACGAACAAGCTGACAGGCCTTCCAGTCGGGTTACAGTGGACAGCAGACGAGCAATGGACCGAGCTGGATATACTGAATGCCTTCAGAGAGGCAAGGCGATTACACAAATCAAGGGATGACTGCGAATCTGCAACATTGACACGACTGCGGGAACATCAAGTCAAAATGGGTGAACCAGACAGGAGCCAACCAACGCAGAACGTGTGTCGCCGTCTGCTACACGCCGAGGAGACACTGAGGTAGGGATCAGAGCACTTATGGACTGAATGACACTGAGGAAGATCTGACGACTGACTAACTAACTAGACAGCTAACTAATACATCACTTTGGGACAGGAAGAGTAACTACTAGGAATGCACCGAAAGAGTTTGAGTTAGGCGAGGCTAACTTACTAGCCATTCTAGCTATAAAACAACACATGTAGAGATCGCACCGGGCTCACTAGAAGGTAAAGAAAAAAGGATGTAGCAGGTAGGAAAGACTGGTGTATAACCACATCACGGGTGAATGGGGTTGGTGACATACCCTCGAGGTGCCCCTGCTGCCCCGCGACACAGCTAAATCGAGCGATACCACTGGTTCTACCAGCTATAGAGAGAAAATAATGTGGGGCGTGACCGCAGAGTGTGTCAAATGACAGCTAAATATTTGCCTGTTAAGATGTCCGACTTATGTAGTCTAGGTTACATGATGAGTGCCGGTCGTTCAGAAAGTAATAGCAAACTACTGAACGTAAACTTGCCCAGGTATCACACACAGCCAAACATGAAGGAGTTGACTGCTACGTCCTGTAAAGAACATGCAACTAAGCACCAATAAAATTCCGTACACACTCACAAGGGTTATCTAACGTGGGGTTTAGCATGTTAACTTGGCGGATCAGCCATGTGCACATGTGGATTTGGCGCCGCAGACAGCAGATTGCACATTCCAAGACTGCCCCCGAATACGACATATCTAGGCAATCCTTCTGATCGAGAGAAACAGCAGTGGACGATGAACTCTGCAGACCAATGAGTAAGCTAAAAAAAAAAAAATCACAAACAAAAAAAACAGTGACTTCATACATGAGACAACACTGCAGATATGGACAATAAATTTCAAACCAACGAAAGAAGAAGAGGAAGCAAGTCAAACTACATGGAACATTACTATAGAGAATTGCATAAATGCAATCTCCTGCTCTTTTACATCCAACTGCAACGGATTTCTACAAGAAACACATGCCTAATCAGCGATACTGCACAACGATATTCAGTCCATAGCCCAGAGTACACCCCACCTCAGAACGTCGACATTCGTGAATCAAGGAACTGGGTTGAAGTTTTTAGATTACCTAATTGATGTGACACTACTTCAGAGATACTCCACAAATGACGTGCCAGGAGCGGACTGACAAGAAGCTCCAGATTACTAGAACTGCATTGGCGCAGTCGCCCTCGTGTTGTCGGATCTCATAGGGGAAGACAAATATAACAACACCGTAATACACCACGCATGGCTTAAGAGGCGACTCAGGATGTTTGGCAACATGTGGCAACAGACTTCTCACCTCATCCCATAAAGAGTTTTAACTGTAAAATCGAAGTCACTATGAACACGTCAACAAAGGGCTTGGCGTCAGTTGGTTGAAGTCCGCTCCGTTGGGAGACGGAAGACAGCAGAAGACCGGTAACCGTATAAACACTGGCACATCCGATGGCGAGCCGGTCTCTACAATACTGACCTTGAAGGGTCGCACACGTCGCAAGACCAGATTCTACACCGTGCAACCCAACCAAGCAATAGTAGTCATTAGTGGGGGGGGGGGGGGGGGGGGGGAGGGGGGGGGGGAGAGACTGAATGGGCGCGAGGTATGGTGTCCGCCTCGAGTGCTGGAGGTCCCGGGTTTCAAGCCCTGGTGAGGGCCGGGATTTTTTCACGCAGGCTTATTCCACAACCCTATTCATGGGAGTAACATAGCAAACTGATGCAAGAGTAAAGGTCAGAAGAGAGGAAACAAGAGACGGCTAACACTAGAGCAGCGGAGAGGAAACAAGAGACGGCTAACACTAGAGCAGCGGAGAGGAAACAAGAGACGGCTAACACTAGAGCAGCGGAGAGGAAACAAGAGACGGCTAACACTAGAGCAGCGGAGAGGAAACAAGTGACGGCTAACACTAGAGCAGAAGAGGAAACAAGTGACGGCTAACACTAGAGCAGAAGAGGAAACAAGTGACGGCTAACACTAGAGCAGCGGAGAGGAAACAAGTGACGGCTAACACTAGAGCAGAAGAGGAAACAAGTGACGGCTAACACTAGAGCAGCGGAGAGGAAACAAGTGACGGCTAACACTAGAGCAGAAGAGGAAACAAGAGACGGCTAATACTAGAGCAGCAGACAGGAAACAAGTGACGGCTAACACTAGAGCAGAAGAGGAAACAAGAGACGGCTAACACTAGAGCAGCAGACAGGAAACAAGTGACGGCTAACACTAGAGCAGCGGAGAGGAAACAAGTGACGGCTAACACTAGAGCAGCAGACAGGAAACAAGTGACGGCTAACACTAGAGCAGAAGAGGAAACAAGTGACGGCTAACACTAGAGCAGAAGAGGAAACAAGTGACGGCTAACACTAGAGCAGCGGAGAGGAAACAAGTGACGGCTAACACTAGAGCAGCAGACAGGAAACAAGTGACCGCTAACACTAGAGCAGAAGAGGAAACAAGAGACGGCTAACACTAGAGCAGCAGACAGGAAACAAGTGACGGCTAACACTAGAGCAGCGGAGAGGAAACAAGTGACGGCTAACACTAGAGCAGCAGACAGGAAACAAGTGACGGCTAACACTAGAGCAGAAGAGGAAACAAGTGACGGCTAACACTAGAGCAGCGGAGAGGAAACAAGAGACGGCTAACACTAGAGCAGCGGAGAGGAAACAAGAGACGGCTAACACTAGAGTAGCAGACAGGAAACAAGTGACGGCTAACACTAGAGCAGAAGAGAGGAAACAAGTGACGGCTAACACTAGAGCAGCGGAGAGGAAACAAGTGACGGCTAACACTAGAGCAGCGGAGAGGAAACAAGTGACGGCTAACACTAGAGCAGAAGAGAGGAAACAAGTGACGGCTAACACTAGAGCAGAAGAGAGGAAACAAGAGACGGCTAACACTAGAGCAGAAGAGAGGAAACAAGTGACGGCTAACACTAGAGCAGAAGAGAGGAAACAAGTGACAGCTAACACTAGAGCAGAAGAGAGGAAACAAGAGACGGCTAACACTAGAGCAGAAGAGAGGAAACAAGAGACGGCTAACACTAGAGCAGAAGAGAGGAAACAAGAGACGGCTAACACTAGAGCAGAAGACTGGAAACAAGTGACGGCTAACACTAGAGCAGAAGAGAGGAAACAAGAGACGGCTAACACTAGAGCAGAAGAGAGGAAACAAGAGATGGCTAACACTAGAGCAGAAGAGAGGAAACAAGAGACGGCTAACACTAGAGCAGAAGAGAGGAAACAAGAGACGGCTAACACTAGAGCAGAGGACTGGAAACAAGTGACGGCTAACACTAGAGCAGCGGAGAGGAAACAAGAGACGGCTAACACTAGAGCAGAAGAGAGGAAACAAGAGACGGCTAACACTACAGCAGAAGAGAGGAAACAAGTGACGGCTAACACTAGAGCAGAAGAGAGGAAACAAGTGACGGCTAACACTAGAGCAGAAGACTGGAAACAAGTGACGGCTAACACTAGAGCAGAAGAGAGGAAACAAGTGACGGCTAACACTAGAGCAGCGGAGAGGAAACAAGAGACGGCTAACACTAGAGCAGAAGAGAGGAAACAAGTGACGGCTAACACTAGAGCAGAAGAGAGGAAACAAGTGACGGCTAACACTAGAGCAGAAGAGAGGAAACAAGAGACGGCTAACACTAGAGCAGAAGACTGGAAACAAGTGACGGCTAACACTAGAGCAGAAGAGAGGAAACAAGTGACGGCTAACACTAGAGCAGAAGACTGGAAACAAGTGACGGCTAACACTAGAGCAGAAGAGAGGAAACAAGTGACGGCTAACACTAGAGCAGAAGAGAGGAAACAAGTGACGGCTAACACTAGAGCAGAGGACTGGAAACAAGTGACGGCTAACACTAGAGCAGCGGAGAGGAAACAAGTGACGGCTAACACTAGAGCAGCGGAGCGGAAACAAGAGACGGCTAACACTAGAGCAGCAGACAGGAAACAAGAGACGTCTAACACTAGAGCAGCAGACAGGAAACAAGAGACGGCTAACACTAGAGCAGCAGACAGGAAACAAGAGACGGCTAACACTAGAGCAGCAGACAGGAAACAAGAGACGGCTAACACTAGAGCAGCAGACAGGAAACAAGAGACGGCTAACACTAGAGCAGCAGACAGGAAACAAGAGACGGCTAACACTAGAGCAGCGGAGAAGAAACAAGTGACGGCTAACACTAGAGCAGCGGAGAGGAAACAAGTGACGGCTAACACTAGAGCAGAAGAGAGGAAACAAGTGACGGCTAACACTAGAGCAGCAGACAGGACACAAGAGACGGCTAACACTAGAGTAGCAGACAGGAAACAAGAGACGACTAACACTAGAGCAGCGGACAGGAAACAAGAGACGGCTAACACTAGAGCAGCGGAGAGGAAACAAGTGACGGCTAAAACTAGAGCAGCGGAGAGGAAACAAGTGACGGCTAACACTAGAGCAGCGGAGAGGAAACAAGAGATGGCTAACACTAGAGCAACGGAGAGGAAACAAGTGACGACTAACACTAGAGCAGCAGACGGGAAACAAGTGACGGCTGACACTAGAGCAGCAGAGAGGAAACAAGTGACGGCTAACACTAGAGCAGCGGAGAGGAAACAAGAGACGGCTAACACTAGAGCAGCGGAGAGGAAACAAGTGACGGCTAACACTAGAGCAGCAGACAGGAAACAAGTGACGGCTAACACTAGAGCAGCGGAGAGGAAACAAGTGACGGCTAACACTAGAGCAACGGAGAGGAAACAAGTGACGGCTAACACTAGAGCAGCGGAGAGGAAACAAGTGACGGCTAACACTAGAGCAGCGGAGAGGAAACAAGTGACGGCTAACACTAGAGCAGCAAACAGGAAACAAGAGACGGCTAACACTAGAGCAGCGGAGAGGTAACAAGTGACAGCTAACACTAGAGCAGCAGACAGGAAACAAGTGACGGCTAACACTAGAGCAGAAGAGAGGAAACAAGTGACGGCTAACACTAGAGCAGCGCAGAGGAAACAAGTGACGGCTAACACTAGAGCAGCGGAGAGGAAACAAGTGACAGCTAACACTAGAGCAGCGGAGAGGAAACAAGTGACGGCTAACACTAGAGCAGAAGAGAGGAAACAAGTGACGGCTAACACTAGAGCAGCAGACAGGAAACAAGAGACGGCTAACACTAGAGCAGCAGACAGGAAACAAGTGACGGCTAACACTAGAGCAGCGGAGCGGAAACAAGAGACGGCTAACACTAGAGCAGCAGACAGGAAACAAGAGACGTCTAACACTAGAGCAGCAGACAGGAAACAAGAGACGGCTAACACTAGAGCAGCAGACAGGAAACAAGAGACGGCTAACACTAGAGCAGCAGACAGGAAACAAGAGACGGCTAACACTAGAGCAGCAGACAGGAAACAAGAGACAGCTAACACTAGAGCAGCAGACAGGAAACAAGAGACGGCTAACACTAGAGCAGCGGAGAGGAAACAAGTGAAGGCTAACACTAGAGCAGCGGAGAGGAAACAAGTGACGGCTAACACTAGAGCAGCGGAGAGGAAACAAGTGACGGCTAACACTAGAGCAGCGGAGAGGAAACAAGAGACGGCTAACACTAGAGTAGCGGAGAGGAAACAAGTGACGGCTAACACTAGAGCAGAAGAGAGGAAACAAGTGACGGCTAACACTAGAGCAGAAGAGAGGAAACAAGTGACGGCTAACACTAGAGCAGCAGACAGGAAACAAGTGACGGCTAACACTAGCGCAGAAGAGAACGAACGAATGAAAATCTTTATTTTCAAAGGGTTAAGAATTGAGCAAGCCTGACATTCTGCCATTCTTCTCTATTTCCTCTCATACATTCTTTCATTCTCTTATGAACCAATTCTTTGACAATAAAAGAACAATAAGCATTAAAATGCATGAAAAATAATAAATAATACATGACTCGTTGAGGCAATGTTTAACATGGGCATCATAAATACCCAAGGCTGGTGTAACGTGCCACACATATGGGAATGTTTTTTTTTTTTTTCTGGCTAGTTGTCGTTCGAGATAATTTACCATTATTATTGTCTTTGTTGCTGTTTGCTAGAGCAGCAGCCTGCTGCAGCAAGCAGACACCAATAGCAACATGGCTGTTACACAATTCCGCACATACAAAAACAAGCGCGCGCGCACTCTAACCGCCACTCCAGGCACTGTAATGAACGAAACAAGGAAATGAAGTCCAAGAGATGCGACTGTGATATAATAGCTAGAATAATGACAGTTAATTAACAGAGAATACAGAGAGGAGTGTGTGAAGTAGAGATGCACACAGCACTTTACGCTGCGAAAATACCCTATTTGGAGAGAGAGCGATGGAGAGAGAAGCAACAGAGAGAGATAGAGAGGAGAGACACAGAGAGAGGGGGAGAGAGAGGAGAGACAGAGAGAGGGGGAGAGACAAGCAGGAAGACAGACAAGATCGGCAGACAGACAGATAGAGAGAAGGGGAGGGGTGGTGGGGAACAGACAGGCAGACATATGGCAGACATATAGAGAGAAAGAGGGCGAGAGAGGCAGAGAGACAAGACAGATAGACAACACAAGCAGGCAGGCAGACAGAGAGAATGTGTGTGTGTATATGTGTGTGTGTGAGAGAGAGAGAGAGAGAGAGAGAGAGAGAGAGAGAGAGAGAGAGATACAGACAGACAGGGAGGCTGACAGACAAGACAGGCAGAGAAAGAAAGCGAGGAAGGGCGAGATAGTGAGAGAGGTGCCGCCGTTATTCCTTTAAATATTAGAACAGCTGTGGGTAGTACAAAGAAAGATTGACTGTTGGTGAACATTAGTGACGACTGCACCAGCATGAAAAATAAAGGCACAGTTCTAAATGGGCACTGGCAGAACCAGCATGAAACATAAATTCACAGCTCTTAATGGGTACTGACAGAAACTAGAGTAAGGTAGTAGGGATAGCAGGATCCGCTATACAATATAAACATTGTAAGACATAATAACCATGCCGGGATTTGAACCTGTGCCTGCAAATGACGACAGCGCCTGGCTGTAAGAATACGTGTGCCTCGACACACGGCCCTAGTAACTGTACGGTAACATCTAGGGAATGCAGTGTTAACGTGCTTACTTGTAGAGGGATACGCGGGAGGGAGGAGATGGGGGAAGAGAGAGTTTATATTTCGTAAACACGCGCAATAGTAGGAGACAAACAGGAGTGAAACAGAGAGAAAGAGAGAGAGAGAGAGAGAGAGAGAGAGAGAGAGAGAGAGAGAGAGAGTGAGAGAGAGAGTCCTGTTGGCGTTTCGTAAAATGTAACGATAGCTGTAATTACATAATTTACAACGATCAACTGACGTAAGTGGGGAATTGCGTGGCTTGATTTAAGGATCGACACAACAGCTTTCCAAGCTAACTCGAAGTAGTGGAACTGGTGAGTGTCTAGTCTGGCTGTCTGAGTGAGTGAGTGAGTGATAGAGAGAGTTGAAACTGATACAGAGACACAATACACACACACTTACCCAGTGAAAGAAGAGAGAGAGAGAGAGAGAGAGAGTGAGTGAGTGATAGAGAGAGTTGAAACTGATACAGAGACACAATACACACACACTTACCCAGTGAAAGAAGAGAGAGAGAGAGAGAGAGAGAGAGAGAGAGAGAGAGAGAGAGAGAGAGAGAGAGAGAGAGAGAGAGAGAAAAAAACACTCGTATGTGAAGAAACATGGTCGCCTGCGTCGTTAGGCATGACACTTGATGATAACGCGCGATTATATGCGCGCGCGCGTGTGTAAGAGACTATTGTGGACTGGCAATTTGGCAGACAAGTAAGATTTAAATACATAAGGCACATAAAGAAACGCACTAAACAGGATGAAGCGTCGAGACATAGAAGATGAGGTGTCCACACAGTGACCATGAGATAATGTGTCGAGAAGTAGACTGACGTGAGAGGCAGACAGAATGCCCATACACAGACCATGAGATAATGTGTCGAGAAGTAGACTGACATGAGAGGCAGACAGAATGCCCATACACAGACTATGAGATAATGTGTCGAGAAGTAGACTGACATGAGAGGCAGACAGAATGCCCATACACAGACTATGAGATAATGTGTCGAGAAGTAGACTGACATGAGAGGCAGACAGAATGCCCATACACAGACTATGAGATAATGTGTCGAGAAGTAGACTGACATGAGAGGCAGACAGAATGCCCATACACAGACTATGAGATAATGTGTCGAGAAGTAGACTGACATGAGAGGCAGACAGAATGCCCATACACAGACTATGAGATAATGTGTCGAGAAATAGACTGACATGAGAGGCAGACAGAATGCCCATACACAGACTAACAGGTGAAGTGTCCCCACACGGCCTATGAGATAAAGTGTCCCCACACGGCCTATGAGATAAAGTGTCCCCACACGGCCTATGAGATAAAGTGTCCCCACACGGCCTATGAGATAAAGTGTCCCCACACAGCCTATGAGATGAAGTGTCGACACACAGAATACGCTGAGCACACACAACAGAGATAACACGCTATCCAACAATACGCCAGAAGAAAAGGTGGAAAACCAACGTGCAAGACAAGTACAGGAAGATATCAAGTCGGTCAACTGCCTTACACCGAAGATACATTTTTGCTAACAATTTAGAGAAGCTAGACAGCCTTACAAACTACTGAGCGTAATCTTGCCAAGAAATCAACAATCAGCTAAAAGATGCTGATGTTGACAGTGATGTCCTGTAAAGGATATGCGAACAGCCCCAGGAGTCACACAGACACACGGCTACCAACATACCCTACCCATCGCACTGGAGAGGGGAAGGGGGTGGTTTCACCTATATGCACTAAGCTCACTTGCCACCAGGCCACACCGGGACTCTATAAATAGATTATCAATCGGATTTTACCAACAGGACGAGCCAGCCGAGGAGGGTGAACACAGATGTGGTAAAATACTTGTACACGCGCTCTCCATATAAATGAATACAATGTGTACGAGTAGACTGCAAATGAACCACGGGAAGAGTGTTGGCAAACAAAGCTACTGTTTCACAGGATCAGATGACAACTGGTGCACGTGTGTTGACACGAGTACTTGCTAGAACTTTCCTGAACTTACACAGAGGGCAGTGTTCATGTAGAAACAGAGGGCAGCCGGTGTTGACACCATCACTTGCTTCCTGAACTTACACACACCGAGAGGCTAGAATCCATGCAGGAAAGCTGGGTACCTTGTGACCACAGGCCATTACCTGCTCCTAAGGATGAAGTTGGAAATATGACCCCGAAAAGTGTCCCAAACAGCCGAGGAGCGGACAACTAATTTGGCCTTTGTGTTTCTTTGTCTTCGTCTTCAATCTGCAGATGTCAACCGGGAATATATTTAATGAACAGATTCAGTACCAAACAAAAACTAGGTTTGGAACACGTAGACCACACAATGTCGGTGCTGCCTGCTCCTGGCAGCCTCATATTATGATGAGGGAAGCTCCGTGACCAGTGGTTACGCAGCCGGCCTCGAGCTCTAAAGTTTGTGGGTTCGATTCCGAGCGCAATTTTCTCGACGACTTCTGCAGGTCGTCGCTGGAGCTATAGAGCTGGTGCTTTGTGTGATGCTTATTGCAGACCGCCCTGAGGAAAGAGACCCAGCCATATGGGATGTAACCCGTGTAATGCAGTCAGCCCTTTGAACCCCGTTTTATATCATTCTTATGAAGACGCAGGTCCTGGGAAGCTTTCCCAGAGCGAGTTGGTAACTGTCGGAGACGGCTGTGGTATCTCTCCCTTAACAACTGAAAGTGTCGGGCATCTGAAGCCAAAGTGGTCGATGGTTTCATCAGGGCCAGAATCATGCCCGCACAATGACGCATGTCGGGGATTCATCGGGTTTAGATGGCTATTGATTCTAGCATGCCATGTTCCAATCTCAAAAATTAGGCTGGTCTCTTCCTCTTCCCCCCCCCCCCCCCCCCCCCCCCAAGGCCATCGGTGTTGTCATTGACTTTTGGCCGGGGTGTTTAATTAAAAAGAGCTCAGTCGATCTGTTGTTTCCTTGGCCGGTTTGTTCACCGGTTTTCTCTTGTACTTCTTTCTGAAACTCTGTAGGACAGCTTTCATACCGCAAAGTCTAGCATTCCCTGATAGAACAAGCCAACTCGGTGCATCGTGTGCACCATACTGCTGGTACATGACCAGGAGATGCAGCCTATCAGAATGCTTCTCATTCATCACAATTAATTACAAAATCACAACAGTTCACCCATGGAATTTTGTTCCAAAAGGCTTCAATAAGCAAGAGGATTTACTTCATTGCAGCGATGTTCATCCCATATGGCTCGGTCTCTTTAAGCAAGGCGGTCTGCCGAAAGCGCCGCACAAAGCACAAACTCCGTAGCTCCAGCGACGATCTCCAGAAGTCTCCGAGAGAATAGAATGGTGTCTGCTTTCTTAGACATTTCTGAGACAAGTGTTAAATCATCAACCATGTGTTAAAATGCATATCTGAGAGGAGTTAAAACGCACGAATGACAGAAGCGGTGACATGCTTGTCAAAATCAATAAAATAATCGACTATTAGGCCAGTGCAAGTCATGACTAGAGGACAATGAGAGTTAATAAAACAAATCCAGAGCTATAGATGGAGTTAAGTGAGGCTGACCTAGTTTTCTGCCAGAGCGGCTCAGCAAACAGACTGCTGTTTGATGTTAGAGTACACACGAGCTTCCTTATGTGGACTAAAGTACAGTTTCGGGTCACGATATGATGAAAAGCCAGGGTAAAAGATATATTTATAGGTATATTTGTGTCACACGGAACAGACATGAAACAGACAAGATTTAACAGCCCCAGGCCCGTCAGTGTTGCAGGAATGAAGTGAAGGTCCTAGAATAACCTTCCCCGCCTCTGACAGGGGACCAACCAACCGAATTTCATGTGACGCAATCTGCAGGACGGCCACGATCTGAACAAAGAAAGACGGACTGGAGGCAGGAGAAAATTGCTCAAGTTATTCTCGTCATGCGAAACAAGATTGAGGGTGGGTGTCGAGGGTTGGAGAACGACAGTAATAATGACAGATAGAGGATGATGGAGGACAGACGGGACTTAGAACTTTACGAACTTTTATTTTCAAAGTGTTATGAATTGACCATGTAGACCCGTCTACCATTCTGCCCCTCTCTCACTCTCCCTCGCTCCTTTTATACAGTATTTTATATACACTGTCTTGTTATGTTAATTTTAACAGATTCAGTGGCAAACAAAAAGTAAGTTTCGACGAAACAAAACTGGATGGTGTGTAATGGAAAGTAGGGGTGTGTCACAGTTATGACTAAGAATGTTGGTAATATGATAGCAGAAATGATATATATAACGCACTGACAACATTTCGGCGATATATAAGCCCATGCCAGATACGGACATTCACGTGAGACGATTTATCATCCCATGGCATTTAACCAGTTAAGTAACAACAACGGTGATATGTATGCATTATAATCGAAAAATAAATGTGCACAAATAAGTGACTAAATAAGTAACTGGCGTGGGCGCCCACGCATCTTCGCAGGTGTCGGCGGTCCCTGGTGTTGTTGGACATTCTAGTAACAGAGTGCACAGAAAGGACTCTCCTTGAATATCAAGAAAACAGCAACAATGGTGATATCAAAGAAAACGGTGACACCAAAATGTGAAAAAAGAAATAGAAGAGGAAATTCTTAACCAAGTGGATATTTTTAAATGCCTAGAGGTAATTATAATATCAGAAGGAAAATGCACAACAGAGATTAAGAGCACAATAAGGCAAACAAAATCGGCATTTCAGAAAATTAAAAGTATCTTATGCAATAAGTCACTATCGTGAAAGTTAAGAAAGAGAGTGCTGAAATGCTATATAGAACCAGATTTGCTGTATGGCAGTGAATCTTGGAATGTAAATGAACAAATTAGGAAGAACTTGGAAGCAACTGATGTGGTTCCTGAGACAAATATTGCGAATCCCTTGGACTGCCAGAGTAACTAACGACAACTGCCAGAAACAGGCTAATGAAACTAGAACATTATATACAACAATAAGAAAGAGACAAACATCTTTCTTCGGTCACGTGATGAGAAAAGTGGCATTGGAGAACATCGTGACAACTGGATAGATCAAGAGGAAGAGAGGCAGAGGCAGACCAAGGGACATGATGCTGGATGAACTGAGAAGGTGGCATGGAGGAATATTATCAGCACAGTTGATCCACAATACCAAAGAATGAGATCTGTGGAGAGACATGAACGCCTACGACAACTGACAGGCATCTTGATGATATGCCACCGGAAGTAGAAGAGAAGACAAAAACTGGAACAATTTATAGAAAGAGAGATAGAGGAAAACAGCGAAAGAATTCTTGGCAATCCTGTGGCATGACACAAAAGGGAGTAACACACACGAATTGTTACATGCCGTTGGAGATTGCAAGATAAAGAGAAGCTAGATCGCCCACGCCAAATGAAAACACACTTGACGACGAATTTGTTTTTATACAGAGACAAGGATTTCCTTTTATAATTCGCCACAAATACTGCAGTCATCACCATCATCATCCACTTCTGTCGTCAAGCGTCGTGGGGAGGAATAATTTGCGCTGTGCTTCCCAGACAGCCACTTCAACAGACTAAATGTCTCAAAGATCGCAAGCAGTGAAATATTTAATAAAACCCCGGACTTAACTGGACATTGACTTAAGAATGACGTCTCCTCAACTAAGCTTTGACCCCGGATTGACCCCTACTCAACAGGAGATTTATCCCAGACATCACCCCGACAACTGGACTTTGATCAATGACTGACCCGTCCACAGCTGGACTTTGATTCAAGACCGACCTCTCCACAACTGGACCTTGATAAATGACTGACTGATTCCGCCACACCTGGACTTCACTACCGATCCCTCCACAGCTGGACTATGATTCACGACTGACCTCTCCACAACTGGACCTTGATAAATGACTGACTGATTCCGCCACACCTGGACTTCACTACGGATCCCTCCACAGCTGGACTATGATTCACGACCGACCCCTCCACAACTGGACCTTGATAAATGACTGACTGATTCCGCCACACCTGGACTTCACTACCAATCCCTCCACAGCTGGACTATGATTCACGACCGACCCCTCCACAACTGGACCTTGATAAATGACTGATTCCGCCACACCTGGACTTCACTACCGATCCCTCCACAGCTGGACTATGATTCACGACCGACCCCTCCACGACTGGATGCCTTAGTGACCAGCAGATAGGCCAGAGCACCGCCCACTATTATGTCCTAAAAGAAAGATATGACCACCGTAAGCTGATTAGAGAAATTAAGACGTAGACAGCCACTATTCTTCGGCCATGCTATGAGAATAAATAAATTGGAGAACTTGGTGACAACTGGCAAGATCGAGGGCAAGAGAACACGGGGAAGGCAGTGAAGTAAATACATGGATGACTAGGCCGCATAGTATGGTCGAGACAAGAACACTGAGCTGATCCACGACTCTGGTGATCGGGTGAGATGACATCCCACGCTTTATCGGCATGTCTCATGATGATGATGATGAAAGGTGCCACATCATCATCATCATACGTTGGGCGACCAGATCCGTTCATCGTTCTTGTCTTTCCACGGGACAGAGGCAGTATCGACTCCAGTGTAGGTAGGGGCGGCACAACAAGAGGCCACCGTCACCCCTTGCACCCGCCCCACGGTGAACCAACTTTCTTATCCTACAGCTTCACCAAACGGGGTCAGCGTGGCCGAATGGACCACTCGTAAACTGCCGGTGTGATGATGACGAGGTAGCAGATTTAACCCTACACCGGTTAGTTGAACTAAAATAAAAGGTTGACTTCTCATCCTTGGCTTGGGGACAAAAAATTACAAGTAACCCAGAAGTCGGAGTGGGTTCGCCTGATGGCGAGGGATACTGGTAATAGGGAAAGCTAATCCACATGCAGACATTAGTCCAGTGTATGGGGCTACTAGAAGTAGTCGCACTTGTATGGAGCGCATGAGTTCAAACAAGAGAACGAATCTGTGGCAACATCTGTGCCTGCACCGAGTTTCAGAGCATTCACAAGTGGAGAGAATGGCCACAAAAGGCTAATGTGTTAGGTTTTATGGCTACAGGTTTGGATCACATGCACTTAGGTGTGTCGATGTTATTACCAGCGTGTTCCTGGAAACACACACGTACTTTCCAACACCATGTCCCAACACGTTGAAGCGCCACACCCCACAACATACCTCCTACACCAACTTGCCGCTCCACTCGCCAAAGTAGGTCAGAGGATTTCACTGTATCATGCCGGGGTCAAAGGCTGAGAGCTGTCAATCAGAAATGAGCCTAATTTCCTTCACAATAAGCCGCTACTATAGGGTGTATTTTTAATGACTGGGGTTTTTGAAAATATTGCCGCTCCAAGTTTTGCATTCATCCTCTGTGGAGTTCATGCAACATAAAAGGTAAATACAAAACTTGGAGCGGCAATATTTTCAAACATCCCACAGTCATTAAAAATATATTCTGTATAAGAACACCGCTGGAAATATACCAATACCGCACAGATGCTGTCAATTTGGAAAAGGGGGATGGCCGTAATGTATGCTTCATACAGAGCTAGCCATCATAACCGGATTATCCGAGTTTAAATATTCCACAGCTGGAAATTAGCAAAGAGTAGGTAGGCCGTGTAGTAACTTCTCTGGCAAAACTTAATACACCGACCTACAGCAGAATATAGTGTCCGTGAAAGAGAAGTGTTGAATTCTGAACTAACACAAGCGAAAAGTAAAATACCAGAAGGCATGACACAGCACACGGACATCACTCAGTATTACACGCGCCAAGGAAACTATATACATACGAAATATCAGAATCAATATTATTGATTCTTATTTCAGCCCCGCGTGCAACAGATGCTAGGACCCCAACTACCCCATACCAATATATCTACACTAAGACGTGTACCGTTCACTCTTCTTTCTTGTTATCAGGTATATTTCCATTAGCCTTATTACAATTACCATAACAATCAGTATTAATTATAATGTATAGCGTATTACTGGAGACACGAGGTCAACATGACCGAATATACACGAGCGCTTGATCTAAAACATCCGGTGTGCTGATACCGATCTAGCGGGTTCAGTTCCTACGATCAGTTGGACTAAAATATTGACTTCTCGTCCTTGACTTAGGGACGTCCCGGCTGTTACTTCTCATGACCCGAAACTCTCAAAACATGAAAGTACCCACCATCAAATTTTATTTTCAGTCACAAATTGGGCACGCAGAGACAGCCTAACATTCGGCCCTTCCAATCACTCATCTGTCATCATGCATGTTACATTTACATTGGGGGGGGGGGGGGAATAAAGAATGGAAAAAAAACACTGTAAACTGAATACACAGCACATGGCATGTGTAAAATCAGGAGCACGTGAATAAATTGTATTTCACGTAACAGCACCAAGCTTTCAACCGGAATGGGTGGTTGTACATTGTGTGTGCTTTGTTAGTTCTCTGTGATGTGGAGCGAAGACTTCTACAGCCACCCTCACATTAATATGTGCTCGATTTAAACACACCTTAATACATAACTTAGAAATGTGAAGTGATGACTAGTGAAGCTCCCAACAGATACACAATGTCAAGTGTATGGCTGAGGCTACTGCAGCTTGACACAAACCTTAACATCTGAAGACCTGTAAACACTAATACATTGTTAGATCTGTGAACATTATAAGTTCTTAGAACACTGTTAGATCTATGAACACTAAGAGTTCTGAGAACACTGTTAAATCTGTGAACACACTACGATCTGTGAATACTGTTAAGTTCTGAGAACACTAGTTCTTCTTCTTTTTCTGCGTTCATCCGGAGTTTTTTTTTCGGACGTGATTGCGCTGTGCCTGTTTACAGCAGAGCTGTGTTCTTGCGCCGTTAGGCCGACACATCCGACTTCTGCGGGCATTTGTTGACCAAGTTAACCTTCCCGGGAGAACATTAGTTATATCTGTTGTAAATTCTGAGAACAGTGTTATGTCTGTGAACACACTATGATCTGTGAACACAAAGATTGTGACATTACTAATTTTGCTCATATAATCCCATCTTGGTCTGGTATGTGACCCACATATTCAGCCTAACCTAGCTACACAGGACAGCCCTCACACTGGCATATTCTCGTAACTACTCAGTCAAGGGGAGCGTGCCACGCCTAGCCATGCACCTGACAGGTCAAGTCTGTCTGACTTCTGCATGCCCCTGTGTAAGCTTTACTGCTTCTAGAAAGATTCCAGCCATGATACTGGGCTCTAACTAAGGTTTTACTTCCTGACAATTTTGCTGCTTCTAGAAAGACTCCAGCCATGATACTGGGCTCTAACTAAGGTTTTATTTCCTGACAATATTGCTGCTTCAAGAAAGATTCCAGCCATGATACTGGGCTCTAACTAAGGTTTTACTTCCTGACAATTTTGCTGCTTCTAGAAAGACTCCAGCCATAATACTGGGCTCTAACTAAGGTTTTACTTCCTGACAATTTTGCTGCTTCTAGAAAGACTCCAGCCATGATACTGGGCTCTAACTAAGGTTTTACTTCCTGACAATTTTGCTGCTTCTAGAAAGACTCCAGCCATGATACTGGGCTCTAACTAAGGTTTTACTTCCTGACAATTTTGCTGCTTCTAGAAAGACCCCAGCCATGATACTGGGCTCTAACTAAGGTTTTACTTCCTGACAATTTTGCTGCTTCTAGAAAGACTCCAGCCATGATCTTGGGCCCTAAGGTTTTATTTCCTGACAATATTGCTGCTTCTAGAAAGATTCCAGCCATGATACTGGGCTCTAACTAAGGTTTTACTTCCTGACAATTGTGCTGCTTCTAGAAAGTCCAGCCATGATCTTGGGCCCTAACTAAGGTTTTATTTCCTGACAATATTGCTGCTTCAAGAAAGATTCCAGCCATGATCTTGGGCTCTAACTAAGGTTTTATTTCCTGACAATTTTGCCAGGACATGACTTTACAGCCTACTCTTTGCAAATTCCAACTGTCCTGGGGTTTTCAATATGTACAACCTGCACACAGGACCTCACGTGTTCCACCCTTATATGAGAAAGGTAGATATGCAATCCCACTGCCCAAGAGATCACGTGGATGTGTGATATCGTTAGACATCAGTGGTTATTGGATAAATTCCCAGCCCCTTGCCGAGAGTGAACCACTCAGTGTCATACATGCCAAGGAAACTATAGGTATAGTATATGTGCAGGGAACTATTTACATAGTATATGTGAAGGAAACTATATGTATATTATATTTGAAGGAAACTATATGTATATTATATGTGATGGAAACTATACATACAGTATATTTCAAGGGAGCTATTTACATAGCATATGTGAAGGAAACTATGTATAGTATATGTGAAGGAAACTATATGCATAGTATGTGTGAAGCAAACTATATGTATAGTATGTGTGGAGGAAACTCTATGTATAGTATTATGTACAAAGCACCTTCTGGTTCTTAGTGGACACAATAGCCTCTCAAACATACCCCCCTTCCCCTTTCAAAACTGAGCATGAGAAACATGAAGACAATGGGGACAGATGTGAGGCAAATAGAACTGAACATAGAGCAACAACTAACCAAGCACATTAATCGTAATTCATAAGTTCAAGTAAGCAAAGAAACACACAGAACCAATTAATAGTAATTGTACTAGATGTCACTAAACTTTAATATATTCCTATAGCCACTGAGGAGTAAATAAGAGCAGGAGTGAGGAGGAGGGGAAGAATGTGAGGTTGTTTGTGTGAGAAAGAGAATGAAAGAGAGAGAGAGCAAGTAAGAGGGAGGAGGGAAGACAGCAAGAAAGAGGGAGACCACTTTGCCATGAAGACTCCCTCAAGAAAGAGGGTGGAAAAGAGAGAGAGAATGACACCCTACAAAGTCAGACATGAAATGCAACATTTAGAAGCTGTAATTATCAAATTGTGGTAACATGCATAATCCCAAACTGGTTTGAAACCATCCAATGTCACAGCAACACGCAGTGGTGAACAATAAGAAAGTTGCTCGTTGTTTGTCTGCAGGATCTTCACTAATGCAGGCACAAAATGGCAAGAAAAGGCAAACCCTGTAATTCTAACTAGAAAACTATTAGGTGTAAAGATAAAGACATTGACTTTAACTTATAAAAGGCAGATTAACTTAGTACAAATGACAGTATGAGACTAATTAGAGAAGTTAAATAAGCAACACAAAGCATAATTAAACAAGCCTGATCATCAGGGCCATGCAAACATGGGATGGAAGAGAGAAAGAACGCTATACATATTACTAAAACAAGCTGTGAGAATTAGAATAGATGAATTGTTAATAAATTTCACCACTTTATCCTCAACATTTACTTTTTCATTGAAAAATGTTTTGAAATGCCAAAAAAATTGTAATCTGTCTCTGCATTTTTCTGTTGCATGCTAACGTTAAAATAAGAGTAAATTCCGTGCCAACATTAAAAGTGGTGAGGATACAGGTGTAAAACAAATAAAAATAAAACTTGTCTTGCTGTGCACACCTTCTGCAAAGTAAGCAATATTTGAAGCCATGAAATGTTCCTAATAAAAGTGCATTTAAAAAAAAACAACAAAAGTAGGTGGCTGAATTCAATCTCATTAACGATTTACTCAAGAAATAAGAGTTTCAAACGTTTATAAATATAAATGTATTTATTCAGTGTTAAGAAATAACCAACCACCCATACCCGAAATGTCCCCCCTTATTTGAATGTAAATTTCAAGACTCAACTACGGGAGATGTGCAAAATTCCCGTGACTTGTGATGGAAAGAAAGAGAAATGTTACCTGAATGTCGACAGGTCAGACAATACATCTGTCGTGTCTATTTTGCCTTTCTTGGACAATGCCGAGCAGCCCCTGGTGTGTCTTGACCGTAGCGAAGGAATCGATGGCTTGGCGAAAACCGTCGCCGACAATTCCATAACATTAACGCTGTCCTGTATAGGATCCATTGCATACTTCACATACTGAGACTTTCTTGCACTTGTGAAAACTGGATTAAGTATGCATTATACCATTCTTATTGCACAGTTTGCATAAGTGAAAGTTTGTGGCTGCTGTATAGAAAACTATCGTGTCCAACATTCGTCTCTCCACGCACCCGACTGCCGCCATCATGGCCACCACCATCCCTTGTGACGTCGGCCAAACGTGTGTAGTTTCCCTTTTCTGTGCGATGCTTTGTGACGTTTTGTGGGGGTTTTCCCAGCAGGACAATATGGCCGCAGAATGTTTTTCAGGCGTGAAGTTTGCAGTGAAATAATATATCAGAAATTCTGGAGCCTCTTGTCCTTCATGAAACTTTCAGGCAGTTTAACATAAACTTCGTCCAATATGCATTAGTGTGGTTGCAATACATTGTAGCAGCTTACCAGAATATTATTAGCAGACTTCGCTTGGTTTTGTTTGAGTTTTGACTTCTTGCACAATCAACAATCTGCAATCAATCCTCTCAATGAAACAAATGTCGCAATAAAATTGGTGGTACGTACAACTACTCACACTATCACTGTTTCATAAATGTATGTTGTAACATCATCACATAGCCCGACCCTTGCAAAACGTTGCTCTCACCACGACCCGCCGACAAGGTTCTCGAACCTTCCCCTGGGCTGTTGCCATGCCTCGTGCATTTCGAAAATGATGCTCATGCCCAAGATGTCTGCAGTTTCCTGTGTCCATCTTCGACCCCTGGGACGTCTTCCAGCGACAATGGCCTTTATCAATGGTCTCCCCAAACCACCTTCTTCTTCCTATACCTTCAGACACCAACCTTAATATATATACACACACAAGCAGTAAACTTGAGCCATCTGCCATCTCATAGTTTCAAACAAACTCAGTTTGTTCTGAAATGTAGCAGGTAAATAGTTAAAAAGAGTGGTTGTCAGAATAACTTTCTAAACTTTCTTTGTTCTGTATATGTTGGATATGATCTCTAACAGATTTTACCATTTCCACATTTACATTAATCAGTATTGCCCATCTTGAATTTATTAAACAAGTTATACGTCGGATAAGAGAAATTGGATGTAGACAGTCACAATTTTGTGGTCATATTATGAGAAGAAATAAATTGGAGAACTTGGTGACAACTGGCAAGATTTAGGAGAAAAGAACAAGGGGAAGACAGAGAAGTAAATACTGGATGGATTGACAAGGTATGGTTGAGACAAGAACACAGAGCTGATCCATGACTCTGGTGATCATGTGAGATGGCGAAACATGACCATGAAACATGCTTATAGGCATGGCACATGATAATGATGATGATGATACGTCAGCCTGCCTGTTGTGTCCCATACATAGTCTGAATATTGTTACCTGTTCTCTGTGGTCAAGTTGGCACAAAGTATCTGTGTGGCTTGGATGTACTGTCCCCCCTTGGTTCTATAATTACTTTTTATAAATCTCCTGGCTTCATCATAGGTTATGTCTATATCATAGGAAGTAATTTTCCACCTTCCTTTGCCAATCTATCAAGGTAAGTAATTTTCGGTAAGAAATTTTCCACCTTCATTTGCCAATGTGTCTAGATAGGTAATTTTCCACCTTCATTTGCCAATGTGTCTAGGTAGGTAATTTTCTACCTTCATTTGCCAATGTGTCTAGGTAGGTAGTTTTCCACCTTCCTTTGCCAATGTGTCTACGTAGGTAGTTTTCCACCTTCCTTTGCCAATCTGTCAGCTACTTCATCTCCAAGAATGTTGTAATGTGAGTGATCTCCAAGAATGTTGTAATGTGAGTGATCTCCAAGAATGTTGTAACGTGAGTGATCAATTGTATATGTTGGACTCCAACATTGGCTTCTCATTCAGTAAGCAAGGCAAACTACTCAACATAAAACTGCCCGGAAAATCAAGGTGGGATTGATTGCTGCGTACTTTAAATGACATGCAAATGTAAGATACCTATCACAATCTGGGATTCTGAGATAAGTAACAAAAACATTTTTCAAATGTTAACTTTCTCTTCATTGTTCTCATTTTTTCCCCATCTTTTTATTCTTCTCATCCTGTTCTTATGCCTTAATGTAGGAGGGTCTTCATCCATGATTATATGTTGTGTGTATGTATTTGTTTGCTGATGAAGGCTAGTTGCTGCAATGTCCTGTATTTTTCATAATTCTGTTCTGTAAAGCTGCATTACTTTGTGTTATTTTATATTCTTTAATGGAGATGAAAGTTATTTCCTTTAATGGAGGTGAAAGTTATTTTTGGCTGGATGCAGCTGACTCTGCATTGTCCCATTGCCACACTCCTTTCACCGTCTGTCCCCAATTGAGGTAAAGAACCTCAGTCAGTTGACTCCAAGCTGTACTATCCTTGACTATCTTCTGCAGCTCTATCCATGTTCCTCCTGATATTAATCATGTCTGTGTCTAATTTTCTTCATTGTGTGTTTTAGATTTTATTCATTTGTCCGGTGGATTTCAGACAAAAGCCTCTAGTTATACCTTTATCAAGTTTCCTCATTGTTTGTCCTATTCAACACCAGCATCTATCTCTCACCTCTTGATTCACTGGGACTTGTTTGGTTCTCTCTGTGAGCTCCACGTTTGTGATTCTGTCATACCATGTTAGTCCCACTATTTTGCGCAGACACAAGTTATTCAGTGTTTGTAGTTTATTATTAATTCTTTTAGTTGTTCTCCATGTCTGATCTATACAGTAGCACCAATTTAACTTTGGAGTGTAATTTCCTCTTACTTCCATACATTTCCTAATCGCATGAAAGCTCCTCTTGTCTTTTGTGTTCTGTTTCTATCTCTGCTGTTCCTCCATCCCTGTCCATGTTGCTATATAAATAGTTATGTGATTCCATCTCCTGTAGGGAGATCAGGTTGTTATTTGCTTTGTTTAATCTCCTTATCTTTGTCTTTCCTCTATGAATTTTTAGACCTAGCTGTTGTGATCTTTCATCAAATGTGGTTAGTTTGTCTTGCATCCAATTATATGTGCTTGAAGTCCAAATCATCAAGTTGTCTTATCAGAGTCCTCTGAATTCCATTTCTGTGGGTTTTTGTTGTTGTCTTCATAACTTAGTCTGTAGTCAGTAAGAATAATTATTATGACAAAAGTCATCCCTGTTGCATTCTAATTTTTATTTCACATGCATCTGTTAATTTTCCCTCATGAAGAACTCAACATTTTGTTTCTTCATATGTTGCCTTTGTTAAGTTAAGTACCTTCTGTGGGATCCCTTGGTGCTTCATCAGCCTCCACGATTCCCTTTCAGTTCAATGCTGTCAAAGACCTTTTCATAATCCACAAATCCAATGTAGAGTGTTTAATGCAGTTCAATACTTTGCTGTATCATGTAATGTGACTATCTGTTCAGTGTTTGGATGGAAGACTGCCTGTTCATCTCTTAGATGCTGTCAGTGTCATCTCTTAATTTCTCCAGAACGACCCTGCTTAAGGTTTTCCCAGAACTGACAGTAATGTTATTACCCTATAATATCTACACTACTGCAGGTCCCCAGTTTAAGCAACTTTACCAGATCTCCTTTTTTTTCAGTTTGCTGGTATTTCTTAGGTCTCTAAATAATTTGTGCAGCAGTTCAGTTGAAATGTCTATGTTAACTTTAATAGCTTCTGCTGGGATACCATCTGGAGCAGCAGTATTTCCATCTTTCAGTAGAATTTTTTAATTTCCTCTTTATATGATTTTACACAGTTGATATCCAGCTCCACATCTGCCAGCTGGATGTCAGGAGGGTCATATGGGACTGGGTCCATCTTATGTGTCTCCACCCTGAAGAAATAGAGGGATTTGCAAGGTCCAATGACCACAAGAGCTAAGCTGATGGTAGTGCTACTAGTAGGGTCTCCCATTTTGGACAGGTCTAGAGATGAACCAGACGAAGAGAGACACAAACCTGCAATCATGTAGGTAGTCGTGGAACAGTCAAAGGCTAGGGAAAGCAAACCCCCATAAATGCTTGTCAAGTCGGATGTACTGAACTTGATGACACAAAGCAACACAATTCACCTGATGGTGATGATTTGGGAGTGGTCTGTTCAGAAGTTCCTCAAAGTATTCAACCCATCTGTTCATTTGATCTTTAAATGTTGATGAGAAATTTCTCAATACTACTTTTAATTAGTCTACTTTGTTGATAACACTTTTCTGCTATCTTCCTTGTGGTACTGTAAAGATCTCTTAGGTTTCCTTTAGCTGCTGCTTCCTCTGCCTCTCTTGCTAGGGCATTTAAATATTGTCTTTTACCCGCTCTTGTGTGCTTCTTAACTTCTTTGTTAGCCTCAGTGTATTTTCCCTGGGCTCTGATTTTATTTCTGGTATTATCCATGCTTTATGTTTTTGCTCCGTTTTCCCCAAGGACTTCCATACGTGAATCACTTCAAATGCATTTAACCTGTTGCTAAATCTTCCACACTCGCCTTGTCAGTTACTGTTGACACATATTAGTGACAGTGACCATAAACTGTTCATAAGTTTCTTGGTTTCTGAGATATCATGCATTGTAATGAGTTCCATGTTTATAAAGATATTATGTATCTCTTGTGTTTCAACTTACTTTTGCTTAACAACAGATAGTGATCTGAATTTACATCTGCACCTCTAAGTACCTTTACATCATGTAGAGATGATTCTTATTAATATAGATATGGTCAATTAAGTTTTCCATTTTGTAATTGGGTTATTGTTCATGTTGGCTTATGTATTCTTTTATGAGGGAAAACGTTTCTGCTTGTGGCATATGGATTTGCTGTGCAAAACTTGGTGAATAATTCTTCATTTTCATTCATTACCTCTTGTCTGTGTTTCCCCATGATCTCTTCATTTCTAGTCTTATCTGATCTTATCTTGACATTTAAGTCACCCCTATAAATTTTGATATTTTCATTTCTTAGATTGCATATTATGTTTTGAAGTTTTGTGTCAAAGCCCTCTTTAGCTGATTCCTCTTTATGACGATGCGGACGCGATTCGTAATGCCACTTACTCCCATTCGAAATACAGTGGCTACCGATTTGGCAGCAGACCATGTTGCGCTGGTTTTAACGTGTTGGTATGGTAGTTGGTTGTTCAGAAAGCAATGGCAAACTACTGAATGTAAACTTGCCATGACGTCAACAATGGCAGTAAACTGCTGGTGTTGACTGCAACATCCTGTAAGGGGTATGCAACTTTAAAAAAAAAAACACGGAGTCATATTCATTTTTATTTTCTTTTTTGTGGTTTGAAATGCTGCTGTTATTATTCTAGAACTTGCTGCTTTCCACTATTAATGTTTCCTCTGCCACTTTGTGTAACATTATGGCCACCCCTTCACCGTGGGTGGCATTTTACTCAGTATGACCCAGGCACAGCACTGTTTCACATGTGCCTACAAGAGTTTTGCCTGTTCTCTTCCACATTGTTTTGCATAATCATAAAATGCTAGTTTTATAATATTTCATTTCCTTTACCACCTGTGCTGTATTCCCTAATTCATACATAGTTTTAACATTCAACGTGGCAATCCTGGAGATGTTCCTAGGTGAAAGGACGTTACTTAGTGATCCGACCTCCTTACGATTTTCTCTGCATATCACTTGCCGGTCTCTCTGGCCGTGGGGTTACAACACTTTCTTTCTGTAATCCCATTTATCACGCATAGTCTCGTAGCGGAGCGAGAACTGAGGCGGTTCGTACCCCCGCTCGTGACTTGCGGGATACTGAGCCAGCCGCTCAGAAAGCAATGGCAAACTACTGAGCGTAATCTTGCCAAGAGATCAACATACAGCTGAAAGATGCTGGTGTTGACAGCTAAGTCCTGTAATAAAGGATATGCAAAAAAAAAAAAAAAATCACTTCTATAAGAGCTTCCTCTCCTCTGGTTGGCAGAGTCATTTCTTTTTCTTTATGTCTTGTTTGTGGTTGGTTGGATTTAGTGGCTGAATTTGTCCACGTAATGGTGCAGCCTGCCCCAAGTACAATCCTTCCTTGACTGCCTCTTAGGTCATGCAGTGTGACTATTCTTTGCTTTCCTTGCATGCCTCTCTAACATATGGGTGAGCAATTACCCTACGCAACACAAGCTATTGACTTGTTCAAGTTTCTTCCCTTGCTGGCCACTGTAACGCATGGGTGAACAATTACCCTAGGCAACAAAAGCTATTGACTTTTTCAAGTTTCTTCCCATTCACTGTAATTTTCAAAATTGGTTTGGTACTATCTTTTATAATAATCATAGTTTTTAATTGCTATATATTTATGTCAAATCCATTTTAATTGCTTTGTTTTAGTACTTTATTCACACATTCTTGAAGATCCTGTTCTGTTTTAGTCAACATAACTGTTGTTTATTGATTTCCCACCATAGTTGAGTCCAGGCCTTGTCTCTTGTGAACATTTTCTCTGTGTAACTATTGAACAGACATGGGGATAATACATGCCCTAGCCCTCTCTTTATATCCCACGTCACTGTTGCTTTGTATTGCTAGTGTAAGTTTGTTAATACTTTGCTGTTGATACTATTTCTTCCAGGCATTTAATTACTTTATCGTCAATGCCTTTCTGTAGTCTGTGAAACACAAATAAATACTTTTATTGAGCCTCTATATATTTATCTGCCTACGTTCCTGAACACAACAATGTTTATGTGTTCCACTTTTATTTATAGAACTAGAAATGTATAACTTGTTTATTTTATTTTTTATTCTGAGCGCTGGGTTGTTCCTGCTGTTTTGAGCAATGTTATCAATGTTTTCATGTGCTATGATATGAAACCTGTATTTTACATATTGCGTAACTGAGTGATTTTACCAGCTCCAACTTCCTCCATGACTTCTGTTGTAACTGTTGGTATTGTTGTCACTGCTAGGAGCTCTTCTTGTTGTCAGAATGTTTTATTGCTTTCTCTAATTCTGACTTGAGAATACTAGTCTACATTATTGGTTAGTGTCTGTTTTACAACATCTTCTATCCTCATACAATTCTCTCATGTATTCTATCCATATTTTTAATATATCATTCTCAACAACAAAAACATTTATGATCTGTTTAAGTCCCCGCTAATCACTGGTATCATGAAGGCTAATACTGCAATGGCTGGGGCATATAGAAAGAATGGAAGCTAATAGGGAAACAAAACTCGCTTACACTCAGGAAATAAATGACCATAGACCCCGAGGTAGACAAAGAAGACGGTGGAGAGATAATATACATACAGACCTACAAGCACTTGGAATCAATGACTGGCAAGAGAAGGTCCACCAGAGAGACGAATAGAGACGGATTGTATCTGCAGCAAAGAACCTTAATGGCTCGGAATGCTGAAGAAGAAGAAGAGGAAGATTCTCAACAAGGGGATCTCTTTTTCTGTAACTCTGATCCTCAATGATCATGACCTAATATGTTAAGGTCGATTCTGTTAGCAGACAGTGAACTGGATCACTGCTGAGCTCTGCTGTTATAGAGTGACCTTCATCTTTGTCCTGGGACATGGGGGAGGGAGTTGGGTGAAATGAATGAACTGATAAACTTTATTCCTTGCAGGACATTGCAATCATACCCAGACTGATTTACTAGGCAACATTACCTTTAGTAGTTTGCCATTGATTTCTGAATTAGTAGTCAACTTTTACATGCAACTTAATGTGAGTGTAGGGGTTAAAAAACATACCTGGCCATCAGCAAACCGGAGGTTTGAGAGCAAGCGCTCTTATCCTTTTGGCTATGTGGACTGCTGATAGGAGGATATGATGTGGATATCTGTGGATATGATGTGGATATTGGTGTGAAGAAGCTAGAGGTTGATATGTTGTGGTCATGAATGAATAAAGTCTACACTGAAATTAGTTACAGCCATGTGTTCCACGGGGTACCTAAATGTATGATGCCGATGATTTGAAGTTTAAGAAATTAAAACTGTTCTATAAATGTATTTATTGTCAGTTCTGTTTTTTGTTTTTTTAAACTTCCACAGCAAGATGATGGAGACATTCCTGGAAGATGCAGAGAACTCTCTGCATCATAGAACTAATGTTCACAATGGCTCTGGGTCATCTGGAGAGTCAGAGGAAGACCCAATGGATGATCCTTTCATTTACGACAAGTTTCTCCAAGATCCCGACTGGGCCAAGGCAGCCAAAGAGGATAGCCAGGCTAGGAACCTGGTGGATCCGGGACCCTTTCGCTACAACAAGCGGGTGTTTATGACCAGTCTGCCAGCCTTGTTGCTAGTGTTGGCTGTCGGCGGAGAAACGTAAGTAACCAGTCCTGTGTCTTCATCCTACAGTTGTTTGTGGACTTAGTCTGTAGTTGATAGTGAACAGTAGATAGTGGACTTCAGTCTGTAGTTGATAGTGGATAGTTGATAGTGGACTTCAGTCTATAGTTAATAGTAGACAGTAGATAGTGGACTTCAGTCTATAGTTAATAGTGGACAGTAGATAGTGGACTTCAGTCTATAGTTGGTAGTGGACTTGTCTGTAGTTGACAGTGGACAGTTGGTAGTGGACTTCAGTCTATAGTTGCTAGTGGACAGTTGATAGTGGACTTCCATTTTAAAGTCAATAGTGGACTTAACCCTAAAGTTGACATGGATTTCACTAAGTTGATAATGAAATTCAGCCTAAAGCTGATAGTGGACTAGTCTGAAGTTGATAGCAAATTCCACCATAAAGTTAATTGTTCATTCTTTTCTGAATGCCTCTTGGCCATGTAATGTTCCCAAATATTGTTCTTGCACAATGTGGCCCTGTGAATATTCCCTAATGTTGTTTCTCCTCAATGCAGCCCTGTGAATGTTCCCTAATGTTGTTGCACAATGCAGCCTTGTGAATAATTCCAAATATTGTTTTTGCTCAATGTAATCTTGTGAAGGTTCCCTATTGTTGCCTCTCCTCAGTGTAGCCTTGTGAATGTTCCCTAATTTTGCCTCTCCTCACTCCTCATTGTAGCCTTGTGAATGTTCCATAATGTTGCCTGTCCTCATTGTAGCCTTGTGAATGTTCCCTAATGTTGTCTCTCCTCAATGTAGCCTTGTGAATGTTCCCTAATGTTGTTTCTCATCAATGTAGCCTTGTGAATACTCTCTAATGTGTTTCATTTCTCCTCAGATATTTTTGCAAATGTTCTCTTATTTTGTTTCTTACAATGTAGCCTTGTACTGATGGTTGCCGTAGGAACTGCAGTGATTGCTGTCATGACCCAGCTTGGAGACAGCAGAAGGTATCATTCTGTCAGAAAACTTTTAATTCATAAAACTAGTTATACAATGTAACAAGATATACAACTGACTCTTAGTTCATTAAGCCAGTTGTAAAAAAACATTAAAGACTATTGTTTCATAAAGTTAGTTAGTTGCATATCCTTTACATGACGTCGCAGTCAAACCCAGTGTTATTTTGCTGTTTGTGATCTCTTGGTTAGTTTTACGTTCAGTAGCTTGTCATTGCTTTCTGAACGACTGCCACCCATATCATTTTATAAAAACCCCAACGTAAGGCAGTCTGCTGCCAAATCGCCCTCAGCTGTGTTTCAAACTCGGTATGCGGGATTACAAACTGTGTCCGTAACCCCTTCACCAAGGAGCAGGCTGTTTCATAAAGCCAGTTATAAAACACAATTGCAACTTTCCAACAATATCTTATAGATTGCAACTTTCCAACAATATCTTATAGATTGCAACTTTCCAATAATATCTTATAGACTGCAACTTTCCAATAATATCTTATAGATTGCAACTTTCCAACAATATCTTATAGATTGCGTCTCTCCAACAATATCTTATACAAGGGGCTTCTCATAAGTCTTTAGCCTGACCATGAAGGAGTAGGTGGAGAAAATTGATATTTGGCACATGTATACCACCAAAAGAAAAGAATGATCAAATCAGTCAGAAAGCCACCAAAACCTGCTCAAGATGACTACCACATTATGGATAGACCAGAACAAGTCATTATTCTGTGCCTCAGAACAGGGCACAATAGATTACGCAACCACATGTATACAAAATTCAAGATTGGTGAAACAGCCATGTGTACATGTGGATTGGCGTCGCAGACAGCAGAGCACATACACCAAGACTGCCCAAAATATAACATATATAGGCAAATTTTCTGGCCTAGAGAGACGACAGTGGAAGATAAACTCTATGGACCGCTGTGTGAACTGAAAAAGACAGTTCAATTCATACAAGAGACAGCATTGCAGTTATAGACATATTTCAAGCAAACGAAAGAAGAAGAAGAAGGCACATGTATAGCTCCAGGGAATTTGTAATGGACATATGAATTATGAATTTCCCTCCTCAACTGGTTTTCCCAATATGGTGCATGGCACAACACACCCTATTGACCAGATCTGCACATCCAACAGTTTGTCAGAACAATGGAGAAATCAGATGCCAGGACTGTGATAAAATTCTTGATGTTACAGGGAAAAACACCTACAGAAATACACAGGGAGATGGAGCCAGTGTTTGAGGAAGTCTGTCCTTCGTATGCTTCTGTAAAAAAAATTGGTGTTTGCAGTTTAAGTGTGGCCGTTCCCAAGTTGCTGATCTGCCAAGATCAGGACGACCGTCCTCAGAGTGCAATGATGCAAATGCTGCAAAAGTGAAGAAAATCATAGACCAGGATAGGAAAATGACAATTGCAGAGATATCGGGTTCAGCAAAACTGAGTAAGAGTACAGTTTTTTAGAATTTTACACAACAGACTGAACATGAGAAAAGTGTGTGCCCGCTGGGTCCCGCGCCTGCTGACATGTGAACAGAAACAAACACGGGTTGATTGCTGTGTTCACATGTTGCTCAACATGTGGTGGTCGAAAAACATGTTGACGACCATGGTAACGGTAGATGAGATTTGGATTCACCATTATGACCCAGAATCCAAAATTGCCAGCATGCAATGGAAAGCCCCGGGCTCGCCAACACATGTCAAACCAAAAGCACAAAAATCTGCAAGAAAATTGATGCTGACTGTTTTTTGGTACGTCAAATTGAAAGATTACATGCTTCATGGCAACACAGTTTATGGACAGTACTGTGCAGATCTCCTTATCAAACTAAGAAAGGCTGTGACCAGAAAACTAGGGATAGTGCGTACGCAGATTCTGCCTTTGCTTCAAGACAATGCGCCCTCCCATAAAGCACAGCTTGTGCTGCAAACTGCCAACAATTTGAATATTGAAATTCTTCCACACCCACCATATTCTCCAGATTTGGCTCCATCAGACTTTTTACTTTTCCCAAATCTTAAAAAACAACTGAAAGGAAATCGTTTTGACAGTGACGAAGATGTCATACTGGCTTGTGATAACTGGTTTAGTTTGAAAAATAGGTTGTTTTATTCTGAAGGTATTTTCAAGGTCACGCAGAGATCGCAAAAATGCATAAATTCAGGTGGTGGCTACATTGAGAAGGAATAAGCACTGTGCCAAATTTCAATTTTCTCTGCCTACTCCTTCATGGTCAGGCTAAAGACTTATGAGAAACCCCTTGTAGATTGCACCGCTACAACAATATCGTATAGATTACACCTCTCCAACATTATCTTATAGATTGCAGGTCTTCAACAATATCTTATAGATTGCAGCACATCAACAATATCTTATAGATTGCACCTCTCCAAAGATTGCAACTCTTCAACAATATCTTATAGGTTGCAGTTCTCTAACAATATCTTATAGATTGCACCACTACAGCAATATCTTATAGATTGCACCTCTCCTACATTATCTTATAGATTGCAGGTCTTCAACAATATCTTATAGATTGCAGCACTCCAACAATATCTTATAGATTGCACCTCTCCAAAGATTGCAACTCTTCAACAATATCTTATAGGTTGCAGTTCTCTAACAATATCTTATAGATTGCACCGCTACAGCAATATCTTATAGATTGCACCTCTCCTACATTATCTTATAGATTGCAGGTCTTCAACAATATCTTATAGATTGCAGCACTCCAACAATATCTTATAGATTGCACCTCTCCAAAGATTGCAACTCTTCAACAATATCTTTTAGATTGCAGCCCTTCAACAATATCTTATAGGTTGCAGCTCTCCAACAATATCTTATAGATTGCACCGCAACAGCAATATCTAATAGATTGCACATCTCCTATATTATCTTATAGATTGCAGGTCTTCAACAATATCTTATAGATTGCAGGTCTTCAACAATATCTTATAGATTGCAGGTCTTCAACAATATCTTATAGATTGCAGGTCTTCAACAATATCTTATAGATTGCAGGTCTTCAACAATATCTTATAGATTGCAGGTCTTCAACAATATCTTATAGATTGCAGGTCTTCAACAATATCTTATAGATTGCAACTCTCTGAAGATTGCAACACTTCAACAATATCTTATAGATCGCACTTCTCCAACAATATCTTACAGATTGCACCTTTGCAACAATATCTTACAGATTGCAGCTCTCCAACAATATCTTATAGATTGCACACTCCAACAATATCTTATAGATTGCAGGTCTCCAACATTATCTTATAGATTGCACCTCTGCAACAATACCTTATAGATTGCAGCTCTCCAACAATATTGATTTGCATTGATGTTATGTATTGTATGTTTGCAGATGTGTTATCACGTTTGTGATTATCTTCATACCGACTCATGTCTATGTGCTGGCTTCAGTAGTCCCCCTGTTATGGTGAGTGTCTCTGTTATGGTGAGTCCCCCTGTTATGGTGAGTGTCTCTGCTATTGTCATAATTATTATAGTTGAACATGTATATGCACATATCCAAATCACTCTTATGCAACATCAACACCTGCGAGATGAGATGCTTGAGAAGAGCTGCTAACTTAACTATCCAAGGCCGAGTTAGAAATGATGTTGCCAGACAGACCTGTACCACATAGATTGAAAGGCAGATGATCAAATGATTCGGCCATCTCATTAGAATGCAACACTATCAACTACCAGAAAATGGATTGACGACATCAAAGACAATGTATAATCACACGGAATGACACTCTAGTGCCACCCATCGGGCACTGGAATGTAAACTATTACTCCCCACGATGCTTGACGGCAAAAGTGGAAGATGATGATGATGAGCATGTATATGATTGATAGATTGCTTGGCTTGGCATATATTAGGCAGTTGGCAGCCTTGACTTTCTTCTCTTTCTCACCATTGTTCAACTACTTTCAAATTAAATGCTTGTTCTGTGCAACAAGATTGGGGAAATGTTACAGGGAGGCTGGAAAATAGAAAGGAACAGGTTGCGGTGTAGTGGGGTTAAGGAGGTGTTAGAGTGGGGCATGGTTTTGTCGGTGATTTAGTGGGACATGTTTGGGAAGGGAGGTGTTTATGTGGGACATGTTTGGGAAGTGAGGTGTTTTAGTGTGACATGTTTGGGAAGTGAGGTGTTTTAGTGTGACATGTTTGGGAAGTGACGTTTTTCAGTGGGACATGATTGGGAAGGGAGATGTTTTAGTGGGGCATGTTTGGAAAGTGAGGTGTTTTAGTGGGACATGTTTGGGAAGGGGGATGTTTTAGTGGGACATGATTGGGAAGTGAGGTGTTTTTGTGGGACATGTTTGGGAAGGGGGATGTTTTAGTGGGACATGATTGGGAAGTGAGGTGTTTTAATGGGACATGATTGGGAAGGGAGGTGTTTTAGTGGGCCATGATTGGGAAGGGAGGTGTTTTAATGGGACATGGTTGGGAAGGGAGGTGTTTTAGTGGGATATGATTGGGAAGGGAGGTGTTTTAGTGGGGCATGATTGGGAAGGGAGGTGTTTTAATGGGACATGATTAGGAAGGGAGGTGTTTTAGTGGGACATGATTGGGAAGGGAGGTGTTTTAGTGGGACATGATTGGGAAGGGAGGTGTTTTAGTGGGACATGATTGGGAAGGGAGGTGATTTAGTGGGACATGATTGGGAAGGGAGGTGTTTCAGTGGGATATGATAGGGAAATTAAGTGTTTTAGTGGGACATGATAAGGGAGAACGAATGTGAGTAGAAATGTACAGTTGTGAATGTGGCTTGTTTCTTGCAGGCTGTCACTGTGGCACTTTTTCCTGGTGACACTGATCAACCTGTTTGTGGTTCTCACGGCAGGCTGGGTTCTGCTTCAGTTTAAAGCGTTCAGGATGGAGGAGCCAACACTGGCTGTTGTAAGTGGTCTACTGCTGTTGCTCTAATTAAGTTGTTCACATGAAGACATTCACAGGCAGTTTGAATCACATTCAGAGGTTAAGTGAATCACATTCAGACGTAATTTGAATTACATTCAAAGGTAATTAGAATCACATTCAGAGGTAATTTGAATGACATTCAAAGGTAATTAAAATCACATTCAGAGGTTAAGTGAATCACATTGTGAGGTTAAGTGAATAATATTCGAAGGTAATTTGAATCAATCTATGTGGTGCTTATTAATGGTAATCTCATTTTAGATACTCCTGAAGGATCTCAAGATGTAGGACTTTACATTAGATGAAGTGATTGGCTGCCTTCCTCCAGTTTGATTTCTCCTGGCACTTATTTGACAAGGCAGTGTCTATCCCTGGACCATATATGGCTGGGAAGAAATTCATCAGCTGAGGTTAATGCCTGCTCTCACTGGACCAGCTAGTAGTCTAGGCTAGCCCGGCTCACATGGATGCAGCAAAAGTTCATTGATAGTGGGCTTCATATTCTTCCAATGCCTTCTCATTCTTTTCTTGCCAACTTCTTCTGCTGCTACACACAAATATCAATTGGGGAACACTTTGAGCCACTAAGACAGTTCATAAATACATACACATGTATTGTTTACCAATCATAGAAGTAGGGGAAAGAATTAGAGACTAGAGGACACACTAGACATCACAATTGAAAGCTTAGTTCTTCTCATACTGATTGTTATCTGTTGTTCTAGTAATGTCTACACAATAAGTCTTCTTTCTGCCTCCCCACACACACGCTCACACACACACTCACACGCGCGCACACACGTACGTGTATAAGGCTGGACCAACCCCAGAGTCGTACAAACAATAGTTAAACCTTTGCTAGGGATTGAACCCAGACCACTGTCATGGCGGGGTAGTGAACCAAAAATGGACAAGTCTACTATAAACTCTCAGCCTCACCACCCCCCTGTTGGAGCAGAATCACCCACCTTGAGAACCTCTGTTGTAGTGAACCAAAAGTGGACAAGTCTACTATAAACTCTCAGCCTCACCACCCCCCTGTTGGAGCAGAATCACCCACCTTGAGAACCTCTGTTGTAGTGAACCAAAAGTGGACAAGTCTACTATAAACTCTCAGCCTCACCACCCCTTGTTGGAGCAGAATCACCCACCTTGAGAACCTCTGTTGTAGTGAATACTGCACTTGAAAAGGTGAGGGGATGGACTTCATTGCACCGTGTTTTATCCCATATGCCTCGGTCTCTTTCCTCTTGATGGCCTGCAAAACCCTCACACAAAGCACTGACTCCATAACTCTACCGACGACCCCCAGGAGTCTCCAAGAAAATTGCACCTTGAATGAACTGTCATAGCCCTGAATCAAACCCACAGCCTTCCAAATGTGAGGCAGATGGCATAACCACTTTGCCATGGAGGCTGCCAGTGAAAGTGCACTTATACTCCAGAATGTTTGTCGGGGCTCAATCTCCAGGTGACAGGTGTCTTCCCACCAACTACTGCACGCAGGTCAACCTGATCACATGAGGATGGAAGGATCATCTAGGAAGGGAAAGTGCTGAGCTGGTCACTCACGGACCTTGTGTAGATGAAGTCTGATACCTTGACATTGTACACCAGCTGGTCACTCACGGACCTTGTGTAGATGAAGTCTGATACCTTGACATTGTACACCAGCTTGTTACTCATGGACCTTGTGTAGATGAAGTCTGATACCTTGACATTGTACACCAGCTGGTCACTCATGGACCTTGTGTAGATGAAGTCTGATACCTTGACATTGTACACCAGCTGGTCACTCATGGACCTTGTGTAGATGAAGTCTGATACCTTGACATTGTACACCAGCTGGTTACTCATTGACCTTGTGTAGATGAAGTCTGATACCATGACATTGTACACCAGCTGGTCACTCATGGACCTTGTGTAGATGAAGTCTGATACCTTGACATTGTACACCAGCTGGTCACTCATGGACCTTGTGTAGATGAAGTCTGATACCAGGACACTACACCAGCCGGTTACTCATTGACCTTGTATATATTCTTTTTGGCGCTCGCTCGTTTTGAACTCAAGCATAGTCCGTACACACTACTTCTAGTAGTTCTGGACTGAATTTTGCGTATGGATTAGCTTTACTTATTAACAGTGTCCCTCACCATAGGGCAAAACCACTCCGACTTCAGGGGTAACTGTAATTAACATCCCCAAGTCAAGGAAGATGGGTCAACATTTTAGTCTAACTGTCTGGTGTAGGGGTTGAACCCCTTACATCGCCATCTGCACATCGGATGTTGAACAACATGAGTTCTTATCCTTTCGGCCATGCCGACCTACACCTTGTATAGATAAAGTCCGATATATACCTTGACACTGGACACTGGCTGGTCATGTCATGTCAGATTATTCTGTCCAAATACTAGTAGGAGATTGCTTTTGTTTAAATGTCCCTGCTCCATAAATATAGCAGAGTTCATACATGTATTCTTGGGCAGTTCTTTTGATGGTTTTCCCCGTGGTTTCCAGCAGAGTACATCTAGGGGAATGACATGTTCCTTTGCATCATATGCAGTTGGTGATGGAACATGTTGAATATTGCACATGTTTTAGGTTAGTTTTTGATGCCAGATTGAAGGATTGATTGTGTGAAATCATTGATGAAATGTTTCTCTTGTACGTCACAGAGCCAACAATATCAGATCGAAAGATCAGTTGTGTGAAATCATTGATGAAATGTTTCTCCTTTAGGCCACAGAGCAGTTGCTGTTTACTGCCTACCCATTTATCTGCACCTGCCTCATCTGCTGGGCTTTAGCTACAGTCATATCAGTGTCTGTCATTCCAACGGTGTTCTCATTTATGTGGTGAGTAGTTCTACATTTCTTCTTTATTTTGATTTGTTGTTGATGAGTTGTGTCCATTTTCTTGATATTTGGTGAGTAGGATTTGTTGTTGAGTATTTGAGTATGACTTTATTGATTTAGTTCTGTTTCACAAGTTTTTAATAAAGTAATGAGGTTTTTTTTTTAAAGACAAATAAAATTAACACCAGCATCACTTTACATAAGAGCAAACATAGAAAGAAGATCAAAGCTCACCAAAAAAACTGAATCTCAATTATAACCAACACTGAAGAAGCAGGTTGAGCGAGGCTGAATTTTTTTTTTTTTTTTTTTTTTTTTTTTTTTTTTTGGGTGTAAATACTGAACTGAACTTGACATAATGATGATGCCACTTCCACATCTGAGGTCAGCTGGAATGATTCTCCGTTTTCTGCCATTCATCTCAACAGTACAAACAGAAAGACTTATTCCAGTCCATCTCTGAAAATTGACCCGCCCGTTGATGACATGTTTCCCTTTTGTATGCTTCCCATCCACTCTTCCCTCCATCATGTCCTTCAGGAAGAACCTATCTTTCTGTAGGGAGGGCTGGTCTGGTTCGCAAGATCAGTGCCGCATCTAGCGTTCGTTGTCTCGGATGGCTGTGTAAGGTGCACCAAACTGGGATCTTCCCAGCCAACGCAAGTTAGTGAGGCAGGCGTTTCGAGAATGTAACAGCTACGGTCGTGGTTTGAGTGGGCAAAAGATCAAATTTTTACGACCGTTCGACAAAGTCTTGATAAGCGCTCACTCTCTCTCAATGAGTAGTGGTCCTGCAGTCAGTAAGCTGGTATAGCTTTTCGGTCAATCCTGCCGGCGTCGCTTGAAAGCTCATCGGTAGCGTCCAGTGGTTTTGCATGTATCACCTTGTACCTGGAGGGCGCGCTTTAGTGATGCTACTCTTGGCCTGCGTGTGCGTGAATAGTCCGTCTGTCCGATAGATATCTGGTTGATCCTGCCAGTGGTCATATGCATTGTGAACTGATGAGGCTCAGCCTTAGATCAGGAGATTTGTTCGCAACTTAGACGAGCAATATCTTCTGTGGGCAGAATCTCGCTGGCCGCATGTGTGTGTGGTCTTTTCTGGCGGTCAGTCCATCTATCCGATGGATACCTGGTTGATCCTATCAGTAATATGCTCGTCCCTACGCTTGTCTCAAAGCTGAAAATTAAAGGAATTGACGGAAGGGCCTTTTGCACGAGGCTCTAGGCTACCATCTGTTTTTGAGAGCCAGTATATACAGGAATAACTGGCCTGTGGCAGCCTAACGTCCACTGCACCTACGCTCGTCTCCAGTCGTCCTGACATTTCTTGCCACTGGAATCAGATGGATGCAGGCGAGAGAGGTAGGCCGATAAAGTTGCGCAGCTCTTCCTCACTATAAACAAATTCATCGCGCAAGTCATTCTTCATCCTATTGTCTTCATCACTCCTGATGGACAAACTGGATGTAATGAATGGTCATCATCATTCTTGATGGACGAACATCCTATCTCTCTGGATGTGCCCAAAGAATGCTAGCCCAACCTTGATCTCATCCAGTCGTGTTTTGTTCAGTCCCAGTTTATGTCAGACTTCTTTATTTGTTTTCTTCTTTTGCCATGAATCTCCTTCAATGAAACTCCTGGTAGCACACATACTAATGTGTCTAGATAACCACACATCAGAGTTGGACAAGGGGTTACAGGCCAGAGGTTCTCCTTCACCGTACTGAGTTTTACCCCCATCTGGCTCGACCCCTCTCCATAGAACAGCAAGCAGATGGCCGAAGCATCACACAAAGCACATACTTCGTAGCTGCGCTTATTACCTCAGGGGTCTCCAGAGAAATTACATTCATAATCTGAATGATGCTTGCTTGCTTGCTTGTGTTCGTTGGCTTGAGCTCCAACGCGAAGTCCTGTATGTTGGATGAAGGCATCCTGTTGTCCAACATCAGTGTGATGTCATACAATAGTAACACTATATCCTACCACGCATGTCGTAAGAGGCGACTAAGGAGGCTTGATGGTTCCGTCGCCCTGCTACTAAGTGAGTGTGTGGCGCGACACTGTGAGCTGTGAGTTTCGTGTTAAATGCTTTTTGAATCTGCCTGAGGTTCTTTGGAACGTGACTGCATGTTCGGAGTGATGGCAGGTGGCTATGTCCCAGAGTTGACCGGTTTTTACCTTATGCAGAAATGCGTGGCTGCTGGGCTTCTGGTTGACTGCCACTGCCATCAGCGATGAACTGTATTTTCGTGGACTGTGTGGGTGAACATCTAGGAAACATTCAGATAGGAAAATACTGCCAATTCCATCAGAGATGAACTTGGTGTTTCGTGGGGAACTGGTGTGTTGACATTCTGGTGGCGGCATTATGCACAGTGTATCTGTGCAGGCTGTTGTTTGTCGAGACTCCTGTCCTTTCCACTTTTCACATTGGGCAGTGGGGAGCGTTTTGTGTGATATTCACTGGCATAGGAACGGAGCATAATGGGGATGACCCGTTGCTGTGAAGTTGGAACTGCGACTAACTAACTAACTAACTAACAGGACCTGAGGTTTGCGTGAGTATCCATTGTCCCATGACTGGCTTATTGGTGTGCAGACTGGTGGTTCCTCGCCTTACAGGCAGACACTCTCCGACTTCGGAGGAGTCTGAATGATGAACCCATAACCTTCAGAGCTTGAGGAAGATAGCTTGACCACTTTCAATGGAGGAACCCCCACCCACCCCATGTTTGATTGCGTCGAGATGTTTCAACATTTGATTCTCTCTTGACCACTTTCAACAGTGGGCACCCCCCCCCCCCCCCCCCCCCCCCCCCCCCCCCCCCAAACCTCATGTGGAGAGCCTCAACTGTCATAGCTGTTTGATTGTATTGAGTTATTTCAGTCTGTGATTCTCTTGTAGAAGAAAGACTGTGCATATTTCAGGTTTGTGTTGCTGCAGCTGTATTTGGTGCCCACCGTATCATCCTTTAAGACGCAAACAGCGGGTGATGATAACCTGGACGTGGTGCAGGTTCCGCTGGTTGTGGCAACAGTGATTGTCTTCGTGGTGCTCGGCCCTTTCCTCCTGATTCTCCTGTCAGCATTTGCTGTGGACACACCGGCTGTGCTGTCACTGATCTTTTTTGTAAGTTGTAGCTTTGTACAGTTTTTAGTTTAGTTATAAACTGTAACTTCCTGTAAGTTGTTAGTTTATTGTAACCTGTAGCATCTTGAAAGTTGTTAGTTTATTGTGACTTGTAGCTCGTAAGTTCAAAACAGTGTATTCTCTTGGTGAATGTAAACATAGAAGCCACAAACAATATCTTGCATGATTTATTGCCAGGCAAATTTTTCTGCAACTCATACTGCAGAGTTACACATCATATGAAGTGAATAAATGAATTATACTTCTGCTGAAATACTTAAAACACTGATCACACTGATTGAAGTAGTGTGGGGTTTGACTCCTGACAGTTATCCTGTCAGTCAATCAATCAATCAATCAATCAATCCTGTCAGTTATTGTATAGTATACTTGTTGAATGCCTGCAGGTTCACCTGATCTTCATGGTGTCGCTGACCTTGTTCTTGTCAACCCTGCTCAGCATACGACAGATATTTGAGTACCTGGGTAAGCATGCAGTTTGGTAATATTCTTATATCAATGTGGTGAATGTAATGTTAGGATGTAACACATGATGTTTATGATGTCAGTTTGTAGCACTGTTTGTGCATGATGTCAGTTTGTAGCACTGTTTGTGCTGTCAGTTTGTAGCACTGTTTGTGCATGATGTCAGTTTGTAGCACTGTTTGTGCTGTCAGTTTGTAGCACTGTTTGTGCTGCCAATTTTTAGTATGGGATGTTTGAGCTGATTGTGGTTCTGTCAGGTGTTAGGTATATCACAGCAAAAGAACATTGTTAATTCTGTAAGGATGTACACTATAGCACAAGAACATAGTTAAATCTGTAGGGATGTTAGTTATATCATAGCACAAGAACATAGTTAATTCTGTCAAGGTGTTAGGTATATCATAGCAAAGGAACATAGATAATTCTGTAAGGATGTTAGGTATATCATAGCACAAGAACATAGTTAATTCTGTCAAGGTGTTAGGTATATCATAGCAAAAGAACATAGATAATTCTGTAAGGATGTTAGGTATATCATAGCACAAGAACATAGTTAATTCTGTAAGGATGTTGGGCATATTGTAGCACTGGAACATAGTTAATTCTGTACGGATGTAAATAATATTATAGCATAAGAACAATGTTTCAGTTATAAGACTACAACACAAGAAAATGTGTTAACCATGCCAGAATGTAAGTATGCCATAGCACAAAACAAAATTAAATTATTTCAGGATGTAATATATGATTACAGCGTGAGAACATACAATAATTCTGTAAATGATCAATGATTCAAGACTGCATACATGTTATCTTCTGAAGGTCTGCCATATTCGACCGCGGTGTATGTCCGCTGGGGGTCTGGCGTCAGTTGTACTCTCCTCTGCTACCCCATCCTGCAGGCGTTCGGACTGGACTCCCATTTCCTGCCACTGCTTCCTGTTGCAATCGGAATCTTTGCTGCACTGGGAGTTGTTCTGGCGTTCAAGAAGAGAAGGATTGTGATGGCGGTAAGGCTGTGTTAGGCTTATGAGGGCATGCAGTGTTTGACATGTGGTAGTCAGGGATCTGTCATTGACAGTGTGCAGCAAGAGTACTGTAATACTGTGTTCATTTGACTTTTTAATATAAACTTGAATGGCAAATCTTATAAACCAGGTAAGACATTTACATGTCTGGTTTCCACAGTTTTAAGATTCTAACTACAAGGATTAGGAACATGATTTCTTTTCAATAAAAAACAAAAAGGATCTTCTACAATACTATAGCAATGCTAATAAAAAATATGTCTACCAAACATGAAATATAATGCCAGTGTGCTTTCTACAGTGTTCGCTCATGTATTGTTATAATGTGAACAAGGAAAAAGCATTTTGTATACTGTATTCAACAAACAATAAATGAATGCTCACCTATAGTGAGGCGTTAACAATTCGGTGGTTCCAGCTGGTTTTATTCTTCTTCTTCTTCTTTCGTTCGCTTGAAATATGTCTATATCTGCAATGTCGTCTCTTGCATGAATTGAACTGTTTTTTTCAGTTCACACAGTGGTCCATAGAGTTTATCTTCCACCGTCGTCTCTCTAGGCCAGAAGGTTTGCCTAGATATGTTATATTTTGGGCAGTCTTGGAGTATGTGCTCTGCTGTCTGCGACGCCAATCCACATGTGCACATGGCTGTTTCACCAATCTTGAATTTTGTATACATGTGGTTGCGTAATCTATTGTGTCCTGTTCTGAGGCGCAGAATAATGACTTGTTCTGGTCTGTCCATAATGTGGTAGTCATCTTGAGCAGGTTTTGGTGGCTTTCTGACTGATTTGATCATTCTTTTCTTTTGGTGGTATGTAACGGGCACATCAGGCTGTTCCTCTTTGGCTCCTTCCTTAGCCAATTGATCAGCTCTGTCGTTTCCGGGTACTCCACAGTGGGATGGTATCCACTGTATGGTGACTTTATGCTGACTGCTAAGTTCAGAAAGTAGTGTCCTTAGTACTGGCAATTTCCCAGAGAGGAGCGCCTCGAGTACTGATTTTGCATCTGTTAGTAGCACCACAGGTTGTGTACCATTGCTGTTATTTAGTAATTTCTCTGTTGCTATCTTGATTGCCTCAATTTCGGCATCATAGTTATGGCAGTACTTTCCTGTCGGTACTCTGGCTGTGTCCCTAGTATTATTTGGGTATTCTATGTACACTCCCGCTCCTCCATTTCGAACAGCATTTTGTGCTGACCCATCTGTGTAGACTCGGATCCAGAGGTCCTGTGGGTATTCTTCATCAAGGAAGCTGAGAGTGGCTGTTCTGCGCTGCACACTGTTCTGTTCTTCCTTGTCAAATATTCCTCTCACTTTTGTCTGGATTTGTAATGATAGTCTATGCTCATCTTTCCATGGAGTTCGCTCTGGAATAGTTGTTAGGGGGATACCAACTGTGGGCAGATCAGTGGTTTCTCTGCAGAGTCGTTTGGCCTGGTGGATAAAACTACTTCTTTTCAACCGCCCCATAGCTAGGTTTTCAAATCTGTTCTTCATAGGGTGGCCTGGCAAGCTGAGGAACTTTTCTGCTTGTATTAGCGTTTTCGTATCTCTGCGCTCACTCAGTGCCTGTGTCCTCCCCATCTTCTCCATTTCCACTATAGGGGTTGATCTCATCCCTCCTGTGGTGACTCTAAGTGCTTGATTTTGCACCTTGTCCAGCTCTTGTAGTGTGGTATTTGATGCTGAACACCACGCAGTTGACCCATATTCCAGGTGTGGTCGTATGCTCTGTTGGTAAACTTTGCTAAGTATTTTCGTACTGGCTCCCCATGTGGTTCCACTTAGCTTTCTCAGGATGGCTATTTTCCTTCTGGCTTTTGCTACTGCTTTGTTGATGTGCTTTCTCCATGTCAGCTTGCCATCAAATGTTACTCCAAGGTATGTTGGTTCTTTATCTTCTCTTAGGGGTGTTCCATTTATCTGGATGATCCCTGCCTTTTGTTTTGGAGAGAGGGTAAATAGGGTGGTGCTGCACTTGTCAGTGTTTATGCTGACACACCATCTATTTGCCCATGCAGCAAATGTATCTACAGCTCTTTGTAGCAATCTGGTGGCCACTGATGCATATTCATTTGTGCTCCATAGAACCAGGTCATCGGCGTACATTGCCGCTTTAATTCCATGCGGTAGGTGAGCAACAAGATCATTGATGAAGATTAGAAAAAGTGTGGGGGACAAGACTCCGCCCTGGGGGACACCGTGACGCAGTAGTACTTTCTTGCTCTTGAGTCCGTCTATCTGTACTCGGGCTCTTCTGTTGTGCAAGTATGCTTTCACCCATTTGTACATTCTTCCATTGACTTTGCAGTTTCTCAGTTTCTTCATCAGACCTTCTTTCCAGACTTTGTCAAAGGCTTTCTTCAGATCTATCCATGCCGCAAGCACCAGCTTCTTCTCTTGGAATGCATCCTCAATTTCTTGAGAGAGGTAGGTTGTCTGATCTTCCGTAGAGTAGCACTGCCTAAAGCCAGCCTGCTGTGGCACAAGGATGTTTTTACTTTCAATGTACCACTGCAGTCTGTGATTGATGATGCGCTCCAGTGTTTTGCAGAGACAGCTGGTGAGGCTAATTGGTCTGTAGCTAGAGGCAATGGAACCATCTTTCCCTGATTTTAGGAGGGGTATCATGATTGCTTCTCTCCAGGCTTGTGGAACACTGCCTAAGGTCCAGCTGTTATTGAAGATCTGCAACAGCTTTGTTTTGGCCTCTGTTCCTAGGTTCCTGATCATTTCATTGGAGATACCATCAGCTCCTGGTGACTTTCTCATTTTCAGTTTTGATATGGCTAGCTCCAGTTCACTGATTGTGATGGGTGCCTCCAGAACCTCATGTACTATTTCCTTCTGTCCTGTATGTTGTCGTTTCTCTCGAATCTCTTGTTGTTTCTCTGGACTAATTTTGATATTGCTATCTTGTGCGAACGAGTCCGCAAAATGGTCAGCTGCTTGCTTTCTTGTTAAGATTTTTCCATCTTTATGTAGTGCAATTTTTGAGTTTCTCCCTGTGCCCTCGTCATTAAGCTGTTTTATTAGCTTCCACAATTTCCTTGTGTCTCTTTCAAAGTTCAGAGACTCCGTTTTCTCCTGCCAGCTTTTCCGTCTAGCCTGCAGCTTGGCCCTTTGAAATTTGGCTTTTGCATGCTGGAATTTATTGTGGTGCTCTTGGCTGGGTGTGGCCTCTGCTTGCTTTCTACACACTTCAACATCATTATGCAACTGTTCCAGTTCACTACTCCAGTAGGGTTTATATTGTTTACGGGCTCCTCTTGGTACTGTTTCTCGCGCTGCCTGTAGTATGCATTTCCCAAACTCTTCAACTGCTTTATTTATGTCTTTCTCAGTGTTCAGGTTTCTAACCAGTATGCTGGTGCGATGCTTGTACATTGCCCAGTCTGCTTTCTTGTAGTTCCACCTCGAGAGGGTGCTGCTTTCACTTACAAGCTCATTTTCTACGGTTAGAAAGACTGGCCGATGGTCACTGCCACCAAGTTGTTTCCCAACAGTTCGTGTAATGTTCCACTCCAGGTCTGGTGAATGAAAAGCCAGGTCAGGTGTAGTTGAAGAGTGCCATGATCTCGAGTAGAAAGTATGTGGGTCGGACGGCTTGTTAATCAGCATGAATCTATTCTCATCTTGCCAGTCTTCCAGTCTCTCTCCTCTCTGGTCCATGTGATCATAGCCCCAGCTCTGCGAGTGGCTGTTGAAATCGCCACACACAATCATTTTTTCTTTTAGTGGTAGAGTGTCCAGTGCCTGTGGGCGGTCACTTGGACAGTAGTAATTGATCAGATGTAGATCTGTATTACCTGTCTTAAGTGCTGGTTTTATAAAACAGAAAGAATTTGTGTTAAATATGAAATTACCGTAGGGATAACCGATGTTCCACATTCAAACAACACACGTGTGATTATGTGTTTCAATTGTTTCAGCGAACGAAAGAAGAAGATATATAACTATATTGAAATGAGATAAAGAGTGTTGAGGTGCTACATAGAGCCTGTACTTTTGTATGGATGTGAAACTTGGACAGTGAGCAGTCAAGCTGAAAAACATCTGATGGCTGTGGAAATGTGGTTTCTGAGGAGAATGAAAGAATACTATGGACAGACAGAAAAACCAATGACCAAGTATTACAGGAAACAAATGAAAATCGTAAATTGATTAAAGAAATTAGACGTAGACAGTCAAAATGTTTTGGACATGTTATGAGAAGAAATGAATTGGAGAACTTAGTGACAACTGGCAAGATTGAAGGGAACAGACCAAGGCGAAGACCAAGAAGTAAATACCTGGATGGCTTGGCCACATGGCATGGTTGAGACAGGAACACTGAGCTTATCCACGACTCTGGTGATCGAGTGAAATGGCAAGTCATGACTGCCCACGCTTTCCGTCATGGCACATGATGGATGGATGGATATATAACTGCAGTAAGCACCTGACGAGATGCAGCAAGATATGCCAGGCAATAAATCATGCAACATATTGTTTGTGACTTCCGTGTTTACATATATTGTTATGTTTGAAGCTGCAGTCTTCTAGGGCTGTCTTAGTGTTACGTTAGTAGTAACATCATCACACACAAAATAAGTAAAAGCCATATGACACAGGTTGTGAAATTTACTTGCAGTATCACATATCAAAGCCACGAGACATATATGTTGAAGACTGTCCATGAACGTCTGCTAGCTGAAAACACAATGAAACAACAAATTGAAGGACTGTGGAGTTTGTGAGGTTGCAGAGAGGACAGAAGTATGATTGGATGAATCCAGCATGTTACAATCACTGTATTACAATCAGCATGTTACAATCGAAATGTTACTGGAACAATCAGCGTTACACTTGAAGGCATCATCTGTGGGTGATGGAGCATCAAGGGTTTACCCAGCATGCTCTGTTGATTCTTAAATCTAAGAAGCCAATACATATGAGCATATACAGAGGCATCTCTTCTCCTTCTCCTCCTCAGTTGTTGAATAGTTCAGTATTTAGCTACCTTCAGATCCAATTGTATCTTTGCAATATACCCCTTCCACATAATTTGATGCACAGCCATTTGTGATAATATACTCTTTTTGTGTACATCTAACTATCATCAGGTAAGAAAACTGTTCTGTTTCTACATCTCAGTTGTTGCCAGATTATTCAACCAGCCTCTCAACTTCCATTCTTCTATTTCTACATCTCAATTACTGCTAAATTATCCAACCAGTCTCTCAACTTCCATTCTTCTATTTCTACATCTCAATTGTTGCTAAATTATCCAACCAGCCTCTCAACTTCCATTCTTCTATTTCTACATCTCAATTGTTGCTAAATTATTCAACCAGCCTCTCAACTTCCATTCTTCTATTTCTACATCTCAATTGTTGCTAAATTATTCAACCAGCCTCTCAACTTCCATTCTTCTATTTCTACATCTCAATTATTGCTAAATTATCCAACCAGCCTCTCAACTTCCATTCTTCTATTTCTACATCTCAATTATTGCTAAATTATCCAACCAGCCTCTCAACTTCCATTCTTCTATTTCTACATCTCAATTGTTGCTAAATTATCCAACCAGCCTCTCAACTTCCATTCTTCTATTTCTACATCTCAATTGTTGCTAAATTATCCAACCAGCCTCTCAACTTTCATTCTTCTATTTCTACATCTCAATTGTTGCTAAATTATTCAACCAGCCTCTCATCTTCCATTCTTCTATTTCTACATCTCAATTGTTGCTAAATTATCCAACCAGCCTCTCAACTTCCATTCTTCTATTTCTACATCTCAATTATTGCTAAATTATCCAACCAGCCTCTCAACTTCCATTCTTCTATTTCTACATCTCAATTATTGCTAAATTATTCAACCAGCCTCTCAACTTCCATTCTTCTATTTCTACATCTCAATTGTTGCTAAATTATCCAACCAGCCTCTCAACTTCCATTCTTCTATTTCTACATCTCAATTGTTGCTAAATTATCCAACCAGCCTCTCAACTTCCATTCTTCTATTTCTACATCTCAATTGTTGCTAAATTATCCAACCAGCCTCTCAACTTTCATTCTTCTATTTCTACATCTCAATTGTTGCTAAATTATCCAACCAGCCTCTCAACTTCCATTCTTCTATTTCTACATCTCAATTGTTGCTAAATTATCCAACCAGCCTCTCAACTTCCATTCTTCTATTTCTACATCTCAATTATTGCTAAATTATCCAACCAGCCTCTCAACTTCCATTCTTCTATTTCTACATCTCAATTGTTGCTAAATTATTCAACCAGCCTCTCACCTTCCATTCTTCTATTTCTACATCTCAATTGTTGCTAAATTATTCAACCAGCCTCTCAACTTCCATTCTTCTATTTCTACATCTCAATTGTTGCTAAATTATTCAACCAGCCTCTCAACTTCCATTCTTCTATTTCTACATCTCAATTATTGCTAAATTATCCAACCAGCCTATCAACTTCCATTCTTCTATTTCTACATCTCAATTGTTGCTAAATTATCCAACCAGCCTCTCAACTTCCATTCTTCTATTTCTACATCTCAATTGTTGCTAAATTATCCAACCAGCCTCTCAACTTCCATTCTTCTATTTCTACATCTCAATTGTTGCTAAATTATCCAACCAGCCTCTCAACTTCCATTCTTCTATTTCTACATCTCAATTGTTGCTAAATTATTCAACCAGCCTCTCACCTTCCATTCTTCTATTTCTACATCTCAATTGTTGCTAAATTATTCAACCAGCCTCTCAACTTCCATTCTTCTATTTCTACATCTCAATTGTTGCTAAATTATTCAACCAGCATCTCAACTTCCATTCTTCTATTTCTACATCTCAATTATTGCTAAATTATCCAACCAGCCTCTCAACTTCCATTCTTCTATTTCTACATCTCAATTATTGCTAAATTATCCAACCAGCCTCTCACCTTCCATTCTTCTATTTCTACAACTCAGTTGTTACCAGATTATTCAACCAGCCTCTCAACTTCCATTGTTCTATTTCTATATCTCACTTGTTGCCAAATTATTCAACCAGCCTCTCAGTGTCCATTGTTCTGAAGCCTATTTCATCACAGTTCTGTTGACGGTGTTGGGATCTCTTCTCAGTGTCCATTGTTCTGAAGCCTATTTCATCACAGTTCTGTTGACGGTGTTGGGATCTCTTCTAAGGATGTGGCTAATCAACTTCCAGCATCTGCCTGTTATATTGATGCTTCTCTTTGCGTTCTTGCTCCCTGTAACATGTCTTTGTTACTGAGGATATTTGACCAGAAATGTGGAGACTTCTGCTTTGTCAGGTGGTATGAACAGATTCCAGTTTGGACATTTTATCTTGTACTGGATGATTTTGTGATGTACTTTAGGTTGGTAGAGACTGTTAATCCTGAGATACATTGCCCTTACACATGTCAGACACAAGTAAACAGACACACTCAGTGTAGTTGCCATGTCTCGGAGAATCAAGTAACATAACTAGCACAGCAGAAGCAGCTGACAATTGTCTCTTGGAATGTGTGACATCTCAGGAAGCTTCAATGAACAAATTTGGAATGTGACATCTCGAGAAGCTTCAGTGAACAATCTGGAATGTATGTTGCCCGTTCAGGGCTACAAAACAGACAAGCGTCTGCCCTGTAAAGGGTTAACCCTTTACAGGGCAGACGCTTGTCCGTTTTGTAGCCCTGAACGGGCAAGATTTTTTCAGGTTCTGTAAAAATTTCGGGTCGCGTTAGTAAAAACATCACAAATAAGGTGTTAGTCAACTGATTTTAGTTAAATAAACAACACAATGAAGGGAAAAGCATGCAGAATATGTTACTCACGTGATTGTTGCCGGTAATCCATATATGAACACAAATATTTACGAAATACGGCATGTTGTTTGTGATTTTCCGTCATCTATACACCAATTTACAAACACATTTTCAGAATCATAATCACTTTCTTTAACCCTTTACAGGGCAGACGCTTGTCCGTTTTGTAGCCCTGAACGGGCAAGATTTTTTCAGGTTCTGTAAAAATTTCGGGTCGCGTTAGTAAAAACATCACAAATAAGGTGTTAGTCAACCGATTTTAGTTAAATAAACAACACAATGAAGGGAAAAGCATGCAGAATATGTTACTCACGTGATTGTTGCCGGTAATCCATATATGAACACAAATATTTACGAAATACGGCATGTTGTTTGTGATTTTCCGTCATCTATACGGCAATTTACAAACACATTTTCAGAATCATAATCACTTTCTTTAAAGTCCGACTCACGACTGCTAATGCAAAGTAACGCTTTGCACTGATATCTAGCTCCGATTAATAATCAACTTCGTGCCCTTTAATGTCATTTAAATTGAACAGAGCGAAATCTCGGCTATCACTTGAAGAATCGCCTAAATCCATTTTGAAAAACAGCGTAAAACTCCCAAAAACTATCAAAATAAGTCCGTAAAAGTCTGTTCAAAGTCATTGTAGCGCGTTTACAAATGGCGGCCACGTTGTCAAGCTATCGGCGAAAGTGAAAGTAGCCGACGGAAGTGTCGGAAAGCCGAGAGATTGCGTTTTTACAATGCATAATAGTATCGGCCGGAATCGGACGCTACGCTCGTATTTAGAGATCGGCCGGTAACGGACGCTATGCCTTGTAAAGGGTTAAAGTCCGACTCACGACTGCTAATGCAAAGTAACGCTTTGCACTGATATCTAGTTCCGATTAATAATCAACTTCGTGCCCTTTAATGTCATTTAAATTGAACAGAGCGAAATCTCGGCTATCACTTGAAGAATCGCCGAAATCCACTTTGAAAAACAGCGTAAAAATCCCGAAAACTATCAAAAAAAGTCCTTAAAAGTCTGTTCAAAGTCATTGTAGCGCGTTTACAAATGGCGGCCACGTTGCCAAGCTATCGGCAAATGTGAAAGTAGCCGATGGAAGTGTCGGAAAGCCGAGAGATCGCGTTTTTACAATGCATAATAGTATTGGCCGGAATCGGACGCTACGCTCGTATTTAGAGATCGGCCGGTAATGGACGCTATGCCTTGTAAAGGGTTAATGAACAAATCTGGAATGTGTGACATCTCAGGAAGCTTCAATGAACAAATCTGGAATGTGTGACATCTAAGGAAGCTTCAATGAACAAATCTGGAATGTGTGATATCTCAGGAAGCTTCAATGAACAAATCTGGAATGTGTGACATCTCAGGAAGCTTCAATGAACAAATCTGGAATGTGTGACATCTCAGGAAGCTTTAATGAACAAATCTGGAATGTGTGACATCTAAGGAAGCTTTAATGAATAATCTGGAAAGAGACGAGAGTTTGGGTTCTAGCTTTTTTCTAGGTTCTTGCATTTTAACCCAAAGTTCTTTTACGATTACATTTTCCTACATATATATATATATATATATATATATATATATATATACACAGGGAATCATCAATGGCAGAAGTGGATTTTTTTTCAATGGAGGGCTGTCAATTGCAATGAGAAAGGGAGTGTTGAGTTGCTGTATCGAATCTCTTCTGTTGTGTGGAAAATCTGCAGACAGGCTGGAAGACATCTAATCTCAGTGGAAGTATGATTTCTGGGGAAAATGCCAGGAATGACATGGGTGGACAGAGGGATGCATCAGACAGCCCTTTTGGAGACAAAATCTCATCTCATCTCATCATGTTCCTCTTGTACCTTTTGGTGTCGATGTGAAGTATAAACATCGTGAGAGTGCCTGATTATGGGCTTCATATATCGATATTCCCATGGACTCTTGGAGACAAATGAAAGCCATAAATTGATTGGACATGGACAGTCAGATGTTTTGACGACAATATGAAGAGAAATTAACTTGTCCTGCTGATGACTGGCAAACGTGATAGGAGATGAGAAAGGGGAACACAGAGATAGATACCTGGAGGCTTAGCCACACGGCATAATAAGGACATGAACACAGACCTGATCCATGACTCTGGTGATCGTGTGAGATGATGAATCATGACCGCCCAAGCTTATCCACACAGCACGTGATGATGATTATGATATATGCATACACCAAAACTTAGAGCACTTCAGTTGGTAATTCTGCCATTTTATGACATTCTATACTGTAGTGTATGAAATGATGACGATTATGTGTATAGCGTGGAAGAACAAATAAATCATCATTGCCTGGAGAGAATGGCCCAACCGGGAGTGCCCAGAGGATCTGACCGGCACTCAGGACTCCGAGGGAAGGCTAGGCGGACACATAATCATTCTGCAACTGCTACAATTAATATTGAGACTTTGTTTTCTGTTGAAGATGAGGACCACGTGAGGAACTTCTAAAGTGCTGTGATGTCGATTCTTAGCTCAACGCAACAATATGTATGCTATATTCTCGCTTGTATATGTACTTGTTATTCACTCAGTTCAGTATGATGCAGTTGTTCATTAATTGTATCATGCACAGGTCCTTGCTGTCGTGCTGGTCACAAGTCTGGTGGCTTTGTTTATTCTATGGATTCATGGCATGCCCCACAACTTGCAGTATCCTTGCCCATTTTTACAGATGTGATTTACTTATATATCCTTGCCCATTTTTACAACTGTGATTCCACTTATATTTTTTAAGCCACTTTGAGTAGTTTCTTTTCACTGATTTGGCTACAAAAAACACAAGAGTGTGAAAGAAGTTAGTATGGATAACTTACAATACGTTGAAGATGGACCAGTGTTCAGTACTTTGGATTTCCATGTCAGTGCTGTGAACAGAAGACATCCTGACATGCATAAGAAAATAAAATAGGCATAAGGAAGCAGGAATTTAGGTCAAGAAGAGAAATAATTGCAGTTAGAAATGCAACAATAGCACAGAACAAGGAAAAACTAGGGTTGCATAAATTGGAACAGTGGTACAGGATACAGAAAAATAGATGATGATTTGGTTTAGGACCTGAGCTCCGTAAAAGACAGAAGAAGAAGGTGCCCAACCCCCTGATATAGGGGATTATGTATATTTGCTTAACTGAGCTCCGTAAAAGACAGAAGAAGAAGGTGCTAAGACACCTGATGGAGGGGGTTATGTATATTTGCTTAACTGAGCTCTGTACAAGGCAGAAGAAGAAGGTGCTAAGACACCTGATGGAGGGGGTTATGTATATTTGCTTAACTGAGCTCTGTAGAAGGCAGAAGAAGAAGGTACCCATGCCCCCTGATGGAAGTGATAATGTATATTTACTTAACTGAGCTGGCAGACACTACTTCATGGGCATGTTTCCACTGAATGCCTTCTACCTGATGATCTGCATCAACTTCCTGCTGTGTCTGCTGTGCTTGTGGATGGCCACAGTGGACGCTAAAGACATGTTTGGTGCCTTGTTAGTGCTTCAAGCTATCGGTAAGTCTGTGTTCGAACCTCCGTCTCACTGATTCCTCACAGGAATTAGTCTTCCATCTTCAAACTCCTTTCTGTTAGAACTACATGCCAAAGTGGTCATCTGAAACACCACAGCGTGTGATGTGATTTGGTTTTAATCATGAATCACTTTCATTGAACATGGATGCCTCCATCCGTGCTCAGTCTCCTGCTATAAATTGCACAAGGAGAATCTCAGCACAGTGCACAAACTGTAGCACCCGTGAGGATTCAAATGTGTGTGTACCAGAACCAGAGATGCTGTATTCTTGTTATGGGTAGGTTTTCTGATTTTGAAAGTTAGCCTGGGCAGTGACGTATTTGACTAGCTCTGTTTGGTTTCCCGCTGCTGAGGTGACTTATAACATGCACATAGGTCCTCCAAGTTTTAGGCTCTTTCCTGAAAAGGCTTGATGTCATATTCACACCCCTAGGATCAGGGAGATTTTGCCATTAACAAAAGTAAAGGGCCTATCTACACAGCTTAATGTGCATACGTTGCTGGATCCATATTTGTACAGACCAACCAGCACTGGGTGGCTGATGTGGTCAGTATCATGTCGGCCGCCTTGACTTCCCCAGACATTTCCTGGTACCCACTTTAAACTGGGTCAGCCTGGGAGCCCAGGTCCATTTTTAGAATCCACCAGATATGGATTTAAACCCAGGACCTCTGGGCCAGCAAGCCAGCATCTAGTGGCTTCCGTGGCTCCTCTCCTTGCTTTTATTATTTTAGAATGTACAATCTGTGCCGTGATCACACAAGGTCTGCGTGAGCTGGAGGTGAACATCATAACCTGTGTGTCACTCTAACACCTTCCCCCTTTAAAATATGTAGTTTGTCACTTTAATGTCTTCACAGTTGTGTTCTATTCTTTATATTTTATATTGATTGATTGATTGATTTAGGAACCGACATCACAGCATTCAGGGCATTCCCATAAGCACTCCGTCCTCATCCTCAGCAGCCAGCGAAGAGTTCCAACACCAATAGTTCCAGTAGCAATCTGATTATATGTCCGTTTTGCCTTTCCTCTTAGCGTCGAGCGTTGGCCAGATCCCCTCGTCACTCCTCACTGCCTCATTCTTGCCAGACTATGGTGATCCATTTGCTCCTCCGAGGTGTACACGTGCTCCCACAAGGCCGCAACCACGTCTGCCTTGTCATGCATCAATACTCCACCAAGTTTTGCCGAGCCAGCCAATCTGTCCGCCTGTTCATTCCCCAGCACACCGGCATGCCCCGGAGAAAAGATCCAGGTGATGCTTGCCACCCGTGACCTCCGAAGCGAAGCAAGCCACTCTGCACGAAGCCTGCCTGTCCTCACCCTCCTCAGCATGCTTTCTGAGTCAGTTACAATCACGATGTGTGTATGTATCGTGTTCTCCATCCAGCGGAAAGCTGCACTGACCGCCTCCACCTCCATTCTTAAGCTAGATGTTGTGGTATCATACGCCAGGCTCTCCTGCACCAAACGTCGACCATTAGCTTTTGCTAAGAATCCCCAGGCACTTCTCCTACCTCTCAACACCGAACCATCTGTGTAGATAATCACATCACCCGGGCGAGCATTATCCTGAATTAGTTGCTGGATTTCCACTTCCGTGGCCCCTGCTGGCCACTCCCTGCACTCCCGGCCTAATGTGATTATAACTCTGCACAAGTCTGACTGCTCCGCAGGCACTCTGACCCACTCCTCTCCTTGCCTAATGTTCTCCAAGATGCACACCTGTCTAATCGTATCCTCCGCCTGAGCCATCCATGATTTCCCTCTTATCAGTCTCTGACCCTTAACTGCGTCCAGCGCCTCATGCAACGGGTGATCTGTGTCTGCAGCTACTCTGAGGTATGCCTTCGCCTGCATCACCTTGAGCCTACCAGCAACAGTCGGCAGACCAAGGATGTAACGCATACACACTACTGGGGTGTCTCTGGTGCATCCCAGAATGACCCGCATAGCTTCGTTCTGTATGCGCTCTAATTTCACCAGCTGACTCTTTGAGACAGTGAGCAGTCCTAGTCCATAATCAATCACTGAGAGGATCAAGTGCTCGTATAGTGTGAAGAGCATTCTGTGCTCTGTGTCCATTGCAGCCATAGTTTTAAGTGCATTGAGTCCCTTTTGAGATCTTGTCACAACCGTCTCCACATGGTCCTTGAAGGACAGAGTCCTGTCAAATGTGATTCCCAGATACTTCAGTTTGTTCTCTCTGTTGACACTTCTGCCATCTATCGTGAGGCTTGGGACATCAGCTCTCACAATCCTGTTGTTCAGAGAGCACCACAAAACAGCCACCTTTTCCAGGTGGATGACAGCACTCATTTCAGTGCACCAATCGATCACTTTGTCTACTGTTGCCTGTGGCTCATGGGCTGTTTGCTCCCTATCTCTCCCCTGCCTATATGCAAGAATATCATCTGCAAATGTTAGTATCCTTCCAACCCCTGGTGCTTCTAGGTTTGCAATCTTGCTCGTATACACGTTAAAGAGCACCGGTGAGATTGCAGATCCCTGTGGCAGTCCCGGGGTTAAAATATGTGGCTCTGAGGTCCATGCACCCAGACGGAGAGCAACCCGACGAGAATGCAGGACGGCTGCTATCCAGTTCACCAACCAGAGATTGACCCCCTTCTCCATCAGTGCGGTCATCAAAATATCATAGCGAACTCTGTTGTGCGCATCCTCGAGATCAAGCGCTGCCGCCATCGTTGTCTGACTACTCTGGAACCCCTCATAGACGTCAAAGGCAAAAGTGGCTGCATTTGACCAGGTATCTTTTCCTGGCCTGTAGCTCCCCAGGCCTCTTGGAAGAAGCTTCCCCCATTCCAAAAACTCTTGCAGCTTGACAGCGACCATCTTCTCTAGATCCTTCCCAAATGTATTATGAAGGATGATGATCCTTCTTCTTCTTCTTTGCGTTCATTCGGAGTGTTTTTTCAGATGTGATTGCGGTGTGTCTGGTTAGGCACCCTTGGGTCGAAACCCTTAGGCCAACACATCCGACTTTTAGCGTGCATTTTTGACCAGGTTAGCATTCCTGGGCGACTCTCACTTTTGTGGTACTGTCCACCTCCCAGCTGGTCAAGTTGGAACAGTCGAAGACTGCATGGTCATCCCTCAAATGAAGGCAGAGACAGTCCATAGCATTTTCCGCCATCCTGGGTGGCTTCCATAATTGCAGAGCCGACACATAACGCTCTGGTGCTGGGCTCACCGAGGGAATCGTCACGTCCTGCTCATGACTGCTTTAATTCCTCAATATATTGGGCATTTCATTCGTCCCGGGCCGTTCCCGCACAAACCAGACAGGTCTGCAGATGGTATCCACTCAGCGAGTTTTCGGACATGTGCTTGTCGTTGCGCCCGTCAGAGCTGATACAGGCACGACAGACATTCGGAAAACTACCTAGTCAGAGCTGTTCCGAACAAGAGCGGCATTCGGAAACTAGGTAGTCAGAGCTGTTCCTAACACGAGAGACATTCGGACGAGACATTTCACTCGGACGTAAATGCGTAGTGCCAATTTTTAATTTGCCACCCGTAGGACGGCACTTCCGACTTCAGCAGGCATTTTTTAATGAGGTTAGCCTTCCTCGGGTTTCGAGGCACGTGTGACATGTTTGATTGAGTTGCCAGGGGACCTAGTTTGTAGTGTTCTCTGGAGATATATCTTGAATAATAAATACCAAGATAAAGGATATGATTTAGCACGTTTTGTCTAGAGGTCACTCAAATGAGCTAATCATTCCCACAATAGCCTTTTTGGAGAACCATTTTCTTTGGCTCAAACCCCCACTGTGAGACCACTATGTATCTACACAGAAATTTATATAAGAAGGAAAAGGTTTCCCCTAAGACCCAAGGGAGATCTGGACTCTTCGCCTCTGTACAACTGAGGATCCATCTCTCTCATTATAATGTTGCCAGTGTGCTATTCGTCCGTCACATTTAGATCTACCTTATTTATTTTGTCAGTGTGACCTATATCAGGTTGTCCCATTTCTTTGGGATTGTAGAACTCAATTATATGTAGGCAAACAAACTTCAACAATAACTGTACATTACATCTGTTGGACAAGACATCTACATGACAGTTTCTTGACAAAAGTGGGACGTACATTCACAAGGAATTGTGTACACCAGCCATTGTACAAGACTTACATCATACGAGATACTTGACAACATCTATACAAGACTTTTCACAATATGTATAACCAACCACAGCACTTAAGACAGTCACCAGAGACAACACTTGACAGCAACTGTACAAGAAATTCACTGGGGACATGTACTTGAAACACTGGTTCAATCATACTGTTTATTGAGCTGATGGTGAGTCTAGTGATGACCATTGTTCATCCCATTTGTCATGTCAACACCTCAACAGGGTACATACAAAATGTACAAATATGCTAACATGCATGCAGATAAACATGATACAACACTCCTACACCCTCCTCCAGCTAATAACTCTCCTCCGCCTCTCCTCTCTAATCACCACTACACCATTCCGTTACAGTATCAGTCTATATCATCACTTCCTGTCTCTTGGGAATTTAGGAAATCCTATCCATGGCAACTCAAGGAAGAAACTACTGTTCTGGGTCTGTTGAATCCTTTTATCATCAGCATGGATGTTGGACTAGCTCCAGTTAGCAGCTTTCCCATAATAAGCTTCATGGCAGATTCATTCCTCTTGAAGACAAGATTTGGTATGATGATATGGTACTGCATCTCACGTTTGATCAGGCTGTTAGTGAAGGCTGTCACTGGGTACTTCAATAATGACACACTTAATGTCCCATACATTGCAGCTATTCACTTAGCCAGATCAACTTCCCTACTGTTCAATCACATTCTTCAAGAATCACTGTGTGAGCATCCGGCTGGATATTTTCTAAGTTTAGTCTTAGATAAACAAACACTCCAAGCTACCCCACAGTTCTCCATGAATGTGGTTCATAGAACAAGATTTGATGTTAGTCTCAGTTGATCCCTGACTGACTCAAGATCACTGAAGTCATCAGAACTATTTTTCTCCCTTATTTATATCCAGCTGTTTGAGAGCTGAGCTGAAAGTCTCTAAGAAATTCCCATATTGTGGGTTCTAGAAGATTTCACTTATAGAGAGTTGGTTCTGGATTCTGGGACTACTGGTTAGTTTTCCCAGATGATATATGGATGCCTCTCCTCCATCCTCCTGTTCTCTGTTGATATATAGAATGGCACAACATCTCTTCACATGTGTTAAAAGATGATGTTATCATACATTAACATACACAGATGGAGATGGGGAAGGTTAAGGTTGATGATGTAGTGAATTTCACTCTGATGTACTGTGGTAATCACAAGACCATATGCTGAGACAGGGTAGCTTAACACAATTACAAGCATTTATGTGGTCTAAGTTCCACCATGTTTGAACCACAGTAGACCTGGGCACAAGGAGGACCAGACCCAGTACAGCAATCATTGTGACATAGCAACATGGGACAGGCATTGTGAAGGGAAATGGAAAATAGGCATTTACAACTGCAATATGCATTATGTATTAACTAATGGCATTTACCCAATTAGCAGACCAGACATCCATTTCTATAGCTGTGATGTTGGTGCATGAATGTCCTATTCCATATTCACACAGCAATGCCAGACCTCACCCCTTTTCTCAGACAGACCTGACTCACAGGTACATCATCTTTATCATCATCATGTGCTCTCTCCCCACTGAGTAATGTCCACAGTAGGTAACAGAAGCTCAATTGCATAGCAATGGTTCACATATGCACCAAGCACATATGTGGAAAAACATGTTTAGTCCTTGTAAATTTGCATGAGCCATACATTATATTCAGCCAACTAAGACACAGGTTCACACACCTGTGGTTCTCTTAGGAACTAGTTTATATGAACCATCCAACAGTAGAGGTAACAGTGTAATACTTCAAAGAGAAATTATAGTAATTCTCTTGAGCTTATAGCGACCAGGCATCACATGGACTTAGCAATTCTGGCGTGCCACATACAACCTGTTTACAGATGGATATGAAGCATCTTTCCTTCCACTAGATGTGAGAGGCTATTTATTAAATCACCAACTCACTCACTCCATCATTCTCTGCGTTTTACAAAGGAACGTGTACATGTTTACATCACTCATTCCCATTCAGACTGCCATTTGTTAACTCGCACGAGAGCAAAGGTACAGTTGATTTAAGAATAAGTCATCCTAGGCATGAAGAATGCACAAGGGGTTTGGGTTTGCGAATTTGCCTGAGTGCGTTATACATTCATCAAGCATACGCAACCAGTCACAACAAGGGATTGATATGCACTTGGAGTATACAGCGTGAAAGACATGTCAAGGTTGAAGAAGCAGTATTCAGAATACTGGCGCACAGAAGTTAGGTTTTCCACTTTCACATTTTATTCATAAAATACTCTTATATCCTTCTCTTTCGTTCACTAGGTCTAGCCACAACATTAAAGTATGTTTTAAAGTGGTACCTGTTGTCCAGAGAACAATATATTATCAGATCTTTAAAGGCATTGTTGGGTCATCACATCACACTAGCGACCGCTCTTGGTGAAATTCCCGCTTCTACTAATTAGATTTTAAAATATGGCCCAGGGATAGCGTGGGCTCATTACCTATTAGCCAATCAGAAGACAAGCGCATACCGCCGCCTCCCCCAACTCGTTCTGGAACCTACGATCTAATAATAGCCTTTCTATTTGGGATGGTCCCCGTTAAGACTTAAAGTATATTTATGAAATGTGTCGGACTGGAAATGGGGATTCTGTTCCATCACGCTACAGCACGTTAGACTTATTGTTGTGATGTCGCCCACATCTCAGCTGGTCAAGATAGAACGATCATCGACATCATGGTTAACCCTCAAGGGAAGGCAGGGGCAGACCATGGGCCTATCCAAGGCTATCCAAGGAGGCTTCCATAATTGCAGAGCCGGCATATAGTGCTCTGAGACTGGGCTCACCCAAGGAGTTGCCACGTCCTGCTCATGGCTGCTTTAGTTCCTCACTTCCGTGTGTTGAGCATCTTGCTTGCCACTGGTCGCTCAAGCACACACCAGGGACGGTCAGGCTGCGGGCGACAACCACTCGGTAAGCTTTTGCTTTTGACTTCGGACCACGCATTGGATTCGCTAGCCGTGCATTCCATTTCGTGTTATTGAGACGTTTTTTCACTTTTGTCTACACTCTATGAGTTAGATACAGACAGTTTTTGTAGCCATTTCATTCGACTGTGACACTTTCTGCATTTTTATTCTTGCTCACGAGGTAGGCTACATGTGCTGACGGCTCAGCGACTTACCTTCGTGCAGCAGTGAACGAGAAACGGCCAGGCCCTCTCATCCGGGGATCTCTCATATCCCCCAGCTGAGAGCCTTCGAACAAGTATCAGAACTGGGCATGTAGCGTGCTCAGTATCCCACATCTATTTTTCGGTAGGTGGGTATCGGCCAGGCTCTCACGGGTTTGTGGCTTAGAGGCCTTTAGCCTAAACCCTCGACAGACAGCCTTAGAGTATTGTCCGGACCAAGAACTTCTGCCTGTGTGTGCCTGATTTTAGACTTTTGACTGCTATCCTCAGTCTACCTGCAGAGCAGCAGGTTGTGTCTCTCTTAGTCTGGCCCCTATCCCATAAGCTGTCCGATATGTAGTTTTCATCCATCGGCAAGCACATGGGGTCGATGGGACACGCAAGCTCCCCCACCACAACAAGGTGGAGACACATCAGGGGAGGGATGATGATCCTAAAGCCGCTAAGTTCTTTTGTGTGGGTGGGGGTGGGTGGGTTTGTGTTTTTTGTTTGTTTTGTTTGTATGCTGAAGGAGGCTTTGGCCGCAACATCCATTTTGTTACTCGTGATCATGTTCTAGTAAAGTTTACTGTATCTACTTCTCATTTTTGGGTGATTTATTCATGGTATTATTATTGTTGTTATTATGTAATATTATATTTGGACATAGAAGTGCAATCGGGAGGGTACAAGCCTTATCCTGGTGCGAGCAAATGCAACCTAAAAACTAAATATTGTTGCAGGGCAGACCAGGCCTTAAGCCTTGGTCAGCAACTGGTATAGGATCAAAGCTCTGACAGGTAGACAGAGTATTGCTTTCCTTATCCAGCAGATACTGCAGCTTGTCTTGTTCCAGATGTATAGGTGTTACCTTTCCTCTGGAGTAAACCAGGCAGGTCAAGAGAGGGATCATGCTGCATGGGCAGCACATGGTCTCTACAATTCAGCCCAGGCTTTGTGTTATTATTTAAGCACAGTGTAACAAACTGTCGTCTGTCAAGATGGCCAGGTGTCAGTAAAGTATTATTATATCTGAGTCATTGAAGAAAGTGTTGCTTGTTTCTGTTATCAGTGCTGACAATGTTGCTTGGTTCTGTCCTCAGTACTGACAGTGTGTGAAATCTCACTACACAACACAGATCTGTACTCCACTTCCCGCCTGCAGTTGACCAGCGTTACTGCCAGTTACACCATTCACCGCCTGCACGTGGCCGAGAAGATCTCACGCAAGGCAACCATCGCCTCTTCTGCTGTCCACGTAGCCAAATCATTAGCCAGCGCCATGTCTCTGATCATTGATCGCGACAATGGGGAGATCACTTTCCTGGAGATGGCAGCACTGGGACTCGTCACCTATGTTGTGCTGTCAGTTTTTGTGTATGGTGGACTGGGAGACAAATCTGGGTTTGAAGTAAGTCTGCCTTTCTTTCTCTCCTTGTGGCCTCTAAGGATCATGTTTGAATGTCTTATCTTTCTAAAGAATGTATTCCCTTAGTAAATTCTAACAGAGAAGCCAGTTGATTGCACAATGTATTGCCTGTCATACTTCACTGCATCTCATCAGGTGCTTACTGCAGACCACATTACCTTACAGAATAGCATGAGCTTGACCCTCGAACTATATTAGTGATTATGTGTTTTGAGTATTTCAGTCAAAGTATAATTCGCTTCAAATGATATATAACTCTTATTTTTATTATTTAAAATGTATTATTTGAGGAGTAACATGTACTTGTCTTTGTTTTTGTCTGCATGCCCCCTCTGCAGTGTCCCCACCTTACCAAGGTAAGTTTAGTGTTCCGGTGATCCCAAGAATTATACCGACATTAGCTTAGCTACTGGTAGGGTCTCCCATGCCTGAAAGGTCAAGGGGTAGGGACCAGACGAAGAGACACACAAACCTGCTGCTTTGTAGGTAGACTGGGGACAAAAAAAGGCTAGGGAGAGCACACACGGAAAATGCTGGTTAAGTCAGATGTACTGAGCTACAGGCTTGATGAAACAGTGCAACATAATTCAATAAGTCTCTGTCAGCATCCACTGTTTCATAGTGGTTGACGTGCTATCAGAACAGTGGTCTGGGTTCAAAACCCAGCCGTGGCTGGATTCTTCTTGACCAGTACACACAGCTCTCGGGCTGACCTTGCTTCATGAGAATGGTTCCAGATTATTTTTGGAATTGTTTAACATGATGCCAGATGAAAAGGATGTCTACAGAACATGATGCCAGATAAACATGATGTCTATAGAATATGATGGCAAATGAATATGATGGCAAATGAACATGATGTCTGCAGTACATGATGCCAGCTGATTGGGCTGTATTCTGATGCATCCACAGGGATTGTATTAAAAGTCTGTACAGCTGGCAGCAGGTGTTGCTTGCTGTCACTGACATGGTTGCCGGTTAGTACTGTTTAATTAGTAGAAAAATAAAGGGGTTATAGGTAATACGATCAACTTCATTGCACCGTGTCTTATCCCACCTTGTCTGGTCTGTCTCAGCATATTAGCTAAATGCCTGCTGAAAGAACCACACTGAGCACAAAGTCCATAGCTCCAGTGATAACCCTCAAGGTTATATGAAAAAAATTCCTAGAAGAACCAAATGACAGACCGTTTGAAAACGAGGCGGACAGCTTAATCTTCTTGCTTACGGAAACCTCTGTTTAAATTAAAAGTAGTTTATATAGATATATATATATAACACCAGGTGTATACAACCACACACACCCACAAACACATACTATATTGACCTAGCTTTATTTTGAATAAAACAATAGGACAGCACACTCACTGCTCGGTTTTCTCTTGCTGAGTGCCTCATTGTTTCTGTCACCATGAATCATTGCATATAGACATATTTCAAGCGAACGAAAGAAGAAGAAGAATCATTGCATTTCTAAATGTAATGTGTTGCCTCCCTTTGACCTATCAACAGTTGTCTTTCCATGCCAAGTTCACAATGTTCAGTAATAGCATTGTAGGAAGGTAGAGGTTATGGTCGTCTCAGAGAAGAAGAAAAAATACAGGTAAATGGGAATATTTTAAACACCTTGTGGCATACTGGGTATATGGTGCCCTCCCCATATTTGATTGACCCTCGGCGGTGGTGTGTGTGTGTTCAGTAAAACTCTAGCCGTCTTTACTTCCTGATATATATTTGTGGCTTGGTCAGTCTTGGGAGTCCAGATTTTATTTTTGCAAATCTGCTCGACACGACCTCCCGGCCAGCAGGCAAGCATGCTAGCCACTACACCACTGTGAATCCTTCAGTATTCAAGTTGTTTATAAAATGTAATGTAGTCCTTTTTTTCTAATTTCACTGAGCGGTTTTTTTTTTTGCACACACATTGGAAATTGTTGTTAAGACAACTGTTTCCAGCCGTTCCCATGGAGATATGGTTGATGCTGTAGTTGTGTGCAGTTGAGGGTGTGCAATCTCATAGTCAACAGATTACTTAACTTGAATGTTTCCAGCTGTTTCCATGGAGACATGGCTGATGCTATAGTTTGTGTATTTTCTCATTGCCATTAGATTGCTGGTCAGTTGTTGATGCTGCTTGTGGCCCTGGCTGTCAACAGTCATCATTTCCTGCTGCCGTTGTCCATGCTGATGTTCCAGGGTTCTGCATCCTACACAAATGTCATTGGTATGCTTTATGTGCTGTTGTGGTTTAGCATTACATTGTAGGAAGGTAGAGATTATGGTCGTCTCAGAGAAGAAAAAAAAATACAGGTAAATGGGAATATTTTAAACAAGTGGGTCGGTACAACTATCTCGGAGCAGTCATAACATCTGATGGGAGGTGCCTTGAAGAGATTTGTTATGGCAAAATTAGCCTTTTGCAAGATGGAGAACACTGTCAAAAACTGTCATCCACTGCCTAAATTACCTTGCAATGTAGGTCAGGGGGTCTTGAGCCTGAGGAATTAAGGCCGCCTGGCTAGTGCAGTCGCAGCGAATTGTGCAGGTTAGGATTGTCTTTTTGCCCCCGACAGAAAAGAAATCTACACCTTACCGGGGATTCGAACCCGAGTTTCCGGAAGGAGAACCCAGTGTTCTTAGCCACTCGGCCAGCCGCTCTCCGATGGAGAACACACTGACCAATAAAAAGATGTCAGTTGCAACAATAAAAAAAAGAGTGAAGTGCTACATAGAGCCTGTGCTTTTGTATAGATGTGAAATATGGACAATGAGCAGACAAACTGAAACACATTAAGTGGAGATGTGGGGTTTCTGAGTGGAAGGTGGTGGGTAAGGTAAAGAAAGATTTGAAAACAGCCGAAAAGGAAAAGACTTAGTCATACTGAAACCCACAAGAAAATTGAAGAATGAGATGAACATAATGTGAAGAGAAAGCACAGATTAGGAGAAAATAATGTGAAGAGAAAGCAAAGATAGGAGAAAATAATGTGAAGAGAAAGCAAAGATTAGGAGAAATGATGTGAAGAGAAAGCAAAGATTAGGAGACATAATGTGAAGAGAAAGCAAAGATTAGGAGAAATTATGTGAAGAGAAAGCAAAGATTAGGAGAAATGATGTGAAGAGAAAGCAAAGATTAGGAGAAATGATGTGAAGAGAAAGCAAAGACATGTAGGGGAAACAATGTAGAGAAAATACACAGATTATGAGAAAATAAATTGAAGAGACAGCACGGATTATAAGGCCGTAGAGAAGACATCAATAGAATTAATCAATACAATACAAACAATAAGTCAGTTCTAGCACGGGCTGACTGCTATTGAGGTCAGTGTGATTGTTTCTGCAACAGTTTAGAACATTTTAATGTCATAAAACATAGCTAAACTGCTGGCAGCAGTGGTAGTCATCACTGACAGCCTTTGACTTCTGCTGGGAGAGACTGACCACTTCTGGGCATGTCCTGTGTGCAGTGACATTGATTTTTCAAGGTTATCGCAATCATTAAGTCCTAGGCATACTCTGTAATTCAGGTGTAACCTGCGACGTGCTTCCCTTGCTTTCTCCTTCGCTGCCTGTAACTGCCATGTCAGAAATTAGTTTAGGGAGTCGTGTATTATTGATTATTGCACATTTTGCATGCATTTATAATGTATATATTGTTTCTGTTGTTGTCATAGATTAGCTTCATAAGTGATGTGTGAATGAAATAATGTATTCTTCATTTCTCTGAAATGTTTGTTTCGGACATAGTGTTGTGCCTGTTTACAGCATAGCTGCGATATTTTGACCTTTCAGCTGAGACTTCCAACCTCTTCAGGCATATGTTGACGGGTTAGCCTTCAGGTGAAATAATGTATTAGAGCAGAGAGATGAGAAGGGCAGAATGTCAGACAGGCCTACGTGCCCGATTCTTAACCCTTTGAAAATAAATTTTGTTCTTTCATTCTCCAGTGCCTGATTTCTGAGTTGTGGATGAAAAATTGTCATTCTAAAGAGACATTAAAGGCTTTGGTCAAAAGAAACACGACAGTTGTATGGGGATTCAAGTAAAGTTGATACAGGAAACAATTAAGGCGGTTGTACAAATTGATGTAGTAGAATTAAGTGATTGTCTAGCCAAGTTACGCTGTGTTATTTTATAATCATTCATCCATGTGCATCTGTTTATCTCAGGTTTGTGGTGCATGCTGGGAGGAGGCCTGGTGCTGTTGTACAGTCGAACAATCAGCTCTGTACACACGAGACAAGTGCTCAAGCTGGCTCTGATCCTCGGGGTTATGGGAATTGTCATCATCATCATCCACCCACCACTTTCATTTTCTGCGTAAGTTCACAGTCTTGTCCTGTGGTCCTGTACTGCTCACAGCAATTAATGCTCTTTCATCATCCATGCATTCTGACATCTCATAACAAGAGTGACCTTTCCCTGGCTGCCATTGTTCAGAGCCATAGAGTTGTCTAGTTGTAGGCCAGCTGGCTGTGATATAAATAGCTTGTGTTTCAGATCTCTGGTCATCACCATCATCATTCGCATTTGCGAGCACTATCAAGACAAGTCACCTGAACAAGTCAAGAAGCCTGATGCGGGGGGAAATGGCACGTGGCAAGAACACCAAAAGATACGTTGCAATCAAGATGTGCAGCGTGGGATCTGACAAGACTGTTAAGAAGACGAACATGGAGAGCCTACCTGCGAGCTGCAAAGAACCTGAAAATACAGTCACTACTGAAGCTACCTCGAGGAAGATCGACGACAGCCCACCACAGAGAAGAGCCAAGACAGCTGTGAAGGAGGAGGAGAAAGACACCAGAGTCTGAAACACTGACTCAAAAACAGTCTGATGGGTTGTCAAGCAGATTCAAGTGGAGCTGTCAGACGCAGAAATCCTCAAGCAGCTGCAGGAAGAGAATCTCAACATCAGAATATTGAAGGTGGAGCGGATCCTGACATACTCAAAGATCCCTATGACGCTGGTGGTGGTGACAACTGAAGGCAGCGAGATACCACACCAGGTATCGATCAACCAGAAACTACAACAGCCCGAAGGATTCATACCAAGAATCACGCAATGTTCCAGATGCCAGAGGGCCAGCCACAGCAGAGCAACATGTCACAGTAAGACAGAGACCTGCCGATACTGCGCCGATCACCATGACTTCAAGGAGTGTCCGCTGGCCAAGTTGGACACGGACTTCCGAGCACCCAACAGCAAAAGAAAGTGCCCCAACTGCCTGGGCAAACATGAAGCAAGATACTTGGGCTGTCCATACCTCCAAAGACACAGAGACGTGCTAAAGATTGCCATCACTATAAAGACACCATTTAAAGACGCTAGACGGAGGTGCGAGAGAGCCACGTGCATCTCGCAAGTGGAAAAAGCTCAACTGCAAGACCAGATAGATGAGCTAAATAAACAAATCAAGCTACTCCAAACACCGACACCGAACAACAACAGTGAAAAGCTGCTTGCTGAAATAAAAGACATCCAGCAAAATATCAAAAAATAGGTAGAGCAATTGATACAGACGACAAAGAAGAATGAAGAGATCCTACGAGACATCAAGGCGGAGAGAGAATTGCAAAAAGCCGAAATGGAACTTTTCCAAAACAAACCAACAGAAACCATACAAGAAATCAAAGAGAAACCGCAAGATGAAAACCAACAAGAGACCGAGCCTGACCCGCAAGCCAAAGCCAGCAGCCCAACCACGACGCTCGAGAAATGCAAGAGGAAACCAATATCCCGCCAAACCTCTGAAGAAAACATAGAGGAGTACCATGATGACGACACAGTGAACCCACCACCACTTACCTCGGAGGAGCTCCTCGAGGAGAGTGCAAAAGAGGAACTCAGGCGTCAAGAATTCAGAAGAAAGAGAGAACAAGAAACCAAGGCACTGCCAGACACCTGTGAAATACCCAGATATATATACTATGACGAACACGACAAACCGTTCTATGTAGAAGACGGAAAGACGATCCCATGGCTGACCATAGAAGAAGAAATGGAAAGACAGCAGAAGCTCAAAATCAAGAGAGAACAAAAACACAAGGAAGAAAATGCAAACATCGAAAAGCTCCTAAAGGCAATACACAAAAAAGGAGGCAAAAAGACCAAATAAACAGTCCTTATAAGGACCACAACAAGCCAAGCAAAACGCCCCAGGAGCCATCACTGACAACAGACACCACCAGAGGAGACGGACCCTAAGAAAAGCTTGCCGGCCAACGAATCCCCTAGCTGACGTCACAGGCATAAACTTTGCAAACTGATAAGCCAGCTAACACTGGCGCAGAAAAACTTAACAAAGTTATTCCACACCATGAACCACCACAACTATAACCAACGCCACTGAGGCAGTTTTTGTCTATAAATCGGAATCGGAATCTCTGGATATCCAAGTGGGCTAACCTTGCTATAGCATGAGAAATCCATTCATAGGTATTTATTGATACTCATACAAGTGGAGGAAAGAAACGGAGTTCAGAGATCTTATGTCCAATTATAGGCCACATCAAGTTAGTGGCATGTCCTTTTACAGGACGTGGCAATCAACACCAGCATGTTTTGGCTGATTGTGATGTTCAAGGCAATTTTACGGTCTCCATGGCAAGGGCTTACGGACATGATTCGTAAGCTCGCTTACCTCCGTTTGAAACACAGCTGCGACCGATTTGGCAGTAGAACGCATTGTGCTGGGTTTTAACATGTTGGTATGGGAGCCGGTCATTCAGAAATCAATGGCAAACTACTGAGCGTAAACTTGCCAAGACATCAACAAAAGCAGTAAAATGCTGGTGTGACAGCGATGTCCTGTAAATAGGATATACAAAAACAAAAGCTTGCCATTGCTTTCTAAACGACTGAGACTCATACGTTGGGAAAATCCTCATACGGTGATCTGCTTCAAATCGCCTGTGGCTGATTTCAGAGCCGGGATGTGGGATTGTGAAACTTGGTTCACTGGCCTGAAACCCCAGATGTTGGCTGTAGGCTAGACAGGAGTGTAGAAATAAGTTGTGTTTCACATCTCTGGATGTTTGAGGAATGAACCTGGCTATAGCATGAGGAATACATTCATAGGTCTTGTTTGGCACTCGTAGAAGTAGACAACAGAAGTCGAGTTCAGAGAGTTGTGGTCTGATTGTAGGCCAGGTAGCTGCCATAGACAGAAGAGAAATCTGGACTACCACAGGAAACAACCACATAACATGACACAACAACGACAACATAACATGACACAACAATGACAACATAACATGACACAACAATGACAACATAACATGACACAACAACTACAACATAACATGACACAACAACGACAACATAACATGACACAACAACGACAACATAACATGAAACAACAACGTACGTTAAGATCCAGTGGAGAGAAGTCCAGTACAAGAATATGTACATACCTTGTAAGGACCCCAAAGTCAGGTATCTAACGCACATTAAGATCCTGTTGAGAAGTCCAGTACAAGAATGTGTACATACCTTGTAAGGACCCCAAAGTCAGGTATCTAACGCACATTAAGATCCTGGAGAGAAGTCCAGTACCAGAATGTGTACATACCTTGTAAGGACCCCAAAGTCAGGTATCTACATGTGTTTACGCTGGTTGTTTCTCCGCAGGAACTCAACACCCTTTTTTTAAATTGTCTATTGTCTTGTACGCGGCCTGTTTTTTAAACCTGTTCATGTCCAAGGAGATACATTTGGCTACAGCATGAGACATCCATTCATTGGCATTAGTTGGCACTCGTTGAAGTAGAGTTCAGAGGACACACAAGACAATATAAAATTTGAAAGCTTTAGTGTGAAGCACTGAGATTTGAGCCTGCTGCCTGAAAATAATGAAAGTGTCTCACAGCAAGATACTTCTAGCATGGCCAACTAGACACCCCCAGCAGAGTTGTGTGATCTCTGTTTTCCTCTACTTCTCATGCCAATCTGTACCTGGAAATGTGTTTATGCTGCTGTTTCTGTGGCATTAGTCATTCCTGTATCAGTGTTACCTTTTCTCTGGAGTAAACTAGGCAGGCCGAGAGAGGGATCATGCTGCATGGGCAACACATGGTCTCTAAATTCAGCCCAGGCTTAGTGTTATGGAGAGGTATAACTCCATTTTACAGTCAAGACAGCCAGGTCTCCGTGAGTCTCCGTGGTGAAGTGGTCAAGCCGTTTGACTCGGGCTCCTAAGGTTGTGGGGTTCGATTCCAGGCCGCACCCTTCTGTTTATGAGTGAAATTTTTCGGAGACTCCTGTGGGTTGTCGCTAGAGCTACAGAGTTTGTGCTTTGTGTGACGTTTTCCGCGCTGTGGAAAGAGATCAAGCCATATGGGATAAAACCCGGTGTGAGGAAGTCAACCTGTTGACTTTTAAGCGACTTTTTTTTTAAGACGGCCAGGTGCCAGTCTGTCAGTCAGTCAGTGATTCCCTAGTCATTGGTCATCTGGCAGTCAGGCGAGACAGCTTGTCTGTGGTCCGTACAGTTAAGACAACATGTGTGGGTGGATGATTGGTTATAGAGTGGCTGGTTGGTTGTAGGACAATTGTTTGATTATTTGGGTGGGTAGGTGGTTAGTGAAGTTGATGGTTGGTTGTAGGAAAGTTGTTTGATCAGTTGCTGGTTGGTTGGTTAGACAGTGAGTGGTTGGTAAGTATAGTGGATGGTTAGATGGTTGGTTGTAGGAAAGTTGTTTGATCAGTTGCTGGTTGGTTGGTTAGACAGTGAGTGGTTGGTAAGTATAGTGGATGGTTAGATGGTTGGTTGGTTAGGGGGTGAGTGTTTTGTAAGGATAGTGCATAGTTTGATGTTTGTTTGTTAGTAGGATGGTTGGTTGGTCATAAGGTGGTTGGTTGTTTAGTGGAGTGGATGGTTGGTTGTATAGTTAGGGAGTGAGGGGTTGGTGAGTAGGGTGGATAGTTAGTTATATGATTTGTTAGTAGGGTGATTGGTTAGTTGACTATGGGGTGGTTGGTTGTTTAGTGGAGCAGATGATTGGTTGGTTAGAGGGTGAGTGGTTGGTAAGTAGAGAGGATGGTAAGATGGTTGGTTGGTTAGTAGGGTAGTTGATGGGTTGTTGATAGGGTGCTTGCTTGGTTGTATAAGTAAATAAAAAAATGTTGTGTTTGTTCACATATACTAAACTAAAATATTACCCTATAATACTTATTTGCTCCAGAGTAGAAGAGAAAATGGTTTGATTATCTTCCTTAGTTGTTGGTTCTGAACATATTTATAGAAATAAACTTCAGCCAAAAGACACTATTTGTTATCTCGTTCATATTTGCCTTTCAGTTACTCAGTGTTTCAATGGATGGAGATTGTTAGCATCTTCATCTTGGCAGTCATTTTGTCGTTGAAAGTAGAGTTATCACCCCAGATGGTGGTAGTTATCTCCCATGTCCTGGCTGTGTGTCTGGGACTTCGCATTTGTATCTATGTAAGTATAAATGTCATGACAAGGTCAGTAGAGTATATGTTTGTTTCATGGTAATATTCACAGCAGATGAAGGTAGTGGAGTATATGTTTGTTTTATGGTGATGTCACAGTAGATGATGAAAGTAGAAAATGTCTGTCTGACAGAGCTGTCACAGCAGATTACACTAACCACTTAAAAATTTGACAGACTTATGTATACCCATGATGCTGTGTGGTGGGTGGGGGAGGGCGGTAAACCAGGACAGCTTGTTTCTGTTCATATATGCTGAACTGAAATTATATGTGCAGATAATTCTCTGCCTCAGGATAGAATTGGAAAGAAGATAAATCTATGACAGCATTTAGGTGACGACAGTCTGTAACATTTTCGTCACAGGGAACAGCAAACCACATGTGTGAACTCCAGTATTGTCCAAGTGGCTAGGATATTCTCATCCTGCTCTTTGAACTCTCAAATATGTGTTTTTCGCAATCACTAAATAAGAAAACTGGGGCTGTTGACCTCAAACGCTACAGAAAAGTTCTTAGACCATTGTGGATCGAGAAGAAGAGAAATATTACAACGTGACCAGATCTGAACAAGGAAGAGAAATATTACAATTTGACCAGATCCGAACATGGAAGTACACTGGCTTGTAGACAGCCTCATGTCTCGGAAACTGAAATACTTAGGCCAGATGAGACGTCACAGGGGCTTGGAGAGTACAGGGATGGGAGTTGTGGTTCCTGGGAAAAGTGACAGGGATCAACCAGCATGGAGATGGACACAGGACAATGCAGACATCTTGGGGATGAGGGATCACTGCAGGGGACATGGCAAGAGGTCAAGAGGCTTTTTGAGAGTGACATTCTGCACAGGACCTGCCACATGATGATAAGTATTGACACCATTAGACAGATCACGGATATCACACAATGCACTGGATTTGTAGAGTCAATAAATACAATGGCTGGGACGTAAGACATGAATTCAACAGTCATTGCAGCAGTCAGGTGAGATACTTTGAGATGGCTGCTGCATTGGAATACCCAGTGTTGCGAGGATGTCGGACATGATAACATAACATAACGTGAGACTTGTCACCCAACAACTTCTTCTTCTTCTTCTTCTCCTTCAGCCCATATCCCTCATTGGAGCAGATGTACTAAACTAACCCATGCCAAGCCGCCCTGTCTGCTGCTACCTCCTGCAGCTGCCTCCATAAGCTCCCCATATTACTCATCTCTGTCTCCAATTTTCTTCTCCGTCTTTTATGCCTTCCACTATTTTGTTTGCTCCGTGGCTTTCAAAGAAAGGACTGTCTAGCTGTACTACTATTTTTCTTTTTTTTTAAATTCGCATATCCTTTACAGGACATCGCTGTCAACAGCAGCATCTTTCAACTGTCTGTTGATCTCTTGGCAAGATTACACTCAGTAGTTTGCCATTGCTTTCTGAGCGGCCGGCTCAGTTATCCCGCAAGTCACCAGCGGGGGTCGAACCGCTCCCAGCTCTCACCCGCTATGAGACTCTGCGTGATAAACGGGATTACGGAGAAAGTGTTGTAACCCCTCGGCCAGAGAGACTGTACTACTATATTGAAGTATAATTGTATGGAAGGGGACAGAATATACACAGTTGTAAGGAAAGGGACAGAATAATCACAGTTGTATGGCAGGGGACAGAATATACACAGTTGTAAGGCAGGGGACAGAATATACATAGTTGTTATCAGTTATCAGTTGGAGTATCTTCATTGCACTCCGGACATGTCCATAGGTGCTCAGATCCTCCCCCCAGCATGTGCATCAGCGTCCGGTGGCTAATAGTGCCAGTTCTGTGTTGGTTGACGAGGCGCTTTGTTTTCCTGATGTACCTCTCGCGTCTGTCTGTGCCGATTCTTACTCCCAAGTCTTTCATCCTGGACAGCGATGTGGAATCACTGACGTCAAAGTCCTCTGTTCTCGCCATATCTTTGAGGACGTTAATAACATCGGCACGATCCATGGGCTGGCCATCTACAGGGGGTGCAGAGCCAGCCAGTTTGTCAGCTCGTTCATTTCCCTCGACTCCCGCATGTCCCAGGATGAAGATGAAGGTGACTTTACGGACAACAGACTTCCGTAGCAACTCAGTCCACTGTCTACGTACAGATACAGCTTCGACCTTCTAAATCATGCTCATTGAATCACTTAGTACACACACGTTGGTATAATGCTGTGATTTCAGCCATATGAAAGCCTGTGTAACTGCCATCACCTCCATCGTCATGCTGCTCGTGGTCATAGAGTGGCACCACTGGATTCTTGAACGGTTCGGCCCGCTGAACGGGCTGTAAATGCCCACGCACTTCTCTGCTGCTTTACAACAGATCCATCTGTATAGATGAGCACTTCGGGGCTATCTGAGTGTTCATAGATGAGCGCGCTAACCTCTGCATTGACAGCGGCAGGGTTCTGCTCTATGCACCGTCTGTCGAGTGTGATAATGCAGGAGAAAGTGCACTTAAAAGCTGGAGGAACCGGCACCCATTCCTTGCCGGGGTTGATACTGGTAAGACTGCAGACCTGTCTGACGACATCTTCCGCCCGACCCATCCATGACTTGCCCCTCTTTAGCCTGTCACCTTTTTCTCTGAATATAGCTGCTCATCTGCACTTATTGTTAAGTATGCACGAGCTCTCCAGATCTTGATCCTGTGTTCCATTGTCTGGAAGTAAACACAGTTGTAAGGAAAGGGACAGAATAAACACAGTTGTAAAAGGGAAAGGACCCGAAAAAAACCCCCGTTGTAAGGAAAGGGGGCAGAAAACACAGTTGTAAAGGAAGGGGACAGACTAAACACAGTTGTATGGAAGGGGACAGAATAAACACAGTTGTTAAGGGAAGGGACCAGAATAAACACAGTTGATGGAGGGGACAGAATGAAAACAGTTGTAGCGAAGGGGAAAGAATAAACAGTTGTAAGGAAGGGACAGAATAAACAGTTGTACAAGGAAGGGGACAGAATAAAAACAGTTGTACGAGGACAGGGGGGACAGAATAAACACAGAGTAATGGAAGGGGACAGAATAACACAGTTGTAAGGAAGGGGACAGAATAAACACAGTTGTAATGGGAAGGGGACAGAATAAACAGTTGTAAGGAAGGGGACAGAATAAACACAGTTGTAAGGAAGGGGGACAGAATAAACACAGTTGTAAGGGAAGGGGACAGAATAAAACACAGTTGTATGCGAAGGGACAGAATAAACACAGTTGTAAGGAAGGGGACAGAATAAACACAGTTGTAATGGAAGGGGACAGAATAAACACAGTTGTATGGAAGGGGGACAGAATACAACAGTTGTAAGGAAGGGGACAGGAATAAAACACAGTTGTATGGAAGGGGACAGAATAAACACAGTTGTTAAGGAAGGGGACAGAATAAACACAGTTGTATGGGAAGGGGACAGAATAAACACAGTTGTATAGGAAGGGGACCAGAATAACACAGTTGTAATGGAAGGGGACAGAATAAACACAGTTGTAAGGAAGGGGACAGAATAAACACAGTTGTAAGGAAGGGGACAGAATAACACAGTTGTAAGGAAGGGGACAGAATAAACACAGTTGTAAGGAAGGGGACAGAATAAACCAGTTGTTAAGGAAGGGGACAGAATAAACACAGTTGTATGGAAGGGGACAGAATAAACAGTTGTAAGGAAGGGGACAGAATAAACACAGTTGTAAGGAAGGGGACAGAATAAACACAGTTGTAAGGAAGGGGACAGAATAAACACGTTGTAATGAAGGGGACAGAATAAACAGTTGTTAGGAAAGGGGACAGAATAAACACAGTTGTAAGGAAGGGGACAGAATAAACCACAGTTGTATGGAAGGGGACAGAATAAACACAGTTGTAAGGAAGGGGACAGAATAAACACAGTTGTATGGAAGGGGACAAGAATAAACACAGTTGTATTGGAAGGGGACAGAAGTAAACACAGTTGTATGGAAGGGGACAGAATAAACAGTTGTAATGGAAGGGGAACCACAGAACTAAACAATTCTAGTAGCTATGGAAAGTGGGGGACAGAAGAAACCACAGGTTGTAACTCGGAAGGGGACAAGAATAAACACAGTGATTAAGGAGGGTGACAGAAATAAAAACAGTTGTATGGAAAGGGGACAGAATAAACACAGTTTGTATGGAAAGTGGACAGAATAAACACAGTTGTAAGGAAGGGACAGTAATAAACACAGTTGTAAGGAAGGGACAGAATAAAACACAGTTGTATGGAAGGGGGACAGCAGAAATAAACACAGTGTGTAAAGGAATGGGGACCGAATAAACACAGTGCTAAGCGCAAGGGACAGAATAAACACAGTTGTAAGGAAGGGGAAGAAGGTGGACCAGAATAAACACAGTTGTATGGAAGGGGACAGAATAAAAAACACAGTTGTCAAGGAAGGGGACAGAATAAACACAGTTTGTATGGAAGGGGACAGAATAAACAAAGTTCGATGGAAGGGGGACGAAATAACACCAGTTTAAGGAAGGGGACCAGAATAAACACAGTTGTAAGGAAGGGGACAGAATAAACACAGTTGTAAGGAAGGGGACAGAATAAAACACCGTTGTAAGGAAGGAGGACAGAATAACAGTTGTAAGGAATGGGGACAGAATAAACAGTTGTAAGGCACGGGGAAGGAATAACACACAGTGTATGGAAAAGGGGGGGGGACAGAAAAATAAAACAGTTGTAAGGGCAGGGGAAGAATAAACAGTTGTAAGGAAGGGGACAGAATAAAAACAGCTGGTAGGCAGGGGACAGAATAAACAGTTGTAAGGAGGGGAACCGAATAAACACAGTTGTATGGAAGGGGACAGAAAAAAACAGTTGTAAGGAAGAGGGACAGAAGAAACAGTTGTAAGGAAGGGACAAGATACACAGTTGTAAGGCAAGGGGACAGTAATAAACAGTTGTAAGGAAGTGGGACAGATAAACAGTTGTAAGGAAGGGGACAGAATAACCAGTTGTAATGGAAGGGACAGAATTAAACACAGTTGTGAAGGAGGGGACAGAATAAACACCGTTGTAAGGAAGGGGACGAGAATAACACAGTTGTAAGGAAGGGGACAGAATAAACACAGTTGTAAGGAGGGGGACAGAATAAAACAGTTTTTAAGGAAGGGGACAGAAAAATAAACACGTTGTATGGAAGGGGACAGAATAAACACAGTTGTATGGAAGGGGACAGAATAAACACAGTTGTATGGAAGGGGACAGAATAACACAGTTTAAGAAGGGACAGAATAAACACAGTTTAAGGAAGGGGACAGAATAAAACAGTTGTAAGGAAGGGGAACAGAATAAAAACACAGTTGTAAGCGCGAGGGGACAGAATAAACACAGTTGTATGGAAGGGGACAGAATAAACACAGTTGTATGGAAGGGACAGAATAAACACAGTTGTATGGAAGGGGACAGAATAAACACAGTTGTAAGGAAGGGACAGAATAAACACAGTTGTATGGAAGGGACAGAATAAAACAGTTGTATGGAAAGGGACAGAATAAACACAGTTGTATGGAAGGGGACAGAATAAAACAGTTGTAAGGAAGGGGAACAGAATAAACACAGTTGTATGGAAGGGGACAGAATAAACACAGTTGTATGGAAGGGGACAGAATAAACACAGTTTGTATGGAAGGGACAGAATAAACACAGTTGTATGGAAGGGGACAGAATAAACACAGTTGTATGGAAGGCGGACAGAATAAACACAGTTGTATTGGAAGGGGACAGAATAAACACAGTGTGTAGGAAGGGGACAGAATAAACACAGTTGTATGGAAGGGACAGAATAACACAGTTGTATGGAAAGGGGACAGAATAACACAGTTGTATGGAAGGGGACAGAATAAACCAAGTTGTATGGAAAGGTGACAGAATAAACAGTTGTAAGGAAGGGGACAGAATAAACACAGTTTGTATGGAAAGGGACAGAATAAACACAGGTTGTATGGAAGGGGACAGAATAAACACAGTTGTAAGGAAGGGGACAGAATAAACACAGTTGTATGGAAGGGGACAGAATAAACACAGTTGTAAGGAAGGGGACAGAATAACACAGTTGTAAGGAAGGGGACATAATAAACACAGTTGTAAGGAAGGGGACAGAATAAACACAGTTGTATGGAAGGGGACAGAAATAAACACAGTTGTAATGGAAGGGGACAGAATAAACACAGTTGTAAGGAAGGGGACAGAATAAACACAGTTGTATGGAAGGGGACAGAATAAACACAGTTGTAAGGAAGGGGACAGAATAAACACAGTTGTATGGAAGGGGACAGAATAAACACAGTTGTAATGGAAGGGGGACAGAATAAACAGCAGTTGTAAGGAAGGGGACAGAATAAACACAGTTGTAAGGAAGGGGACAGAATAAACACAGTTGTATGGAAGGGGACAGAATAAACACAGTTGTATGGAAGGGGACAGAATAAACAGTTGTAAGGAAGGGGACAGAATAAACACAGTGTATGGAAATCGGGGACAGAATAAACCACAGTGTATGGAAGGGGACCAGAATAAAACACAGTTGTATAGGCAAGGGGGACACAGACTAAACACAGTTGTGATGGAAGGGGACAGAAGTAAACACAGTTGTATGGAAGGGGAACAGAATCAAAACAGCAGTGTAAGGGGGAAGGGTGGGACAGAATAACCACCAGTTGTATGGAAAGGGGACACGAATACAACACAGTTGTATGGAAGGGGGACAGAATCAAAACCACAGTTGTAAGGGAAGGGGACAGAATAAACCACAGTTGTAAGGAAGGGGACAGAATAACACAGTTGTATGAAGGGGACAGACATAAACAGGTTGTCAGGAAGGGGACAGAATAAACACAGTTGTAAGGAAGGGGACAGAATAAACAACCAGTTGTATGGAAAGGGGACAGAATAAACACAGTTGGTATGGGAGGGAAGATAAACCAGTTGTATGGTAAGGGGACAGGAATAAACACAGTTGTAGGAAGGGGACAGAATATAAACACAGTTGTATGAAGGAACATAATAACAGTTTGATGGAGGGACAGAATACACACAGTTGTATGGAAGGGGACAGAATAAACACAGTTGTAAGGAAGGGGACAGAATAAACACAGTTGTATGGAAGGGGACAGAATAAACAGTTTGTAAGGAAGGGGACAGAATAAACACAGTTTGTATGGAAGGGGACAGAATAAACACAGTTGTATGGAAGGGGACAGAATAAACACAGTTGTAAGGAAGGGGGACAGAATAAACACAGTTGTATGGAAGGGGACAGAATAAACACAGTTGTATGGAAGGGGACAGAATAAAACACAGTTGTATGGAAGGGGACAGAATAAACAAGTTGTATGGAAGGGGACAGAATAAACACAGTTGTATGGAAGGGGACAGAATAAACACAGTTGTATGGAAGGGGACAGAATAACACAGTTGTAAGGAAGGGGACAGAATAAACACAGTTGTATGGAAGGGACAGAATAAACAGTTGTATGGAAGGGACAGAATAAACACAGTTGTATGGAAGGGGACAGAATAACACAGTTGTATGGAAGGGGACAGAATAAACACAGTTGTAAGGAAGGGGACAGAATAAACACAGTTGTATGGAAGGGGACAGAATAACACAGTTGTATGGAAGGGGACAGAATAAACACAGTTGTATGGAAGGGGACAGAATAAACACAGTTGTAAGGAAGGGGACAGAATAAACACAGTTGTAATGGAAGGGGACAGAATAAACACAGTTGTATGGAAGGGGACAGAATAAACACAGTGTAAGGAAGGGGACAGAATAAACACAGTTGTATGGAAGGGGACAGAATAAACACAGTTGTAAGGAAGGGGACAGAATAAACACAGTTGTATGGAAGGGGACAGAATAAACACAGTTGTAATGGAAGGGGACAGAATAAACACAGTTGTAAGGAAGGGGACAGAATAAACACAGTTGTAAGGAAGGGGACAGAATAAACACAGTTGTAAGGAAGGGGACAGAATAAACACAGTTGTAAGGAAGGGGACAGAATAAACAGTTTGTAATGAAGGGGACAGAATAAACACAGTTGTAAGGAAGGGGACAGAATAAACACAGTTGTAAGGAAGGGGACAGAATAAACACAGTTGTATGGAAGGGGACAGAATAAACACAGTTGTAAGGAAGGGGACAGAATAAACACAGTTGTAAGGAAGGGGACAGAATAAACACAGTTGTAAGGAAGGGGACAGAATAAACAGTTGTAAGGAAAGGGACAGAATAAACACAGTTGTAAGGAAGGGGACAGAATAAACACAGTTGTAAGGAAGGGGACAGAATAAACACAGTTGTATGGAAGGGGACAGAATAAACAGTTGTAAGGAAGGGGACAGAATAAACACAGTTGTATGGAAGGGGACAGAATAAACAGTTGTAAGGAAGGGGACAGAATAAACAGTTGTAAGGAAGGGGACAGAATAAACACAGTTGTATGGAAGGGGACAGAATAAACACAGTTGTATGGAAGGGGACAGAATAAACACAGTTGTAAGGAAGGGGACAGAATAAACACAGTTGTAAGGAAGGGGACAGAATAAACAGTTGTATGGAAGGGGACAGAATAAACAGTTGTAAGGAAGTGGACAGAATAAACACAGTTGTAAGGAAGGGGACAGAATAAACACAGTTGTATGGAAGGGGACAGAATAAACAGTTGTAAGGAAGGGGACAGAATAAACACAGTTGTATGGAAGGGGACAGAATAAACACAGTTGTATGGAAGGGGACAGAATAAACACAGTTGTATGGAAGGGGACAGAATAAACAGTTGTAAGGAAGGGGACAGAATAAACACAGTTGTATGGAAGGGGACAGAATAAACACAGTTGTATGGAAGGGGACAGAATAAACACCAGTTGTAATGGAAGGGGACAGAATAAACAGTTGTAAGGAAGGGGACAGAATAAACACAGTTGTATGGAAGGGGACAGAATAAACACAGTTGTATGGAAGGGGGACAGAATAAACACAGTTGTATGGAAGGGGACAGAATAAAACAGTTGTAGGAAGGGGACAGAATAAACACAGTTGTATGGAAGGGGACAGAATAAACACAGTTGTATGGAAGGGGACAGATAAACAGTTGTATGGAAGGGGACAGAATAAACACAGTTGTATGGAAAGGGACAGAATAAACACAGTTGTATGGAAGGGGACAGAATAAACACAGTTGTAAGGAAGGGGACAGAATAAACACAGTTGTATGGAAGGGGACAGAATAAACACAGTTGTAAGGAAGGGGACAGAATAAACACAGTTGTAAGGAAGGGACAGAATAAACACAGTTGTATGGAAGGGGACAGAATAAACAGTTGTAAGGAAGGGGACAGAATAAACACAGTTGTATGGAAGGGGACAGAATAAACACAGTTGTAAGGAAGGGGACAGAATAAACAGTTGTAAGGAAGGGGACAGAATAAACACAGTTGTATGGAAGGGGACAGAATAAACACAGTTGTATGGAAGGGGACAGAATAAACACAGTTGTAAGGAAGGGGACAGAATAAACACAGTTGTAAGGAAGGGGACAGAATAAACACAGTTGTATGGAAGGGGACAGAATAAACAGTTGTAAGGAAGGGGACAGAATAAACACAGTTGTAAGGAAGGGGACAGAATAAACACAGTTGTATGGAAGGGGACAGAATAAACAGTTGTAAGGAAGGGGACAGAATAAACACAGTTGTAAGGAAGGGGACAGAATAAACACAGTTGTATGGAAGGGGACAGAATAAACAGTTGTAAGGAAGGGGACAGAATAAACACAGTTGTAAGGAAGGGGACAGAATAAACACAGTTGTAAGGAAGGGGACAGAATAAACACAGTTGTATGAAGGGGACAGAATAACAGTTGTAAGGAAGGGGACAGAATAAACACAGTTGTAAGGAAGGGGACAGAATAAACACAGTTGTATGGAAGGGGACAGAATAAACAGTTGTAAGGAAGGGGACAGAATAAACACAGTTGTAAGGAAGGGGACAGAATAAACACAGTTGTAAGGAAGGGGACAGAATAAACACAGTTGTATGGAAGGGGACAGAATAAACAGTTGTAAGGAAGGGGACAGAATAAACACAGTTGTAAGGAAGGGGACAGAATAAACACAGTTGTAAGGAAGGGGACAGAATAAACACAGTTGTATGGAAGGGGACAGAATAAACACAGTTGTAAGGAAGGGGACAGAATAAACACAGTTGTATGGAAGGGGACAGAATAAACACAGTTGTATGGAAGGGGACAGAATAAACACAGTTGTAAGGAAGGGGACAGAATAAACAGTTGTAAGGAAGGGGACAGAATAAACACAGTTGTATGGAAGGGGACAGAATAAACAGTTGTAAGGAAGGGGACAGAATAAACACAGTTGTAAGGAAGGGGACAGAATAAACAGTTGTAAGGAAGGGGACAGAATAAACACAGTTGTAAGGAAGGGGACAGAATAAACAGTTGTAAGGAAGGGGACAGAATAAACACAGTTGTAAGGAAGGGGACAGAATAAACACAGTTGTATGGAAGGGGACAGAATAAACACAGTTGTAAGGAAGGGGACAGAATAAACACAGTTGTAAGGAAGGGGACAGAATAAACACAGTTGTAAGGAAGGGGACAGAATAAACACAGTTGTAAGGAAGGGGACAGAATAAACACAGTTGTATGGAAGGGGACAGAATAAACACAGTTGTAAGGAAGGGGACAGAATAAACAGAGTTGTAAGGAAGGGGACAGAATAAACACAGTTGTAAGGAAGGGGACAGAATAAACACAGTTGTAAGGAAGGGGACAGAATAAACACAGTTGTAAGGAAGGGGACAGAATAAACACAGTTGTATGGAAGGGGACAGAATAAACACAGTTGTAAGGAAGGGGACAGAATAAACAGTTGTAAGGAAGGGGACAGAATAAACAGTTGTAAGGAAGGGGACAGAATAAACACAGTTGTATGGAAGGGGACAGAATAAACAGTTGTATGGAAGGGGACAGAATAAACAGTTGTAAGGAAGGGGACAGAATAAACACAGTTGTAAGGAAGGGGACAGAATAAACAGTTGTAAGGAAGGGGACAGAATAAACACAGTTGTAAGGAAGGGGACAGAATAAACACAGTTGTATGGAAGGGGACAGAATAAACACAGTTGTAAGGAAGGGGACAGAATAAACAGAGTTGTAAGGAAGGGGACAGAATAAACACAGTTGTAAGGAAGGGGACAGAATAAACACAGTTGTAAGGAAGGGGACAGAATAAACACAGTTGTAAGGAAGGGGACAGAATAAACACAGTTGTAAGGAAGGGGACAGAATAAACACAGTTGTATGGAAGGGGACAGAATAAACACAGTTGTAAGGAAGGGGACAGAATAAACAGTTGTAAGGAAGGGGACAGAATAAACACAGTTGTAAGGAAGGGGACAGAATAAACACAGTTGTAAGGAAGGGGACAGAATAAACACAGTTGTATGGAAGGGGACAGAATAAACACAGTTGTATGGAAGGGGACAGAATAAACACAGTTGTATGGAAGGGGACAGAATAAACAGTTGTAAGGAAGGGGACAGAATAAACACAGAATAAACACAGTTGTATGGAAGGGGACAGAATAAACACAGTTGTAAGGAAGGGGACAGAATAAACAGTTGTAAGGAAGGGGACAGAATAAACAGTTGTAAGGAAGGGACAGAATAAACACAGTTGTATGGAAGGGGACAGAATAAACAGTTGTATGGAAGGGGACAGAATAAACAGTTGTAAGGAAGGGGACAGAATAAACACAGTTGTATGGAAGGGGACAGAATAAACAGTTGTAAGGCAGGGGACAGAATAAACAGTTGTAAGGAAGGGGACAGAATAAACACAGTTGTATGGAAGGGGAACAGAATAAACAGTTGTAAGGAAGGGGACAGAATAAACACAGTTGTATGGAAGGGGACAGAATAAACAGTTGTAAGGAAGGGGACAGAATAAACACAGTTGTAAGGAAGGGGACAGAATAAACACAGTTGTATGGAAGGGGACAGAATAAACACAGTTGTAAGGAAGGGGACAGAATAAACACAGTTGTATGGAAGGGGACAGAATAAACACAGTTGTAAGGAAGGGGACAGAATAAACAGTTGTAAGGAAGGGGACAGAATAAACAGTTGTAAGGAAGGGGACAGAATAAACAGTTGTAAGGAAGGGGACAGAATAAACAGTTGTAAGGAAGGGGACAGAATAAACACAGTTGTAAGGAAGGGGACAGAATAAACAGTTGTAAGGAAGGGGACAGAATAAACAGTTGTAAGGAAGGGACAGAATAAACAGTTGTAAGGAAGGGGACAGAATAAACAGTTGTAAGGAAGGGGACAGAATAAACACAGTTGTAAGGAAGGGGACAGAATAAACAGTTGTAAGGAAGGGGACAGAATAAACACAGTTGTAAGGAAGGGGACAGAATAAACACAGTTGTAAGGAAGGGGACAGAATAAACACAGTTGTAAGGAAGGGGACAGAATAAACACAGTTGTAAGGAAGGGGACAGAATAAACACAGTTGTAAGGAAGGGGACAGAATAAACACAGTTGTATGGAAGGGGACAGAATAAACACAGTTGTATGGAAGGGGACAGAATAAACACAGTTGTATGGAAGGGGACAGAATAAACACAGTTGTATGGAAGGGGACAGAATAAACACAGTTGTATGGAAGGGGACAGAATAAACACAGTTGTAAGGAAGGGGACAGAATAAACAGTTGTATGGAAGGGAACAGAATAAACAGTTGTAAGGAAGGGGACAGAATAAACAGTTGTATGGAAGGGAACAGAATAAACACAGTTGTATGGAAGGGGACAGAATAAACACAGTTGTATGGAAGGGGACAGAATAAACACAGTTGTATGGAAGGGGACAGAATAAACACAGTTGTAAGGAAGGGGACAGAATAAACAGTTGTAAGGAAGGGGACAGAATAAACACAGTTGTAAGGAAGGGGACAGAATAAACACAGTTGTATGGAAGGGGACAGAATAAACACAGTTGTATGGAAGGGGACAGAATAAACACAGTTGTATGGAAAGGGACAGAATAAACACAGTTGTATGGAAGGGGACAGAATAAACACAGTTGTATGGAAGGGGACAGAATAAACAGTTGTAAGGAAGGGGACAGAATAAACAGTTGTAAGGAAGGGGACAGAATAAACACAGTTGTATGGAAGGGGACAGAATAAACAGTTGTAAGGAAGGGGACAGAATAAACAGTTGTAAGGAAGGGGACAGAATAAACACAGTTGTATGGAAGGGGACAGAATAAACACAGTTGTATGGAAGGGGACAGAATAAACAGTTGTAAGGAAGGGGACAGAATAAACACAGTTGTATGGAAGGGGACAGAATAAACAGTTGTAAGGAAGGGGACAGAATAAACACAGTTGTATGGAAGGGGACAGAATAAACACAGTTGTATGGAAGGGGACAGAATAAACAGTTGTAAGGAAGGGGACAGAATAAACACAGTTGTAAGGAAGGGACAGAATAAAACACAGTTGTATGGAAGGGGACAGAATAAACACAGTTGTATGGAAGGGGACAGAATAAACAGTTGTAAGGAAGGGGACAGAATAAACACAGTTGTATGGAAGGGGACAGAATAAACAGTTGTAAGGAAGGGGACAGAATAAACACAGTTGTAAGGAAGGGGACAGAATAAACAGTTGTAAGGAAGGGGACAGAATAAACACAGTTGTATGGAAGGGGACAGAATAAACACAGTTGTAAGGAAGGGGACAGAATAAACAGTTGTAAGGAAGGGGACAGAATAAACAGTTGTAAGGAAGGGGACAGAATAAACAGTTGTAAGGAAGGGGACAGAATAAACAGTTGTAAGGAAGGGGACAGAATAAACACAGTTGTAAGGAAGGGGACAGAATAAACACAGTTGTATGGAAGGGGACAGAATAAACACAATGGTATGGTATTTAAACACAGAAGTCACAAACAATATGTTGCATGATTTATTCCTGGCAGATTTCACTGCATCTCCTTGGGTTATTATTTGTGGATTCTATTATTACATTCACAATGAGAATGCATTGTTTTGAACAATCGTATGATAGAAAAGGAAAGATTAGATAAAATTTTGGTATAGAAGATGAATGATTGTCGGGTAGAGTAGGCAAAACTAAATAAGATTGTAGAATGGAAAAGGAAGGATGAAACAGTAGATTGATTGCCTCTAGCATAGGGTAGTAGAGGATAGTCTGTGAGTGAGTGTTGTTAACATGCATTTTTGTTGTGGTCTGCAGTTGTGGACAGAAGTCACCCTCCTGTACGCCGTGCTGTGTGTGGTGGACAGTATAGCAGTGCTCATCCTGGTCTTTGTTTGTGTGGTCATCACGGAGATGACCGATGTCTCCGACAGAATCATCAAGATCAGGTTAGAGCTTGTATGTATGTTTGTGTGTTCGTCATGGAGATGATCGATGTCTCTGACAGAATCATCAAGTTCAGGTTAGGGTGTGTATGTATATTTGTGTGGTCATCACGGATATGACCGATGTCTCCAACAGAATCATCAAGTTCAGGTTAGGGTCTGTATGTTTGTTTGGTCATCACGGAGATGATCAATGTCTCCGACAGAATCATCAAGTTCAGGTTAGGGTCTGTATGTATGTTTGTGTGGTCATCACAGATATAACTGATGTCTCCAACAGAATCATCAAGATCAGGTTAGGGTCTGTATGTTTGTTTGTGTGGTCATCACGGAGGTGATCAATGTCTCCGACAGAATCATCAAGATCAGGTTAGAGCTTGTATGTATGTTTGTGTGTTCGTCATGGAGATGATCAATGTCTCCGACAGAATCATCAAGTTCAGGTTAGGGTCTGTATGTATGTTTGTGTGGTCATCACAGATATAACTGATGTCTCCAACAGAATCATCAAGATCAGGTTAGGGTCTGTATGTTTGTTTGTGTGGTCATCACGGAGGTGATCAATGTCTCCGACAGAATCATCAAGATCAGGTTAGAGCTTGTATGTATGTTTGTGTGTTCGTCATGGAGATGATCAATGTCTCCGACAGAATCATCAAGTTCAGGTTAGGGTCTGTATGTATGTTTGTGTGGTCATCACGGAGATGATCCATGTCTCCGACAGAATCATCAAGTTCAGGTTAGGGTCTGTATGTATGTTTGTGTGGTCATCACAGATATGAACTGACTGACTCCGACAGAATCATCAAGTTCAGGTTAGGGTCTGTATGTATGTTTGTGTGGTCATCACGGAGATGGTCGATGTTTCCGACAGAATCATCAAGATTAGGTTAGAGCCTGTACATGTGTTTATTTCTCCACACCACTGCCTTCTCCCTTCCTTGTTTGTGAATGTTTATTAGGGTTTAAAACTTGACATGTTATGAGTTGTTTGTTGGAATGTTTACAGATTTTTTTTTATTGAGTTACCTGTTGGAATGTTTATGTAATTGGATTGTTTACTGGAATGTTTGGAGATTTTTTATGTAACTGGGTTATCTTTTGGAACATTTTAGACTGACTATGTAATTTAGTTACCTGTTGAAATGTTTATACTCTTTTTTGTAAGACATGTGATGTAATTGAGATGTTTATAGATGTGTTATGTAATTGAGTTATCTGTTGGAAATTTATAGACTGTGTAAGTGTGTTGTCTTTTGAAATATTTATAGACTGTGTCTTTTGAAATGTTTATGGACAAGAATCAAGATGCTCCATGAGAACTGAACGGAGATCTTGATCAATTTAGATCTTACCCTGGTTCATCTGCATCTCCCTGCCCCTAAGCTGCCATCATCTTTGGCACAATCAAAAGTCAAGAATCAAATGTATTTTCCAATCTCTCTTTCAGCATTGCTACCGCTGTCAGTTGCAGCCTATGTATGCTAATTGCTGATGTGGTCGGCTACTTCTCATCGTCACTATCATCGTCACATGTGCCGCTGTCAGTGCTGCAGTTGCCAGCATGGAAGGCTGTTCTGGTCACATTCCTTCTCGTCTCAGTCATCCTGAAGGTGGTCCACTATACCAAGGTAATCCTTGTTGCTAATGAAGTGTCAGATAGCATTTTGAGGTTCAGCAAGACAACATGGAAGGGAGCAGGAAAAACGCTTCTAAACTCATGTGAAACGGTGCCACTCTCACACCATGCATAGAAAAAGTTTCTAAACTCATGTGAAACGGTGCCACTCTCACACCGTGCATAGAAAAAGCCCCTCACATTAAAGTAGGCCTATAAAGGATGCATAGAGTGAGAGACAGTGAGATCTAGAATAACAACAACATTTTGATTGATAGTTGAATACAAAATTCTGTATAGTACAAAACATAGATTGGTCTTTCTGTGTACTTTAGAATATAGAGTTCTCTAAGTACAAAACAGATAGATAGTTCTATATAGTAGAGTTCTTTACAGTACAGACTATAGATTGATAGTTCTACATAGTACAAAATTTAGATTACAGTACAATAGATTGACAGTTTCATATATCTCTGTATAGTGCCTGGTTGTTCGCGGTGAAGTTTGGTGAAAAGTGCTTGGTGCAGGTGAGCCTGGCATATGATACGACAACATCTGGTCTGAGAATGGAGGTGGAGACAGTTGCAGTGATGTTCCACTGGCTGAAAGACAAACAGCACACGCATACGGACTCCCAAAGTACAATGCGAAAGGTGAAGTTAGCATGCTTCAGGCAGAGTGGTAGGCTTCCATTCAACAATCAAACAGAGAGCATCTATTGAATTTTTTTCCCAGGATATGCTGGTGTGGTGGGAAACGAGCAGGTGGACAGATTGGCTGGGTCTGCACCTCTTGGTGGTGCATTGGTACATGATAAGGCAGATGTGTCAGAGCATTTTGGGATCGTGTGTATAGAGCAGAAGAACGGATAGATCATGATGACTTGGAGATAACGGTACTGCAGGGAGTGACCAGAGAATCTGACCGACACTAAGGATTCTGAGGAAAGGCCAGACAGACACATAATCAGACTGCTATTATATCATTAGTATTGGGACTCTTCGCTGGCTGTTGAAGACGACGGAGCAGGTATGGGAATGTCCTGAGTGCTGTGATGTTAGTCCTTGATTCAACTCAACTATAGATAGTTAGTTGGCATATCCTTTATAAGACATCGCAGTCAACCCCATCAATTCTTGTGTGGGCTGTTTGTGGTTTCTTGGCAAGTTTACGTTCAGTAGTTTGCCATTGCTTTCTGAACGACTGACACTCATATCTGTATGAAACCAGTGCAAGGCTGTCTGTTTCCATATCGCCCACAGCTGTGTTTCGAACATAGTATGCGGGATTGTGAGTTGCCCCCGTAATCCATTTACCTCACAGCTGGCTCAACTATAGTACAAAAGATATCTTGTTAGTTCTATACAGATAGTTCTGTTTAGTAACAAATACAAATAGACCATTCTGTGGTGTAGAAAACACAGTTCAATGCAAGACAAAACATGCCTGTCTGTCTGTAACCATGTGTGTGTTTGATTGCAGGGGCCAGACAAACTACCCCTGACAAGTGAAGAGAGTTCTGGCAGAGTTACCCTCCCTGTCATCGGCAACATCTGTACTGTGATAACATTTCTCGTGGCCTGTACACAAGGTCCCGCTGATGCAACTCTCCATGACTTGTGGGTAGGTTCCATATTTCTCATTTTGTATGTTCCATATTTCTCATTTTGTATGTTCCATATTTCTCATTTCACTGCACAAAGGACCCACCAATTATATGCATGAGGCATAACCTGGCACTACCAACAATGACGGACAGGCATTGGGTCCTTCAAGCCAAATAGTACCTGAGAGTTGTCCCCTGCATGAAGCCATCAATATGGTCAAGGGTCATAGACTAAGACGAGGCAGGTCCCGTCTGGCACAGGAGGAAATATCTGTATGCCACGTGTGTGATCTAGAGACCATCAATCTTGGAACAGAGTGGGTTAAAGTACCAGAAGACACGTCGGACTGGCACAGTCTAATTGTAACACTGGGTGGTGAGTGCAGAGAATGGGCAGTGGGCCGCACAGAGGTTGAGATGCAACAACTGATCCAGAGCAACACACATCAAGGTGACATAGTGATCTATACTGATGGGTCAGTGGTGAGAAACAGACGTAGTGGTTGGGGTTTCATCACGAAGACTAATGGATGATGATTGAGAAAAGAGAGTCTGGCATATGAGACTACAACCTCCAGCATGAGAATGGAGGTGGAAGCAGTAACAGCAGCCTTCTGATGGTTAGAAGGGACCACTGCAACACACATTGCATTCAATACGGACTCAAGGAGTATGCCTAGTAAGGTGGAGAAAGGAATGTTTCATGTTTAATGGCTTTCCTCGCTTCAGAGGTCACAGTTTGTGAGAATTATTTGGATTTGTTGCACTGTATTCGCCATGCGGGAATACAGGCTGATAGACTGGCAGGAAATGCACCTCTTGGTGGTAGATTACCTATGGACAAGGAAGAGGTGGTCGAGACCAGGTGGAGAAGATGGGGACACACACTGATATTGTGGGGGATTGGCAGGGGTGCTGGAAGAATCTCAAAACTGAGAGGGAAGACCAAGAGAACTTTCAGTCAGATAGTAAGTAGTGGGAATGGTTAGTAGTACAATTCTTCGCTGTCTGTTGAACGAGGGGACGGAGCATGTATGGGAATGTTCTGATGTCGGTTCTTAGCTCAACTCAACTAATTTCACTGAACATGTTCCATGTTTCTCATTTCACTGAACATGTTCCATGTTTCTCATTTCACTGAACATGTTCCATGTTTCTCATTTCACTGAACATGTTCCACATTTCTCATTTCACTGAACATGTTCCATGTTTCTCATTTCACTACACATGTTCCATGTTTCTCATTTCACTACACATGTTCCATGTTTCTCATTTCACTACACATGTTCCATGTTTCTCATTTCACTGAACATGTTCCATGTTTCTCATTTCACTACATATACTCTGTACACCTCATAGCCCTAGTGGTCATGGTTGGCAGGTTCACAGACTGTAAACTTCATAGACTGAAAGGTTCATAAACTGTAAAGTTGATAGACTGTTCATAGGTTGTAAAGTTCACAGATGTAAAGTTCACAGACTGGAAAGTTCACAGACTGTAAAGTTGATATAGCATGTAATTCACAGACTGTAAAGTTGATAGAGCATGTATTTCGTAGACTGTAAAGTTGATAGAGCATGTAATTCACAGACTGTAAAGTTGATATAGCATGTAATTCACAGACTGTAAAGTTGATATAGCATGTAATTCACAGACTGTAAAGTTGATATAGCATGTAATCCACAGACTGTAAAGTTGATAGAGCATGTAATTCACAGGCTGTAAAGTTGATAGAGCATGTATTTCGTAGACTGTAAAGTTGATAGAGCATGTAATTCACAGACTGTAAAGTTGATATAGCATGTAATTCACAGACTGTAAAGTTGATATAGCATGTAATTCACAGACTGTAAAGTTGATATAGCATGTAATTCACAGACTGTAAAGTTGATAGAGCATGTAATTCACAGACTGTAAAGTTGATAGAGCATGTAATTCACAGGCTGTAAAGTTGATAGAGCATGTAATTCACAGGCTGTAAAGTTGATAGAGCATGTATTTCGTAGACTGTAAAGTTGATAGAGCATGTAATTCACAGACTGTAAAGTTGATATAGCATGTAATTCACAGACTGTAAAGTTGATATAGCATGTATTTCGTAGACTGTAAAGTTCATTACCTAAAAAGTTCCTAACCTGCAAGATTCACAAGCTGTGTTGTGTAGTTCATAGACCTTGTATTTTAAAGATGATAAGGTTCACGGACTAAGATTCATAGACTAAAGTTCATAGGTAATAAGGTTCATTGACTATAAAGTTCATAGATTATAAAGTTCATTACCTGTAAAGTACAAACAAAAAGACACAAACACATGCACACATTTAACCAGTGTTTGTGGATACAATTGGAAGCCATTACCAATGTCTGTGTTTATTTCTAGTGCTGCTCCTGGACAGTTGTGTTGGGGTGCCTGCACCAGGACGCCCTCTTCCTGCCGAACCTGTCCGGCAGCAAACACGCAAGCCCCATCATCATGGCATCCGTTGCCACCCTAGTCATCTCCACCGTCATGCACTCTCGACTGTGGATATTCACATCAATTACCTCAATCATCGGTGGAGCTATGGAAGTGTTGCTGGTGGGTCTGACATTCCCGGTCTTCTATGTGGCTTGGGTGATTTTGTGGGAAGGCCGGGTTGTCCACGAGCCTGCGGTGGTGTTCCTGACTCCATACAGCCTGTTGCTGGTGATGTTGGCCACTACCTACACGGCCTGGATTCTGGCCGCCGCCTGCCTGGTCATAGGGTTCTGGATGATGAAGTTTAAGTTACCCATGGTTCCTTACAACACTGACCCGGTCGATCATTACAGATGATTCGTGTCCATGGATGTGCTTCTACTGTGTGATGCTTGTGTGGGAGTGAACTTTCACAAACATTCATTGGTATTTAAGTGGTAATTCTGGGTTGGTAGTGAGGGACTGTAGACTGTAAATATCTTTATTGTGATGTTGGGGAGTGATCAGGTTAGGACACCAGTTTGTGGTACCTGAGGGTGGATGTTTGTACATCTATTGGTTAGTTCTACTGGAGGTGAATTACAAGTCTACTTGGGGCCATCGTCGCGTGGGGTTAGCATGCTTGTCTGGTGGTTTAGTATTGAGTCCCCATTGAGACAGGAATTTCTTTCTCTGACCTCAGCTTCCTGGTCGACCTAATCAAAAAGAAACCCCCCAAAAACGAGCAATAGAGTGAAGCAGTCTGCATTGAGCACATCATACGAGTGCCGATCAGTCTAACAATATGGGCCAAGCACCTTATATCCAATATGTCTTATGGTGTGAAAAGGGATCCTTTATCTACCACTTTTACGGAACCTCTTTCTACCACTTTCACTGAACCTCTTTCTACCACTTTCACTGAACCTCTTTCTACCACTTTCACTGAACCTCATTCTACCACTTTCACTGAACCTCTTTCTACCACTTTCACTGAACCTCTTTCTACCACTTTCACTGAACCTCTTTCTACCACTTTCACTGAACCTCATTTCTACCACTTTCACTGAACCTCTTTCTACCACTTTCACTGAACCTCTTTCTACCACTTTCACTGAACCTCTTTCTACCACTTTCACTGAACCTCTTTCTACCACTTTCACTGAACCTCTTTCTACCACTTTCACTGAACCTCTTTCTACCACTTTCACTGAACCTCTTTCTACCACTTTCACTGAACCTCTTTCTACCACTTTCACTGAACCTCTTTCTACCACTTTCACTGAACCTCTTTCTACCACTTTCACTTAACCTCTTTCTACCACTTTCACTTAACCTCTTTCTACCACTTTCACTGAACCTCTTTCTACCACTTTCACTTAACCTCTTTCTACCACTTTTACGGAACCTCTTTCTACCACTTTTACGGAACCTCTTTCTACCACTTTCACTGAACCTCTTTCTACCACTTTCACTGAACCTCTTTCTACCACTTTCACTGAACCTCTTTCTACCACTTTCACTGAACCTCTTTCTACCACTTTCACTGAACCTCTTTCTACCACTTTCACTGAACCTCTTTCTACCACTTTCACTGAACCTCTTTCTACCACTTTCACTGAACCTCTTTCTACCACTTTCACTGAACCTCATTCTACCACTTTCACTGAACCTCTTTCTTGCTCGTCTCTTGCTCTGTTCTACCTCGCAGGTACAGCACACAGATCTGCTGACCCATTCATATGGGACTGAGGAAGGGGATGTGTTGGCTGTAAGGGCATCAATTGTGGGGACACTGAGGAAGGGGATGTGTTGGCTGTAAGGGCATCGATTGTGGGGACACTGAGGGAGGGGATGTGTTGGCTGTAAGGGCATCGATTGTGGGGACACTGAGGAAGGGGATGTGTTGGCTGTAAGGGCATCGATTGTGGGGACACTGAGGGAGGGGATGTGTTGGCTGTAAGGGCATCAATTGTGGGGACACTGAGGAAGGGGATGTGTTGGCTGTAAGGGCATCGATTGTGGGGACACTGAGGGAGGGGATGTGTTGGCTGTAAGGGCATCGATTGTGGGCACACTGAGGGAGGGGATGTGTTGGCTGTAAGGGCATCGATTGTGGGGACACTGAGGGAGGGGATGTGTTGGCTGTAAGGGCATCGATGGTGGGGACACTGAGGGAGGGGATGTGTTGGCTGTAAGGGCATCGATGGTGGGCACACTGAGGGAGGGGATGTGTTGGCTGTAAGGGCATCGATGGTGGGCACACTGAGGGAGGGGATGTGTTGGCTGTAAGGGCATCGATGGTGGGGACACTGAGGGGGGGATGTGTTGGCTGTAAGGGCATCGATGGTGGGGACACTGAGGGTGTGGATGTGTTGGCTGTAAGGGCATCCATGGTGGGGACACTGAGGAAGGGGATGTGTTGGTTGTAAGGGCATCCATGGTGGGGACACTGAGGGAGGGGATGTGTTGGTTGTAAGGGCATCCATGGTGGGTGGGGACACTGAGGGAGGGGATGTGTTGGTTGTAAGGGCATCCATGGTGGGTGGGGACACTGAGGAAGGGGATGTGTTGGTTGTAAGGGCATCGATGGTGGGGACACTGAGGGAGGGGATGTGTTGGTTGTAAGGGCATCCATGGTGGGCACACTGAGGGAGGGGATGTGTTGGCTGTAAGGGCATCCATGGTGGGCACACTGAGGGAGGGGATGTGTTGGCTGTAAGGGCATCGATGGTGGGAACACTGAGGGTGTGGATGTGTTGGCTGTAAGGGCATCCATGGTGGGGACACTGAGGAAGGGGATGTGTTGGTTGTAAGGGCATCGATGGTGGGGACACTGAGGGAGGGGATGTGTTGGCTGTAAGGGCATCGATGGTGGGCACACTGAGGGAGGGGATGTGTTGGCTGTAAGGGCATCGATGGTGGGAACACTGAGGGAGGGGATGTGTTGGTTGTAAGGGCATCGATGGTGGGGACACTGAGGAAGGGGATGTGTTGGTTGTAAGGGCATCCATGGTGGACACACTGAGGGAGGGGATGTGTTGGCTGTAAGGGCATCGATGGTGGGAACACTGAGGAAGGGGATGTGTTGGTTGTAAGGGCATCGATGGTGGGAACACTGAGGAAGGGGATGTGTTGGTTGTAAGGGCATCCATGGTGGGAACACTGAGAGTGTGGATGTGTTGGCTGTAAGGGCATCAATGGTGGGGACACTGAGGGAGGGGATGTGTTGGTTGTAAGGGCATCAGTGGTGGGGACACTGAGGAAAGGGATGTGTTGGCTGTAAGGGCATCGATGGTGGGGACACTGAGGAAGGGGATGTGTTGGTTGTAAGGGCATTGATGGTGGGGACACTGAGTGAGGGGATATGTTGGCTACCTGAGGGAGGGGATGTGTTGGCTGTAAGGGCATTGATTGTTTGCACACTGAGTGTGTGGATGTGTTGGCTGTTTTCTGCTGAGAAACAAACATTGTTTGCTACTATTAGAACTATTCTGTGTGTGTCTGTGTAAACAAACATTGTTTACTACTTCTAGAACTATTTCCAGATGTTGTGAAAGACCAAGACTCGCATTTCCATGTCTGTCTGTTTTTAAAGTGAAAAGTTATATACTGAGTACATCTTGTGCATGCCATGATGTATTGATCGCACCATTTTGTATTTAATGTCCATCTTTTCATGTCAGATTAATTAAATTCATGTTTCCATTAGACCTGTTTAACTGTTCTTAGCAGCTTCATTTTACTTGTGGGTGACATTCTGTTATTTAAGACATACAATCTGTGCTGTGTTGTCATTGCATTATTTTATACAATCCTTAGTAAATTCCATGAAACAGTTTTAACCACATGAATGTAACCAGTCTCTTGTTATTTCCATGAAAGTGGTTGACCAGCAGACATATGACCGATCCCTGGACTGGAATGAGTAGTTTAGGCCTGTAGTCATTTTATAGTTAACCTTGCGCTGAGACAAGAATCGCCATGGCGAAAGTAGCCTTTAGCAAGATGAAAAACATTCTGACCAATAAGAAGATGTCAACTGAAACGAGAAAAAGAGTGTTGAGGGGATACATAGAGCCTGTTCTTTTGTATGGATGTGAAACTTGGACAATGAGCAGTCAAGCTGAAAAGCATCTGATGGCTGCAGAAATGTGGTTTCTGAGGAAAATGCAAAGAATACCATGGACAGACAGAAAAACCAATGACCAAGTACTACAGGAGACAAATGAACATCGTAAACTAATTAGAGAAATTAGACGTAGACAGTCAACATTTTTTGGACATGTTATGAGAAGAAATGGATTGGAGAACTTAGTGACAACTGGCAAGATCGAGGGGAACAGACCAAGAGGAAGACTGAGAGGAAAATACCTGGATGGCTTGGCCACATGGCATGGACGAGACAGAAACACTGAGCTGATCCACGACACTGGTGATCGAGTGAAATGAACAAATGAACATCGTAAACTAATTAGAGAAATTAGACGTAGACAGTCAACATATTTTGGACATGTTATGAGAAGAAATGGATTGGAGAACTTAGTGACAACTGGCAAGATCGAGGGGAACAGACCAAGAGGAAGACCGAGAGGAAAATACCTGGATGGCTTGGCCACATGGCATGGACGAGACAGAAACACTGAGCTGATCCACGACACTGGTGATCGAGTGAAATGGCGAGTCGTGACCGCCCACGCTTTCCGGCATGGCACATGATTGATTGATTGCGCTGAGACACTCTTAAAGACAAGGGACTGCAGGGTTTTGAAACTAATGCGAAAGATCTCAGAATAATAAACAATATTTACTAGATAGAAGTAGGAGAATTAACATGGAAATAAAGTGAACAATTATGAACAGATAAAGCAAGGTGTAAGACAAGGATGTGTTTTGTCACCAGATCTCTCTCTCTCTCTCTCTCTATCTCTCTCTCTCTCTCTCTCTCTCTCTCTCTCTCTCTCTCTCTCTCTCTCTCTCTCTCTCTCTCTCTCTCTCTATCTCTCTCTCTCTCTGTGTCTGTCTGTCTGTCTGTCTATATATATATATATTCATTCATTGGCACCATTGGTGGTCATGACTCGCCATTTTCCTCGATCACCAGAGTCGTGGATCAGCTCAGTGTTCCTGTCTCGTCCATGCCATGTGGCCAAGCCATCCAGGTATTTTCCTCTTGGTCTTCCTCTTGGTCTGTTCCCTTCGATCTTGCCAGTTGTCACTAAGTTCTCCAATCCATTTCTTCTCATAACATGTCCAAAAAATTTTGAACGTCTACGTCTAATTTCTCTAATCAATTTACGATTTTCATTTGTCTCCTGTAGTACTTTGTCATTGGTTTTTTCTGTCTGTCCATGGTATTCTTTGCATTTTCCTCAGAAACCACATTTCTGCAGCCATCAGATGTTTTTCAGCTTGACTGCTCATTGTCCAAGTTTCACATCCATACAAAAGAACAGGCTCTATGTATCCCCTCAACACTTTTTCTCGTTTCAATTGACATCTTTTTATTGGTCAGAATGTTTTTCATCTTGCTAAAGGCTACTTTCGCCATGGCGATTCTTGTTCTAATCTCTTCAAGGCATCTCCCATCAGATGTTATGACTGTTCCGAGATAATTGTACCGATTCACTTGTTGAAGAATATTCCCATTTACTTGTATATTACATTGTGGTACTTCGTTCTTCCTAGTGACGACCATAACCTGTGTCTTTTTACAATTAAATTCTAACCCCAGTTGCTCACTGTGTACAACAACCGCATCCATCCACTAATTGTTGCAGATCCTGTGCATTGTCTGCAATCAATGCTGTATCATCTGCATATCTAATGTTATTGAAGTTTCGTCCTCCAATGCTGATTCCATGTATATCTTCTACATTTCTGAAAATATTTTCACTGTATAGGGAAAAAAGATCTGGAGACATTACACATCCCTGCCTAACACCTCTCTTAATAGGCTGATATTGTCCCACTTCATTATCAATCCTTATGGCAGCTTGTTGTTTCCAATATATGTTTTTTATAAGTCTAATGTCTTTCCCATCAATTTGTAGATCTGCAAGCATATCCACCATGTTGACATGTCTAACTCTATCAAAAGCCTTTGTATAGTCAATAAAGCAAAGATGTATATCCTTGTTTACTTCTATAGCACGTTCAATAACTGTTCGCAGCATATACACAGCATTTACTGTACCCTTTCCTTCTACAAACCCACATTTTTCTTCCCCTATTTCAGGTTGTATTTTCTTCCTCACTCTTTGCATGATAATTCGTAGCAAAATCTTTGTGATGTGACTCATTATACTAATTGTTCTATGTTGATCACATTCCAAGGCTCCTGATTTCTTTGGGATTGCAATAAATACAAAGAGTTACATAACTCAGAAGGTATATCTCCAGTATCATATAATGTGTTCAGCAGTCTGGTAACTTGCTCTAGTCCAAATTCTTCTAAAGTTTTAATCATTTCTGTTGTGATATTATCTACACCGAGGGCCTTGCCAGCTTAAGAACATTTCGAACCTCCATCTCCAAAATTATTAAATCTAATATCATATAGTTCCCCTCTGTTATTATAAAGGTTTTTCACATAATCTGTCCATACATGTAGAATCTGATCTTTTTCTATTATGATTTTGCCATCTTTAGTTTTTAGACAGCTTGTTGATGTACTTGTTCTTTTATTAGTAAGTTTTGTTGTGCAGTAATGTGGTATTTTGACTGTTGTGTTGGTTTTCAATTTCTAAGCACTTTTCCTCAAGCCATGCTTCTTTTGCTTCCTTAACATAATATTCTGACTTGTCTTTGAATTTCTTCATATTTGGCAGAATTATTTTTGTTGAGTCTTCTTGTTTCCATTAGGTGTAAAATTTCTTCAGCCATCCATTTCTTACGACCCACCTACTTTAATTTTGGAATAGTTGTTTCTGCAGCCAAACTGATTGAATTCTTCAACGTTTCCCATTGATCATCCACATTCTGGAATAGGATCTCTAGATCAGAAAATATATCAAATCTGTTCTGTACTTCTATGTTGAATTTGTTTTGTATTTCCTTGTCATTACTCAATGTACACAAATCATATTTAGTGTTTCCTGTTATATACTTGACTTTCTTCAACTTTATCCTCAGTGTTCCTGTGAGTAATCTGTGGTCACTATAACAGTTAGCACTGAGAACTGTTTTTGCTATTGTAAGCGCGTCTCTAAATCTTCTGCTAATCAGAATGTAGTCAGTCTGGTTTCTAATCCTGCTATCAGGACTCCTCCATGTCCATAATCTTCTAGGGTGTTGCTTAAACCAGGTGTTTCCTACAATCATTTCCTATTCTTTTGCCCACTTTACGAGTCTGTATCCTCTTTCATTTCTCTCTCCTAAACCATAGTTTCCTACTGTGTATCTATCACCTTGATTTCCTACTTTTGCATTGAAGTCCCCTATTATGATGTTTATTTCTGAATTTTTACATTTCTTTAAGGCAGACTCTATGTCATTATAAAATTCCTTTACATTATCTTCACTGGATTCTCCATTTGGGGCATATACTCGAATAACATTTATGCTAAAAGGTCTTGAACAGATTTTGATGTTTTCTGGTCCAAAATAATTGCCACTCCCCTTTGTCGATCTTCACCTCCAGAATAAATAATCTTAAAATCTTCATCTGTCTTGATGCCTGTTCCTGTCCATCTCGTTTCGCACATCCCTAAAATATTAATGTTTTCTCTTTCAATTACTTGTTTTATGTTCTCTAATTTTTCGTCGTTGTTTAATGTCCTAACGTTCCATGTTGCTAATTTTAACGTCTCTGTCCTTGTCTTGCAAATGATCAGTCTTTAGGCGAATCATAATTTACTAGGCACTTTTAAAGAGGTAGTTTGCCATTGCTTTCCTCTATGGCAGTGACCGTACTGTTCAGGTGACCGCAGCCATTGACTCGAGAAAGAGATCCTCTGCCTGCCGTTATGAAACTTGAGACCATAACCAACAAATATGTCGGCTGCCCTCAAAATTTCATCCACTACCTGACTTCCGTGGCTTCTTTTGAACACTTCCAATAAACGAATACGACATAAAACACTAAAACAGCGTCATCCCGAAGAATAAATGCGTCACATCGTCGTCATTTTACCGGAAGCCTGAAAACTATACAAAATTACTATCAAATCGCTTGCACGTGCTGACAAATGTCGCACACATTGTTTACTTATCGATAATATCGGACGTAAACAATCGGAAGTCTCGGAAAGCCATGAGATCGCGTTTTTACAACACTTAGTAGTCATGGACGCTGTGGGACGTTTTCGGCCGCTCTGCCCTGTAAAGGGTTAATATATATATATACTCCAAAGTCTCCTACTTCTTCTAATTCTTCTATTGTAATTTCATCTGGCCCAGCTGTTTTTCCTTTCTTCATATGTTTTACAGCGTCAACGTCTTCTTCTTTTAGAATAGGTGGACTTTCTAAGTTACTTTCTTCTGTTATTTCTTCTCTTTCTCCAGCATATAATTTTCTTATATACTCATTCCAACTCTTCATTATAGCACCTTCCTCCAGTAATATCTTTCCTGTTTTTGATTTCAAACACCCTGTATTTATTCTTAATTTTCTTCCCGTGAGCTCACTGTGCATATTTTTTGTATATTTAATGGAATTTAATTAAATTTTGTTGCACTGTTCGTTTAACCAACTTTCTTTTGCCTTCACACATTTATCTTTTATTTCTTTATTTATCTTAGCATATTCTTGTTTATCATTTCTACTCTGTTTTCTTTTGTCCATCAGCATTAAGATTTCTTCATTCATCAATTTTTTCTTAACTATTTGGCTTCTCTCCGGTAATATTTCTATGCTAGTTTGATGAACATTTCCCATTGTTCATTTATATTCTGTATTTTAGCTATTGCATTGTACTGATTTTTTACAGTCATTCTGTATTGTTCTTGAATTTCTTTATCTACTTTCAGAACCTCTTTATTAAGTCTCACGTTCTTAATAATTTTTTTCCCTCTCTTTAATCTTACTTTTATTTGTCCACATAGTGGTACATGATCACTATTACAGTCAGCACCAGGCATTGTCTTTACATTAATTAAAGCATTTCTAAATCTTTTATTAATTAGTATGTAGTCAATTTGGTTGCATATTTTCTTATCAGGGCTTTTCCATGTGTATATTCATCTTTTATGGTGATTAAGCCATGTGTTTCCAATTATTATATCAGTGATATTTGCCTATTCTATTAGTTTTTCTCCTCTTTCATTCCTTGCACCTAAACCATAATTCCCCACTACATCCTCCATTTTCTCCTTTCCTACTTTTGCATTAACATCTCCAAGTATTATTTTTATTCTTGTGATCCAATTTGAGCCATCACCATTTCTATTTCGTCATAAAAGTGTTGTATTTCTTCATCACTACTGCTTGTTGTATTTATATCTGTTGGTTTACCTTTGATTTTGACCATAATAACTCTATCTGAAATACACCAGTATCCATTAATTGACTTGGCTATTCCTTTGTCAAATATTATTCCTACACCTTTTTCATGTGTATCCCCTCCAGAATAGATTATTGTGTGGTTGTCAGCTATAATTTTGCCCGATCCCTTCCATCTCATCTCACTAACGCCTAGTATATTCATTTTCATGCTATCCATCTCTCTTAGAACATTGGTCAACTTTCCTAGCTCATTTAATGTCCTAACATTCCATGTTCCGACTCTAAATTTATTTATTTTAGTTATGATCTTGCCATCAGTAGCTGGATGACAGTCTGGTGTCACCTGTGGCTCGTGACTGTCCCTCCCGGACGAGGATGTCCTAAGACAGCTATTAATGTCATTCACTAACTCTGAAATATGGTTTGGCATGAAGTCTTGGGAAGATAATGTGGTGGTTTCCCCTTGACTTCCACATTCACATGGTGGTCTTTTACCTCTGCATTTGACAGCCATTTCTGACTAAGGGCAAGTGAGTGCCCTGCTCTGCTCAGCTGCAGAGTTGCCCATTTATTCCGGTGGATACTCGGTCTGCTATAGTTTTTGATATTAAGAGTCCAGGGTGATTTTGATGCCTTGTGTGATCTGACCCCAACCACCACTTACTCTCCAGCCTGCGAAGTAACGCAATCGTCTCTCCGAGTTCTGAACATACAGGTGAATGTAGGCCAACTTTGACCTTGTTGTCACTCACAGCCAACACTCGTCCGCCATGGGAAAAAGCCAAATTTCTCAGCATTAACCCTTTACAGGGCAGATGTTTGTCTGTTTTGTAGCCCTAAACGGGCAAGAAGAATTTTGAGGTTCGGTAAAACTTCAGGTTACGTTAGTACAATCATCACATAAAAGGTGTTTGTCAACCGATTTTACTTAAATAAAAAACAAAATGAAGTAAAAAGCATGCAGGTTATTTTACTCATGTGAACGTTCCCAGTAATCCACACATGAACACAAATATTTACAAAATACAACATGTTGTTTGTCATTGTCAGTCATTTATACGGCAATTTACAAACATTTTCAGAATCAGAATCATTTCTTTAAGGTCCGATTCATGACTGCTAACGCAAAGTAACGCTGATCACTGTAATAGTCAACTTCGTGCCTTTCAATGTCACTTAAATTGAACCCAGTGAAATTTCCGCTATCACTTGAAGAATCGTCAAAACGTAAAACACCAAAAATTATTTTTAAAATCCGTTCACATTAAAAGTACACGCTTGCGAATGGCAGCCACGTTGTCAAGCTATCAGCGAAACTGAAAGTAGACAATCGGAAGTCTCAGAAAGCCGAGTGATCACGTTTTTACAATGCATAATAGTCACGGACGCTTTCGGATTGTTTGCCCGTTCGGAGGTAAAAACGTTCCCGGGCATTTTGCCCGGTAAAGGGTTAAGACTTCATTTTCCCTCACGTTTTGCACCTTAGCTCTAAAACTCCTCTCGACACCCTGCATCCTCCTCCTCAGCTTGAGGAATGACATCACCAGCTCTGTAGGGACATCAGGCAGGATTCCAACTTCCCCCAGCACATGGCCAACCAGGCGATCACCTTTGCTGAGAGAGGGGTCTATCTCGGTACCTACATCTATTAAGCCTCCAGGGACTGCATATTGTAGTTCATTTTGTTTGGCGTATAGACTTAAATCTTAGACATGATGGGCCTGCATGTCAGTTTGCCATCCTGGTCTTGGGAGACCACACCTGGGTGAACCTCAATGTCATGGTCCACCTTCAGGATACCCCTTAGAATGGGACCACTGACCACACCCCCAAGTATATTATCTACCTCACAGCCTTTTTTTTTGGTCACGTTGTTGTTCGTAACCTGAATTGTTCGTGACCTGAGGCGTTCGTAACCCGAGGTACCATTGTACTTTCTGGGGGCAGTCCCGTCCGGGTCATGACTCCAGGTGTCTGTCCTCTGCTGTGGGGACGTTTGTTCGGTCATATTCGTTATCACTGTTGTTACGATTCTCCCTTCGCTGTTAACGTGTCCACCCTCAAGCCCTCCCTCCCTCGGTGGGAGAGCCCGCGCAGCCTGTGCCTGCCCGCCCCTTGGCACGTGTGGTCATGGAATGCCAGCGCCATTCCTCCACGGCCTCCGTCTCCATAAGTTTCCGTTGCTGTGTTCCTTCCCCGTGCCCCATTCGCAGCGCCGTACCCTCTTAGGAAGCTGGATGGTCTCCATGTCTCCACAGGCTCCATGTCAAAAAGATTGGAGTACTTTCCCCTGCTGGTTGTTTCCCTTCAGTTGATCCTGTAGATCTGCCAGCTGTGATGAGCATACTGATGTTTTCCTGCCTCTTCTGATCGTTCTTTTGATCTTTCTTCTAGCGCTTTATTACTGCTTTCCATTTCAACAGAAGCATCCTGTGCTATGGAAGACATTTGTGTGCCTTCTGTTTTCGCCTTCTAGCACCATATACTATGTTAGCAAATCAAGCTAATAGGAAAGTCTTCCCAAAAATTCCCACAAGTCCGATCACGTTCTCTGCAACTCTTTTTCCTCAACAAATGATAATCTTTGTTTATGTTGAGTTACTAATTCTTTTCCTTTTTGTACTTTTCATAAATAATCTTCCCTCCCTTAAGGATAAGTCTTGCACTCTATTCCTTTTTATACCACAGAGGTTAGTGTATAGTGTCATAAATCGTTCCCTGAGAGATTATACTTTACTCTTGGTACCGTAGAAAATGACAGTCCCTCGGATTAGGGAAATCACCAAATTTCCATCAGTCCACATTGTACCTCTTTACTGGCTGTCTATCTCTGCATCCTTTTGATAACTATAGCTGAAATCATCGCCAATTGTTCATGTTTATATCTAACTCATCAAGATTGCTCCGCACATCATGTACTAATTCACTTCTCTTAAACAAGTCTTTTATAGGTGTTTTTAATATCTGTAAATTGTTCAAGAATCTTATTATTTACGTTTCTCTGCGTGCAGTAGTAATTTTGTTGTTATGACAACTCCGCACGTTTTATAATGATAATGTATAACGTAGATTTGAGCCTTCACAAGCATCAGCATAGTTCGGAAATCACATACATTGAAAACACTATGTTTATGTAGATATATTATATTGTATGGTCTCCAGGATTCAACTCGGCGACCCCCACCTGCCAGGGTGCTAGGTTTGGTGTGGCGAGGGTACACTAGTTGGATCTGCCAAAGCTAGAATATGGTAGAGCACGAACAATGCCCTTTATTTTCAGTGGTATAGTTTCTGCTTCCTAGGGGGAGTTATAACTTCGTCCCTCGTGTCCCTATTGGCACCGTGGTTACTTCTCTCTCGGCTTCGTTGTCTGGACCGAGAGAAGGACTCGTTACTTGGATATTCATCTTCCCTTTGCTGATTACCATTCAACACGTTACGTTACTGCTGGTTAACTCTACCGTTCTCTACAGACTGTGTCACTCACTATCGAACACAACTCGGCACTCCGACACAAATGTGACTCGGACTCAATTGTAAGTTTTTGTCTATATTCACCATAAGCACTTGAGAATAGACATGATCACAATCATGTGTTCCACATTGTCATATATATACAACACTTCTAAACACTTAATAAAATAGTGGCATTATTTAAGCCATATATATCTTCTCTACGTGGTGCGTCTGCACAGGTCGACACCCACGGCTTCGAAAAATCATGTCTCTTGCTCTGGGGACAACCTTGGTGTGCCACGTGGGTCAACAAATCCACGTTTGTCATGTCCTTTCACGTGACCATATTTCCACAAGCCATGAGCTCAAATTCAACTCATGGCACCTGGCCAGTCACACAAAAATGAGTCGTCCGTAGCACTCCCACTAGATCTATAGCAGCCAGATTTAGGGCAGCCCTTGTTACCACACTGGTAGATCTTTGCTATAGTGTATTTATGTTTGAGTGTAATGTTTCTCTCCGGCTCGTTTTTAAATCTGGCAGTCTTCTCACCACATATGGCTTTGATTAAAGAGTGTTCGTCGTCAGCCACATCTCCCATTATGCCTATATTAACAGTAGCCTGGTCTGACTTGATGATTAACAGTATATATTTGGTTAACAGTATATGGTATAGATGAGGTGTTAAAGCTTCTTGTAAAGTAATGTACTCACCAGCTTTTGTTGTGGTTGTTGCTCCTCTTGAATCATCGTTATGAGCAACCAAATGGGGCTGAAGAACTAAAGGTCATGAGGTTTAGTAGCATCTGTGATAGAATACACCTATTTAGGTTGCCGTGAAGACAAAGACGGGTGAAAAGATAGAGATATTAAAATAAGAATACAGAAGGCTAGAGGAGGTTTCATAGCTGTCATAGACTCACTGATACTAAATACTTCAACAGAGAGGTCTGGGACAGACTAAAGCTGATTCTTTCGCACAGGAAGCTCACTCGGAGGCGGGCTCACAATTTGGTCCGGTCCGGACCCTTTAATCAAATTATAGCGAGCGTCACAAGATCCCACATGGATTTGTTTGCTACACAAAAGCCATTCCGACTCATGACACAGATGTCGGAATGGATAACCTCTCAGCACATCATGAATATATACAATAAAGTATTCATATACAAACGTTCACTCTTCTGCACAAACTCGTAATGGCATTCAGTTAGCATACAGTTAGCATACACTGGCTCTCTCAGTCGTACTCGCTGGCATGCTATCAATTATACAATCGTCGTATTCTCAATCACTATCACACATCTGTCTCTGTCGCTAGTCTAACTCCGTCTGCTTGAGTTCGGGTCTGGTCTCTCATATCATGGGTTCTTATGCCACCCATGAATTATGCCTAACCTGGCCTGGTCTGTTGGTCTCGGGTCTGATCTTGTCATCATCTTACTCTTATCTAAATAATGGTTCAGGTTCATACAGGCAACAATACACTGTTCGCTAGGATATAGAATATTTATTGTATACAGTGTACAGTTGGCGCAGTGGGTAAACAGACCCGCGCTTTCTTATCATACATATCACAGATCGTTAATCATCAAACATATAGTTGTCATACAACAATCTAGCACACTATCTAGCCTAAGTATATCTACGAATATCTATGAGTCCCTCTCAGGCAGGCCCTGTTGTCTCTCTCCAGTCCGTTTGTCCTCTGCCGGTCTCCGCGTGTCCTAACTCGACACGGGCGGTAACTCTGTCCGAGTTCCTCGTGGACCCCGCATTAGGCGGGCCACATCAGTGTCCACGGAATCATGGACTAGGTGACCAACTCTATCGAGAAGGTTCTAGATTACTCGGGTCCTGTGCGACTCATTGGTATCCCTTGGGCTGGAGTTGCAGCCCTTTACTCTATGGGAAAGTGAGGCGGTGACAGGATCCCCCCTCCCCCTGATATGATTGGTTGTTGGGTAATTAGATCTGTTCTAATTCTGTCACCGAATCACATAAAGTTGGTGTTTGTAGTTTGGTGGATAGTAACCTGGTAACATACCTACTAGCACTAAAAACTCATGTATTCTACCATACAACACTTCTCTGATTTGGTGCAGAGATCCCTGTCTCTCGTGTGCTTAAATATGCTTATCAGACCGAAGTTCCGTGGCATTTTAGTAGTTGTATTTACAACTTGCCCTTCTCATAGTACCCGAAATGGTACCCAGACAAATAACCCCTATATAATAGAGGGTTAACAAGACCGGAGTCTTGGCTAAATAAGTACACCTTCAAATCTTGATCTGTGTGTGTATTTCTATACACTTTTACTCCCGTATGTTATATAATGCTAAATATGTAGTTACCTTGTTCTTTTATCCCCCTCAGACTACATGTGTCCCTGTTGGCTTGTTAGTGTGTTAACTAATCCGTTAATAAGTTGATGTTTCTAATAAAGTGACTGTATTTTAAATTGATAGTGTTGAGTTTTGAGGTTTGTGTAACGTGCGTGCTGAATGTGTGGTGTAATTCCAAGCGTCACGCGTTGGGATAACCTCAATCACGCAATACTGCACTGTGTGCAATACATGATCAGGCATTCCAAGTAGTGGTGCTTAGATGTATCCTAACTGCTAAACTAAGTCTATTACACTAACTACTTGATTAAACTCACTAATAAACTAAGTTCTACACATGTACTGACAAATTAGACAAGTCATGCACTTTTACATGGAAGACGCAGACAAATTACAATGAATACGTTTTGCGTACAATTTGTCCGCCAAGTGTATCGTTCTCTCATTTAATCCTTTCACTCAGTCATTCACTCATCTGACATTCCAAATAGTAATTGGTTAAAATATATATTTAAAGTTGAGGTAAGCGTTATTGCCCTTAGAAAAAATGGGCTAGGCGATATTTGCCCTTTAAGAAAATACGTACTTTTTGTACGATGAATGAAAAATAGGTTATAATTTAACTAGAGACACTTGTATAGGACGGTTATTTAGGATATGAATGGTACCGTCTGTAATATTAAAGTAGAATATGTACAAGTTACATGTTAACACAATTTATATACATCATTAATGGAAATATAATACATATTTAATAGTAAACTAATTAATTAAATAACTCCAACGATGATGTGCGCGTTGACGTCCCTTCGTTCGTGTGTTATGCCATGAATGTTAAAGTTAGTATGGCTGTCTCTTAAGTGTTGTCGTCGATGTTGTTCTGTTTCGGCTGTTTGCACAGTTTTGTAGTAACAGCAAGTATGGATTGCTCTCACCGTCCCGTATGAAATATTAAAGTGTTCAGAGTCAGTTCACTGGTTGATATCATTGGTTAAACTGAACACAGTTATTGTTTCTTGCTGGAATCGTTCTAGAGCTTAGGCATTTGATGGTATAGTTCTTACAATCTGGCTCTTCAAGTATGTTTATAGGTGTCGTAATTAAACTAATCACTGAGAGTACTCTAGCAGGTGTAGAGTCACACTGATATATGTAACGAACTAAAAGTATCACAGTTTATAGTGTGGCTACTGGCCAATGTGATCAGAGTCATTCTACTGGCGCATTTGTCTGCCGTGATAAAAGGTCAGCCACTAAGTTATCGGTGCCCTTAATATGGCGAATTTCGAAGTCAAAGTCCTGAAGTAGAAGACACCATCTTCGTAACCTGTTGTTTTTGGGCGACCCATGGTTAAGGACTAATAATGGCGAACTGTCTGTGAGGACCACAAAATGGCTTCCCAAGAGGTACTTAGATAATCTCAATATACAGAACAAAAGGCTCAAACACTCCAATTCAACTGTGGCATAACGAGTCTCAGCCTTCTTCAGTTTGCGGCTTACGTAGAGGATCGGGTGTCGAACGCCATCCACTTCCTGCATTAAACATCCTCCTATTGCGATAGCGCTCGCATCTGTGGTCAAAATAAAGGGTAAATTTATATTGGGTAATCGTAAGACTGGTGGATTAGAAAAAATATGTTTCAACTTACACATTGCATCATCTAAGCTGGTACTTTTACAAATTTTTGATGGATGATCTTTAGTTAACATATCAGAAAAAACTGAGGTGAGTTCTGCCCAATGTGGAATGAATTTAGAATAATAGTTAATCAGACCTAGTAAACTTCTAACCTGTTTCTTTGTGGTAGGTACTTCTAGATTAAGGATTTTGGAAACAATTTTATCATCAGTCAACAATTTTCCTTCAGAAATTCTATGACCAAGGAAGTCTATTTGTGTATAGCCTATTTCAACCTTGGAAGGTTTGATAGTAAGTCCAAAAAGAGAGATTTGGTTGAAGACTTGTTTTAGGGTGAGTAAGTGAGAAGTCATATCAGAAGAATGAACACATATATCATCAATATAAGCAACTACATCATTAATTCCGTGTAATAACAATCTTGTTAGTCTCACAAATGTGGCCGGTGCGTTCTTTAGGCCAAAAGGAAGATATAGCCATTCGTATAACCCGAGAGGTGTTGCGAATGCTGTTATATGTCTACAAGAAGGGTGTAGAGGAACTTGCCAATATCCTTTCGCTAAATCTGTCTTAGAAAATAAGGATGATTGAGCCATATCTAAAATAAGATCTTCACAACTGTTCATAGGCTCTGCATCTGTTGTTGTTCTGGTATTCAATATTCTATAGTCGATGCACAAGCGGATTGTCTGGTCTTTCTTTTTCACCAAGACAATCGGTGAAGAATATTGAGACATAGATTTTTGAATAATGCCATTCTTCTCTAAATCTAAAATTTCTTTATCTAAATTAGATCTGTAATGGAGAGGAATAGAATATGGTCTACATTTGACCGGTCTCAGATCTGTTAGCACAATTGAATGTGTTATTCTATCAGTGCGTCCAGGTTTGTTGGAAAAGATCGTCTTATAGTCGTCTAGAAGCGTCAAAATGTCCTGTCGCTGTTGTTGTGTCAAAGTGTCAGAGATATGTATGTCCTTTATACTTCCGTCGTCTGTCATAATTGGCACAGGGATTTCAGTATTGTCTATGTCTGTCTGATTTATCACAGATGCTACCGTTTGTAAATTGTCTTCAATGTCATTGTCGTCGTCGTCGTCGAGATCGATCGTCAATATGTCGTCAAATTTGTCGTCATTGTCAATATCACAGATTGTCGGTAATGTCCATAATGTCTTCGTCGTTTTCGTCGTCGTAAGCGTGTGTCGTTAACGATGCTTCGTTTGTCGAGGTATCATTCGTTGGGAAATTGTCGTTTTGTCTCCGTCAACAGTTTGTTGCGTCTGTTCACTTGTCTCATTGTCCTGTCTAGCATAGTATGGTTTCAACATATTTATATGGAATATTTTTAACTTTCCATTTAAAGAGATTTCATAATCTACATCTGAGATTCTTCTAATGACCTTAAAAGGTCCCCTGCCAAGAGGTTGACAGTAAATCTCTTTTGTCAGGTAGTAGAAGTAAAATATCCTGACCTGGATGTAGGACAATTGTTTTTGCCCCTCTATTGGCGTACTGCCTGTATTTAAAACCTTTCTCCTGTAGTGATGTTCTGGCCAATATACAAGACCGTATGATTTTGTCTCTGGTATCAGTGACCAAATCATAGGTGGAAATGGGAAGTTGGCTATCTACAGGTTGTGATATGATCTCTTTATAAATGGTGAGAGGTCCTCTTGGGTTCGCTCCATACATCAATTCGAAGGGAGAGAACCCTGTACTTGATTGAGGGACTTCTCTGTATGCGAACAGCACCGTTGGGAGAAGTATGTCCCAATCGGCTGGATTTTCAGCTGTCACTTTAGATAGCATGTGTTTCAGGTCCCCATTAAGCTTTTCGCAGATACCATTTGCGGCCGGTCGATAGGGACTGGTGAAACACTGCTTGATGCCTAGTAACTTAGTTACTGATTGGGTGGCATTAGAGATGAACTGGGTACCTCTATCAGAAATGATTTTCTCCGGAAAGCCAAAACGGGAGAAAATATTTAGTAATATGTCAGTCACATCCTTAGAGGAGATAGATCTTAATGGCAGCATTTCGGGCCATCTTGTACATAAATCCACAAGAGTAAAAATGTACCTATTCCCCTTATTCGATATGTGATTCAACGGACCTACTAGGTCAACTGCCACGATTTGGAAAGGCCTCGAGGCAGTTGTCGTTGATTGGACTTCTGCTGTAGGGTTTTTTCCCTTTTTCCCCAGTCTCTGACATACATCACAAGATCTACAGAAGGTTTTTATATGTTGGCAAAACTTTGGCCAATAAAATTGGGTGAGGACTCTAGCCCTGGTCTTTTCATATCCCATGTGACCTCCAAAAGGGGAGTCATGGGCTATTTTTAGCACTTTGTCTCGATGTGCTTGTGGTAAAACAATTTGCTGTGTCGTGGCTTGCTTTGTTGTGTAAAATCTAGTTAAGATGTTATTCTGTAGCCTAAATGTCCACGATGCGTTTTTAGTGACTTTTGGTTTAAGACCAACTAATTTGAAGTATGGTGCAAGTGTTGTATCTGCTTTCTGTTCATTACCAAAAGTGATGTTAGTTGAGTTTGGCGCTACTATTTCTAACGATTCCTGTAGTTGGTCGGTGTTGGTTTTGTGGGTTGTCTGTCGTGTTATTGCGTTTGTGTGTTGTGTGTTTTGTGGCACATTTACAGGTTCGGTACTTGGTAGTTTGGTAGCATCCTCAATTCGAGGTTTTAATTCGGTCGTATCGTTTCTAGATTCGACCGCCCCTGCATTGTACACCTTGGTAAATTCTTTGTGAACTACCTCAGTGGTTGTCTCCCTTGGTATTTTGGCAGAATGAGACAAGCAAGAATGGTGTTTCTCTTTTGCGTCGCTGTTTCTGTGGTGGATACCGTGTTTTTGCTCCCACCTTTTGATTTCTCTTTCAGAGCATGGATGTATGTTGGGTAAATTACCAAGAATAATATCCGCGACTGGATTTTCAAGGACAGCAGCCAATACCTGTCCTGATATGAACGGTGTTTGAATTTCGACCAAAGCAAGGGGGTATTTCTCTATCGTACCTGAGAATGTGCGACACGTCACCTGTTTGTCTGTGTAGTCTTTAGCGTCTATTAATGATTTTCTTCACCCCACAGAGAGTTGCGCCGGAATCACGAATTAATGTGCACTTTTTGTTGTTAAGAAACCCTGTAAAAAAAACTAGCTTGCCTGTAGATGACAAAGCAGCGTTAGCTGTTTCATTTGCAATAGGTATCGTGTGGCCACATAATAATGTTGTGTCCAGTTGGAACTTAGTACAGGTGTTGCACTTACTGTCTGTTATGGTGTTTATGATGTGTACAGCATTCCCAAGCTCGCTTTCATTGTCGTGTAGATTGTCACATTCATTCAGTGACTCAAGCTCTTCGTCAGACGATGTTTCTACTAATGCAGAATTGGCCTGTTTCAATAACTTTCGGCCTTGACAGTCCTTATTATAGTGACCCCAGCTCTTGCAGAAATAACATTTAATAGCTCTGTGGTAAGCCATGCGTTTAGCTGTTTGCATATCTACCATCTTCTGGAGGTGTTGAGGGTAGGTGGGTGCTTTGTCGCACATACCGTAACTGTCGTGATGGTAATTGCAATATTGGCATTTTACTACTTTACCGACCTTGGATCGTGGTTTAAATCTACTCTCTGTTTGTTTGGAGTATTTGGTGTTGACTACTGCAGCTGCTGTATCATTATGACTTATGTTATGTTGAAAAATATCCCTATTTGCTGTGAAAAATGCATTCCCCTTTGCCTCGATTTCCTGAATGCTCTTACAGTCCATTTGTTTTAAGAACTTGGCAAAAGGTGTGGGGATGGTACTGACTATTTTATCTATTATAATAAGCTCCTTAAGTTTATCATGGCTATTGTTGGTTTTAGCCGAGTTAATCCATTTTGTGCATATGTCTTGGACTGTACTGACATAATCTATAAAGGTTTGGTTTGGTTGAGGAGATAATTTGGCAAATTGTTGTTGGTAACCTGCAGTGTCTAAAGAAAAATGTTGGAGAATGCGTTGTTTTAGGTACTCATAGTCTTTTCGCATTTCCTGTGGTATTGTCTCTATTACTTTCAGTGGTTCAAGAGCTAGGTTCCTCATTAGAATAAATGCCCAATCTGATTTACTGATTTTATGATGAGACATGAGACACTCAAAATTTTCTAAGTAGGCTGAGATGGAATCTCCAGAACAGAAAGCCTTCACGAGACCTTTATATTTATTATATTTTTGTTCTTCTTCTTTGCTTCTTAACTTATTTATTGATATCTCTGTGTTGGACTCCATTTCCATCTGTTTTAGTTTAATCTGTGTCTCGGCATTTAACTTGGGCCTGTTTGGCGGCGGCCTCAATCTCCATCTGTATTCTCTCATGGCCTGCCATTGCATTTCTTTTCATCTGCTTGCATTGCATTTGCAATTTCTTTTCTTCGGCTTCCATTTGCAATTTCTTTTCTTCTGCTTGCATTTGCATTTGCAATTTCTTTTCTTCGGCCTCCATTTGCTAGTTTCTTTTCATTCTGCCTTGCATTTGCAATTTCTTTTCTTCGGCCTCCATTTGCAGTTTCCTTTCTTCTCGTTCTATCGCTCTTTCTTCACGGGCAATGTTTTCTGCGTGTGTTTTCTGTGCCCATTCTGACAGTTTTTCATCTTTATAACCTAACTTTATTCCTTGCTCAATGCAATTTATCTAAGCTAGACATTTTGTGTTTTACTTGTTTGTTAAGTTTATAGAGTTAAATCCCTTAGAAAAATATGTTGTGTGGTCAAAAATTTGGTTAACTCCCCTAATTCTTAATGTGTAAATCAAAATGCAAGGTTATATTGGTGACAAGGTTATGAATATGCAAAGAAATCAATATGATACAAAATAATACATTGATGAAACATGAGAAGTACAGCTTAGAATTTACAATGAGTATGAGGTGAAACTTAGCTCTTAATTGAAGAACTCCTCGATGTTGTCTTGTACTCTCGTCAATGTTGGAAAGGTTTCATAGGTTGGACGCGGCACTTGTTGCGGAACAATCTGCTCGTGGAGCGAGAAAACATTAGTCACTGTCACACAAAAAAAATGTCAAAATAGTAACATGTCAACAAAAAAAATGGTTTACAGAATCACAGTAATGAGGCGCTGCATGGGCAATGGTGAGACATTGCCGAGGGACTCAGATTATTTATATTTTATCGCTAGATAGCTACTAGTTTTATGTAAATTTGTAACGTTAACAATTTCTTTGATTTAAGCAAATCAATGTGTTACCACAATCAATGTTTTATCAAAATTCAATGTGATATGATTAAATAATTAATTTTACATGGCATTTAACAGGTTTTTAAGAAAACATTCTATGCCACAACCGGAAAACTAGCCCCCATAAAGCCTGTCATCATCTTACTCTTATCTAAATAATGGTTCGGGTTCATACAGGCAACAATACACTGTTCGCTAGGATATAGAATATTTATTGTATACAGTGTACAGTTGGCGCAGTGGGTAAACAGACCCGCGCTTTCTTATCATACATATCACAGATAGTTAATCATCAAACATATAGTTGTCATACAACAATCTAGCACACTATCTAGCCTAAGTATATCTATGAATATCTATGAGTCCCTCTCAGGCAGGCCCTGTTGTCTCTCTCCAGTCCGTTTGTCCTCTGCCGGTCTCCGCGTGTCCTAACTCGACACGGGCGGTAACTCTGTCCGAGTTCCTCGTGGACCCCGCATTAGGCGGGCCACATCAGTGTCCACGGAATCATGGACTAGGTGACCAACTCTATCGAGAAGGTTCTAGATTACTCGGGTCCTGTGTGACTCATTGGTATCCCTTGGGCTGGAGTTGCAGCCCTTTACTCTATGGGAAAGTGAGGCGGTGACAGATCTATGCTGAGTTACAGGCTCACCTGCCCTTAACCCTAGGTTGTTGTCAGCCGCCGTGACCTGTCTCAGTACTTCTCCCTACCTGTCTTACCCTGCGGTCCCTGTAGCCTACTGTATTGCCTGTATGCTGTCTTGTCAGTGCTGTCTCTATCTTGTTGGGTCTCTGACACACTCCCCCTCGTCTCTGTTATGGAACTTTACTATTTCATTAGGAAAGTGACACAATTTGAATTTGTGTCTCTGTGTGTTATTTAGATAAACTATGTTTATCTGTCAGAAAACTAAACGTGTCCTATCATCTTCTTTTATGTGGTTGTATGTCGTTTAGTAGTCTTGATACTGGCGAGGTGCATGGTATCATTATAAAATAGTGTATCTTATATCACTTCTTCTGTACCATATTATGGCTAGTTGGTACCTTTCTGATTTTCTGTTTGAACTCTGCATGTTCTCACTGTACCAGATTTGCTTACGAGACTCAGCACGGACCGAAGGTTCAGTCGACTTACGTTATCTTTCAAACAATGACCCTTCTCACAACATACGCTGTTAGGCGTCATGACAGATTTGTCACATCAGGGAAAAGTTGTTTACACCTAATCCCTGGTCTCAGCAAATCTCAGTACCTTTTGTTCAAATAACGTTGGTCATAGGTGGTACTTCTTAGACATCTTTAACAGTTAGAATTATTAATAGTGAGTTACACTTTTACAATGTATATATTACTTCCCCTTAGATGCCGTACTTGTTACTCTGTGTAACCTCTGAACTTTGTTTCTGTTCAGTATGATATATTATAATTTCAAATCTTAATTAAATTACATTTATTTATTATTTCTAAGCGTCAATCGCTTGGCTTCATCGCATTTAAAATTGTAATAAGTGTGACAAATCTTCATGTTAGATGCCGAACGTTGATTCTTAGATTGCAATAGTAAATTTCTTTCATTCAAATACACATATTCAAATTTAATATTGTATATGTCATTCACACTCTGATTTATACTTATTAGAATAATCAACTATTTTATTATAGTTGGCGGGTGTTATGCCAATAAACACTGGAAAGTTCTATTTAATCCCAGCGAAAATAAACACAAAAGTTAGTTTAATCTTAACGAATATAAACACAATGTCAAACGGAGTATAATGTTGTACTGTTCAATGTTTATGGAACATATGGTGCTGTCAGGAGGGAAATGTCTTCGTTGTTTCCTTTCGAAATAAACACAATGTACGCTTTCTCTCACACTGTTTTTAAAATGTATCTACATGTTAATGTTATAGTAAAATATCACAGCTATCGAGTGTCCTATGTGCCTTAAGATAATTGGTTAGTTCGTTGCGCTAGAGCATGGGAGTCAGGACAATAAGTCTGCAAGCATATTGTCTTTCCCACTTATGTGCTCTATGGTAGTTAGTTAGTTAGTTAGTTAGTTAGTTAGTCACGGTTCCAACTTCACAGCAACGGGTCGTCACCGTTATGCTCCGTTCCTGTGCCAGTGAATATCACACAAAATGCTCCCCACTGCCCAATGTGAAAAGTGGAAAAGACAGGAGTCTCGACAAGCAACCGCCCACACAGATACACTGTGCATAATGCCGCCGCCAGAATGTCAACACAATAGTCCCCCACAAAATATCCAGTTCATCTCTGATGGAATTGGCAGTTATTTTCCCATCTGGATGTTTCCTAGATGTTCACCCACACAGTCCACGAAAATATAGTTCATCGTCGATGGTAGTGGCAGTCAACCAGAAGCCCAGCAGCCACGCATTTCTGCATAAGGTAAAACCCGGTCAACTCTGAAACATAGCCAGCTGCCATCGCTCCGAACATGCAGTCACGTTCCAAAAAACCTACTGCGTGGTAGGCTACAGTGTTGCTATTCTTTGCTTCCCTTATGGGCCCCAGCAACACACAGGAGACAAGAGGAAAAGTAACCAAGTACAAGAGGGAAAGAAATCTAGTATAAGAGGAAAAGAAACCATGTACAGAAATAAACAAAATAAAGAAACCTCATGATCAAAGGCAGGTCTACTACTGGTGCCAGACACTTTGCTGTAGTCAAGCCTATGGAGGGAAACAAAGCACACGAGAGATGACATGTTCATTTCTCCCTCAGTTCCAGACAGCTGTTACATAACTCTTTCTGTACTAAGCGTTGTACAGGGCTGGATTAAAATGCTTTTGAGACCCTAAGCACTTAACATATTTTGGTGCTTCTTTATATTCATATAACTGTGAAATAATTATTTGTTCAAGTCATTCAATCAAATTAAGCAAATACAATCAAATACAGTGAAATCAATCAAACACTCAAATTAATCGAAACAATCAAATCAATTAAACAAGTCATTCAATCAAATACAGTTATATATTGTCGTCCTGCTCAAATGTCAAATCTTGTATGATATCAATAAAATAGGGAATATCCTGCTGTCCTTGCACACATGCTTGCAGCTCCCTTTCTGGTCCCTTCGAGGTATTAATATTTTCGCTTTCAGCATGTATCTGCATAACTTGATGTATTGTCCCCTGATGATTCCCAAATCTGCAGCTTGGTTCTGGACTAGTCACATTTTCGGCTTCCATAAGAAACTGTTGTCTATTTCGATAGTGTTGTTCATGCAGAGCCTGCATGTGAAGTTGGTGCTGCCACATCACTACAGCTTATCTCTACTTTGTTTGGCTTTATTGTCAGACCGTGTTGTTTGATCCGGTCAAAGATCTGTCGAAGTGTCATTATGTGTTGTGTCATATTGTTTGTGTGAATGCAGATGTCGTCTGTGTATGTTTTGACGTTTGGTATGTCGTGTACCAACAGTCTTGTCATCCTAACAAACGTTGCTGGGGCATTGACTAAACCAAATGGAAGAAAAAGCCATCCGTATCAGCCCTAAGGTGTGGCAAATGCTGTTAGATGGATAGATTCGTCTGTCATAGGTATTTGCCAGTACCCATTTGTCATGTCAAGCTTTGAGAACAGTCTAGAGTCCATCATGTTCATAATCAGATCGTTGCAGTTAGGCATGGGTTCTGCATCTAGTTGTGTGATGCAGTTAAGTTTACAGTAGTCCACGCATAGTCGGGTGGAGCCCTCTTTCTTTCTCACAATGACAATCGGTGAACAGTATTATGAGTGAGACTCTCTAATGATTTTATGCTTTTCAAGGTCTAAAATTTCTTTGTGAAGTTTTTCCCTATAGTGTAGTGGTATAGAGTATGGTCTGCATTTAAATGGTGTCTGACTCGTGAGTATAATATGATGTTTAAGCTTCTTCTTCTGCTGCGTTCATCCGGACTTTTTTTTTTCCGGACGTGATTGCGTTGTGCCTGCTTAAAGCAGAGCTGCGTTCTTGCGCCGTTAGGTCGACACATCCAACTTCTGCAGGTGATGTTTAAGCTAGTCAGTTTTTCCAGGTTGGTTTGAAAAAATAGTTGTATATTCTTTCAGTAGTTGTATGCAGATGAGTTGATCTGTTTTAGAGAATTTTGTTAAGAGTGTAATGTCTCTTAATGTGTCCACTGTTGGAACTGGTATTTTGTCAGTTTTGGCAGTGTCTGTATGGTTGACTATTGTGGTGTTTGCTGCTATTTCGTCCTGTTGTTTGTTGTTTTCTTCGTCCCTATTGTAGTAAGGTTTCAGCATGTTTATATGGTATATTTTCTTGCGGTTGTTAATTAAGACTTCATAATCGACTGGTGATATTTGTCTTACAATTTTAAATGGACCTTGCCATGGGATAGCAAGTAAGTCTCTGGTGTCTGGTAGTAATAACAAAATGTCCTGTCCAGGAGTCAATGTCAAAGTTTTGCCCTTTCTGTTGGCATAGTTTCTGTATATAATGCCTGTCTGTTGTAGTGCTTGTTTGGCAATCATACATGACTTCATAATTCGGTCACGAAGATTTGTAGCTAAATTGTACGCTGACATAGTTTTGTTGTCAGTAACGTTACCAATTAATAGTTCTTTGTATATTGTTAATGGGCCACGTGGATTGGCACCATAAACCAGTTCAAAAGGTGAAAAGCCTGTGCTACAATGTGGTGCTTCCCTGTAGGCAAAAAGTACAGCAGGTAATAATATGTCCCAGTCTGTTGGACATTCTTCCGTAACTTTAGCCAATATGTGTTTTAGATCCCCATTTATCGTTTTTACAATCCTACTTGTATGCGGATTGTAGGGGCTACTGAAGCACTGTTTAATGCCCAGCATCTTACTCACAGCTTGGGTGGCTGCTGAAATAAATTGAGTACCTCTATCTGATTAAATAGTATCTGGAAAACCAATTCTAGATAATATATAGAAAAACACTTCCGTAATATCTTTTGACGTAATGTTTTTAAGTGGCACTGCTTCTGCCCATCTTGTACAGAAATCGATGGTTAAAATAAATCTGTTGCCTTTGGCTGACACATGGATAATGGACCGACAATGTCTACTGATACTTTCTCAAAGGGTCATGAAGCTAGGTCAGTCGGCTAAATTTCAGCCTTTTTTCACTAGCTTCTGACATACTTGGCATGACCTGCAATATTGCCTGATATCATTGCAGTATCTGGGCCAGTAAAACTGGGTCAGTAGTCTTGCCTGTGTTTTAGCGTAGCCCATATGCACTGCAAAGGGTGAGTCATGTACTATTTCAGGGGCTTATATGCGGTGTTGTGTAGGCATCACTGTCTGCGCTACGGTGGTGGAGTTTCTGGTATAGTATCTTGTTATGATACCATTTTTGAGTTTGAAACGCCACATGGTGTTTTCTGTTTGCTTTGGTTATTGATCAATGAGTTTAAATATTCATCAAGAGATGTATCAGATTTCTGTAAATTAATGAAATTTTCTCTCATGATACTAGGAGAAGCTATTGTAGAGCTTATTTGTTCTAGAGCCTCGTTTTGGTTTCTCTCTTGCTCTAGATTTGATGTTGCTCTCGTGACAGCGCTGGCATCATGTATAAATTTGTCATTCCAGGCAACAATTTCTTGCTCTGAATCATCAGTCACCTCGGGAATGTTTCCGATAATAAGGTCACAGCAAGGGTTGTTAAGTACTGTGCACTTTACTTTGCCTGACAAAAAAAAAGATGACTGAAAATTTGCCCAGGCAAGAGGGTACTTCTCAATTAGAACTAGAACTTAGAAATTAGAACTCTCAACAAGAATGTTCTAAATGTAATTAATTTACCTGTGTAATCTACAGGTTGGACTAGTTCTTTTCAGAGTACTACCAATGTAGACCCGCTGTCTCTCAAATTACTACGTAATTTGTTATTTACAAAGCCCTTGGTGGGTTTTTAATTTGCCTTTTGTGTCAATCACCGTGTTTGCCTGTTCATTGGTAATTGGCACGCTGTGTCCACAAGTTAAAATACTGTCATTGTAGAATTGATTACATGTGGTACATTTATCTAAATTGAATGTATCTATGTTCTCAACTGCGTTCCCAGTTTCTCCTTCTTCTTCTGAAGAGGAACTGTCTAAGATGGCTGCATTTGCTCTTTTTAGTAGTTTTCTGCCTTTACAAGAGGACTGTTACCAAAAAAACACATTTAGTAAGCCTTTTATAGTTCTTACGCTTGGCCTGTTGCTTATTTATCATCTTCTGTAGATGGTTTTGGTAATTTGGGTTTTGGTCACACATTTTGTGTTCTTGATGTTGGTTATGGCAATATTTGCACTGGTTCTTTTTAAAGTTTGTAGTATTATTTTTATTGTAACTGTAAGGTTTAGGTTTGTTTAGCATAGCTGCAGCAACAAACTCAGTATCTTTAGATGTAGTGGAAAAAATATCTCTAATAGCTGTAAAATATGCAGCTCTCTTTTTCTCAATTTCCTTAACCGAATCACACTCATTCTCTTGCAGAAATTTAGAAAAAGGTGTAGGAAATTATGAGATTAATTTATCTCTTAAAATAAGGTCTAATCCCGGACTATCCCCCATGTTTTCTATCATAGACTCATTGATACTAAATACTTCAACAGAGTGGTCTAGGACAGATTAAAGCTTATTCTTTCACACAAGAAGCGTCACTCTGAGGGCAGGCTCACAATTTGGTCCACACCGGACCCTTTAATCAAATTGAAAGCGAGCGTCACAAGATCCCACATGGATTTGTTTGCTACACAAAAGCCATTCCGACTCAATACACAAATGTCGGAATGGATAACCTCTCAGTACGTCATGAATATATACAATAAAGTATTCACATGCAAACATACACTCTTCTGCACAAACTCACCGTGGCATTCAGTTAGCATACACTGGCTCTCTGTCTTACTCACTGGCGTGCTATCAATTATACAATCATCGTATTCTCAATCACTATCACACTTCTGTCACTGTTGCTAGTCTAACTCTGTCTGCTTGAGTTTGGGTCTGGTCTCTCGTATTATGGGTTCTCATCCCCCCCCCCCCCCCCCCCCCTGGTCCATTGGTCTCGGGTCTGGTCTGTGCTGAGTTACAGGCTCACCTGCCCCTAACCCTAGGTTGTTGTCAGCCGCCATGACTTGTCTCATTACTTCTCCATACCTATCTTACCCTGCAGTCCCTATAGCCTACTGTCTTGCCTGTATGCTGTCCTGTCAATGCTGTCTCTATCTTGTTGGGTCTCTGACAATGGCGCTAGCAAATTTGTGGAAGTCAACAGAAATTATAACTAGTGCCAAACTTAGAAAATTTAACTCTGAAATAAATCAGTAGTACTGTATGGGTTAGAAACGTGGAGAACAACTAAAACAGTTGACTAATAAACTACCAACATTCATTGTTTGGTATCCGCCCACAATAGACAGACTAAAATGGTCTGACATAATCACTAACCTGAAGTTTAGACTGTTCCAATAAATCATTAGATGAGGTAAAACACTGGATAGGACAGATGCTGAGAAAATCTGATATTAATATAACTAGAAAGTTTCTTCTCTGGAACCCACAAGGCAAAGGAATTAGAGTTAGGCGTACAAACACATGGAGAAGAGAATTAGATGAATAATAATATAATAGTGAGGGGACATGGAAGGAGCTGCAGGTTATAGCAGAAAATTGGACAGATTGGTGTGAGATCATTCTGGGGGGGGGGGGGGGGGGGGGTAAAAGATTGGACAGCTTGGCGTGAGTTCATTCCCAGGAGGGGGTGAAAGATTGGACAGCTTGGTGTGAGTTGGTTCCCAGTGGGGGTAAAAGATTGGACAGCTTGGTGTGAGTTGGTTCCCAGTGGGGGTAAAAGATTGGGCAGCTTGGTGTGAGTTGGTTCCCAGTGGGGGTAAAAGATTGGACAGCTTGGTGTGAGTCGATTCCCAGTGGGGGTAAAAGATTGGACAGCTTGGTGTGAGTTGGTTCCCAGTGGGGGTAAAAGATTGGACAGCTTGGTGTGAGTTGATTCCCAGTGGGGGTAAAAGATTGGACAGCTTGGTGTGAGTTGATTCCCAGTGGGGGTAAAAGATTGGACAGCTTGGTGTGAGTTGGTTCCCAGTGGGGGTAAAAGATTGGACAGCTTGGTGTGAGTCGATTCCCAGTGGGGGTAAAAGATTGGACAGCTTGGTGTGAGTTGATTCCCAGTGGAGGTAAAAGATTGGACAGCTTGGTGTGAGTTGGTTAGGGGGTGTATTACTTGGTACGGTACTCTTTAGCAGACCTAATCCGATAAGGAATGGACAGTGTCAGAAACATGCTGCCAAGTGTCATTGTGAGGTAGTGAGAGTATATACCTGTGTTGACCACTGAATGTTAAACTTGTTTTTCAAGAATTTCTTTTCTGTGTGTTTGTGATCTCATTATGTTGAATATTAGCCATTTGTATGTAGCAGAATTTTTTTCCACACTTACAAAAATGTTTTAGCATTCTCTGAAACATGGCATTTTCATCAGTGTACATCAATGGCGAATCTCTGAGCCAGCCATTATATTTGGTTAATTCCTAGATTCTACCATTTCATGTTTATACTGAATTACATTAGCGGCACTGTGGCTTTGGTGATAGCGAGTTTCACAATGCCTGACAAACTGAGTCCAGGGTAGTCTAATATATCACAAACAGCCAATAAATGGTGGGGTTGACAGCATCGTCCTGTAAAGGACAGGCAGTGAACTCGTTAACTGAATTACCAAAGTCTGGGAGCTGCAGTAGCACTGGGGCCCAGCATGCTTGCCTGCCAACCCAAGGGTCGTGTGTTCAGATCCCATTGAGGCAGATTTGTAAACATTGAACTGGGCTTCCTGGTTGCCCCGGTCTAAGATGGGAACCCAGAAATTTGCTGGGAAGTCAAGTCGGGAAACACGATATTGATCACATGACTCAAGTGCCGCTTGATCTGTACAAAATATGCAGCTGCTTCTTTCACTCGCTACAATATGGAAATACCATATTGATATTGCACTGTTTCTTAGTGTGTGTGTGTGTATGCGTTTTTTTTTTTTTTTCATATATCTTTTCTTTACAATATTTTAGTTCAGAGGCTATCTACTTATTTTCTGTTGTTTGTTTTTTGTGGTTGTTTGCGCACTTCTTAATATACAAGGGTAAGTTAATAAGTCAGTCACAAATGGCTGTAGAAAAATAACTACAGATGATAACAACTTGAAACCAGTTAACACCAGTTTTATTTCTCAACATAATTTCCACCAACATTGATGCACTTATCCCATCATTTTATAAGTCCTCCCAAACCGGCTGCATAGAACTGCATGCCCTGTTTTCTAAACCACGTTTTCACATCGCATTCAACTTCGTCATCATTCGTGTTTATGCTAACAATTGTCCCGTAAAGCAGTGCATAGTTGGGTAGAAAACATTACGAAGGTGAGTCAATAAGTAAGTCACAGAGTTCTGTAGGATGGCAGGTCAGTGAAAAGAAAGCATGCAGTTCTATGCTGCCTGTTTGGGAGGACTGATAAAACGATGGGATAAGTGCATCAATGTGGTGGAAATTATGTTGAGAAATAAAGGGACAATGTTATGTATAAAAATAAACTGGTTTCAAGTTATTATCATCTTTAGTTATTTTTCTGCAGCCATTTGTGACTTACTTATTAACTTACCCTCGTACTTGCTGCAGTAGTGTGCATTTTGAAATGGAGTTCGGGTATGCTCTGGGTGTCCAAAATAGGGATCTGAATTTGAGTTGATAAAGGGTTAAATTCTTCTTCCTTGTATACCTTCAGATGTTAATACAATGAAAAGTGTCATATGCAATCTGTCACTCTCATTAATATAGAAAAGAGTACTGAAATGTGATATGGAACCTGTTCTGCAGTCTGGCAGTGCGTTTTGGAATGTGAATGAATGAATTAGTTAAAGCTTGGAAGCAAATGAGATGTAATTTCTGAGAATAACTTGGACTGGCAGAGTAATTTAACGATTGCCTGGAAGAGGCTAGTGAAAGTATAACATTGTATGCAACTATAGTAAAGACACAAACAGAATCTGTGATCATATATTAAGAAGAAGGGCATTGAAAAGCAATGTGACGACTGGAAGGATATATGGTAGAAGGGACAGAGAAAGACAAAAAAGAGCTGATGCTGGACGGTCGAAGACGCATGGAGGAATATCATCGACAGAATTCTTCTTCTGCGTTCATCAGGAGTTTTTTTCCGGACGGGATTGCGTTGTGCCCGTTTATAGCAGAGCTGCGTTCTTGCGCCGTTAGGCGGACACATCCGACTTCTGCGGATCGACAGAATTGATGCATAATCTCATAGTCAGGGATCTGCGGAGCGACATGAATGTCTGTGTCATTGGGTAAGGCGCCTGATGATTGTACATATTCCGGCCACAGAAAAGAATCAACTGTTTTACCACAGAGGTGTGCACATTTTAGAATGTCAACATGCATACATTAGTTATTTGTATTATTGTCACATTTGACAAAATATTAGTTATTTGTGTTACTGTCAACATTTGACAAAATATTAGTTATTTGTGTTATTGTCACATTTGACAAAATATTAGTTATTTGTGTTACTGTCAACATTTGACAAAATATTAGTTATATGTGTTACTGTCACATTTGACAAAATATTAGTTATTTGTGTTACTGTCACATTTGACAAAATATTAGTTATTTGTGTTATTGTCACATTTGACAAAATATTAGTTATTTGTGTTACTGTCAACATTTGACAAAATATTAGTTATTTGTGTTACTGTCACATTTGACAAACTATTAGTTTTTTGTGTTACTGTCACATTTGACAACCAAGATGTTAATTGTTTGTGTAGAAATTATGATGATGTTGAAATTATTTGTGTAAATTACATAGAAGATGATGATTTGTATGTTCAAGTTATTTTTGTATATGTTGCAGAAAATAACAATTTGTATGTTCAAAATGATGATGTGTTGCATTCTGCATGCCTTGTATGTTACATTAATTGTCTGTAAGTTGGAGAACTTTCATATATGTTCCCATGATATGTGTAAACTGGTGTGTGCATGTGTGTGTACATAATTTTTTAAAATATAAGCATATGCATGCAAATAGTGTATTTGTTAACATTGGATGTGCACGTGTAGTGTGTATGTTAACATTGTGTGTACACATGTAGTGTTATGTTAACAAGGTATGTACACATGTAGTGTGTATGTAAACATGGTATGTGCACATGTAGTGTGATGTTAACACTGTATGTACACATGTAGTGTGATGTTAACACTGTATGTACACATGTAGTGTATGTTAACATTGTATGTACACATGTAGTATGTTAACATGGCATGTACACATGTAGTGTGTATGTTAACATTGTATGTACACATGTAGTGTGTATGTTAACATTGTATGTACACATGTACTGTGTATGTTAACATGGTATGTGCACATGTAGTGTGTATGTTAACATTGTATGTGAACACGTAGTGTGTATGTTAACATTGTGTGTACACATGTAGTGTGTATGTTAACATTGTATGTACACATGTATAGTGTGTATGTTAACATTGTATGTGCACATGTAGTGTGTATGTTAACATTCCATGTGACAGCCTTATCATCAGTACAGCCTTCACAGACAGTTTGTGATGGAGAAAGCATCTAGTAACAAGACAGTTCTTGATGGAGAAACCATCAAATGACCACATTTTGTGGTGTAGAAACCATCAAGTGACCACATACAGTACATGAGGGAGAAACCATCAAGTGACCACATTTTGTGGCAAAGAAACCATCAAGTGACCACATACTGTACATGAGGGTGAAACCATCAAGTGACCACATTTTGTGGCGAAGAAACCGTCAAGTGACCACATACAGTAGATGAAGGAGAAACCATCAAGTAACCACATACAGTAGATGCGAGAGAAACCATCAAGTGACCACATACAATAGATGAGGGAGAAACCAAGAGGTGACCACATACAGTAGATGAGGGAGAAACCATCAAGTGACCACATACAGTAGATGAGGGAGAAACCATCAAGTGACCACATGCAGTAGATGAGGGAGAAACCATCAAGTGACCACATACAGTTCTTGATCTGCATGTACACACACAATGTTAACATTGATCGGGAGTCTCCATGGTGAAGTGGTCTAGCCGTTCTTGGGCTCAGAAGGTTGTGGGTTCAATTCCAAGCCGAGTCCTTCAGTTCACGAGTGAATTTTTTTAGACTCCTGTGGGTCACCGCTGGAGCTACGGAGTTTGTGCTTTGTGAGCCGCTTTCCGCGCTGCGGAAAGAGACTGAGCCATATGGGATAAAACCTGGTGCAATGAAGTTGACCCTGTCGACTTTTAAGTGAATTTTTTAAGTTCTTTATCAATCAATCAAGTGCCGTCTCCACAATGAAGGTTGACTGTAATGGATCTCCAACATGGCCTGTCTCTCGCCCTGACTACATTCTGTCAGACTGATGTTCATCGATCTCTTGATGTTTTCTTCCCACTTGTATCATTGTCTACCTCTTGCTCGCTTGCCTTCAACCTTGATGGACAAACCATCAAGTAACCACATATAGTATGTGATGGAGAAACCATCAAATGACCACATACAGTTCTGGATGGAAAAAAAAAAAAAACCACAGGCAGATGTCCTTGTACTACAGAATGATGATGATAATGAAAACACACAGAATATTTGGTTTCCTTTATTTTGAGCATGTTTTGCCACCAGTTATCCACAATACATCTGTACAAATTAGATTATACATGTCAGATTTCAGTCACACATCTGTTCATAATCTGCCTTCTCCATGGGGTGCATAGAAACCTGGCAATCTTACACACAGACTTGGTATTGACAAATAAAAGACCAACCAGGCAGCTCATGCAAGCAGCAGACTTGCACGTCACAGACAGGAGTGCTACTGACAGATATAAACACACTTGTATGTACAAGTGTGGTCGTGGTCTCACAGGGTTCCCCAATTGATATTTGTGTGTAATATTCACAGCTATACCCTGCAATCTACATGCCCTTCATGATATTCACAAATATAAATATATGATGGAGGAAAAAACATGGACTTTACTAATCCTACATGTTACACTTTCTTTCTTTGTTTCTGCTCTCGCTCTCTCTCTCTCTCTCTCTCTCTCTCGCTCTCTCTCTCTCTCACTCACTCTCTCTCTCCCTCTCTCAAATGTAAAGGCAACAAAAGAGACCTTATCTCTTACACAAAGAAAAAGGGCTGATGCACACAAAGAGAACTTTTTTTACAGAGAGAGAGAGCTTGCCTCAACAGAAATCTACCTCTTGCATAAACAGTGCCTGTTTTAACCAACAAGAACAAAGTTTGACTAGTTTATGGCAGTATGTTTATGGTCATTTCACCACGTGCATATATTCAAGAATAACACCTCATATAGAAAGCTGAAAGCGAATGAGCACCAAAAAAATAACTGGAGAGCTCAACAAACAGAAAGACGCACAGATACAACAAATGTTTCCACTTGAGCTCGAGGAGTTCAGGCCCCCTGGCTAGTACAGTTGCCACGAGCTGAGCAGTTTAGGGTTTCCTTTTTTCCCCCAACAGAAAATAATCCGTCACCTTACCATGGATTCAAACCTCGTCTCAAAAATGGAAGCCTGGCATGCTAGCCACTTAGCCAGATGCTAATAAAATTCATCCCGTATAATTGTTATTTTACATCCCATTTAAATTATACAATTCATCCCACATAAATGATGCATTCATCCCACATAAATAACTCATTCAACCCACATAAATGATATAATTCATCCCACATAAATGACACTTTCAATCCCCATAAATGATACATTTCAGTTCCATGGCAGAAACATGCTGCAGGGTTTTCTCAAGTTAACACTGCCACACACACAGGATCAGGGCACTGGGGTGAGGGCGACCCCTGTACGTACTCAAAGACTAACCAGGTGTGACCTGGCTGCAAGTTTACTAGACTTCTTACCCAAAACTGCCAGAATGGCAACACACATGACAACAATGTGTAAAAACTCTGGCATGACACAGATGCCACGCAACAGAAAGTCTGTAAGACATTACATTAGAAAGTGTACATCTTTGTAAGACATTACAACAGAAAATATACATTGTAACAGAAAGATTACATCCTTGTAAGACACACCACAGAAAGTGTACATCTGTGTCAGACATTACAATGCCAAGAGTAAACAAACAACAGAAAGTACACAGTCGTGTAACCAATCAGCACAAAAATCCACATCCCAACATCAGATGTTGTAATATTAGCCATGCCACACAACACATCCACACATCAGATGTTGTAACACCAGCCATGCCACACAACACATCCACACATCAGATGCTGAACATCAGCCATGCTACCGGAGCACATCTTCAAACAAAAAACAGCAGATATGATATATATTATAAATATGTACAATTTTCTATCCAACAAAATCAAACTGCATCAGGAAATGCGTACATAAATACAATGTTTAAGAAGAGCAGAGCATAAAGTAAAACATGTCCGATATTTATGGAGAAACTTCAGTCCATACATGAGGTGTACACATAATCAAACACAGTATTCTTTTCAATCAAACATGGCATTTAAATACAAAAGTGACAAAAATACTACCTGAACAATGCATTCAGTCTTCCCTCTTCTACCTATGTGTATAGTGATATCTTACATTCTTGTTCAGTCTTTCCTATTCTGCGGAGGAGCGCAAGTGGGAGGGCACAAGTCTAATTCTAGTTTGATCAAATTCAACCTAAATGTCATGGCAGGGCGAACCAGGCCCTAAGTCTTGGGCAAATGGTCTAGGATTGACACTCCGACAGGCAGACAGTTACAGCAATTCTTTGCTGATCCAGCAACTTCTGCAGCTTGTCTTGTTCCAGACATATTGGTATTACCTTTAATCTAGAGTAAACTAGGCAGGCAGAGAGATAGATCTTACTGCATGGGCAGCACATGGTCTCTACAATTCAACCCAAGCTTTGTGCTATGGAGAGATTATTTGCAACCACCATGGGTTGTAGTAGTTATGCCTTTTTTTGAAGCACAATGTCACAAACTATCATCTGTCAAGAAAACAAGGTGCCAGTACTCTCCTCTTCTGAAATACAAGAGGGCAATAAATTTGACTAGCAAATCCAAATATGAAACAAGGATGTTGACCTATGAATCTTGATGGTGAAAGATCAATGCTGAATAAAATATGAAGGGAATGAATACTGAGCACTGGTATGATAACTCAAGGTGAGAAAGCTGCTGGCATACTGAGTGCTGTGCACAGTCATCTGATTATACTGACTAGATTTTACATGTTCTGGCTGGAAATATCCAAGCTAGCTATGTGCTGTACATTGTTCATGGACCGCAGAGATTTGGTTTTGTTTGTGCATGAAAGTGTTTCAGTCTGCTCCCATAGATCAACACAGGGAGAATCTCAACACAGTGCACAAACACCGCAGCATTGACTGTTATGTTTCGCAATCTCACACAATCATCAGATTGTGGATCAGCTCATGGTTCTTATCTCAATCATACCACTTGACCAAACCATGCAGAAATTTACTTCTCTGTCTTCCCCTTGTTCTTTTCCCCTTCAATCTTGCCAGCTGTCACAAAGTTCTCAGGTTTTTTCTTCTCATAACATGCCCAAAAATCTTAACTAAGTCTAATTTTTGTTATCAGTTTACAGTTTTCATTTTTGTTCCTTGTAGGACTTGCTCATTTATTTTTCTGTCTATCCATGGCATTCTTTGTATTTTCATCAGAAGCCAGATTTCCACTGCCATTAGATGTTTTTCAGCTTTTCTGCTCATCACCCACACTTCACATCCATACAAAAGTACAGGTTCTTCAACACTTTCTTTCGTTGCAACTGACTTTTTATTGTTTTCCATCTTGCAAAAGGCAACCTTTTGCCATAGCGGTTCTTGTTCGAATCTCTTCAAGGCACCTCCCATCTACCCCATTTCAGTTTTATACACCATAACGGTTTTCCTCTCACACATCCTCCACTTCTGATCAGCGCACACACACATGCAAGCAGACACATGCATAAATCCACACACTTAAATAAATTACACCTTTCATTGCACCATCAGCTCACAATGTTCCAAGGTCGTTGAACTTTTTCAGTACACCTGGCAACTTGTCCTTGTAGAGAACTGGATCGGCCCGGAACTCTATGGCTTTTAGAGGCATGGAGCCGTAGAGCTGCACAAAGTGGTTGATACACTCGGACCTCTCCACCATGTGAGAGGTGTCCGCCGACAGCATCTCCTTCACACACTCCGGGCACTTGAACTTCTTGCGAGGGACAACCTGCGATACAGTAGACAATGTTAGAGCTTAAACTCAACATATTAGACAAGGTCAGAGCTTAAATTCCACTGACTATATACAGTAGACAATGTTAGAGCTTAAACTCAATGCAAGAGACAAGGTCAGAGCTTAAATTTCACTGACTATATACAGGAGGCATTGTCAGAGCTTAAATTCAACACAGAAAGCAATGTCAGAGCTTAAACTCAACACAGAAGGCAATGTCAGAGCTTAAACTCAACACAGAAGGCAATGTCAGAGCTTAAACTCAACACAGGAGGCAATGTCAGAGCTTACAGAAGACAATGTCAGAGCTTACAGAAGGCAATGTCAGAGCTTAAATTCAACACAGAAGGCAATGTCAGAGCTTACAGAAGACAATGTCAGAGCTTAAACTCAACACAGAAAGCATTGTCAGAGTTTAAACTCAACACAGAAGGCAATGTCAGAGCTTACAGAAGACAATGTCAGAGCTTAAACTCAACACAGAAGGCAATGTCAGAGCTTAAACTCAACACAGAAGGCAATATCAGAGCTTAAACTCAACACAGAAGGCAATGTCAGAGCTTACAGAAGACAATGTCAGAGCTTAAACTCAACTGACACACAGAGAGAGTGTGCATACCTCTCTCTCTCTCTCTCCATCTTAATATATATATATACTCTAGGCACTTTGAAGGACGAGAAGAAGGGAGTTAGGAAAGGCGCCAGGAAAACTGAATGCACAGTGATTTCAAGGAAAACACAAATTCACAAATGTTGTGTATATAGCAACCAGATGTCTTGTGGACCCTATTTGACACCCTGGTGACTTGGATAGTGCTAGTTTCATTTGTTCATAATTGTTCATTATAATTGTTCACTATATATGTGTGTGCGTGTGGGAGAGAGAGAGAGAGAGAGAGAGTGAATGCGTGTGTGCATGCGTGTGTGTGTGGAGAGAGTGATTGAGCGAGAAATGGTGGGGGAATGTGTCAGTGCATGCATTTGTACGTGTATGTGTGAGAGTGAGTGAGGGAGTGTGTGCGTGCGTGCATGCGTTCATGTGTACGCGTATGTGTGAGAGAGTGTGATTGAGAGAGTGAGTGTGTGTGTGTGTAGGATTGTGTGTTAGAGAGTGAGACAGTGGGAGAGTTGATGTGTTAGTGTGTGTGTGTGTGTGTGTGAGCGCGCGCATGCGTGTGAGTGTGTGTATATGAAAGAATACAGAGAGAGAGAGAGAGAGAGAAAGAGAGAGAGAGTGTGTGTGTGTGTGAGCGTACGCATGCGTGTGAGTGTGTGTATATGAAAGAATACAGAGAGAGAGTCAGAGAGAGAGAGCTGAGCAGATGCATGTCATGTAACACGCATGTTATGTAACACGCGAATCCATATGTTTGTGTATTCTCATCTGTCATATTATAAGTTAAATACCATTTGATTTTATCATGTATAATCTAAACTTATGTTCATTACTGTAGTTTGAGTGAGAGAGTGAGTGAGTGTGAATGAGAGACAGAATGAGAGAGCGTGAGAGTGAATGAGTGAGCGTGAGAGTGAATGAGTGAGCGTGAGAGTAAATGAGTGAGAGTGAATGAGTGAGCGTGAGAGTGAATGAGTGAGCAGGATAGTGAATGAGTGAGAGTGAATGAGTGAGCGGGAGAGTGAATGAGTGAGAGTGAATGAGTGTGCGTGAGGGTGAATGAGTGAGCGGGAGAGTGAATGAGTGAGCGTGAGAGCGAATGAGTGAGCGGGAGAGTGAATGAGTGAGAGTGTCTGTGTGTGTGAGTGAATGAGTGAGCGTGAGAGCGAATGAGTGAGCGGGAGAGTGAATGAGTGAGAGTGTCTGTGTGTGTGAGTGAATGAGTGAGCGTGAGAGTGAATGAGTGAGCGGGAGAGTGAATGAGTGAGCGGGAGAGTGAATGAGTGAGCGGGAGAGTGAATGAGTGAGCGGGAGAGTGAATGAGTGAGCGTGAGAGTGAGCGGGAGAGTAAATGATTGAGCGGGAGAGTGAATGAGTGAGCGTGAGAGTGAATGAGTGAGAGTGAATGAGTGAGCGTGAGAGTGAATGAGTGAGCGTGAGAGTGAATGAGTGAGAGTGAATGAGTGAGCGTGAGAAGGAATGAGTGAGCGTGAGAGTGAATGAGTGAGTGTGAGAGTGAATCAGTGAGCGGGAGAGTGAATGATTGAGCGTGAGAGTGAATGATTGAGCGTGAGAGTGAATGAGTGAGCGTGAGAGTAAATGAGTGAGTGAGAGTGAATGAGTGAGCGGCAGAGTGAATGATTGAGCGGGACAGTGAATGAGTGAGCGTGAGAGTGAATGAGTGAGCGGGAGAGTGAATGAGTGAGCGGGAGAGTGAATGAGTGAGCGGGTGAGTGAATGAGTGAGCGGGAGAGTGAATTAGTGAGCGGGAGAGTGAATGAGTGAGCGGGAGAGTGAATTAGTGAGAGTGAGAGTGAATGAGAGAGAAAGAGATAGAGTGTGTGTGTGTGTGAGCGTACGCATGCGTGTGAGTGTGTGTATATGAAAGAATACAGAGAGAGAGAGAGAGAGCTGAGCAGATGCATGTCATGTAACACGCATGTTATGTAACACGCGAATCCATATGTTTGTGTATTCTCATCTGTCATATTATAAGTTAAATACCATTTGATTTTATCATGTATAATCTAAACTTATGTTCATTACTGTAGTTTGAGTGAGAGAGTGAGTGAGTGTGAATGAGAGACAGAATGAGTGAGCGTGAGAGTGAATGAGTGAGCGTGAGAGTGAATGAGTGAGCGTGAGAGTAAATGAGTGAGAGTGAATGAGTGAGCGTGAGAGTGAATGAGTGAGCGGGAGAGTGAATGAGTGAGAGTGAATGAGTGAGCGGGAGAGTGAATGAGTGAGAGTGAATGAGTGTGCGTGAGGGTGAATGAGTGAGCGGGAGAGTGAATGAGTGAGCATGAGAGCGAATGAGTGAGCGTGTCTGTGTGTGTGAGTGAATGAGTGAGCGTGAGAGCGAATGAGTGAGCGGGAGAGTGAATGAGTGAGAGTGTCTGTGTGTGTGAGTGAATGAGTGAGCGTGAGAGCGAATGAGTGAGCGGGAGAGTGAATGAGTGAGAGTGTCTGTGTGTGTGAGTGAATGAGTGAGCGTGAGAGCGAATGAGTGAGCGGGAGAGTGAATGAGTGAGAGTGTCTGTGTGTGTGAGTGAATGAGTGTGCGTGAGGGTGAATGAGTGAGCGGGAGAGTGAATGAGTGAGCGTGAGAGCGAATGAGTGAGCGGGAGAGTGAATGAGTGAGAGTGTCTGTGTGTGTGAGTGAATGAGTGAGCGTGAGAGCGAATGACGTGAGCGGGAGAGTGAATGAGTGAGAGTGTCTGTGTGTGTGAGTGAATGAGTGAGCGTGAGAGCGAATGAGTGAGCGGGAGAGTGAATGAGTGAGAGTGTCTGTGTGTGTGAGTGAATGAGTGAGCGTGAGAGTGAATGAGTGAGCGTGAGAGTGAATGAGTGAGCGGGAGAGTGAAAGAGTGAGCGGGAGAGTGAATGAGTGAGCGGGAGAGTGAATGAGTGAGCGGGAGAGTGAATGAGTGAGAGTGAGCGGGAGAGTAAATGATTGAGCGGGAGAGTGAATGAGTGAGCGTGAGAGTGAATGAGTGAGAGTGAATGAGTGAGCGTGAGAGTGAATGAGTGAGCGTGAGAATGAATGAGTGAGAGTGAATGAGTGAGAGTGAATGAGTGAGCGTGAGAAGGAATGAGTGAGCGTGAGAGTGAATGAGTGAGCGTGAGAGTGAATCAGTGAGCGGGAGAGTGAATGATTGAGCGTGAGAGTGAATGATTGAGCGTGAGAGTAAATGAGTGAGTGTGAGAGTGAATGAGTGAGCGGCAGAGTGAATGATTGAGCGGGACAGTGAATGAGTTAGCGTGAGAGTGAATGAGTGAGCGGGAGAGTGAATGAGTGAGCGGGAGAGTGAATGAGTGAGCGGGTGAGTGAATGAGTGAGCGGGTGAGTGAATGAGTGAGCGGGAGAGTGAATGAGTGAGCGGGAGAGTGAATTAGTGAGAGTGAGAGTGAATGAGAGAGAAAGAGATAGTGTGTGTGTGTGTGTGTGAGCGTACGCATGCGTGTGAGTGTGTGTGTATGAAAGAATACAGAGAGAGAGAGAGAGAGCTGAGCAGATGCATGTCATGTAACACGCATGTTATGTAACACGCGAATCCATATGTTTGTGTATTCTCATCTGTCATATTATAAGTTAAATACCATTTGATTTTATCATGTATAATCTAAACTTATGTTCATTACTGTAGTTTGAGTGAGAGAGTGAGTGAGTGTGAATGAGAGACATAATGAGTGAATGAGTGAGCGTGAGAGTGAATGAGTGAGCGGGAGAGTGAATGAGTGAGCGTGAGAGTGAATGAGTGAGCGTGAGAGTGAATGAGTGAGCTGGAGAGTGAATGATTGAGCGTGAGAGTGAATGAGTGAGTGGGAGAGTGAATGAGTGAGAGTGAATGAATGAGTGGGAGAGTGAATGAGTGAGCATGAGAGTGAATGAGTGAGCGTGAGGGTGAATGAGTGAGCGGGAGAGTGAATGAGTGAGCGTGAGAGCGAATGAGTGAGCTGGAGAGTGAATGAGTGAGAGTGTCTGTGTGTGGGAGTGAATGAGTGTGAGTGAATGAGTGAGAGTGAATGAGTGAGAGTGAATGAGTGAGCGTGAGAGTGAATGAGTGAGCGTGAGAGTGAATGAGTGAGCGGGAGAGTGAATGAGTTTGCGGGAGAGTGAATGAGTGAGCGGAAGAGTGAATGGGTGAGCGGGAGAGTGAATGAGTGAGCGGGAGAGTGAATGATTGAGCGGGAGAGTGAATGAGTGAGCGTGAGAGTGAATGAGTGAGCGTGAGAGTGAATGAGTGAGCGTGAGAGTGATTGAGTGAGCATGAGAGTGAATGAGTGAGAGTGAATGAGTGAGCGTGAGAAGGAATGAGTGAGTGTGAGAGTGAATGAAGTGAGCGTGAGAGTGAATCAGTGAGCGGGAGAGTGAATGAGTTGAGCGTGAGAGTGAATGAGTGAGCGTGAGAGTGAATGAGTGAGCGGCAGAGTGAATGAGTGAGCGGGACAGTGAATGAGTGAGCGTGAGAGTGAATGAGTGAGAGTGAATGAGTGAGCGGGAGAGTGAATGATTGAACGGGAGAGTGAATGAGTGAGCGGGAGAGTGAATGAGTGAGCGGGCGAGTGAATGAGTGAGCGGGAGAGTGAATGAGTGAGCGGGAGAGACAGAATGAGTGAGCGTGAGAGTGAATGAGTGAGCGGGAGAGTGAATGAGTGAGCGGGAGAGTGAATGAGTGAGCGGGAGAGTGAATGAGTGAGCGGGAGAGTGAATGAGTGAACAGGAGAGTGAATGAGTGAGCGGGAGAGTGAATGAGTGAGAGTGTGTGTGTGTGAGTGAATGAGTGAGAGTGAGAGTGAATGAAAGAGAGAGAGAGAGAGTGTGTGTGGTGTGTGTGTGTGTGTGTGGGACGCGCTGGCATCACTACTTTTACGTCACATACTTTTCATGTACACATTTTTCTCCATGTTTAGCCTTGTTTATGTTTACAACATTCATTTCACAATGTTTATTTTTCTTCCTATGTAAATGTATAATGCTCTTGATGAACGAAAGACGAGTGATTGGAAGGGCCGAATGTAAGACGGGCCTGCGCGCCCAATTTGTGACCCTAATAAAGTTGATTTGATTTGATTTGATTTGATTTTTTAGCAGATTCAGCACCAAACGCAAAGTAGGTCTGGACCACCCCAGAGGTGTCCACTTATCCTGGTGGATACTCTGAGATGTCCACCTATCCTCTATGGTGGATCCTCTATGGTGTCTACTTATCCTGGTGGATCCTCTATGGTGTCTACTTATCCTGTTGGATGCTCTATGGTGTCTACTTATCCCGTTGGATACTCTATGCTGTCTACTTATCCTGTGGATACTCTATGCTGTCTACTTATCCCGTTGGATGCTCTATGGTGTCTACTTATCCCATTGGATACTCTATGGTGTCCACTTATCCTGTGGATACTCTATGCTGTCTACTTATCTTGGTGGATACTATATAGTGTCTACTTATCCTGGTGAATACTCTATGGTGTCTATTTATCCCAGTGGATACTTTATGGTGTCAACTTATCCTGGTGGATACTCTGGGGTGGTGTCTACTTATCCCGGTGGATACTCAGTCCCCAGAGTTGCATCAACCACAGTGATACATTTCCCATGCTAATATAAGGTGAGGTGCAGTTGAGATTTTCCCTTCATTGAGTTTAGACCACAATGGCATTTCTCAAATACTCCGGCCTTTTTTGAGGACCTGTAGTCTTAAAGTAAATGCCTCCAAATTGTCAGGCCTAAGCCAAGACTGCACCTCATGTGGTACCATATCTCAGACAGGCCCTGCCTACGTGGTGTTACTCCACAATGAGACACTACAAACTTGACAAGTGTGACTCAACTCAACTCAACTCAACACTAGTGAATGCTGACCTCACAGTTGAGCTGAGTTAAGAACCAACATCACTGTACTAAGGACATTCCCATATGTGCTGCATCCCCTCGTTCAACAGTTGATTAAAAGTTCTCCTTGTCTTCCCTCTCAGTTTTGAGATTCTTCCACAACCCCTGCCAATCCCCCGCAGTAACATTCTTCGCACATTCATTCATTCAGTAGCATGTTCTTTGCAGAACCTCGCTCCCATAACAACCTTCCAGAAAACCTCTTGATCATAAGCAAGATGTCCCGCATCCGATACACCCATCTGGAGATCATCTGCCACATCCTGCGCCCATCTTCTCTTTGGCCTTCCTCTTCCTCTCTTCCCAGGCATATACCCCTCCATTATTGTTCTCTCCAAACTTTTGTGGCGTTTCAAGTGACCAAAATATTTCAATTTTCTTTGTTTTATCGTCTTTAATAGCCAACCTTCTTCAATATTCAGCTCCACATACAGGTTCTCAATCTGTTCCCCCGTCTTCTCCACCTGGTCCCATAGTCCATAGATAGTCTAGCACCAAGAAGGTGCATTCCCTGCCAGCCTATCAGACTGTTCATTCCCCAACATTCCGGCATGGCCAGGGCAAAAAATCCATAAAATTCTCACAATCTGTGACCTCTGAAGCTGAGGATAGCTAATCCACATGAAACGTTCCCTTTCTTCACTTTACTTAGCATACTCCTTGAGTCCATAATGAATGCATTGTGTGTTGCAGTGGTCTTCTCTAACAAACCGAACTGCCGCTGTGACTGCTTCCACCTTCATTCTCATTGTGGAGATCGTAGTCTCATATGCCAGACTCCTTTTTCAAACATTGTCCATTAGCCTTTGCGATGAAACCCAAACCACAAAGTCTTATTTCTCACCACTGACCCATCGGTGTAGATCACTATTTCACCTTGATGTGTGTTACTCTGGATCAGTTGTTGCACCTCAAACTCTGTGTGACCCACCGCCCATTCTCTACACTCATGACCCGGTGTCAGCTGACAATACAGACATGACAGATGTGATATAAGTGAACGCTGACATCACAAACTGACACAACCCTGCTGTCTGACCTTGATTGGTGCCTTGCCCTGTGACATTGCTGACTAGGAAGTTCATGGCAATGTCCTCACAATTGATGTGCTCATCCACCCACTGTTTCAGGTTCCCTGGCATGCCGTACGTGTACATGAATGCGAAGTACTGGGGACATACAGGCAGATAAACACATATAATACATCAGCATGGAAGTCAATGACAAGGGATAACATTTTGTACAAACAGCTCAATCAATAAACCAATCAGTCAAGTGCCATCTCCACAATGAAGGTTGGCTACAAGATATCTACCACACTTTTCATCTCTGGCTTTAGTTGTACACTCTGACAGAATGTAGTTTGTCCATCTCTTGATGTTGTTCCCTCTTGTTGGCTGAAACAAATCTACCACACTTTCTGTCTCTAACTTTGGCTGTACACTCTGACAGAATGTAGTTTGTCCATCTCTTGATGTTGTTCCCTCTTGTTGGCTGAAACAAATCTACCACACTTTCTGTCTCTAACTTTGGCTGTACACTCTGACAGACTGTAGTTTGTCCATCTCTTGATGATTTCCTCCCTTTTGTATTGCTTGCCTCCCTGTGGATTTCCCGTCATGTACGGTTTCTATAATCAAGTCGTTTTTCTATAACTTCCATCAGCGTTCTTCTCATGTCCAGCTTCTCTAAGACCTCAAACACTGTCTGTTTCTTGTCCATGAAACATGACCTATTCTTGTGTACATGTATATTTAAACATAGAAGACACAAACAATATATTGCAAGATTTCTTGCCTGGCATATTTCGCTGCATCTCTTCAGGTATAGCATACAAATAAACAAATAATACTTTGGCTGAAGTAATAAATACATAGCCACTGATATTGTTCAAATACTAAATACAGAGTCACTGATATTGTTCAAATGTGGAGTATGTTATCCTTACGGTAGTCTAAGATTTAAATTTAGATATCATTTCAAGATAAGGTTCTGTGAGAGGAGTAACAGAACATTCAGATACCACTTCAAGATGACAATCTGTGAGGAGTAACAGAACAGATACCACTTCAAGATGAGGATCTGTGAGAGGAGTGACAGAACAGATACTACTTCAAGATGAGGATCTGTGAGAGGAGTAATAGAACAGATACCACTTCAAGATGAGGAACTGTAAGAGGAGTAACAGAACAGATACCACTTCAAGATGAGGAACTGTAAGAGGAGTAACAGAACAGATACCACTTCAAGATGAGGAACTGTGAGAGGAGTAACAGAACAGATACCACTTCAAGATGGGGATATGTGAGAGGAGTAACAGAACAGATACCACTTCAAGATGAGGATCTGTGAGAGGAGGGAGTAACAGAGCCACTGTTGGTCATCAGAAATGTGCTAAAGGTCTCACTGTAGCACACTGACTTACCTTGTGATGGAACGCTGCCCCAGTCAAGACCATGGATATGGCATTCATCCACTCGGATTCATAGCTGTAGCTCTGAGAGCTGTTCTGCCACAGGTGAAGACGGGACGGGTAGCCTACAAGTCTATCTGGGTGTTCCCTCCACACCTGTCAGGAGAAATGCAGACATTCTTAACCTGGCCATATATTTACACCCATACTGCTGTGATTTGTCAAATTAAGACCAAAAAGGCCTCCCATAGTGGACTGAATCAAGGCTTCCATGACAGCTGACACAAGAGCTGCTGCTCTAACGCAACGGCACATTGTCACAAAAATACCTATGATAATATAATCTAATTTATTCATCACAAGGCCAGACAGCGCAGGAAGCACTTGAAGTTAAACACAAACACAATGGGAGCTTCCACGCTGGGGTGAAGTGAGTGGTGATTTCCTTATTTTGTGTGATACATAGTATTTTCATATAGGATTCTTAGAGTCTGAACGAACGAACGAACTTTATTTTTGAAGGGTAACAAATTGGGCACACAAACCCGTCTTACATTCGGCCCTTTCAATCACTCATCTTTCGTTCATCAGTGCATAGTGCATTCACATAGAAAAAAAAACATTGTCAAATGAATGTTGTAAGCATAAACAATGCATGTTACCATGTTATGAGACAAATCCCCCACCCACCCTCCCATCCCCTATCCATCCACGTGTCCCACACACACACATCCACCACCCAACCACACTAATACCCACAGGCACATACATGACCCCATCCATCCACCCATTCCCCAACCCACACATCCCACCACATACATCATCTCCCCACCCACACACACACACATCTCCCACCCACCCACACACAAACCCAGGCACACATGCATGCAACCACCCATCCATACCCACTCACACATCCCCCTACCTTCACACATCTCCCCACCCACAAGCACACATCCTCCACCCATCCCATAACCTACCAACACTCACCCACCCACATATCTTCCACCATCCACCCACACACCCCCAGCCACTCAGCCAAACACACATCCCCCAACCACATATCCAACACCCACACACACACATTCCCGTCAACTCACATATCCTACACTTACCCACACACAAAACCTGCACCCACCCACATATCCCCCAATTACACACATATCACCCACCCACACAATCTCCCCACCACACACACACCCCCTCCCACCCCCAACCTACACACACTCACCCTCCCACACATCTTCCACCCACCCACTCGCCAACCACCCCCACCCCCCCCCCCCCCAAACACAAATCCCTTAACTACACATCTCACCACCCATACACTCACACAAACATCTCCCCACCCATACACACACATCCTCACCCATCAACACATTCCTCATCCAAAAACACACCAACCACCCACACACACCCCACCCACACACAGCCACCTTTCCACCCACACACACATCCCCCACTCATACACTCATCTCTCACACACATCCACCCACTCACGTACTCATCCATCAACCACTCACACCCACACATCACCCACCAACCCATCAACAAATGCATCTCTCATCTACCCTCCCATGAGTTGGAATCTCTCACAATATCGCTAGCATGTTCTTACATATGAACTGCAACAGTCACAGAGTATTCACAAACAAATATAAAAGGATAATGATCCTGAAGATGACATGAATAGATGACAGACATTAGATGTCCAATGGTGGTCAAGTTATGATAAGTAACTGGATGAAAAGAGTAGTGACAGAAGCAGTAATAGAAGACAAGACTACACTTACAATGAGAGCTGGAGAAATGGACAACAAGAACTCACAAAAACTTGTTCCGGTGTCTCATTTACCTCATAACCAAACTCTACTTCGTCCGGGGTTAGCATCACTATATCATCATCTAGAGCCAGGATGCATTCAGTTTCTATCTCATCATAGGGGAAAAACCTGAAACAGTTAAATCAACAGCTGAAATATGAAACAAAACTGAACATAAACTGATGAAATCTGAAACAAAACTGAACAATCAACAGATGAAATCTGAAACAAAACTGAACAATCAACAGATGAAATCTGAAAAAAAAAAAAAAAAATAAAACTGGACAATGAATAGATGGATTATGAAACAAAACTGAACAACCAACAGATGAAATCTGTAACAAAACAATAAAACTGAACAATCAACAGAAGAAATCTGAAACACAACTGAACAATCAATTGATGAAATTTGAAACAATACTGAACAATAAACTGATGAAATTAGAAACAAAACAACAAAACTAACTATCAACTAAAACAATTGTGCAGCATGTCTAACACAGTCTGAATGTCAGCAGCCATCCTGGCACATTGGCTGGCAGTTACTTATAATCTTCCATACATACATTGGCACCTTTCCGTCTTGACAGATGATAGTTTGGTACATTGTGCTTCAAAAAAGCTTAATAACTACGATCCATGGCGGTGGCGAGTGTGGCTGGTATGGCCAATTCTTGCTGCAAATGTTTGCCCACAGTAGGTGCATGTGAAAACATGGTCACTTCCACCAGTTTGCATCATCTTACGTCTCTCACGCTCTGTGTGTGCTTTATCTGCAATCATTTTCTCCTTTGTCTTTATTCCGTTTCTGATAGTTGCCCTCCATGCAACACGTTCAGCAGCGACGTGCTCCCAATGTGCATTATCAATGCCTGTATCAATCATGTCCCGCTTACACACATCTTTGTATCGTAGTAGAGGCCGACCCTGAGATCTCCTACCCGTCTGTAATTCACCAAAAAAGATGTCCTTTGGTATTCTACCATCATCCATCCTTCTAACGTGTCCTATCCATCTAAGTCTGCGAAGACTGAGCATGGAATACACCGTCACACAACCTGATCTTTCCAATACTTCAGTATTTGTGATTTTGTCTTGCCACTTAATACCAAGTATTCTTCGCAGACACCGCATATGAAAGCTGTTTAAACGTTTCTCTTGGCGTGAGTAAGTTGTCCAGGTTTCACTGCCATAAAGAAGAGTACTAAGGACACAGGCTTGGTAGACGAGGACTTTTGTTTTGGCAGTAATCTTCCTGTTCTCCCAGACTCTTTTTGCTAACATGTTCATTGTTGTTGCTGCCTTGCCAATCCTGATGTTGATTTCCTCATCGAGGGATAATTTGCTATTTACCTCTGATCCTAGATATGTAAAATGGTCTACTATCTCCAGTTCGGCGTCGTCAATAAAGATTGATGGTACACCATGTGCACCTTGTGACATAATCTGTGTCTTCTTTTCGTTAATTGTTAAACCAAATTCAGAACAAGCATTGGAGAATGCAGATAGTAGATGTTGTAATTCTTCCTCAGAGTGGGTCGTAATCGCAGCATCATCCGCAAAAAGCAACTCTCTGATTAGTACCCTGCTAATTTTGGTCTTGGCCTTCAATCTCTGAGCATTATAGAGGCCACCATCTGAGCGTGAGTGAATGTATAAACCGTCATCCTGATCACGAAAGGCATATTTCAGTAAAAGTGAAAAGTATATCCCAAAGAGGGTGGGAGCTAGCACACAGCCTTGCTTAACTCCACTCTTGATTTCAAACTCTTCTGAAGTTGAGCCATCAAACTTGATTATGCCCTTCATGCCTGTGTGGAACGATTCCACAATGGACAGAAGAGTTGGTGGGCAGCCAATCTTCTTTAGTGCTTTGAACAGACCCTCACGACTGACCAAATCGAATGCCTTTGTGAGGTCGATGAAGGCAATAAACAGTGGCTGATTTTGTTCCCGGCATTTTTCTTGCATCTGTCGCAATGAGAATATCATATCAATGGTAGACCGGTTCTGGCGGAAGCCACACTGTGATTCGGGGTAGACTTGATCTCCCAGGACTTGAAGTCTGTGAAGACAATTCTGGCAAATACTTTCCCAACAATACACAGAAGTGAGATACCCCTATAGTTGTTACAGTCGCTCCGATCTCCCTTGTTCTTGTACAGCGTTATGATGTTTGAATCTTTGAAATCCTGTGGGACTTGTCCTTCTCGCCAGCATAGCTCTACTAGCTGGTGGATCTGTAGAGCGAGTGTGTCTTGCCCACTCCTGATAACCTCTATTGGAATCCCATCCTTACCTGGAGCCTTGCCAGATGCAAGCTCATTTATAGCACACTTAACTTCTGTTATGGTGGGAAGTGTGTCCAGGTGGTCAAGAGTTGGCAGGGCCTCTATGGCGTTGAGGGCATCATCCGCTAGCTTGGTCTCACTTGAGTAAAGCTCTAAATAGTTCTCGACCCATCTATCCATCTGCTGTTTCTTATCAGTGATGATTTCTCCAGTCAAGGTTTTCAGCGGTGCACTTCTTTTGATCATTGGATCACAGGCTTTCTTTATCCCTTCATACATGCTTCTGATGTTTCCCTTATCACTTGCGATTTGAATGGACTCACATATCTTGATCCAATAGTCATTCGCACACTGCCTGGCAGCCTTTTGTACATCCTTCCTTGCTTGCTTCAGCTCACTCAGAGTGTTACGTGTTGGTCTTTCCTTGTTTCTTAAGAGAGCCATCTTCTTTTTATCAATCAAGGGCTGCAGTATCTGGCTGTTTGCCGCAAACCAGTCCTGCCTCTTATGATCCACAGTGCCGTAAACCCCTACCGCTGTTTTATAAATAGTTTCCTTAAGTTTACTCCATTTATCATTTACTATACAATTTTCTGATGTATCATTGAAAGCGTCCTCAAGTTGCTGTTGAAATTCAAAGCACTTTCCAGGATCGTGAGTGTTAGTAATATTTATCCTGGGGCTAGACTTGTGTTTAGCTGTGTAGATTCTCTTTGGTCTCAGTCTAACCCTTGCAACAACTAATCTTCCAATATACGTAATAATTAATATATATGTTGTTCTGTATCTGCTCAGGGAGACAGATATCTACAGATCTTCTCAGAGGGCATTTAACAATTGAGAAAGTTTGTGAACTCACCTATTACTCAACCTGTTGTATTTAGTCTGTATTATTTTGATTGGTTTCCCTATATTAGGCCACTGGTTCACTGGAAGAAAAGGAGAATCATAAATTGAATGTAGGAAAACTAACAGAAATATGGCAAATAACTGCAACTGACACATTTATAAACACATGTATTCACAGTCTTCCCTCAGCTATGATTATAAGAATTTATAAACACATGTATTCACAGTCTTCCCTCATCTATGATTATAAGAATTTATAAACACATGTATTCACAGTCTTCCCTCATCTATGATTATAAGAACTGGACTCACAGCAACTGGGGCAAGCCCGTAAGTGCACTGTATCCCTCAGCAGAGGTCACATGGTATGGATGCTGATTGCGCCTGTTGTCGGCTTGTTAGCCAAACCTCAGCTGTGATCACTGTAACCAGTTCTGTACTTCTGCTGTCGTATTTGAGATCATTCATCCTGAGATGTATCACCATGCATCTCGATGTATCACTATGTATTACCATGTATCCAGTTATTTGTCTCCTTCTGCCCTGTATCTCCCAACCAACCCAGGCCCAGACATGCTATCTTTTGCCATCTCCAGCAGATGAATTAACCCCACAGGACATTCTCCATGGGCAAATGCCAACGCCAACAGACAAATGTGACGTCCACAGCTGTGATTCACAGACAAATGTAAATGAGACATGAAAATGTTGGGTCCCGTCATCGTAAGCCAAGAGGACCAGGCTTCTGACTGTACCATGTGGAGATGCACTGTAAGGAATCATCTTGTACTATGTGGAAGGAGACCACTTCAACAAGTGGGAGAGAAGGACCTGTCCAAAGGCACACCAGGCTATGCAGTCAGAGGCTCAGAGTTCACAGGGCACACCAACCCCTGGTCGGCAATTAAAATGGAAAATAAAGAGGGCAATTATGAACAATTAAGGCTGGGAGTGTGACAGGGACGTGTTTTATCACCGGATCTCTTCTCCCTCTATCGTGAAGTAATAATGAGAGAGATCAAAGCAAAGCCAGGAATACTATTCAGAAGTTAAAATATAAGCAATATACGCTATGCAGATGACACAGTATTAGTGACGGAAAATGCAAAAGATCTACAATAATAGTTGGACATTGTAGTAACAGAGAGTGCAAAGAAAGGACTATCCTTGAATATTAAGAAAATAGTAACAATTGTGATATCAAAGAAAAAGGTGACACCAAAATGTGAAATAGAAATAGAAGGGAAAATTCTTAACCAAGTGGATAGCTTTAAGTACCTAGAGGCATTTATAGCATCAGATGGAAGATGCATAACATAGATTAATAGCAAAATAGGGCAAGCAAAAGCTGCATTTCAGAAAATGAAGACTATCTTATGCAATGTGTCACTATCATTGAATGTAAGAAAGAGAGTGCAGAAGTGCTATATAGAAACTGTTTTTTGGCAGTGAATCTTGGGATGTAAATGAACAAATTAGGAAGAGATTGGAAGCAGCAGAGATGTGGTTCCTAAGACGAATGTTGCGAATTCCTTGGACTGCCAAAGTAACTAACAACGACTGCATGAAAGAGGTTAATGAAAGTAGAACATTATATACAACAATAAGAAAGAGACAAACAGCTTTCTTTGGTCATGTGATGAGAAGAGAGGCATTGGAGAACATCATGACAACTGGAAAGATCGAGGGGAAGAGAGGCAGAGACAGACCAAGAGAAATGATGCAGGATGGATTGGGACAGTGGAATGGAGGAATATCATCAGCAGTGTTGATCCAGAAAACCAAAGACCAAGATCTGTGGAGAGCCATGAACGCTCACGTCAGCCGGCACGGCACTTGATGATGATTATTATTGTTATCATTACTGTTATTATTATTATTGTTATTAGTATTATAAATTATTGTTATTAATAGTATTATTATTGTTATTAATAGTATTACTGTTACACTATTATTGTTGTTTTTATTATTATTATTTGTATTACTATTATTTTTTGCTATTATTATTTAAAGATTGAGCACAACCCACAACTGGCAACACAGATCGTATTCCAGTTCGAACCTAAGGCCTATCCACTGTCAATATGGAAGCACTAGACTCGAGTTTCGCCCTCGTTTGAGCTCATCAGTAGTGCATGGACGCGGTGTCATGTGACGTGTTGGGCCTACGTGCCCAATTTGTAACCCTTTTAAAATAAAGTTCAATTCAATTCTCTCTGCGTGTATATGTGCAAGCGCACGTGTGTGTGTGTGGAGGTGGGGGGGGGGGGGGGTGTGAGTGTTTGAGGGAGTCAGTCAGTATGTAGATGGTGAATAACGAAGCTGATAAATTTGCTGGTAAGTGTGTGAGTACACACATGAATGTGGGTGGATAGGTAGATAGAAGGGCAGACTCTCTCCCTCTCTCTCTCTCTGTGCGCGTGCGTGAGTGTGTGTGGGTGGGCTTGGTGCGCAACAAGAGCATAATTCCAGCACTTACTTGGAGGGGGGATCACTTCTTGATTGTTCCACACAACAATGATTTTTGACAGGCTGGGCACCTTGCCAACCTGGCGCACAACTTGAAAGAGGGAATCAATTCTGTCAAAGGTTAAGATGACAGCCGTGAAACCAAGAGACTTTGGAGCTCGCAAGGGGAGAAACAACGGATTCTTGATGGCTTTCTGCAGGAAAACAATTTTTACAAAAATGCAATCAACCTATGTGAACGTTAACGTTATTACAAATATGCCACAATCAAAATATGTGAATGTTAACATTATAACAAATATGATGCCACAATCAACATATGTGAATGTTAACATTATTACAAATATGGTGCCACAAGCAACATGTGTGAATGTTAACATTATCACAAATATGATGCCTCAATCAACATATGTCAATGTTAACATTATAACAAATATGATGCCACTATCTTGCTAGGATGATGGAATTTTGTTGCTACATCAGCCATTCTACAGATTCTGTCTTTGCAGTCCCTCCTTTTTCTGCAGGTTAGTAGAAAGACCTGGCCTGGCAATCTGGCATAAATACACACGAAGTATGCACCTGATGAGATGCAATGAAGTCTGCCAGGCAATAAACTGTGCAACATGTTGTTTGTGACTTCTGTGTTTACACTCCCTCAGGAAAAACATTCTTTTGAATGTCTTCAACATGGCCGCCCACAATCATCTGTGAAGCCTCCCACAATCATCTGTGAAGCCTCCCACAATCACCTATGAAGCCTCCCACAATCATCTGTGAAGCCTCCCACAATCATCTGTGAAGCCTCCCACAATCATCTGTGAAACAGCTGGATGGATTAATGAAGATGAAATGTACAATCCCATTGCAAGTTTGCAGATTATAGTTTCTGGAAATTATCGTAGGGACAGGAAATGCTGCACGCTCAAACAATACCTGCGACTGTGTGTTTTAAGTGTTTCAGCTCAAGTATTATTCATTTATTCATTTTGTATGATATGTCTAGTCAGGTCTTAGATATGACTGAACTACCATATGACAGCAGAGTATACCTGCCTTCTGTTAGCACCGAATGTTGGGCGGCTCATTTGTAAATTTTTTTTCATTCGCTCGCTTTGAACATAAACGTAGTCCATACAGTCTACTACAGTGGTTCTCAACCTTTTTTGGCCCATGCCCCCCCTTTACCATATGTTCAGAACGTCATTCTCCCCCCTACCTTTTTCGAGTTTCCTCCCTATAAATTCCCCCCCCCACCCTACACAGTATACATAAAAATGGAAGCTAAATTTAATAACACATACTAGAACAAGTCTAGACATCTACATAAAACGTGATTTGCGAGTCTACTTACGTTATAAAACGAATTTCATTAGGGCGAGAAGTACAGAACCGTAAAATTTAGAGGGAAAAAAATCAAGTAACTGGTTCTTGTATTAATGCGATCTTGGAATAATCTTAATTCCCTTCCCCCACCTCCACCCCGGAAACCCTAAAATTCCTCCCTGGGGGGAATTCCCCACTGGTTGAGAACCGCTATGTACTTCTAGTAACCTGGAGTTGATAGCAACAACCTGCAAATGGCATGCAATGTTTTTTTTTAAAAGATTGACTGAAAATCTCTGAGCTCACTTTTTTTTTTGTTCGCATATCCTTTACAGGACATAGCTGTCAACATCAGTATCCTTCAGCTGATTGTTGATTTCTTGGCAAGATTACGCTCAGTAGTTTGCCATTGCTTTCTGAGTGACCGGCTCACATACCCCGTAAGTTACAAACGCGGAGAGAATCGCTACCGATTCTCGTGCATGTTACGCTACTCACAAGAGTATACGGGATTGCGGAGAAAGTCGTGAAACTCCTAGACCAGGGAGACCAGCCTGAGTTCACTAGGAATGCAAAAATGTAGATTCTGTTAACAAACACGCAGATTCTGTTAACATGTAGAATCTGTTAACAAACATGTTGAATCTGTTAAAAATCATATAGATTCTGTTAACAAATACGTAGATTCTGTTAACAAACACATATCAAAGAAACTGACCAGATTTGGCAGCTCATTCCATTCGTCGTACGTTGTGGCATCAAAAGGAAAAACACGGTCGTTAATGATCTGCAAGGTTGTAAGGGTGATGTCCGACAATGACTTGAAATATTTCTGCCAGTAGAACTGAACCTGCCGTCGCATGTTGAAAACTCTCTCCGTGCTGTAGTTCTTCAGTATCTCCACCACACTGGAGAGCTGCTCTTCCTTGATGTGTACTGCAGCCCTGGAGTTTAGACAATCACAGTGAGAACATATGCACATGAATGCAAGCGAGACAAGTTGAGTTACATAATGTGCATGTAGATGAGGCTAGAGTGAGTACATACATTTTTTTTTGCTTGCTCATTTTGAACTCAAGTGTAGTCCAGACTGGACTGATTTTTGTGTGTGGATTAGTTTTCCCTATTACCTATGTCCCTTATTAACAGGCACACCCACTCTAACTTCTGAGGTACTTGTAATCACACTCATCTCGAATACTGCAGACATCTCTAATATGCTAGACATCTCTAACAAGGCGGACATCTCTAATATGGCAGACATCTCTAAAATGGCAGACATCTCAAACATCGCAGTCTTCTCTAACAGAAATACAGATTTACGCTGCACAGCCACATTCAGACACAAGTCTAAAGTCACAAAACCTCACCATCCTTGCTTATACAGAAATTTAAGGTTCGTAGATAATGCATTCACCACACACAAAGAGTTTCAACATTTATCTCTGATTCTAACTCCACGTTACCGTGTCAACACTTAAACCCAATGATTCCAACTGTGTCAACACTTAAACATATTAATTCCAACCGCATGTCACTGCGTCAAACACTTAAACCCATCAATTCCAACTCTACATCGCTGTGCCAACATGTAAACCCATTCATTCCAAGACATCTCTCTGAAGATCAACAAAGAAAACACAAACCTTGTCCAGTCAAGAGCCTCATGGAAGGGCAGCAAATAACCATCAGCAGCTACCACAGGGATGCAGCCTGCCATGAGAACATCCATCAGAGACGGTTGGCCCAGGCGGTTGCCCCTGACTACCAGACAGAATGTTGACTCCTGCAAGAAACAGCATTACTTCCTGACTGCAGTTTATAACTGAACCTGTCTACATTCTATCTCCTAGTCATGCCAGAAATTGTAAACGTCAAGCATCTACTTTTATTCCCTGTATGCAGGCTACCAAGTTTCCCCAAAAATAAGACCTACCCATATAATAAGCCCTAGGACAATTATTCAGGATGCTTTTAATATAAGACCTACCCTTAAAATAAGCCCCGGGAAGGTTACCCAGGTCAACAAATGCCCGCAGAAGTCGGATGTGTCGACCTAATGGCACAAGAATGCAGCTCTGCTGTAAACAGACACAACACAATCACGTCCGGAAAAAAACTCCGGATGAACGCAGAAGAAGAAATAAGCCCTAGTTAAGATCCCCAGCTAGAATGAGAGACTTGTTGCCAAATGGTCAGTCAGTGTACAGGCGCAACCGGTGCACACATGATAATGAACAGATGTGGTTCATAATTCAATACATCACTCGTGTGAAATAAAGTTACCAATGCACTAGTAGCAGGCTACATGGACAAGAAATGCTCATTTAAAGAAAACTTTATTGCTGGACATGAGAGACTGGGACCAATAGTTCTCCAGGAAATGGAGTCACAAGAAATTCAGGCTGGAATTCGGGATTTGGAGAGTTATGATGATGTTCCAGAAGAAGGTAACATGACTGTATTTGAATAAATGTAGATTTTTGTATCTGAAAAAAAAAAAATATATATATATATACTACTGACCCGGCCCGGCTTCGCCCAGCCCCTGGCAGGGATCTATCTGTCTGTCTGCTTGTCTGTCTGACCCGGCTCAGCTTCGCCCAGCTCCTGGTGGGGAGCATCTCATTTAATTCATATTAGTAGTCATATAAGCTCCTGTTCCCGACTATCTGTCTGACTGTCTGTCTGTCTGTCTGACCCGGCCCGGCTTCACCCAGTCCCTGGTGGGGAGCATCTCATTTAATTCATATAAGTAGTCATATAAGCTTCCATTCCCGACTATCTGTCTGACCCGGCTTCGCCCAGCCTCTGGTGGGGAGCATCTCATTTAATTCGTATAAGTAGTCATATAAGCTCCCGTTCCCGACAATCTGTCTGTCTGTCTATCTATCTGACCCGGCGCGGCTTCGCCCAGCTCCTGGCAGGGAACGTCTCATTAAATTCATATAACAAAAAAAATTAACTTAAGAATGTGTAACAGAGTTAGGAATAGGAAGAAGGGGCAACGAGGTGTGCATAGTCAATAGGGAAATAGGGCACGGTCAAGCACCATAATATGGGGTAGTTAGGATGGGTCGTGAGATGACGAGGATCTTGGAAACAAGGTCAGTTGTGAACGACCCATCCTTCGATATGGAGGTATGATTTAGCTGAGTGACTTCTGGCTTGATTGAAGGTTTGTTGATTATGAATAAATTAATATGAAACCAGAACTGTCTTAGAGTTATTGCTGGTTCACCGTCTCTTCGCTGTACTATTACAGTACAGAAATGTTGCCCAGACCAGGATAAACAACTTCAATTGTTGCGGTACATAGCGGAGGTACTGGGCCACTATATTTGATACAGCCACTACTTCATACTGCGCTTGTTGGGAAAATGCGGTGCCTTTGACATTGGCACGTTATCAAACCTCTGCTGAACAGATTTCAAGAAGTTTCTACAAGAATCTGTATGCGGTTGTGAAGCCCGCTTTGCTGATTCAGTTCCACTGTCTTTATGCGGTTGTGAAGCCCGCTTCGCTGAGTCAGCTCTCGGTCGTTTTCGAGCCTTACTGGTGGTGAAGTCCAGTCCGCTCTCAAGTCGTTTTCGGGCCTTACTGGTGTGTGAGAGCCGCTGTCAAGTCTCCGGGCTCTGTTGTGTGAGAGAGTCGCTGTCAAGTCTCCGGGCTCTGTTGTGTGCGAGAGCCGCTGTCAAGTCTCCCGGCTCTGTTGTGTGAGAGAGTCGCTGTCAAGTCCTCGCCGGGCACTGTGGCATTGTTGTTCGAGTGGTTTGCTAACGGGATTGATTTTGGCGGACGACATGGAGATACCTACTTCTGATCGTACCTCCCACTGTTGCAGGGACTTCAAAGACTTCTGCATTCCGCCATACATAGTAAGTAGACTGAATCGTTGTCACACAGCCTGCTCGTTATCATAGCCGTTGCCTGAACTTTTATCATTTTCAAGAGGCTTGTTATAGCCGCCGCTTTACATTTTTTACCTGCATTGTCGGTTGTTTCAACGGGCTACCAGGGCCGCTGCCATATAATGTTGTTTCAGGGAAATGACCAAAGCTGCTCTCTGATCGCAGTCTGATCGTGGTGAGGCCTACTGTCGAGAAAAGCTGCTCTCTGATCGATGTCTAATCGTGTGAAGTCGGGAGGTGCTGCTCTTTGAACGCAGTCAATTGTTCCAGGCCTTGTCAGAAACCGCAGTCCTTGGGCGTCACTATGCTGGAAACCAAGATGCCTGCCTGCCTTGAGGTTGCTGTATTATCGGGGCTGTTAACTTAACCGTTGCTGTGAGGTCGTCGTATCGCTGGATTTTCTTTCTCCATCATGCCTCTCTGCCCAGTGTGTGATATGGAATGACACTGATTTGGGAACGTTTTTGCTCGAGCATCCTGAGAGATCCTGGAAGTCATTGCCTGTCCGTTTGAAGTTTGTAGAACCGAAGGACAATGTTGGCTGAGTAAGCGAAGTTTAATTTAAATTAGTTAAGGAGTAGGCATATGTGTATAATTATTTGTTTTAAGATAGAATTGAAGAATTGAAAACCTGATGCATTTTTTTTTAAGATTTGGCTTTGAGTAACCTTTTTCAGAGTATGTGCTAGCGATAGGAAAGCTGCCTACGTATTGAAAACAACAAGGCTTTATATCATAAAAGCGTGGTGAGCTACTATGGAAATCTTTTATAGGAAGTTAGGACGTGTGACAGAGTTGATGGGTGACTTAAAAATGGACGTAGATAGAATTTCGTCTATGATAGAATTGATAAAGAGGCAGACGCTTGAACGAACAGAGCACAAGACAGGTATGAGACGTTTTGAGGTAGACAAGTCCAATAGAAATGATAACCAGCGTGGTTATAATTTTAAAGTTGTCAACCATATACATATGAAAGCAGATAAGAATGAGACACAGAGACATATAAGAATTAGTAATGGTCAGAAAAAGAAACAGTGGTCTTGGCCTTCAAAGAGTGATAACGCAAAGGCCTTGCGAGAGAACTGGTTTCAGATCAGACACCTGCGATATTCGGTAGCAAAGTTGAATAACAGAGAAAGAAACATAGATAAGATTTTGGGTAGTCAGGAGGTATCTTCAGTCTTTTGTGTCAGACAAGAAAGAGAGACTCAGACACAGGTGATTGAGGTGGTAGAAGAAAACACGCAGACACAAGTTGATACAGTAGAGAAAAAAGTCCAGGTACAACCAGCTAGCAAGATAACGAAGGGAAGTCAAACTGACTTAATAGAAATTCAGTCAAAACCAACTTACTTGACTAAGGGAGACACGGTTGAAATTAAGAAAGATAAACAGACAAGTGCCAAAGATGTTAAAAGACGGGTGAAGAAAAGTATTAAGGAAAGGAATAGTATGATTGTTAATAGAGGTACTGCTATGTCAAGTTCCTCAGGTATAGACATTAAATTAATCCCTAAATGGTGTAGAAATATTAGGTGTGAGAGTTCAGGTTATGGAGAGGATATTTCTACCTCTACCGCCGCATATTATAGTAAATACTACGCTGCTGAAACAACTACAGATACTGATGATTCAGAGAATGAGAGGATTGCACTACGAACAGATCCTGACTCAAAGCGTGAAGTTTCCTCATACGGTGGGCTTGCTGGTGGACAGACGGACAGAGTTTTGGTTGGTGACTCTTTAGAACTAGATACCAGTTTATATGACAGGAAAGTAGGGAAGGCTAAGAGACGAATACCAAGAGAGAGAGAGAAAGATACTTCCAAAAAGAAAGATGTTTGCCTAGTAGAAAGTGGAACACAAAAACAGCAAACAGCTGAAGCGTCGCTGGAAAAAGCTAGAGGTCTCATGAAATCGGTAAGACCATGGTTGTATTTAAATAACCGATACGAGCAGATTTGAGCATTTTGTAACTGAGCTTGGGGTAATTCAAGTTTGATGAGGCTCAAATTTCGACTCAAATGTGCTGTTGCTGTGGAAAATGGTGGAGAATCATTGCAAGTGATGTGTGACGTCGAGAACTGATGTAGTATTGTCTTGTATTACATAGGTTATTTTGAGATATAAAGTGGTCATAGAATAGTGATGACGATTGGGTAATGCGGATGTCATAGCTCGAAGAAGTATTATGAAGTGATGAGGAGGTTAAGATAGGATAAATGAGTAATTGACCGTCAGAGTAGTTTGACGTTGAGAATTAAGTAGGACGGAGAATAGTGGCATTATGATGATTGAGAATAAAGTAAGAAAGTAGTTGAATTGTGAAAGTCCTGTTGAGTAATTCGTCAGATTATGCGTTGTCCGTACGTGAGTATAACTGTAGACAAACAGGTGTTCGTCGCGCTGAGTGAAGCAGGAGTGAGGTTTTGAAATGCCGTTAAGTGTCAATGTGGGTGGAAGTGATCGACACGCTTAGGCTTGGTAGTTGTTGATACATGGTTGTCCATTTGTCCAGAGAGTTGAATAGCCTTATTACACCTGTTGTCAATATCATCTTCTGGTTTGCCATTTGATGACATTATACTTCCTAGGCACTTGAGACTCTTTACTTGTTTTGAGAAATGTTCGTTTAGCTGAATGGTTGTTGTTTGTTCTTCTTTGGTTATAGTCGTTGCCTCTGTTTTGCTTGTGCTAAATTGTTAAAGTAGGTGATTAGAAAGGTGTGATGTCTTTTGTTTGGGAATGTGTGATCTGGGACGGAAGTTATGGAAGTTGTATGACAGGTTGACAGAAAGAGAGTTAACATTCTGAATGACGTTGAGTATTGTTGACAGGGACATGTCGAAGTATGAATGCCTGATACTGAGAAATGAGGAAAGTGAGGTCTGTTGTCAGTTATAAGTGGTGTGGGTTGCTGTTCTGTAAGAATCCCGATAAATAGGAAGAGGAGTGAAAGAAACGGAGGTAAACAAGATTAGATAAATGAATGTTAGAGAACATGTTCCGATAAGTGTGACTGGTTTAACTATCATCGCGGTACAAGAACGCTAGGAGAGACTTGAGGATAGCTTAGAGTAGTTGTGGTGAGATGTTAAGAAAGTACTGATGCAGGAGAATGAAATATTACTTGCGTCGGGTAGACGAGAAACTTAAAAGTAGAATTAGTCGTTGGTACAGTAGATAGATGTATTGGTGAGAGGTCTATAGTAAATAGACAAAGTTTTGTTGGATGTAGCAGGGTGGAGATACCGTAGTTAACGGTAATGAGTAAGAAGTTGTAGTAATTCTTGATGCAAAGCTAGGGGATAACCTTCTCTTTAGCGAGAAGTCAGTTGTTTTTATTGAATTTGAGATTTCAATGCATCATATATGGTATGTTATAGTATTTTTTATTGACTTGGTTTTGTAGAATGATTGCCAATTGATTTTATGATTTGACTTCTTGAGTTTTCTTAAATAGATAAATAAGTTAGTTATTGTTAGTCCATAAAAGAGACTAACAATATATAGGATGTATGTTATATGATTTTAAAATATGTTTTTCTTTGAATGAGTTAATACCTTTAATTGATATGAGGGGAAACATAAATGATGTATAAAAACCTGGGGGGGTATGATGTCCTGTTGTGATTTTATTTCGCTTCACTCATAATTTAACTGAATTGTCTTGTATTGTGAATGGTAATTACCTTGTTTATATATGTTAGAAATTAGTTAAGTTAAGTTTAAATTATAAACAGTTATGATTTTGGCTAGAATAAAGGCAATACATGGGGCTTTATTTAGGACCCTTCGTTCAGAAAAGAGTTAATAAACTGCTGAGAACTAGTAGAGAGACACATTCTCTTTCTGAATAATAAGCATACCCTGTTGGTTGGATTGCTGTGATAGTCAGCGTTGATAAATCAATGATATAAGGGCTGCAAAGTTGTGGAAACATATGCCATACGGGGTTACTACACAAGTAAAAGAGTTATGGGGAATTTAAGTGAGCATTAATTGAAGATATATGGATTAGACGCCATATTGGGAAGAAAAGATTAAAGTGAATAAATGACATGGGGTCAGAAGTGAACATGGAGCCACGAGATTATAGAAGAAGAAGTCAGTAACGTGCTGTAACAAACAGTGTGAAGGCAATTAGCAAAACATGAATTGAATCCATGTTTGACTCCGAAGAATGATTAGATACTTTGGATAGCAGTACAATAGTAAAGGGGTGTAAGTGTGTTAATGAGAAATGAACAGTGTCACTGTGGAGACAAAATGACATGGGGTTTTTGAGGGTCCGTGATATATGGACTGTAATAGAATAACGTTGATTGCAAGCAGTCACAGACATGAGTTCAGGGGTAGTATATTGTTGCTGTTGATAACGGCATAAGTAGAGGTTTTAGTAGATATGCCCATAATAAATGGACATTAAGGGGTCGCTGAAAATTTCGGCAAGATTAAAAGGAGAAGATTAATTATGTGAGATGATGTGGGAAGGAGGTCTGTAATATATAGACATTTGGGGAGTGAATAATATTTTTGATGGTTAGTATTTGATGCTGTAGATAGCAGCGTAAACTGTTACCATAATAAGTGGTACTGTAGAAGATATAATTGTTTTAGACTTTATTACATAAAGTCTCAAATGACATAGGGGGTAAAGGTGTGTGTGGTTTAGGTGAGTGTGGTTTTTGTGAGGAAGAGTTCTACTTCTTTGAATCTCCGGTGCGCACCGATTCTTTGTCTTCCTATCGTGTGCAAGTGATTTCAGGTTGGTTGAAAGTAGAGAAGTAGTAGTGTGGAGGTAATACGGTTAGTGATGACAATAGAGAGTTGAGGTAGTATCAGAAGAGTACAGCGTTTTGAATTTTTTGAGATCGTGATAAGAAGGTTTAAGCGGATTGCTTATGAAGAGTAGAAAAAATATTCCGAAAATATGTTGTCATGTGTTGTATAAAACTAAGATCTTGTAATGCAGAAATATTATGATGTACGATAGATACATATACAAGAATGAGCTTGTGTGATATGATATATGTGGATTTTATTACGAAGAAGAAGTATGGGTTGTAGGTCGTGGCGGCTGGCACTACGATAAATAGTGGGGATAGAGAGAAGTGTAATGAGTAAGGGGTATATGATTTCTGTAGTTGGGAGTTGAGTAAGTTCAGGTGGTAAGCGGATTGCTTATGACTTTATAAAACGAAGAAGAAGTAACTTTGATTGTGTGGAATTATTGGGTTAAGTGTCTTGGGTCATAGATGTGGGGTAAATGAGTTGTGGGATCAAGACTTTTCAGGGAAAAGTCTTGTTTGAAGAAAGGGAGGAAATGTAACAGAGTTAGGAATAGGAAGAAGGGGCAACGAGGTGTGCATAGTCAATAGGGAAATAGGGCACGGTCAAGCACCATAATATGGGGTAGTTAGGATGGGTCGTGAGATGACGAGGATCTTGGAAACAAGGTCAGTTGTGAACGACCCATCCTTCGATATGGAGGTATGATTTAACTGAGTGACTTCTGGCTTGATTGAAGGTTTGTTGATTATGAATAAATTAATATGAAACCAGAACTGTCTTAGAGTTATTGCCGGTTCACCGTCACTTCGCTGTACTATTACAAATGTCCTTCCACACACCATCCATTATTTTTAATGAAAACTGTTTTTAATCACCTACATGACTGTAGATAACTTCTTTAAACATAACAAGATGAGTTAGAAAATGTTCACTATTTAAATAGATGCATTATTTTTATGAAAACTTTGAAAATGCCTTAAAGATTATATCATTATTTCTTATAACGCATATGCCTGTAAATAACTGTAGACAAAGAGTTTATACACCTTTGAAAACAATGCAACAATCTATATATAAAATATATAGCAATGCTATTAAAAGTTATGCCCCTTGAAATAACTTTTCTTAAGTTAAATCCCCTTGCTATATATAAATGATAATGTAAATTAAACTATTAAATTTTAGTAAGTAAATAGCTGATTGTACACTAACAAACTATGACAGTTCGCTGCACGGGAATGAAAAGAAAACATAGGAAATTTCATCTCAATCGGATGGAACGTTATCGAACGCATCAAATACATCCCTACATACATACATTGTCTTTTATATATATATATATATATATATATATATATATATATATATATATATATATATATATATATATATATATATATATATATATATATATATATATATGACATTCCCTGAAAATAAACCCTAGTGAATTTTTTTAAGCTCAAATTAAATAAGACCCGGTCTTATTTTTGGGGAAACACAGTATCACTCACTCTGTCTACATTCTATCTCCTAGTGATACCAACAATTGTGACAGACTACAGCTATCACTCACTCTGTCTACATTCTATCTCCTAGCTATGCCAGCAATTGTAGGCTTCAAACTGCTACTTTTAATCCCTGTATGCAGACTACTACCCCCTGTGTCTACATTCTATTTCCTAGTCATGGCAATAATTATAAGTGTCAAACTTCTACTTTTGTAGACTACAGCCATCACTTACTCTGTCTACATTCTATCTCCTAGTGATACCAACAATTGTGACCCACTTCTACTTTTGTTCCTTGTCTGCAGGCTATCACTCAATCTGTCCATGTTCCATCTCCTACTCATGCCAGCAACTGTAACTTCTACTTTCCAATCACATACACAAACACAACTGTCACATACACAAACACAACTGTCACATACACAAACACAACTGTCCCATACACAAACACAACTGTCCCATCACACAAATGTCACAGATACAAATGTCACATACAAAAATACAGCTGTCACATACACAAACACAACTGTCACATACACAAACACAACTGTCACATGCACAAACACAACTGTCACATACACAAACACAGCTGTCACATACACAAACGATTGTCAGATACACAAACACAACTGTCACATACACAAACACAGCTGTCACATACACAAACACAGCTGTCACATACACAAACACAACTGTCACATACATAAACACAATTGTCACATACACAAACACAACTGTCACATACACAAACACAACTGTCACAGACACAAACACAACTGTCACATACACAAACACAGCTGTCATATACACAAACACAGCTGTCACATACACAAACACAATTGTCACATACACAAACACAACTGTCACATACACAAACACAGCTGTCACATACACAAACACAACTGTCACATACACAAACACAACTGTCACATACACAAACACAACTGTCACATACACAAATACAGCTGTCACATACACAACTGTCACATACACAAACACAACTGTCACAGACACAAACACAACTGTCACAGACACAAATACAGCTGTCACAGACACAAACACAGCTGTCACATACACAAACACAACTGTCACATACACAAACACAACTGTCACATACACAAACACAACTGTCACATACACAAACACAACTGTCACATACACAAACACAACTGTCACATACACAAACACAGCTGTCACATACACAAACATAACTGTCACATACACAAATACAACTGTCACAGACACAAACACAACTGTCACATACACAAATACAACTGTCATTAGTTAGTCAGTAAACAGTTGCCTCAGACTCCACCATGACCCAGAAAGGACATTTATGGAGTCCACCTCAGAGAGAATTACCTTCGATCAGAACCAACGCACGCCACATTTGTTCATTTTGAACTATACGCAGTACACACTCAGAATCAGACACTATGACTGCTCTGGTCACTCTAGTACCCAGTAGCCACTTCAATGCCGAGGTGATTGCTGTTACCTTCACCTTTATTTAATGCAATATTATATATATTTTAATTTAAAATAATGTTTATATATATAAATATGTTATATCCTTTTGCAGGACATCGAGATCAATCCCAAGTTGATTTTCTAAGTAATTTTATGTTCAGCAGTTTGCCACTGCTTTCAGAATGACAATAACAAATAACAACGTTCAATTTAATGTCAAAAGTTTAAGAGGGAGCGATCTTATCCTTTCAGCCAGCTATGTTGACGTCTATATGTATAATAAATATGAGAGAACATTACTAAATAATATATGTTTAAAGTATTGTATAGGCTGGCATGGTAGGGGTATCTCCTATCAAAGGAGATGTAAAGTGCCTCCTTCCCCCTGCTCCAAAGGTGTGGGTTTGATTCCAGCCTATGTTGTTTGGGTTACTAAGCGCAATTTTCTCACAAACTCCCAGGGGTTATCACTGGAGTTATGTGAGAAAAGACTCAGTTCAACTAAATCAGTCCCCATGCCTTTTACACCCTTGTAATATATAAGGTCTCCGTGGCCAAAGGCTTGCGAACGCGGTTCGTGAGCTGGGTACCAGGCGTTCGAAGCTCAGCTATGACCAATTTGTGCAGTAGACCATGTCGCGTTGTGTTATAACATGCTGGTATGGAAGCCGGTCGTTCAGAAAGCAATGGCAAAACTACTGAACGTAACACTTGCCTACTACATCAACAGCAGCTAAAAAATGCTGGTGTTGACTGCAACGTCCCGTAAGGGATACGCAACAATTTAAACAAAAAAATTCATAAGGACAAAACAAAAATAAAGATGCTAAGAACAAAAACACAACTAGGGTGATGAATAAAGCTGTTGTCAGTTTCACTAATTTCTACCAATGCTCCACCCACCATGAGGACACTAGGATATGAGTAGATGTTGCCCAAGAAGTCACAGCGCAGCGAGTAATTAAACGGCCGGCCTCCGCAGCGATCAATCAGCACCACACTGTTGTCCAGTCGGACTAGAGACTGTATTTGCGACTTGTAGACTGGGTTCAACCCAAACTGAGATGACAGCAACAACCACCTTCTGTTCTCACTGAGGACAACACAAAATAGATACATACAATAATTCAACCCAAACTGAGATGACACAAAATAAATACATACAATAATTCAACCCAAACTGAGATGACACAAAATAGATACATACAATAATTCAACCCAAACTGAGATGACACAAAATAGATACATACAATAATTCAACCCAAACTGAGATGACACAAAATAGATACATACAATAATTCAACCCAAAATGAGATGACACAAAATAGATAATACAATAATTCAACCCAAACTGAGATGACACAAAATAGATATATCCAATAATTCAACCCAAAATGAGATGACACAAAATAGATACATCCAATAATTCAACCCAAAATGAGATGACACAAAATAGATACATCCAATAATTCAACCCAAACTGAGATGACACAAAATAGATACATACAATAATTCAACCCAAACTGAGATGACACAAAATAGATACATACAATAATTCAACCCAAACTGAGATGACAGCAACAACCACCTTCTGTTCTCACTGAGGACAACACAAAATAGATACATACAATAATTCAACCCAAACTGAGATGACACAAAATAAATACATACAATAATTCAACCCAAACTGAGATGACACAAAATAGATACATACAATAATTCAACCCAAACTGAGATGACACAAAATAGATACATACAATAATTCAACCCAAAATGAGATGACACAAAATAGATACATACAATAATTCAACCCAAACTGAGATGACACAAAATAGATACATCCAATAATTCAACCCAAACTGAGATGACACAAAATAGATACATACAATAATTCAACCCAAACTGAGATGACACAAAATAGATACATACAATAATTCAACCCAAACTGAGATGACAGCAACAACCACAGTCTGTTCTCACTGAGGACAACACAAAATAGATACATACACTAATTAATGCTCTGTTTATCTGATGTATGTGAATCACGGAATAAAGATCATCAAAGACAGGTGTGACATGAGCGAGTACCAAACGTAGACACTTCTCTCTTACAAAGACTTATTAGTCATACCAGCATGCCAGGTCACAAGCAAGTTAGATCTGTTGGCTTCGAGAGTGTTGGCAGCTAGAGAACTCACAAGTCAGTAGATGTGTTGGCTTCGAGAGTCAGTAGCTGGAGCACTCACCAGTAGATCTGTTGGCTTCAAGAGTGTAAGTAGTTGGGACACTCACAAGTCAGTAGATCAGTTGGCTTTAAGAGTGTCAGCAGTAGGAGAACTCACAAGTCAGTAGATCTGTTGGCTTCAAGAGTATAAGTAGTTGGGACACTCATAAGTCAGTAGATCAGTTGGCTTTAAGAGTGTCAGCAGTAGGAGCACTCACAAATAAGTAGATCTCTTGGCTTCGAGAGTGTCAGTAGCTGGAGCACTCACCAGTAGATCTCTTGGCTTTGAGAACGTCAGTAACTGGAGCACTCACCAGTAGATCTCTTGGCTTTGAGAATGTCAGTAACTGGAGCACTCACCAGTAGATCTCTTGGCTTTGAGAATGTCAGTAACTGGAGCACTCACCAGTAGATCTCTTGGCTTTGAGAATGTCAGTAACTGGAGCACTCACCAGTAGATCTCTTGGCTTTGAGAATGTCAGTAACTGGAGCACTCACCAGTAGATCTCTTGGCTTTGAGAATGTCAGTAACTGGAGCACTCACCAGTAGATCTCTTGGCTTTGAGAATGTCAGTAACTGGAGCACTCACCAGTAGATCTCTTGGCTTTGAGAATGTCAGTAACTGGAGCACTCACCAGTAGATCTCTTGGCTTTGAGAATGTCAGTAACTGGAGCACTCACCAGTAGATGTCTTGGCTTTGAGAATGTCAGTAACTGGAGCACTCACCAGTAGATCTCTTGGCTTTGAGAATGTCAGTAACTGGAGCACTCACAAATAAGTAGATCTGTTAGCTTTGAGTGTCAGCAGCTGGAGCATTCACAATGGGCAAGGAAGTTAATTTTAAGACTACTTATGAAAGGCTGCTAGATGAAGATGTAATATAAGATGAAACAACATATTTGAGGATGTTGCCGTTTGGATTCAAGTGTGGTTCCAGCAAGGAACAAATGAACGAACGAACAATCATTATTTTCAAAGGGTTAAGAATTGGGCATGCAGGCCCGTTTGACATTCTGCCCTTCTCTAATTCCTCTCATACATTATTTCATTAAACGTCACTTATGAAGCTAATCTTAGACAACAACAACACCAGAAACAATAAGCATTAATTCGCATGAAAAAATAATCAGTAGGAGAGACTCTGAGGTGGTGAATCCCACGTGTTTACAACCAGGGTGTTCCTGGACAGATCAGCATTCTTCTTCTTCTTCTTTTTCTGCGTTCGTCCAGAATGATGTTTTAGATGTAATTGCACTGTGCCTGTTTAAAGCAGAGCTGCAATATTTGCACCTTTAGGCTGACATCTGACTTCTTCAGGCATTTGTTAACCTTCCCGAGATCAGCATTTTCACCTTACGACACATGCTGGGGCAGACCTATCTGTGGGTTTTTCCCAAAGCTACATCAATTCTTCATTAACCATGAACTATTATATACACTCAGCCAACATATGATCACAAAATGTGATGGTATACAAATGCTTGAAGATGTATGGTTTCACTCTTATGTAAATGTTTGAAGACATATTTGTATGATTTCACAGTTATACAAATGTTTGAAGACATACTTGTATGATTTCACAGTTATACAAATGTTTGACGACATACTTGTATGGTTTCACCGTCAGCTCCACATCTTCAAGCAAAGGGTTGTAAACTGGAATGGTCACATCGAAGGTTCGGCGATATGTAATAGATGAGAAACCACCACCAGCCACCATGGCATTGGCTGTATTGACACCCAGATAATTGGCGTAGTCGGGAGCAGTTCCTGGGAGCATGTTGAAGAGCAGGTGATTCCTTCCGTGGTTCCACCTGACAAGAATTCAAATGTTATGGATCTGCTCTACAAACAGTTTCTTGGGAGTAAATATCTCACTAAAAACACTATACAAATTTTCTTGGGAATAAATATCTAACTAAAAGCACTATACACATAACTTCTTGGAAATAAATATATCACTAAAAGCACTATACAAATAACTTCTTGGTATACACAATTTATGAAACTAACTATATAAACAGCTCCTTGGGAATAAATATCTCATTCAAAGCACTATGCAACAGTTTCTTTGGAATAAATATCTCACTAAAAGCACTATACAACAGTTTCTTGGGAATAAATATCTCACTAAAAGCACTATACAATAGTTTCTTGGGAATAAATATCTCACTAAAAGCACTATACAAATTTTCTTGGGAATAAATATCTCACTAAAAGCACTTTACACATAACTTCTTGGGAATAAATATCTTACTAAAAGCACTATACAAATAACTTCTTGGGAATAAATATCTCACTAAAAGCACTATACAAACAGTTTCTTGGGAATAAATCATCATCATCATCAAGTGCCGTGCCGGCTGGCGTAGGCGTTTGTGGCTCTCCACAGATCTCGGTCTTTGGTTTTCTTGATCAACTCTGCTGCTGATATTCCTCCATGCCACCATCTCAATCCATCCAGCATCATTTCTCTTGGTCTGCCTCTGCCTCTCTTCCCCTCAATCTTTCCAGTTGTTACGATGTTCTCCAATGCCTCTCTTCTCATCACGTGACCGAAGAAAGATGTTTGTCTCTGTCTTATTGTTGTATATAATGTTCTAGTTTCATTAGCCTGTTTCAGGCAGTCTTCGTTAGTTACTCTGGCAGTCCAAGGAATTTGCAACATTCGTCTCAGGAATCACATCTTTGTTGCTTCTAATTTCTTCTTAATTTGTTCATTTGCATTCCAAGATTCACTGCCATACAGCAAAACTGGTTCTACATAGCATTTCAGCACTCTCTTTCTTACATTCATTCAGGGAATAAATATCTCACTAAAGGCACTATACAAATAACTTCTTGGGAATGAATATTTCATTATATGTACTATATAAACAGCTCCTTGGGCAAAATATTTCATGAAACGTACTAAACAAACAGCTTGTTGGGAATAAAGATTTCATGAAACATGCTACACGAATTGACCACATCACACACCAAATTACAAGAATGGTGACTATGACTTATTATAGATTATTCTGACTTAATGTAGCCACTGTAGTGACTTTCCTGTGTTATGTTTTGTGTATTTATTTGCTGAAGAAGGCTAGTCGCAGCAGCGTGCAGTGTTTTCTGTAATTGTGTTCTATAAAGCTGCATGACTTCATGTTATTTTACGTTGTTTATTAGGTAGGGAGACTCCGTGGCAAAGTGGTCAAGCCGTTTTCCTCACGCTCCGAAGGTTGTAGTTTTGATTCCTGGCTACATCTTTTGGTTCACAAGTGCATTTTTCTCTGACTCATGGGAGTCGTCACTGGAGCTACAAAGTTTATGCTTTGTGCGACGCTTTCAGCAGGCTGCCCTGGGAAAGAGACCAAGTGATATGGGATAAAACCTGGTACAATGAAGTCGATCCAATTGACTTTTAAATAATGTAAGGCATCTCTCTACACCAGTGTAGAAGAGATGGCCAAAACAATAGTGTGAAGCATCTCTCTAAACCAGAGTTAGTCAGTCAGTCAGTCAGTCCTTTACAGGACGTTGCATTCAACCCCAACATTTTTGGCTTTTTAAAATTTCTTGGCGATTTTACATTCAGTAGTTTGCCATTGCTTCATGAACGACTGGCACTCATACCATTGCATGAAAACCAACACAAGGCCATCTGCTCCTAAATCGCCCGAAGCTGTGTTTCAATGCAGTATGGGTGATTACAAATTGTGTTCACCACAGAGCTGGATAAAAGGATTAAAAACCATAAATCATTTTACAGCAAAAATGTTCTTACCATTTCAGTTGAGCAAGAATCTGGCTAACTGCTTGTGGTTTGATTAGATTCTGATTCAGTAGGTCAATGGATGGAATGAACAGACACGCAGTTTCTGGATCTCTCGTGTAATATGAGCTGTCTGCAATAACTCGAAGTATTTCCTCAAACTCTCTAGACATCGGAGGTGTGATATCATTGCCCTTCTCATCATAATACTGCTGGATTGGGTAGATATATACACTAATTGTTGTCTGATCATCATATCCACAATGATACACTTCTAAACACGTGAAATTATGGAAGGTACAGTTTATGTTTCTCAGCTCAGCCTGAGCCGAATCTGGAGAGATGACAACTGTCTCATGGCTCTGCAGTTCTGCTGGCAAATCCCTTGCCAGCACCTGGCCACTCAGCAGAGGTCCCAGCCACCAGAAGCCAAAGCTAATGGTGGCAAACACTATCAAACAAAGCCCTACTGCAAAATAAACAGAAGACCACCGCTTTCTGCCCATCACCACCATTTCTAAATGATGCTCCGCCACCTTGAGGCCACTACAACTGCTGGGCGGTGAAGATTTCATTCAGGCTGCCATTCTGTCAAAGAGATTAACAGAGTCACATTTTACTGGATACAGATACTTCATTCTCAGGTACATGATACCATTCTGAACTACAACTATGGATGGCAAACAGGGTTAGATATCATAATAAACTACAACTATGAGAAGCAAATACTGTTAGGTATGATTGCTGTATGGCTCTGAAACCTGGAGTACAACTAAAGGAGACGAAGTCTTGTTACAAATCTTTGAGAACAAAATCTTAAGACGCATCTTTGGGCCCATTAGGGATACACAAAGTGGAGAGTGGAAAAGAAGAAGCAACAAAGACATTTATGATCTGTTTAACTCCCCTCTAATCACTGATACGAAGGCTAATAAATTTCAATGGCTGGGGCAAATAGAAAGAATGGAAGATAATAGGGAAACAAAACTCGCTTACACTCAGGAAATAAATGTAACCGAGGTAGACCAAGAAGACAGTGGAGAGATAATATACAAGCAGACCTACAAGCACTTGGAATCAATGGCTGGCAATAGAAGGTCAACCAGAGAGACAAATGGATGTGAGGTTTTTTGTGGGGTTTATAGAGAATTACAGAAGTTCCAATGAGTGAAGTTCTATAAAGTATATCTCTCTATAAAAGATACAGGTTAGTAACAGCAAGTAGTGTCTAGAGGTATTGATATTTATTCTCGCATAACCCTTGTAGAGAAACCATTCAGAATTTTGGCTCATCGAGTACCCCCACTGTGAGAAATTAGACCTAAGTTAAGTTCTACACAGAATTATTTATAGATGATTTCTCTTCTAGGCCATATTTAGAGATCTTGGCAGTTAGCCACAGTAACCAATGAAAGCAGTTCTCTCATCTTCCAGCTGACTGTGCTCTGGTCGCCAACCTCATGTTTGAATCTCTAATTATTTATTTCAAGTGACACAAGACACTTGGACAAATGATCACATTGACAATTGTACCATTGTATTGAACATAACAACAACAACTGTATTTTACACTGGTTGAACAGACAACATGAGAAGATCTTGACAACAGTTGGACAAAGATTCACAAAGAATGATCACACCAACAGATTAGACAAGTCATACATCATGAAAGATACTTGACAACAACCACACAGAACTTTCACAATCTCTGTAACCAACCACAACAGTAGAGTAACAGTCACCATGAAGATGCTTGACACCAGTTGGACAAGACAACCACAGAGACATATATCTCAAAACTGTTTTCTTACTACTAATCATTTATTAATGTTTCTGGACCAGGTGAAGACTCAGGCTTCATATAGTCAATCATCACACTTCAAATTCTTAGTTAATATGTAATATGTTGACATAATTATGAACCTAAATACAACACCCAAATCCCACCGAGACATTAATCTAAATAACTCTCCTCCTTCACTTCTCTACTCCATAAGTTATCCTACACCACACTTTAGACTTAAATCCTTTCTTCGACTGTTAATGAGGGAAACACAAGATCAGTCATAAATTGGGGGCAAGCATAGGGACGTTCTGCTCCACTGGTCTGTTTAATCCTTTTAGCACCTATGATGGTGTTGGACAGCTCAGGTTACAGTTCTCCCCATGATGGTTTTCCAATTCAGGCTATTCCCTGCTGTCACAGTCTTGAAAGAAATTTTAAAGCTCTATCTTTTCACTGGTGAGTACATGAAGTTGACACTTAGGACTGTTCTTTTACTTTTCCAGTAGAGGAAGATCTAAAAAGAAACAATATGTCCTAGCTGTCTTTCTTCACAGTCTATCACTCCTAAATTTCTGATGGAACTGAATCACCACACCAACTTAACACTAATCCATGTTGAGAATTTGCTCTATAAATGAACTTCTGCTCCTTCAGCTTTCAGCCATTATTAATTAAGCTGTGATAGGGTCAGCTCCAAGTGCACCTTTAATGTCCACTCTTAGCCAGTAGTGACATACTGAAGACCAGGTGATCTCTCCTCCCAAGGTTTCTTCTTGAATTTATCTTGAAGATATAGCCTGGGGCTTTTACAAATTTGGAGAGTCCCTGTTTTAGGCTTTTAATCAAGACTTTTCTTCAGTGCCATCTGTATAGGCCAGAATTAGTGGATTCAGGCTCAATCCTTGCATCCTGTTGTTCATTTTGGTCTTTTTGGAGTCTGACTTTTCAGCTGGAGTTGAAGACTAGAGCTCAGGACTTCCCTGGAGTTGTCCTGGTAATTGAAAGGGCCTCCCCCATCTTCCTCATTCTCTGTTAATAAACAAAGGCACAACATGTGTTTTACATCTGTTTAACATGGTCATAGTTATACAGTACTATCACAGATTCAGAGAGGAATGGGAGGGGCAGGGGGAGTGTGATATTCGAACACCCGCCTCTCACTGATGATGAAGTGCAATTTTATTTGGGGGTTTGGGGTGATATCCTTTCCCAGGTTCATCCCCAAAACCGTGAAGTCATAGGCACATACTCCCAATCAGAGGCAGCTTCACACAATTATCTTGTAAATTCTCACAATAAGTAGATCACAGGGACCGGTGTACCATGAGAACAGACAGTGTGATTAAGCATCAAGAAGTAGGCATTGTATGGCAGAAATCATGCACTAGAATTGCCTTCACATGTGGAATACACATAATGAAAGAAAACATGAAGTTTCCCTGACAAATAGCATGAGCCTTCCCATGTATTCAGCTGACAAACACTAGGTTAATTTCTACAGTGCAATGCAGTCCTGCAAACATGGATTTGATAAGTGTCTTTACTTTTACAAATATGAGAAGTTAATTATATAATTACCATCTCATTCATTCAAACATTCTCAGCCATTATAAGGGAGAAATTACATGCAGTATATAGCATCACACATTCTGAAACATAACTGCCAAAGGTAACTCTCAAGAGCGATGTACAGTTTGGTTAAGAATGGTCATGATAGGCACTCAACGAATGTTCAGAGCGCACAAAGGTTTTGCCATATGCATTAAGCGTGGTTTACAGTCATAAGCATATGCAAATCATCAAATCAGACAGACAATAGACATGGTAAGAATGTTTCACTGCTGTAGACATGACAGGTTTTGAGCGGCAGTTTTAGAGTCACTGTACCGAAGTCCTGTCTTCTTTTTACATTTTCTCAAGAAAATACTCGGCCATTCGTCTCTCTCTCACTTCATCAGGTTTACACATAACATATTAAATGATTTAGGTACCTGATGTGCAGAGGACCACATCTTAAAGAATGCTTTTGGGCAAATTTTACCACTGCATCCTGAACATGTCCTTACGGGATGGAATCAAGGCTTCGACTGGCGGGCTAATTAATTATGTATTAAGGAGCGTTACCAGCCCAAGGGTTACCCAATCAAATTGAGACCCCACCATTCTCTACCCCCTCTCGATCTAGAATCTACGATTCTATTTTTAGTTAGGGTATCACGACGGCTTACGTGGTTAACTACTGAGTATTGAGAAATGAAAATGGACTGGGGATGCGAACGTCTGAAGACATCATGCTACAATGGAGACGGATTGTATCTGCAGCAAAGAACCTCAATGGCTCGGAATGCTGAAGAAGAAGAAGAATGATAACTGAACTACAACTATGGGTGGCAGAGATGATTAAAGCCTACTTTAAATAATTATTTTAGGAATTTAAACTAAATATGTAACATGAAAAATATGTCTTCATTAAATAACAAAGCAAATCTATCAACAAATGATAACAAAGAAAATTATCTAAATCTTAAAAAACAACAAAAAACAGCCCTATGATCACTAGAGCTCATTCACATTGCTTAACATGTGTGCCCAGCCAACAGTGTCCAGCAAACAAAACTAGATGTTTCTATACATTTCATCTTTGTCAAGTACACCCACATACTATCATCAGTACAGTTCAGTTAACATAATTTTCATATATATATAAACTTGTTTACACAATCTGCAGTGCATTACATAACTGTGATATTCACAACATACACATTACACTGTTGAAGATGTATCCAGAGGGCAAACTAAATCAATATCAGATGTATCTATACACTTGTTTATATTGACGAGTAATAAAGTGTGTGTGAGTTTTGTAATATTTGTTTGTCTCAAGTGTCATCATGTGTGAGTGCTGTAATATTTGTTTGCCTCAAATGTCAGATAAGGGCCAAAATCTACATGGACCCGTCTGAACATTGTCAACATCATAATGTTAAAGGTTCTTTGCAGAACATCGCCCTTATCACAGCCCACAAAATGTTTCACCCTTCTGCCATTTCTTCTGCCTCATGCACCCTCATGCCCCAAGCTGTCTTCAATGTCCTGGTCTGTCCATCCTAGTGCTGGTAGACCCCCGCCCTTCTACAATGAAGCACGGCTTCCATCACTTTTCTCTCCAAACAACTGTGACGTTTAATGCAGTCGAAGCTTAAGTTTTAAAGAAACAATGCATGTTCTTCAGCCAGTTTTCTTCCACATTCAGATCCTGGAGAATGTCAATAAATTTCTTCTTCTTGACCCACATTACTCTTGAAATGTTTCTGCAACATTGATGTTCATTCAGAGTGGACTGAAATGTTTCAACCTTACCTGGGCTCCCAGCTTGAACCAGCATAAAATGGTTACCAGGAAATGTCTTAGAAATCCAAAACAATGTTTTCCCGTAGTTAATTTGCATGATTTACTGCCTCGCATATTGCACTGCATCAAAATACATGATAGTCAGTTTAAAATTACCATGGTAGATAGTTCAAATGACTGTATGAATATATGTGTTGTATATTTCAGCTTGAAGGATTTATCTATTATTGCCTTAGTTTAGATAAGTTTAGTTTAGTTTAGTTTAGTTTAGTCGCTTAGTTTAGTCGTTGGATCAACATCACAACACACGGGTGTAACCCATAAGTGCTCCGTTCTACTCCTAACTCAAGCCTGAGTCCGAAGAATCTCAGCTCAGTGCATGAACTCTGTAGCACCGGCAAGGATCCTGAAATACTTTAGGTAGATTTTAAACTCAAAATCTTTTTCTATTTCCAACTACCAAGGGATTTTTTTACGTCCGCAACAATAATTTGTTACTATAAATCCACATGAAAAAATCCCGGCCCTCACTGGGGCTTGAACCCGGGACCTCCAGCACCATACCTCGAGACCACTCAGCCCCCCCTAATTGCCTGAGTTTAAATTGTGTGACTTCTGCAGTACGTAACGTTGGATTTCAATTAGTCAGCTCTATCCATTTTTATTTATGTTCATATTTTCTTCTTTATATTGCAAAATTTTATTACGACAGAATATATACTAAAACATCAAATAGGCTGTAGATGTCATTTTGCAATGAATGTCTCATGTTGTCTCCTGTAAACACTTCTCCAGTACTGGTACATCAAATACTTGTCATTCCAGCATTACAACAACATCACTACCCCCAACTGTGCCGTGTATACACTTCTCCAGTACTGGTACATCAAATACTTGTCATTCCAGCATTACAAAAGCATCAGTGCCTCCAACTGTGCTGTGTAACGTTACCAACTTATGCCTGGCATCTTTGTGTAAAACTTTGATAAGCTTGAATTGCTTGAAATCGCTGAAACTATGTAATGTTAGCATTGTCGACCATGCCGTGACCCGAACTGAAAACGGAAGTGATATACGGCACCACCCCGGGAAGATTCATTGCGTCTCCAAAAATGGCTGCTGTAAAGACCATTCTACTTCCTACATCATTCATTCATTCAAATATCACGTGACAATAACAGACGTCATCGTAGGTTCTCCAGGAAATGTTAGTCTAATATTCTGTGCACAGCGATTGGTTAAAATTATCATGGCTTTTACATACAGTTAATTATTTGCCGTAAAGTAAGTAATTTGATTTTCTAGAGATTGTGTATTTATATTGACCGATATTTTTAGATGTATATTCGAATTCTGCAACTATTTTTACATTTATGTGGAAAGTTTCATCGATTATGGTCGATTATGATAGTAGAAAAAACTTAGTTCTGCTCACGTGTTTCGTCTTTGTGAATGGAAAGCCAAGATGGCGGCCGATGCGAAATATCGATCGGACCAGCTCAAAACAGGCAATTTGAACAACTAAAGTTAAAGAAAATACAAGTTTAAAGATTATTAATAATTTATTTGTATACTTGTACTATTTTTTCAATCATTTAACATGACGGAACATATTTTTGAAGTCAGTTTTCATATCCACTTGAAACCATCTCGCAAGCACAGACCAGTAGTGGAGGTAATGGACACACTGAAGAGTTCCAAAAAGTACAGGGAACATGGTATAAAGTCTTGGCCATAGAAACCGATACTCATATGTGAATATCTCCGCTTAGAATTGATATGCAAGCCTCATTGAGGTACCATAAGATTTGGGTTTTCAAGGCCTATCTGCTGTGGTGGTCTCATTAGTAAATACTCAAATTGAAAGATCATGATGGTGAACCTGCTAGTATTAAGTCACATTACTTGACTGAATGATAGTGAATGATAAGATACTAACTAAAGTGAAACCAATTGGTGATTCAATTATTTATTCAGACGCTGGTGTATGGGTAAACAATATAATAATAATAACAGTCTCCAGTCTGTTGGTGACTTACTTAATACTTCCTGTCCACAGCAAAACTTATGCTTGTTGTTTTTGTTTACTTGACAACTTTTTTGTTTGTGAAAGTACTGTAGTAAGTTAACTTACTCATAGTACTCATACTGTAGTGTAACTTAGTCAAGTTTTTAGTTTAGTTAGAGGCACTTGAATGAAGTGTTAAGTACTCAATCACATCAGGTTCGCTGGAGATTATAATCAATTATGTCCCATTCTCCAAATATACATTGCCTGGCGACTGAAACATACCAGACTCCTCTGATTGTCTCATCGGTGGGGACTCACTTCCACAAACATTGTCGACAGAGAACCAAACCCCCGCCGCCACTGCCGAGACTGCCTAGGAAGACAACAAACAACTTTAACTTCCGGGTATCTGTCAGCTTCCGTATGGAAGTCATCCTGGTCTTATTCACACGTCCGGTCTCTGGCCTCGACGTCCACATAAGGAATACATCCTGGTCTGCTTCACACGTCCGGTCACTGGCCTGGGCGTCCACATAAGGAATACATCCTGGTCTTATTCACGCGTCCGATCTCTGGCCTGGGCGTCCACATAAGGAAGACATCCTGGTCTGCTTCAATGTTCGGTCACTGGCGTGGGCGTCCACGTCACTCCACAACTGGAGCTCTGTAGGCATGTCTTATTGGTTTGTTGGTGAATCCTCTCGAAGAGTGAGTTTTAAGTCAGAGGCATTGGCGTTCAGTTTATGAAGCCCTGTTAAGACGAGTCAAGAACCGACATCACAGCACTCGGGACATTCCTACACGTACTTCATCACCTTCAACAGCTAACGAAGAGTTCCAGTACTAGTGGTAACAGATGCAGTTTCATTATGTGTCCGTCTGGCCTTTCTTTGAAGTACTGATTGTCAGCCAGATCCCCCTGGCCACTCCATGCCGGTCCATCATTATGTATAGGTTGTGATTGTTTATTTGTTCTTCCATGCATTGCACATAATCCCAAAGGTCCCCCACCCTCCTACCTTATCACACACCAATACTCCACAGACACAGACATGTCCGTCTGCTCATTTCCCAGACATCAGCATGGCCTGCGGAAAAGATCCAACCCACGCTCCCTATCTTTGATTAAATTGAAGAATACCACTGCGAGAAATCATGCATGTCTTCACCTTTCTCAGCAAGCTCTGTGAGTCCGTTACAATCACGACGTGGATGTTCTGTGTGTCCTCCGGCTTGTCCTACGCTGTGATTTCCTTCATCCCCGTTCTCAGACTACATGCTCTCGGAGAAGGCCGAACGATAGGAGACTCCATGTGCAAGTCGCAAGGGTTGAAGATCCCACGGCAGTGTGACATTGCAAAGAGCAGGCCTTTAGCCGCTCCCCTGTCAAAATTGTAAAGAAATAAAATCTACCCAGGTATAGATAGAGCCCTTCACCTTGGATGGAATCCGTCTAGACTCTAGAGGTTAGCAAATCTTACACAAATGCATACCGAAGTCGGACACACTGGCCTCTGCGGTGCATAACTATGGATGACGTAACCCCTCTAAAGATAAACGAAGAAGAGGACTAGTTGCGTGGTATCATATGCCAGGTTCTCCTGCACTAAATGACGTCTCATTAACCTTCGCTATGAACCCCAGGCATTTCTTTTGCCTCTTAGCATAGAGCCGTCAGTGTAGATGATTGCATCACCTGACGCCTTGAAACGGGCTTGCATTTATCTGAGGTTGTCTTTGCTTCCGACCCAGTATCATCTTCATAGAGGCTGTGTTGCCGAGTTCTGCTTCCCCTCCCTCCATCCATCATCCATCATGTGCCATGCCGGTAAGCGTGGGCGGTCATGTTCTGCCATCTCACTCGATCAACAGAGTCGTGGATCAGTTCCGTGTTTCTGTCTCGACCATGCCACAAGGCCAAGCCATCCAGATACTTGTTTCTAGGTCTTCCCCTTGGTCTGTTCCCCTCGATCTTACCAGTTATCACCAAGTTCTCCAAATCATTTCTTCTCATAACATGCCCAAAAAACTGTGACTGTCTACGTCTAATGTTTCTGATCAGTTTACGATCTTCATTTGTTTCTTGAAGGACTTGTTCATTGGTCTTTCTGGCTGTCCATGGTATTCTTTGCATTTTCCTCAGAAACCACATTTCTACAGCCATCAGATGTTTTTCAGCCTGGCTGCTCATTGTCCAAGCTTCACATCCATATAAAAGTACAGGTTCTATGTAGCATCTCAAGACTCTTTTTCTCGTTTCAATTGACATCTTTTTATTGGTCAGTATGTTTTTCATCTTGCTAAAGGCTACTTTTGCCATGGCGATTCTTGTTCTAATCTCTTCAAGGCATCTCCCATCAGATGTTATTACTGTTCCGAGATAATTGTACCTATTCACTTGTTGAAGAATATTCCCATTTACTTGTATATTACACTGTGGTATTTAGTTCTTCCTAGTGACGACCATAATCTGTGTCTTTTTACAATTTAATTCTAACCCTTGTTGTTCACTGTGTGTAACAACCGCATCTACTAAATTTTGCAGGTTCCCCTCCCTACTGGGACACTATTTACGTTGAATCACCCCATACCCGTCTTGGCCAGTCAAATAACTCAGAACATCTGTAAATATTAATGTCCTTCCTGGTCCTGTAGACTGCGTGTAAGATAACTTTTCCTGGGTAGATGTGGTAGCGTTAAGGTGGTGAAGGTGATCCATGGGGAGTCCTGGATGACTCTCGGTTACCTCGCTGAACGATGATAACACAATAGCCTCTGCTTCAAAGATCATACCGGGAGTGATATTATGAACGCTCGTAAAAGATCATGCACCATTTAGATTAATGGCGGTCGCAAACATGGAGCAACGTCTACCTGTTCTCCTGTACCACACACTAGTCCTCTCAGCTGTGAATTACGTCCTGGCAATCATTACCTACAACCTAATGCAAATAATGACTGAGTATAATGTAAAATAAGCTTTGCGGCACTCATAAAAGACACATTATGTGAGGCGATCAGATTTCCCATAGATTGTTCTACCATGAAGAAGCATAGAATAAGATTGTGTTGGCCACTTGCATATCTCAGATAAAGTGCCAATATGTATCTCTTGTTGCACGAAGCGCTCAGTGAAAGCAAAGGCAACAGGCTGAAAAGGTTATGACGGCTGCATATGATTAATAACCAAAGGTCATCTTTTTTGGCGAGTTACAGATGGATAAAAGATTTCGGGGCCGGCCTCTACTAGGGTACAAAGATGTGTGTAAGTGGGGCATGATTGATTCAGGCGTTGTTATTGCATCTTGGGATCAAGTCGTCGCTGATCGTGTTTCATGGAGGGCAAAGATCAGAAATAGAATAAAGACAAAGGAGAAAATTATTGCAGATAGGTCACAAACTGAGCGTGTGAGACGTCTGATGATGGAAATGACCATGTGTTTACATGCATCAATTGCGGACGAACATTTACCTCGCGAATCGTGTTTCTTATTATTCTCATACTTTATTCCCAATAACACCTTGTCATGCGAATTATAACTAAGATTTGTCGTGCCATACCCTTCATATTCTAAAGCACCCAGTTTCTTTGGCAGGGCAATAGCCTGTAAAGATGGATTTTAATATGTCATTAGGAATGTACCCACAAGTGTAGATGTCATTTACAAATTTTGTCAATATTTCGATTCCAGAATCCCCTAGAGCCTCAATTTCCTCCAGTGTAGTGTTGTCTGGACCGGGTGTGTTTCTTTTCTTCGTGCGATGTAGCGCATCTTCAACTTCCGCTGCAGTTATTGGTGGACCCTCACCGTTGTTTTGACTATTCACATCCGATCTCCTATCATCGTACAGCTCTTCCAGATATTGCGTTCATCTATTGACTATATCATCTTGTTCCATTAATGTTGAACCATTCCTCGATTTTAAACATCCAGTGGTATTTCTTCTCCATTGATATAGGATACCTCCTACCCCGTTGCAGTAACAGAGAGTGCAACAAGGGACTGTTTTTGTGTATTATATAAACAGAAACTGTTCATCAGAGGAAAGGGAAACATCAAAATGTTAGATTATTTTACAATAAAAACTGCGAAGCAAATTCAATAAGTTCCAACATTTAGAGAGAAATCATAACATCAGATAGAAGCTGTAAGAATTAAACAAAAAGAGCATATTAAACCAAACAAAAGCTGCATTTCAGATGAAAAGTATCTTTTGTAGAAATCACTTTTATGAATGACATAAAGAGAGTCCTGAATTGTTATATCGAACTCATTATGTTGTACATTAATGAATCTTGGAATGTGAACTAACAAAAATAAGAAGAACCCGGAGACAGCAAAGATGTCTCTGAAATGATTTTCTTAAATGTCTTGGACGGCCAGAATAACTAACGATCATCTAGAAAGAATTTTGAAAGCAGAGCATTACACGCAACACCAAAGCAATGTTGTTTGGCCCTATGATGAGTATAGAAGAATTAGAGAGTATTGCAACAATTGGAAATATCAGCGGTAGAAGAGGAAGACTGAGAGAAAGATAAAGTCTTAAAAATCGAGAGGATCGAATTCATTTTCCTGGGTATTATCCCATATGGCTCGGTCTCTTTCGGTAGGATGGCCTGTCGAAAGCACCACACAGAGCACGAACTCCGGCGATGACCCCCATTAGTCTCCGAGAAAAATGCACTCGTGAACCGGAAGACGTAGTCTGGAAAGGAATCCACAACTTATGGAGCACGAGGCAGACGGCTTGACCACTTCGCCACGGAGACCCCTGAGAGAAAGCATGGTGAATGGTGGATTAGAGGAATACCATGAACAGAGTTGATCCAGAACACCAACGGCCGAGATCTGAGGAGAGTCATGAACTCATATGTCATCTGGTAAGGCACATGATGACATAAAATACCTGGACGTGCCCGTCACTCCCGCATACATCTAAGTGAACACCATTCCCCATTCTCGGAACAGTCCTAAGAAAACATACATGATACACGAGCAAACCGATGGGGTTTGATATGCTCGTGATAAACATCCATTTCCCCAAAAAGCAAGATATACTATTTATTCAAATTATAAACTTGGTTAACATTCTTTATCAGTGTCACAGGATAAATTAACTTGTCAGTCGATCAATGATAACCAAACCCGACATTATTTTGCTAACACAATTGACTCTGTTATGGTGAACAAACTGAGGGAAATACGTCGGTACAGATTCTCGGCACCTGGTCAACAGTGTGTATGAGATCAAAGGGAGTCACGTCGAGTTGACTACACATAGTCGACAAGTTGATGACAGGATGTTGTTCGAGAGGTGTGTACTGGCGACATTTGTCTACAAAACGGAAGTTGGTCGTTGTAAGTGATAGACAGAATGCCTGCTAGAGGTCAGAAGGATTCTGTAATGGGAGAAAGGTCTCCGGCTTACAGACAACCCGGATATTTGTTGGATGAGACAAAGAACTCCCCAGATGAAAAGGAAACTTGACAGCTAATTGACTCTGGTTAGTCTGGAAACAGGAGGACAAAGCCAGATTCTGGACTGATTGGCGTCTGGACTTTCCGGTGACTCACTCAAGCACCTATATAAAACCCAGTGCAGTAAACAGGTGGATGGAGTCGAGGAAAACATTCTGAAGTGTAGAATTGGGGATAATTCCCAGTTGTGGTATATTAGAGGGACTAGCCTATCTTAGTAGGGATAGTTATCCACGGACATAGATCCAATCGGATTGCCTAGTTTCTCGAGTAACAACAGGAATAGACATATGGTAGGCAATTAATTATATCTAACTTAAGAGTATGATTATGAATAGAGTACAGTACTGTGTAGTGATATAATGTAGTATGATTAGTGATAGAATGTTCTATAAGTGCGGTGCTAGAAAGTATCATAGGAGCGTCGGCACTAGTATTCTATTGTGTGGCTTCATGTAGCTTGTGTTAAAAATCATTTTACTCGGGAAGTTGAGGACAATGTAGTGGAATAATAATTAGAGAGATTAAGGATGGTTGAGAGGGAGGAGGGGAATGTGTAATGGTAGGATCTTCAGTAGGGCATCTGCTGGGTTTCAACCCGTTCCTTTAGTCTTTCCTGGTGTTGCCATGTCTCAGATCATATGATTGAGTTATTTGGCCGTATGACAGAGATCGGATCTCTGTTATAGATCTGAGTGCTGTTATTGGCCTACAATCACCTAATTACGGTCAGGACTGAGTTGCCCTCACCATGATGTTATCTGCTCTACAGGTTCCATGTACAGTTCCCCTTGAGTGTTCCACGTGAGTGGGAGAGGGTTTTACTTCGAAGAAGCAGTTTCAAAGTTTGACAATGATGGCTCCGCATCTGAAGACAGAGGTTGCTGAGAGGCCGCTACATAGGGCTTATACCCAAGTTGGTTTGCGGGAACCTGGCTTCTGCTGAGCAGGACATGTTGACGAGAGGGAGGTTTAGCCAAGTGATAGATGTACCAATAAAAAGTCAGAACATTGCATAATTTATACTGATACCCAGAACAGTTAGATTGTGGTGTTAATATGAGGAATCTTTAGAACCAGTGACTCTAGATCCATTAAGATTTCTCCACTAACAGTGACAATATGATTAGAATTTCCTGATTAACAATCCGTTAAATAACCGAGGAAGTTCATAGTGTGAATCAGACTCTAATTAGACGGTGTTTGTCAGGGGTGTCCAAGCATCCTAGTGGTTCCAGAGACAACGGAGGAAGTCTTCACGTGACCGGAGGAGCATCACCTGGGTGAGGCTACCTGTATGGGATACATGGTGCTGGTGTGTCTTCAGCACAGGGATGAGAATGAACTACTCTTGAACACTGATCTGAGTCTATAGACGATTTAGAATACACGTCACACATTCTACACTTTATACACACATACACTTCTCCTACATATACTCTTTGCTTTAATAAATTTCTTGTTTTTATTTGTTGAAGCGAGAGCTGTCAAGTGTGTTATCTTGGAGAAGAATGAGAGGGGGCATGATCCAGGGGTGAGTAAGAGTGAGAGGAAGGTGTCTTCAGATTGAGGGAGTGTGTGGACGGAGCCTGCTGGATTTCTCCAGAATAGAGATATGGAATTAAAAATAATGTGGGTGTTGATTCTCTTCACTCCAGGGACGACACTAAAGTGGTAAAGAAGAACAAGTAACTAATACGACATTCATTCTTTACACACACACTACAATCAGAAATAACAGTATACACTAAATATCTCAATTATAACTCAGAAGAGTCGAACGGAATATTACTGTTATAAATACAATGCTGTACTTGATGTATACGAAGACTTGCTTTCAATTTTAACAATACACCCTCGTGAACTGAAGCACTGTAGCCACACATCTTTTAGTCCATGCCGTGTGGCTTTGGTGATCATGTCTCTCTGTCTCTTGTTCTGCCAATCATTGACGACACCGAGGTTTCTCCACACCATGATGTCAGACTGTCCAACATATTCTCTCTTGGTCTCCTCCTGTTTTCTCTCCACTCCAACTTTCGTTGTGACGACATACTCCAGCTGTATCCATTTCGTAACATACCCAAACGCGAGTAACCAGTTCTCTTTGCGAGTTAACATCTTTCCAGATATCTTCATTGTTCTTTTATCCGCCCACGGTGTTATCGTCATTCTTTTGTTCAACCACACCCCCGTGGCTTCCAAATAGTTCCTCGTCTACTAATCCTCCTTGATTTGCAATCCGTACATCGGGATTCTCTCAAGCTCTCAGTAACTCTTTTCCTCACTTTAATTGATAAAGATAAATTGCAGAGAATATTCTTTATCTTGTGAAATGCTGAATTTGTTTGGGATATTCTGCATGTAACTTCCTTAATACATCTTCTATCTGCTGTTATCAAAGTGCCATATCACATTGGCACCTTTCCGTCTTGACAGACGATAGTTTGGTACATTATGCTTCAAAAAGGCTTAATAACTCCGATCCATGGCGGTACCGAGTGTGGCTGGTAAGGCCAATTCTTGCTGCAAATGTTTGTCCACAGTAGGTGCATGTGAAAACATGGTCATTTCCACCATCATGCACCATCTTACGTCTCTCACGCTCTGTGTGTGTTTTATCTGCAATCATTTTCTCCTTTATCTTTATTCCATTTCTGATAGTTGCTCTCCATGCAATACGTTCGGCGGCTACTTGCTCCCAGCGTGCATTATCAATGCCTGTATCAACCATGTCCCGCTTACACACATCTTTGTATCGTAGTAGATATCAAAGTACTACAAATAGTTCAAACATAACATTCATTAAACTATCAGTCAAGGCTGACATGAAGCAATAATTATATCCTTACAAACATCCTTGGTGTGTGGTACTCAAGTCCAAGCATTCACAAATTTGCATCAATGTAAATGTGAAAACACAAACTATGAACAGTGCACGATAATCCTTGTTATAAATATTCATGTATCCTACGTGTCAATAGCAAAAGACCGTGGCCACCAGATAAGATTTTGCACGGTTAACTTCTCATAAAGTTGCCTTATTTAATATCGCGAACAGCGAACATATGTATTGTGTGGTATAAATCAATAGCTCGCATTATTGTCTATGTATCCACCATAGTTTTATGTGTTACCACAAAAGATCCCACCATCCGACTTCTTTGCCTAACCTATATAGTTATTGATTTCATTAGTTAGTTGAGGACAGATTACAATCTTTTGTTGCTCAGTTTGCACAGATCTGTTCAAGGTAATGGTAGTCCAGTAGTCCCATAACAGATGCTATCACAGGGGTGTGAAGTGTTACACATTCATATAATGATATATTCCAGGCTCTGTGAAGTGAAGTGTTATACATTCACATATTCCAGGCCCCGTGAGGTGAAGTGTTATACATTCACATAGATTAGGCCCCGTGAGGTGAAGTGTTATACATTCATATATGCCAGGCCCCGTGAGGTGAAGTGTTATACATTCACATAGTCCAGGCCCCGTGAGGTGAAGTGTTATACATTCACATAGTCCAGGCCCCGTGAGTTGAAGTGTTATACATTCACATAGTCCAGGCCCCGTGAGGTGAAGTGTTATACATTCACATATTCCAGGCCCCGTGAGGTGAAGTGTTATACATTTACATAGGTTAGGCCCCATGAGGTGACGTGTTATACAATCACATAGTCTGAGCCCCGTGAGGTGAAGTGTTATACATTCACATAGATTAGGCCCCGTGAGGTGAAGTGTTATACATTCACATAGATTAGGCCCCGTGAGGTGAAGTGTTATACATTCACATAGATTAGGCCCCGTGAGGTGAAGTGTTACACATTCACATAGATTAGGCCCCGTGAGGTGAAGTGTTATACATTCATATATGCCAGGCCCCGTGAGGTGAAGTGTTATACACTCATATATGCCAGGCCCCGTGAGGTGAAGTGTTATACATTCACATAGATTAGGCCCCGTGAGGTTAAGTGTTACACATTCATATATGCTAGGCCCCGAGAGGTGAAGTGTTATATATTCACAAAGATTAGGCCCCGTGAGGTGAAGTGTTACACATTCATATATGTTAGGCCCCGTGAGGTGAAGTGTTACACATTCATATATGCTAGGCCCCGTGAGGTGAAGTGTTACACATTCATATATGCCAGGCCCCGTGAGTTGAAGTTTTATACATTCACGTATTCCAGCCCCGTGAGGTGAAGTGTTATACATTCACATATTCCAGGCCCCGTGAGGTGAAGTGTTATACATTTACATAGATTAGGCCCCGTGAGGTGAAGTGTTACACATTCATATATGTTAGGCCCCGTGAGGTGAAGTGTTACACATTCACATAGTCTAGGCCCCGTGAGGTGAAGTGTTATACATTTACATAGGTTAGGCCCCGTGAGGTGAAGTGTTACACATTCATATATGCCAGGCCCCGTGAGTTGAAGTGTTATACATTCACATAGGTTAGGCCCCGTGAGGTGAAGTGTTATACATTCACATAGGTTAGGCCCCGTGAGGTGAAGTGTTATACATTCACATAGTCTAGGCCCCGTGGGGTGACGTGTTATACATTCACATAGTCTAGGCCCCGTGAGGTGAAGTGTTATACATTCACATAGATTAGGCCCCGTGAGGTTAAGTGTTACACATTCATATATGCTAGGCCCCGTGAGGTGAAGTGTTATACACTCATATATGCCAGGCCCCGTGGGGTGACGTGTTATACATTCACATAGTCTAGGCCCCGTGAGGTGAAGTGTTATACATTCACATAGATTAGGCCCCGTGAGGTTAAGTGTTACACATTCATATATGCCAGGCCCCGTGAGGTGAAGTGTTATACACTCATATATGCCAGGCCCCGTGAGGTGAAGTGTTATACATTCACATAGATTAGGCCCCGTGAGGTTAAGTGTTACACATTCATATATGCTAGGCCCCGAGAGGTGAAGTGTTATATATTCACAAAGATTAGGCCCCGTGAGGTGAAGTGTTACACATTCATATAGGTTAGGCCCCGTGAGGTGAAGTGTTACACATTCATATATGCTAGGCCCCGTGAGGTGAAGTGTTACACATTCATATATGCCAGGCCCCGTGAGTTGAAGTTTTATACATTCACGTATTCCAGCCCGTGAGGTGAAGTGTTATACATTCACATATTCCAGGCCCCCGTGAGGTGAAGTGTTATACATTTACATAGATTAGGCCCCGTGAGGTGAAGTGTTACACATTCATATATGTTAGGCCCCGTGAGGTGAAGTGTTACACATTCACATAGTCTAGGCCCCGTGAGGTGAAGTGTTATACATTTACATAGGTTAGGCCCCGTGAGGTGAAGTGTTACACATTCATATATGCCAGGCCCCGTGAGTTGAAGTGTTATACATTCACATAGGTTAGGCCCCGTGAGGTGAAGTGTTATACATTCACATAGGTTAGGCCCCGTGAGGTGAAGTGTTATACATTCACATAGTCTAGGCCCCGTGGGGTGACGTGTTATACATTCACATAGTCTAGGCCCCGTGAGGTGAAGTGTTATACATTCACATAGATTAGGCCCCGTGAGGTGAAGTGTTATACATTCACATAGGTTAGGCCCCGTGAGGTGAAGTGTTATACATTCACATAGGTTAGGCCCCGTGAGGTGAAGTGTTATACATTCACATAGTCTAGGCCCCGTGAGGTGAAGTGTTATACATTCACATAGTCTAGGCCCCGTGAGGTGAAGTGTTATACATTCACATAGATTAGGCCCCGTGAGGTGAAGGGTTATACATTCACATAGATTAGGCCCCGTGAGGTGAAGTGTTATACAATCACATAGTCTGAGCTCCGTGAGGTGAAGTGTTATACATTCATATATGCCAGGCCCCGTGAGGTGAAGTGTTATACAATCACATAGTCTGAGCTCCGTGAGGTGAAGTGTTATACATTCATATATGCCAGGCCCCGTGAAGTGAAGTGTTATAAATTCACATATTCCAGGCACCGTGAGGTGACGTGTTATACATTTACATAGGTTAGGCCCCATGAGGTGAAGTGTTATACATTCACATAGATTAAGCCCCGTGAGGTGAAGGGTTATACATTTATATATGCCAGGCCCCGTGGGGTGAAGTGTTATACATTCACATAGTCTAGGCCCCGTGAGGTGAAGTGTTATACATTCACATAGATTAGGCCCCGTGGGGTGAAGTGTTATACATTCACATAGATTAGGCCCCGTGAGGTGAAGGGTTATACATTCACATAGATTAGGCCCCGTGAGGTGAAGTGTTATACATTTATATATGCCAGGCCCCGTGGGGTGAAGTGTTATACATTCACATAGTCTAGGCCCCGTGGGGTGAAGTGTTATACATTCATATATGCCAGGCCCCGTGAGGTGAAGGGTTATACATTCACATAGATTAAGCCCCGTGAGGTGAAGTGTTATACATTTATATATGCCAGGCCCCGTGAGGTGAAGGGTTATACATTTACATAGGTTAGGCCCCGTGAGGTGAAGTGTTATACATTCACATAGTCTGAGCTCCGTGAGGTGACGTGTTATACATTTACATAGGTTAGGCCCCATGAGGTGAAGTGTTATACATTCACATAGATTAAGCCCCGTGAGGTGAAGTGTTATAAATTTATATATGCCAGGCCCCGTGGGGTGAAGTGTTATACATTCACATAGTCTAGGCCCCGTGAGGTGAAGTGTTATACATTCATATATGCCAGGCCCCGTGAGGTGAAGTGTTATACATTCACATTGTCTAAGCCCCGTGAGGTGAAGTGTTATACATTCACATAGTCTAGGCCCCGTGAGGTGAAGTGTTATACATTCACATAGTCTAGGCCCCGTGAAGTGTTATACATTCACATAGATTAGGCCCCGTGAGGTGACGTGTTATACAATCACATAGTCTGGGCCCCGTGAGGTGAAGTGTTATACATTCATATATTCCAGGCCCCGTGAGGTGAAGTGTTATACATTCACATAGTCTAGGCCCCGTGAGGTGAAGTGTTATACATTCACATAGTCTAGGCCCCGTGAAGTGTTATACATTCACATAGATTAGGCCCGTGAGGTGACGTGTTATACAATCACATAGTCTGGGCCCCGTGAGGTGAAGTGTTATACATTCATATATGCCAGGCCCCGTGAGGTGAAGTGTTATACATTCACATATGCCATGCCCAGTGAGGTGAAGTGTTATACATTCACATATTCCAGGCCTCGTGAGGTGAAGTGGCCAGTTCATGTCCTTGTTGCCAATCATTCCCCCTCCCCCACCCTCCAAAAAATGTAGTAGCAGTCAACCCCAGAATTTTTTGACTGTGATTCCTTGGCAACTTTACATTCAGTAGTTTGTCATTGCTTTCTGAACAACCGGCACCCATACCACTATATGGAAACCAATGTAAAGTGGTACGAATACAAATATTGTATTCGCAACCCCTTCGCCACTAGGTGTCCAGAAATGATCACTGCCTCTTTCTGATGTTTGTGAAAAGTTGTCTTCGTGGCTTCCATCCATCCATCATGTGCCATGCCGATAAGCGTGGGCGGTCATGATTCGTCATTTCGCTCGATCCCCAAAGTCGTGGATCAGCTCAGTATTCCTGCCTCGACTATGCCACTTGGTCAAGCCATCCAGGTATTTACTTCTATGTCTTCCTCTTGTTCTCTTTCCCTTGATCTTGCCAGTTGTCACCAAATTCTCCAATTTATTTTTTCTCATAAAATGCCCAAAAAATGTGTGACTGTCTACGTTTAATTTCTCCAATCAGTTTACGATTTTCATTTGTTTCTTGTAGTACATTGTCATTGGTATATCTGGCTGTCCATGGTATTCTTTCCATTCTCCTCAGAAACCACATTTCCACAGCTGTCAGATGATTTTCAGCTTGACTGCTCATTGTCCACGCTTCACATCCATACAAAAATATATGCTCTATGTAGAACTTCAACACTATTTTTCTTGTTGCAATTGACATCTTTTTATTGGTCAGTATGTTTTTCATCTTGCAAAAGGCTACCTTCGCCATGGCGATTCTTATTCTAATCCCTTCAAGGCATCTCCCATCAGATGTTATGACTGTTCCGAGATAATTGTACCGGTACACTTGTTTAAGAATAGTTCCATTTACCTGTATATTTATTACATTGTGGTATTTCGTTCTTCCTAGTGACGACCATAATTTGTGACTTCATTGGCACCTTGCCGTCTTGACAGACGATAATTTGTGCTTTAAAAAGGCATAATAACTTTTACCTATGGTGGTAGCGAATGTGACTGATAAGGCCAATTTGCGCTGTAAATGTCCGTTCACAGTGGGTGCATGTGAACACGTGGTCATTTCCACCAGCATGCACCATCTTACGTCTCAAACGCTCTGTGTGTGACTTATCTGCAATAATTTTCTCCTTCGTCTTTATTCCATTTCTGATGTTTGCCCTCCATGCAACACGTTCAGAGGCGACTTGCTCCCAATGTGCATTATCAATGCCTGTATCAATCATATCCCGCTTACACATATCGTTGTATCGTAGTAGAGGCCGACCCTGAGATCTCTTACCCATCTGTAATTCACCAAAAAAGATGCCCTTTGGTATTCTACCACCATCATCCATCCTCCTAAGATGTCCTATCCATCTAAGTCTACGAAGACTGAGCATGGAATAAACTGTCACACAACCTGATCTTTCCAATACTTCAGTATTTGTGATTTTGTCTTGCCACTTAATACCAAGAATTCTTCGCAGACACCGCATATGAAAGCTGTTTAAACGTTTCTCTTGGTGTGAGTAAGTTGTCCAGGTTTCACTGCCATAAAGAAAAGTACTAAGGACACAGGCTTGATAGACAATGACTTTTGTTTTGGCAGTAAGCTTCCTGTTCTCCCAGACTCTTTTTCTTAACCTGTTCATTGTTGTTGCTGCCTTACCAATCCGGATGTTGATTTCCTGATCTAGGATAATTTGCTATTTACCACTGATCCTAGATATGTAAAATGGTCTACCATCTCTAGTTCGGCGTCGTCAATAAAGATTGAAGGTACCCCATGTGCACCTTGTGACATAATCTGTGTCTTCCTTTTGCTAATTGTTAAACCAAATTCAGAACAAGCATTGGAGAATGCAGATAGTAGACATTGCAATTCTTCCTCAGAGTGGGTCGTAACTGCAGCATCATCTGCAAAAAGCAACTCTCTGATCAGTACCCTCCTAATTTTGGTCTTGGCCTTCAATCTCTGAGCATTGTAGAGGCCGCCATCTGAGCGTGAGTGAATGTATATACCGTCATCCTGATCACGAAAGGCATATTTCAGTAGAAGTGAAAAGTATATTCCAAAGAGGGTGGGAGCTAGTACACAACCTTGCTTAACTCCACTCTTGATTTCAAATTCTTCAGAAGTTGCACCATCAAACTTGATTATACCCTTCATGCCTGTGTGGAACGATTCCACAATGGACAGAAGAGTTGGTGGGCAGCCAATCTTCTTTAGTGCCTTGAACAGACCCTCACGACTGACCAAATCAAATGCCTTTGTGAGGTCGATGAAGGCAATAAACAGTGGTTGATTCTGTTCACGGCATTTTTCTTGCATTTGTCGCAATGAGAATATCATATCAATGGTAGACCGGTTCTGTCGAAAGCCACACCGTGATTCGGGGTAGACTTGATCTCCTAGGACTTGAAGTCTGCGCAGAACAATTCTGGCAAATACTTTTCCAACAATACACAGAAGTGAGATACCCCTATAGTTGTTGCAGTCGCTCCGATCGCCCTTGTTCTTGTACAGTGTTATGATGCTTGAATCTTTGAAATCCTGTGGGACTTGTCCTTCTCGCCAGCATAGCTCTATTAGTTGGTGGATCTGTAGAGTGAGTGTGTCTTGCCCACTCCTAATAACCTCTATTGGAATCCCATCTTTACCTGGAGCCTTGCCAGATGCAAGTTCATTTATAGCACACTTAACTTCTGTTATGGTGGGAAGTGTGTCCAGGTGGTCAAGAGTTGGTAGAGCCTCTATGGCGTTGAGGGCATCATCCGCTAGTTTGGTCTCACTTGAGTAAAGCTCCAAATAGTGCTCTACCCATCTGTCCATCTGCTGTTTCTTATCAGTGATGATTTCTCCAGTCAAGGTCTTCAATGGTGCACTTCTTTTGATCACTGGACCACAGGCTTTCTTTATTCCTTCATACATGCTTCTGATGTTTCCCTTATCACTTGCGATTTGAATGGACTTACGTAACTTGATCCAATAATCATTTGCACACTGCCTGTCAGCCTTTAGCACATACTTCCTAGCTTGCCTTAGCTCACCCAGAGTGTTACGCGTTGGTCTTTCCTTGTTTCTTAAGAGAGCTTTCTTCTTCTTATCAATCAAGGGCTGCAGAGTCTCGCTGTTTGCCGCAAACCAGTCCTGCCTCTTATGATCCATCCATCCATCATGTGCCATGCCGGTAAGCGTGGGCGGTCATGTTCTGCCATCTCACTCGATCACCAGAGTCGTGGATCAGCTCCGTGTTTCTGTCTCAACCATGCCACAAGGCCAAGCCATCCAGGTACTTGCTTCTAGGTCTTCCCCTTGGTCTGTTCCCCTCGATCTTACCAGTTGTCACCAAATTCTCCAATCCATTTCTTCTCATAACATGCCCAAAAAATTTTGACTGTCTAATGATCTCTTATGATCACGGTGCCATAAACCCCTACGGCAGTTTTATAAAGAGTTTCCTTAATTTGACCCCACTTTTCATTTACTGTACAATTTTCTGGTGTATCAGTGAAAGCATCTTCAAGTTGCTGTTGAAACTGAAAGCACTTTTCAGGATCGTGAGTGTTAATAATATTATCACATGAGTGATAATGTGAGTGTTAATAATAATCTGAGACGGACACATAATCAGATTGCTACTGGAACTATTAGTGTTGGAACTCTTCGCTGGCTGCTGAGGATGGGGACGGAGCGCTTATGGGAATGTCCCGAATGCTGTGATGTCGGTTCCTAAATCAATCAATCAATCAATCAATCAATCAATATTAATCCTTGGGCTAGATTTGTGTTTAGCTGTGTAGATTCTCTTTGGTCTCAGTCTAACCCTTGCAACAACCAAAGAATGATCCGTATCACAGTCAGCACTGTGGTAACTTCGAGTCAATGATATATGGTTCAGATGTTGTCTCCGTGTGATAATGAAGTCCAGCTGATGCCAATGGCTGGATCTTGGATGTTTCCATGTGACCTTATGCATCACTTTTGTTTTAAAAAAGGAGTTTGTAATGCATAGGTCATTACTGGTGCAATGCTCGAGCAGCCTTTGCCCATTTTCATTCATGCGACCGATGTTGTATTTTCCAAGGCACACTGGCCATGAACTCGAGTCCTTGCCCACACGAGCATTGAAATCACCAAGCATATAAATGTTGTCAGATTTTGGAACTGCCTTGATCACGGAGCCTCATAGAACGAATCCTTCACATCATCAGAGGAATCGAGTGTCGGTGCATATGCAGTAATAATGGTGGCAAACCCACAAGAGGTTGCCAAGCGCAGGGATAATAGTCTTTCATTTCCTCCTGCTGGAATTTCAACCATTCCCAGTAGCGAATTCTTCACTGCAAAGCCCACACAATGTTGCCTTTTTTCTGCCTGCCCTCTACCCTTCCAAAAAAAGGTGTAATTGTTTTCCCTGAGTGACCCTTCCTCAGCGAGGCGAGTCTCCTGCAGGCCAGCAATATCAATGTTAAGACGATTGAGTTCGGCATCAATCACAGCCGTTTTTCTCACATCGTCAATATTGGTCAAGTCAGTGGAAAATCCTGGACACATGGTTCTCACATTCCAGGTTGTAAGCCGTAGCTTGAGGTTTCTATTTTTATTTTTGTTTGTACCTGGTGCATTGGTTTTACAGCCTGCGATTCAGATTTTGTCCTAGCCCCAAGCACCCATTGAAGCAGGCAGGCTGTGGCGGATCAGCACCCAATTGGCCAGGGGCTGCCCAGTTTGAGGCGGGCGGTAGCTGATCAGTGACACCTGTAGGTGTCTCCCACCGTCAGAGGCAACGCGTGGCGCCCCATGTCTACGCCAGTTGACAGGGACTTATAACCCGTAGCAGTTGCCTCTCGCTTTGATTCCGAGACCAGTTAAGACCAGGGATGGAGTTATTGCCTCTCCATAGCACAAAGCCTGGGCTAAAATATAGAGATCAAGTGTTGCCCTTGCAGCATGATCCCTCTCTCGGCCTGCCTAGTTCACTCCAGAGGAAAGGTAACACCCCTACATCTGGAACAAGACAAGCTGCAGAAGCTGCCGGATCGGCAAAGCAATGCTCTAAGTGTCCGCCTGTCGGAGCTTCGATCCTAGACCAGCCGCCAACCAAGGCTTAGGGCCTGGTCTGCCCTGCCATGACATTTTGTCTTTAGCTTGTATTTCCTCGCACCAGGGTAAGGCTTGTACCCTCCCAATTGCGCTCTTCCACCCGAAGCCGTTGGCACAATGTGGGGTGTCGGGTTTGGTAAGCGCCGCCCAACGTTCGGCGCTAACAGAAAGCAGGTAGTACCGTCTACTGTTATACGGTAGCTCAGTCATATCTGACTAAGACCTGACCCAAATTTGTGACTTAGCCCACCTCAAAATGTCTAGATTGCTCATTTTGGCTGTTCTGTGAATGTTTCCCCAGTTTGATATAATTCAAAACAATGTATTCCCTTAGTGTATTGTTTCTGTGTTTACATTCTTCAATAAAACCACATCTCCAAGGCTTCTGAGGATTTTTTCGCCTGTTTACTAATTGTCCAGGATTCGCAGCCGTATGTACTCGATCTATGTAATATGCAAGAGTTCTTTTTCCAATTTCCAATGACAAGGACTTATTGCATAAATGATAACAAAAGATAATGCCGCCGGGGTTGCAAAATATAATAATATTATCTTGCGAGACGATGATAATGTTCAGTGATAAAATCTCCGCCGTGTAGCAAGCACAACATGGGATCTCTGATCGTCAGAAGTAGTTCCTCTTCCCGGAATGTTTCCGCCTTTTATCTTCTTAACATTCTCTGGAGGCGGGCAATGACTCTGGGTGTCTTTCTCATGTCATGCGTTCGAGACGTTCGGTCTTTTGCGTTGTCCTTGCGTTGTTCCGTGTTATATACCAGCGAAATTTCTGCACCCCGGCCATCCCTCAGGGAGGAGAGCCTCGTGCACCCGGTGCTTCGTGCCCGCACACAAATCCAGGAAGCTGTAACCGTGGGGAGCCAGCTTCTTCCCTGGCCATTGATTCTGTCGCCCCAGCGTCTCCGCTTGCGATGCGCCGACATTCGTCTTGGTTGTCATGTTCCTTCTTTGTGTCCCATTCATAGCACCGCACTCTGGGAAGCAGACTCTTCTTCTGGGTTCTTCGACCCTTCTCTTGGTCTCTGCTGCGGAATGCGGTCCTCGCAAGACGGCTACCACCATGACATGTAGGTTGGACTTCGGTCGACATTTACCTGAAAAGGCGACTGCTACCTTGTGCCGATTTGCCCTCACTGAACAGTCCCGTTCTCATATGCACTGCCCTCGCTCAGAGGAAAGGCTGTAGAGTCGACACGAGACAGTACAAATTCTAGCTCTTAATGAGAGATTGGAACTAATGTTAGTTGCCCTGTAGTTACAGACAGATACGTTAACCATATTACTGTCGAGACTTGTCCCACTCTATGTTCCGGCTGTCCCACGGCCAGTACGAGGCCTTTTCGGCTGCTTCACCAAGTTGTTTATGTGCCCGCGTCCTTGCTTATCCTTTGATGCCTTGCTGTTTTAGCATGTCATACACGGAGACGGAGATTAGACCTCTTGCGCCTACCTCTACAGCGAATAGCAGTGCAATGTGTCTCGCAGTCTCAGACTTGCAAGCATGTCACTGTATTTTCCAGTCTTGTATTTTCCAACCATTGAATCACAGCCGGATACGCGCCACTGCCCTTCAGGTCAACAGTCAGTTGCCAGTCATCCGTGCCATCGAAGATGGACGGTAAGTTAGTTAGGTAGTTAGTTAGTTAGTTAGTTAGTCGACAGATCATCCTCGTTGCACATCGAACCATTCAGTCCATAAGTGCTCGGATCCCCTCCTCAGCAAATCCCGCAGCGTGTAGCGGCTAATGACGCCAGTTCTGTGTTGGTTTATCAATCTTCTTTGGCTTCCTGCGTAGTGTTCTTGTTTGGCCACCCCTCTTTTAATTTGCTGCTCCCGCAGTCTGGCCATTGTTGTAGATTCACAGTCATCACTTGGTTCTCGCAAAAGTCTCACTTCTCGTAGAGCATTCAGAATGTCAGCCTGGTCCATGGCGCGTCCGCCCTCCACAGTAGCCTCACCTGCGAGCTTGTCATCCCGCTCATTTCCTTGTACTCCCGCATGACCTGGCACGAAGATGAAACTAATCTTTGCCAGCCGAGACCGCTTCAGAGGCAGCAACCATTCTCTTCGGATCGACCCCTCCTCTATCCTCTTGATCATGTTCATTGAGTCGCTAAGGAAACAAGCCCTAGTGAATGTCTGTGTCTCGAACCATGTTATTGCTTTACTTACTGCCATGACTTCCATGGTCAGGCTACTTGTGGTTTCAGTGAAAGCACCAGAGTCCTCCTTCACAATTCTCCCTCCGGCCCGAGCTGTAAAGGCCCATGAGCTTCTCACATGTCGGACGACCGACCCATCTGTGTAGATGACCGCGTCACCGTCTAGCGAATTCTCGAAAATCAACGCTTGTACTTCAGCCTCAACAGCAGCCGGATTTTCTTGTCTGCATTTTCTATCTAGTTGGATGCAAACTGAAAAGGATGTGCAGAAGTCTGTTGGCACTTGCACCCACTCCTCGCCAGGTTCTAAGTCCTCAAGTGAACACACCTGTTGAATAATGTCTTCGGCTTGACCCTTCCACGACCGTCCTCTTTTTAACCTGCTGCCCTTCACCTTCCTAATTTCACTATGCAGTGGATGTTGTGTGTTTGCGTTAATTCTGAGGTAGGCGCGTGCCCTGCAAACTTGTATTCTCTCTTCAATGGTTGGAAAATCAAGAAGGTAGCGCATCGCCCTGCATGCTGTATCTCTTGTACATCCAAGAATAATGCGCATAGCTTCATTCTGTATCCTTTCCATCCTTTCTATCTGCTTATGGCTGAGAGTCAGGATTGCCATTGCATACTCAAAAACAGACATGACCAGCCCCTCGTACAGAAGACATAGATGGCGCTGCTCACAGTTTGCTGCCGCCATCACCCGCATCGCTGCCAAATCCCGCTTGGCCTTTGTTATCACCTGGTCTATGTGCACATTATAAGCAAGGCTTCGATCAAACCGTACCCCCAGGTAATTCATTGCCTGCGTTCTTTCCACCGTCTCTGAACACAGCATTACAGTTAATGTTGGATTGTTGACAATATGATTATTCAACGAGAACCAAGTCACTGTTGCCTTTGTTGGGTTGACCATTGCCCCAGCTTCATCACACCAAGTACTTATGCTATTGAGTTCGGTTTGTAGTTCCACAGCAACCTCCTCTCTATCCTTACCCTGACGATACACTAAAACATCATCGGCATACGACAATGTCCTGCCAGGTCCAGTGATCTGCTCACTGGTGATTCTCACTGTGGACGGTAAGTCAGCAACGCAGTCTTCCTTGTCTCGGGGGGGGGGGGGGGTAACGGGGTGCCATCCTTTGGTAAGGATGACTCTCATGTCCTTTTCAGGACGCATCCCCCTCTGGTCAAAGCCTGACAACCAGCTCACGTCTATGGCTCTTAGTAGCTGTCAGCATGCGACAGCGGCCACCCTCCGGGCAACAGCTGTGAGAGGCTGGCTAAACCAGGCGCTGGTAGCCGATTTGGTGTCAAACAAAGCGGTAAACTAGGGTATGCCTACCCAGCATGTGAAGACAGAATTCGGCAGACTGCGCGGATGAAATCACTGATGATTCAACGGGCAAGACGGCGTTTACCTGCAAAGCGTTATGGAACGTAATGAGCACGAGAAGGCACTTAGAGCGCCCTGGTCATCCACTGCACCTGTATTCTCTCCTGTCGTCTTGACTTGTCTTGCCACTGGACTCAGATAGACTCAGGCGAGAGAGAGAGGTCGACGAATTGCGCAACTCTTCCTCACTTTAATCCACTTCATCGCGCAAGTCATTCTTCATCCAACTTTCTTGTCTCTACGTTGCTGTCCAGCACTGACGAAGTACACCCCCATCGGCCTCGCTCTGGCCCCTTGCGCTGGCTTCACCCACTATGGCGCCAAATGTGTCGACCTCGGCAAAGGGCTACTTTGCATGCAGACAGCGCGTGCTCCGTTGTCTGGACTTTCTTTACAGAGAAGACAGGACTGGTCGGTGGTTTTAGTTTTACTTAACCCCACCTGACCAGGTTGGCAGCTGATGGTTGGACAACATAGACTTAGAGGGATCGGATGACGAAATTTAGGTGCAGTGGTGCCATGCGCCAGATCTCATTGTACGTTAGGGGGTGTGTGGGTGCGTAGTGGAGGATGTGTGGGTGAGTGAGTGTGTGTTGGTGGATGGGTGGAGAATGTGTCTGTGGGTGGGGAGAGATGTGTGGTGTGTTGGTTGGGGATATGTGTGTGGTGTGTAGGTGGGGATGTGTGGTGGTATGTGGGTGTGGGATGTGTTGGTGAGGGATATGTGTGTGTGGTGCGTGGGTTGGGAATGTTGCGTGGTAGGGGATGTATGTGATGTGCGAGTGGGGGATGTGTGTGGTGGGGGATTGGGTTAGGGTATGTGTGGGTGGGTGGATGTAGTATGTGTGGGTGGTGGGGGTGTGAGTGAGTGTATTGGGGATGTAAAGGTAGTTAGGGAGATATGTGTGTGTGTGGGTAGGGAGGTGTCAGTTGGTGGGGACGTGTGTGTGTATGGTTTGGGGATGTGTGAGTGGATGTGTGGGTTGGTGGGGGATGTGTGTGCGTGGGTGGGGAATATGTGGTCGCTGGAGGTGTGACTGGGGGATAGGTGGTTGGAAGTGTGGGTGGGGGAGAGGATGTGTGGGTTAGGATGTGTATGTGGGTGGGCGCGGGATGTGTGGGTTGGTGGGGGATGTTTGTGGGTGGCGAGTGTGTTTGGGTTGGGGGAACAGGTGAGGGCAGTGTATGTGGGTGGGGGATGTGCGGGAGGGGGATGGGTCGGTTGGTGGGGTATGTATGTGTCCCTGGGTGTGTGTGGGGGTAGGTGGGGTGTGTGGGTGGGGTGATGTGTGGGTAGATGGGAGACGGGCCTCATAACATGGTTATTTGCCTTGTTTATGTTTACAACATTCATTTCACAATCTTTAATTTTCTTCCTATGTGAATGTGGATGTTCGTCCATCACGAATGATGAGGACCATTCATTCTTTGCATCTTTTCTTGATGAACAAAAGGTGAGTGATTGGAAGGGCCGAATGTAAGTCGGGCCTGCGTGCCCAATTTGTGACCCTTTTAAAATAAAGTTGATTTGATTTGATTTTCATTTAGGGACTTCTGTAGTACAAGACATCCACAGGCCCTGCTGCGCCTGATGCGCAGCCATTTGCACTCCCTTTTCATCTTCTCCTTCGCGTATCTCCTGAACCACCAAGTCTGCGCGTTCCGTGGTGTTACACTATTTAACTGTTAGAGACTGCCAGCCAACACAGGCCCGTTGATTGACCTGTACCAAGTTCTGCAAGTTTTCTCTCCTTGCCGCTGCTGCTCGTATACAACTTGTTATATAATTATATATATATACACGCCGAGACCAGAGCTTGTGGAGATAGCTTCTGTTTGTGCCATGCTATAAACTATCATTTCGAAGCTATTTAAACCTAGCCCCAGGCTGTGCATTCATTAATGCACGTAGAACTCATCGCCGAGGAAAATAAATTGTCCCTCTGCCGGTTTCTTTAATTTTTTATTAAGTCAAGTTCATTTCTTCAGCAACCTGGCGTGGCATTGTGCCATCATTATTTTTCAATCTCAAATAAAATTCAATTTCAACCTTCGTTTCCAAGATTGTATTGGAAAGAAATCGATTTGTTAATGCCTCTGTGGAGATTTCCTTAGAGCAAAACAATAAACGTTAATAAATAATAAATATTTGTGTTGATTGTTGACTGGACTGAGACTCCTAGTGACCAAGGTCTAAGGCACAGTATATTTATATTACGAAAGTGTCGATAGAGAAGTCATAGATATATAGTCTTAGACTAAATACATTGTAATTAGTGATGGCACTACCTCTCACTTATAGAACAGTACATTGCCTGTGCCAACATGCACGTGCGGCTAGAGATGTCCCAGTGAGAGTGCTAAAATACCCAGCCATTGAGCCCTTGTTCCGCAGAATGTCCTCAGATTGTGCAACCAAAACCCAGGCATGGCAAATCAATGCATATGGAGGTATTGACCAGTTGACACTGAATCCTGCAGCTCAGACACCCACAGTCAACAGTCCAGATGAGTTATTGGTGAAAGTTCATGCAGCAAGCGTCAATCCCATTGATGTTAGAATGTTGGGTAATTATTCTTGTATTATTTTTTATTATACACATACACACACAAATATTTATATATATTTTTTTGTTCTGAATAGTCCCCTAGCAGAAATCAAGCTATAGGACTGTGAAGTGCTAGGACCATCGCGTTATGTAGGCCTGAATGCACGGACGAATACGTGGCCAGTCTTGCCCTCATTTAGCAGGTGGTGAACTCTGGCTTGACAACACTCATGATATCCAAACACCAATGCACCCATATTTTCTATATGCATTTTCTACACATATTTTCTATACATATGACTCAACAGAATTGTAAAATTCACAACAGTTGTAGATTTCACTTCTGACATCAAACGGAAGATCTGATCTGCCACAGAGGATGGTATTCTAGAGCATAAACAGCACTTGTCTTGAATTTAAAATAAGTTCATCTTTTATAAGATCATGTGTAGTCTGTTGAAAGATCATGTTTAATCTGTTAAAAGATCATGTTTAGTTTGTTGAAAGATCATGTTTAGTTTGTTGAAAGATCATGTTTAATCTGTTAAAAGATCATGTTTAGTTTGTTAAAAGATCATGTTTAACCTGTTGAAAGATCTTGTACTGATTGGCAGATTTTATGTACAGCTGAACAGAGACAAACTTTTAGAACAGGCAGGACAGACTTTATATACAGAAAAGATTAATAAAAACTCTATTGCAAAAGAATGTATAAGAACTGAATGTGCAAATAGGTGGATAAAAACTAAGTACAGATGAGATGACCAAAACCTACAGTACTTTGCCTCAACTATAGTATTTCATTAGTTAATATTCCTTGCAACAACTGCAGCATTTCATTTGGCACTTCATTCTGGGAAATTGTCAGTACTATGGACTCTGCTATCTGAAGTAGGCAGCCATCTCACTGTGGAGTGCTCGGAAATGAAAGAACTGATCAAATAGCTAATGAAGGAGCAGCCTGATGTACAGACATAAACTACCAAACGAAAAGACTCATCATTTCAACCAGAAAGCCTCCAACACAGCACACGACAATTACTATTTTATGGACAAACCAGAACAAATAATTATTCTGTGCCTCAGAACAATTACGCAACCACATATATAAACAACTTAAGATTAGCAAATCAGCCATGTGTTAATGTGGATTGGTGCTGCAGACAGCAGATTAAAACTACTCTAAGACTGTCCCGAATACAACATATCTAAACATACTTTCTGACCTAGAGAAAAAACCATGGAACCACTTAACAGACCACACAGGTGCCAAAAAAAAAAAGACAGTGAAGTTTATGTAAAAGACAACAGTGCAGATAAATACATTCAATTTGAAGTGAACAAAAGAGGAATTATGTTACTGGTCTATTTTAATTGCAATAACTACAGTATTTCATTAGTCTGTATTCCTTATAGCATCTACAGACATTTATTAGTCTATATTTATTAGTCTATAGTTGCAACAGCTGAAGTATTTCTTTAATCTGTATTCCTTGCCTCTCTAATAAAAAATCCTTGCAACAACTACAGTATTTCTAATATAAAATCCTTGCAACAGTTATAATATTTCTAATACAAATTTTGTGCAACAGCTACAGTATTTCTACACCAAACATTCTTGCAATAGATATAGTATTTTATTAGTCTGTACTCCTTGCATTTATTGTATTTCTAATCCAAAATTCATGCAACAACTACAGTCTGTGCTGGCTCTGTGGTGAAGGGGTTATGGACGCAGTTCGTACCTCCGCATACCTGCGTTTGAAACATAGCTGCAGGTGATTTGGCAGCAAACTGCAGTGCATTGGTTTTTAATGAAATTGTATGGGTGCCGGTCATTCAGAAAGCAATGGCAAACTACTGAACGTAAATTTGCCCCGAGATCACAACAGCAAAAAATGCTGGTGTTGGCTGCGACGTCATGTAAAGAATATGCAGTTAACTTTTTCACAGTCTATATTCCTTATATTTCTAATCCATAATGTTGGCAGAAACTACAATATTCTATCTTGCCCAGACAGCTGGCTATGGAAGAAAGCTCATTAACATCATGAGGCAGCAACGCGGGCTGGTTACATCAGGAAATGAGTTTCCACTGATCCTGGGCAGAGATTTTTCTGGAACTGTCGTTGAAACTGGCAAAGCAGTCAGCAACTTTAAAGTTGGGGATGAGGTGAGTGATCCTCCTTGTGTTGTTTGTTTTAATACCGTATTCTGTCATGCTACTGCGCCATCACAGGCGACGTCACAGGCAATTGTCACAGGTGACCATCACATGCGACCGTATATACATAAATACACTGATGCCTACTAAAGTGGGGTAGCACCGGTAGTGTACCGACCCAGTGTTCATGGGTTCAGTCTTCATAGGGGTGGAATTTTTAAATTGGCCTGGGCTTCAAGGTCAGTCCAGCCTGAAATAGGTATCAAGAAGTTTAACAGGAGAAGGGGCAAGCACAAACCAGACTGCTCTAGATATGTATGTACGTACATACATGCGCAGAAGTTAGTTAGTCGAGGTTCCAACTTCACGGCAACGGATCATTCCCATTATGCTCCATTCCTGTGCTAGTGCATATCACACAAAATGCTCCCCACTGCCCAATGTGAAAATAGACAGGAGTCTCGGCAATTCAACTGCCAGCACAGGTACGCTGTGCATAATACCGCCGCTAGAATGCAAACACAAAATTCATCCACGAATACCACAGTCCATTGTCGATGAACTCGGCAGTCACCAGAAAGACCTTATTGACCCGGGTTTTCTCATCAGGCTTGATCTTTTACCGCAGGGCAACCGCCAAAAGTGTTGCATAAAGCATGAACTCCGTAGCTTCAGCGCCGACTCCCAGGAGTCTTCTGAAAAATGCAGTCATGAACCGAAAAGGCAAATCAGTCATTTCAGCAACAGCTGGTAGCCATTGTTCCGAACATGCACTGTACAGGACAGATGTAAAAGCATTCCACGCGAATTTCACAGCTCACAGTGTCACCCACGCACTCACACAGTAGCAGGGCGATGGAACCATGTACTACCCGTCCAACATGAGGAAAATGCGATTGCAAACCGTAGCTACAAGCATAAACATGCCACAGGCCTTAACGGTTCAATGCCTAACCGCCAAGTTGCGCAGAAATGTGTGTACATGCATAAATATCAAAAGTCGAGTAAGACCACAATCTACTCCAGCAAAAGAAAAGTGCTGAAGACAGGCAACCAACTAGGAGGCACACCACAGAAATCAGGATGCCATGCAATCACGCCATGAAATATGTCGATTACTGTACAACGTTATAGTGCTTGCCCTGCTATGTACCCCCCTGCAGGTGCAGTAACGTACCCTATGCTTTGAAAGTGTCCAACCAAAACGACTGGAGGTCCTTCTCAGATGTCCTGTGGAGCCAGGGGACATGAGAACAGAGCGTCTGGCCATACCAAACAAAGACTGAAAATAATGATAAACTCTATGCACCACTGAGTGAACTAACAAAGACAGTTACATTCATACAACAGACAATATTGCAGTTACAGACAAATTTCAAGTGAACGAAAGAAGAAGAAGGAAGTACACAGAAATGTCCAGGGAAGTAGAGGTAACCAACATATTACCAACCACATGACCCAGCTTGTGTTGATTAGTGTATACACAAATGGGTCTAGCTCCATATGTCCAACATGCATGTAATCATACTGCTACTGCTACCATTAGTATTGGGACTCTTTGCTGGCTGTTAAAGATTAGGATGGTGCACGGATAGGAGGTCCCAAATGCTGCGATGTCAATTCTTTACTCAACTCAAATCAACTCAGCTGAACTCAACTGAGCTCAGCTCAGCTCACTGGGTCCTTTACTTACTGGCTGCTATAGTGTGTAGTCAGGTAAAGCTCTGAAGTCACTCTAGTGTAGAGGTTCCCAAACCACGGCCCGCGGGCCACTTGTGGCCCGCCAGCTGTCAGAAAGTGGCACGCGAGGCCTCGTTATTTAATATAATATATTTTAATAATTTCAAAAATGCACTCGGAGTGCCCCGTCAGCGTGCGATAATTTACTCTGCTCGTGGTGTTATGCTCAGATATGATCGAATGCACCTGTTCAGTTCGCGAACACTTGCGTTCATTCCCCCAGAGATACATTTGTCATTGTGGTTAGACTTACAGATGCGAGCAGTCATTTTCCGCAATGACCTTTATAAAAAAAACAAGCAATGTCCCAGACTTACCGACAGTAACCTAGCTGCGCTTATGACTGGGCACGACAGATTTGTGCCCAAGCATTGATAAACTAATATCTAAACTTAAGTAACTGGTTATGAAGAACGGTTAAAATTGTAAATTAATTACATTAATAGCGATTTTCTAAACTAATTTAAAATTTGTTGTTAAATGTACTTTTGATTTTAACCACCCCCCCCCCCCCACCTCGCCCCCACCCCAAAAAAAATGACCACAGTGTAGTATTGACACTGACTGTCTTTAAAGTTTTAGAATTTTTTTGACGAAAGTTAAGAAAGGTAAGAATGATATTGTTTATAATTTTATAACGTTGTGGCCCGTTTAACTACTGAAAATAGTAGATATGGCCCTCTGCTTGAAAAGCTTGGGAACCACTGCTCTAGTGGAATGAACAAGCATGTCCATGAGTTGTATTCTATTAGGAAAAAAAAAGTCTTAAAAGTCAAGAGAATCGACTTCATTTCCCCGGGTTTAATCCCATATGACTCAGTCTCTTTCCACTGGATGACCTGCCGAAAGCATTGCACCAAGTACGAACTCCGTAGCTCCTGCGATGACGCCCAGGAGTCTCCAAGAAAAATGTTCTCGTGAACCGAAAGACGTGGCCAGGAATCGAACCGACAACCTTTGGAGCACAAGGCAGACGGCTTGACCACTTTGCCACGGAGACTTCCAGTATTCTATGAGAACAGCCACCAACATAACCTTCAGTGATAGGTCGTGGGGTTAGGAGTATCATCTGTCAAAAAAAAGTTAAGGTGCCTCCTTCCCTGTGCAGCCCACAAGAAATCCTCAGGCAAGGTGGAGTACCCATTTATCTCTCCAAACAGGGTGAAGTGAAAACCATGAGAACAAGTGGCAGCGTGAGCTCTAGGCCAGCCATCATGTAGCCATGATGCTAGGCAGAGGTTTTTTTTTATAGTGACGATGGCTAGGGTCAGCAGCCAGTATGGTCACTGCCAGAAAGAAAAGTAATGGCAAACTAGCTGTACAGATGCCTAAAAAGCTATAGTAGTCAAAGAAATTATGTAGACATTTTGAAAGACTGTGATGGGTGAAAAGTTCTGAACTACTGGTCTCTTGCAGACAAAACTGAAGGTTCATCAGTGGTAGTCTTCATCTTAAAAAGTAGGCCACATGGCTGTTACCCAGGCAAAATGTTAAGATAACACACTGACCAATGGGTGAATAGAGCCTGTTACCTTGGATGAAATTGTCTAGAAATAGTTGAGATTTTACAGATGATTGCTGAAGTCAGTGGATAAATGGAGTCTGTTACCTCGGATGGAATCTGTCTAGAGAAAGTTGACTTTAAAAAGATGCAGGCCAAAGTCTGACATGAAGTGACCTCAGAGTTAGAGAAATGCATAACCTGGAGTTATACACTCCCTTTAAAAGAGAACAGAAGAAGAAGAGTATACTTATTCATGGCGTTGAGGTGAAGTGACCATCTCTAAGCCTGACCTTCTTTGCCTTCCCCACTGTGAACTCCCTCAAGTCACTGTTCTCTGGCTTAGTGTGATATTGTGACATGGTGTTCAGCCAATGGAGGCCAGTATCCTGGGGACTTCAGAATATGGTAGGCGGGACAGAGAATAAAAGGGTTAGAGTTTGAGTCCATGGGCATTGTTGCCTCATGGTCACACAAATACCTCAACCTTGTGGAAGGCCATTTCGTGTCCACATCTTGATTAAGGACATTATAAGAGCTTCAATGTCTGTGAAATGTTCCAGTGTTAATATTTTCCTTATTTGCCACAGAAAATGTGTACAACCTAAAAACTGTGATCATCACCATTAGCTGTAATGGTGTTAATTAGTTGGTGTTGTTCAATAAATTCTTCGTAATGCTAAACTCCAGCAGAAAACAAAGACCCCAGAGTTTGGGCCTTGAGTTATCTTTTGGCTGAAAGAGCTACACAAATGTTTCAGCTGTTTGTATTGATTGTTTCAGGTGTGGGGAGCTGTTGGAGCTGACAAGTCAGGAACACATGCCAAATTTGCTGTGCTTGCACAAAATGAGGTACCATGATAAGTCACTTCTCACCTTAGTCACCATTAGCCGTTCTCACCATTACCCATTAGATTATGTAGTTGTTGGTAAGCCAGGAACACATGCCACATATACTGTGCCTGCACAAGTGCTGGTTGTATGGTGAAGGAGTTACAATACAATATTTACTGTCTTGTAGTAACTGCATTGTAGATTGTTGATGCTACCTTTGGTGTTGGACTGTGGCATGTTATGTCTGTATTGTAGATTGTTGATGCTACCTTTGGTGTTGGACTGTGGCATGTTATGTCTGTATTGTAGATTGTTGATGCTACCTTTGATGTTGGACTGTGGCATGTTATGTCTGTATTGTAGATTGTTGATGCTACCTTTGATGTTGGACTGTGGCATGCTATGTCTGTATTGTAGGCTGTTGATGCTACCTTTGATGTTGGACTGTGGCATGTTATGTCTGTATTGTAGATTGTTGATGCTACCTTTGATGTTGGACTGTGGCATGTTATGTCTGTATTGTAGATTGTTGATGCTACCTTTGATGTTGGACTGTGGCATGTTATGTCTGTATTGTAGATTGTTGATGCTACCTTTGATGTTGGACTGTGGCATGTTATGTCTGTATTGTAGATTGTTGATGCTACCTTTGATGTTGGACTGTGGCATGCTATGTCTGTATTGTAGGCTGTTGATGCTACCTTTGATGTTGGACTGTGGCATGTTATGTCTGTATTGTAGGCTGTTGATGCTACCTTTGATGTTGGACTGTGGCATGTTATGTCTGTATTGTAGATTGTTGATGCTACCTTTGATGTTGGACTGTGGCATGTTATGTCTGTATTGTAGGCTGTTGATGCTACCTTTGATGTTGGACTGTGGCATGTTATGTCTGTATTGTAGGTTGTTGATGCTACCTTTGATGTTGTACTGTGGCATGTTATGTCTGTATTGTAGGCTGTTAATGCTACCTTTGGTGTTGGACTGTGGCATGTTATGTCTGTATTGTAGATTGTTGATGCTATCTTTGATGTTGGACTGTGGCATGTTATGTCTGTATTGTAGGCTGTTGATGCTACCTTTGCTGTTGGACTGTGGCATGTTATGTCTGTATTGTAGATTGTTGATGCTATCTTTGATGTTGGACTGTGGCATGCTATGTCTGTATTGTAGATTGTTGATGCTACCTTTGATGTTGGACTGTGGCATGTTATGTCTGTATTGTAGGTTGTTGATGCTACCTTTGATGTTGGACTGTGGCATGTTATGTCTGTATTGTAGATTGTTGATGCTATCTTTGATGTTGGACTGTGGCATGTTATGTCTGTATTGTAGGTTGTTGATGCTACCTTTGGTGTTGGACTGTGGCATGTTATGTCTGCATTGTAGGTTGTTGATGCTACCTTTGGTGTTGGACTGTGGCATGTTATGTCTGCATTGTAGGTTGTTGATGCTACCTTTGGTGTTGGACTGTAGTAAGTTAAGTCTGTGTTGTAGGTTGTTGATGCTACCTTTGGTGTTGGACTGTGGCATGTTATGTCTGTATTGTAGATTGTTGATGCTACCTTTGATGTTGGACTGTGGCATGTTATGTCTGTATTGTAGATTGTTGATGCTACCTTTGATGTTGGACTGTGGCATGTTATGTCTGTATTGTAGATTGTTGATGCTACCTTTGATGTTGGACTGTGGCATGTTATGTCTGTATTGTAGATTGTTGATGCTACCTTTGATGTTGGACTGTGGCATGCTATGTCTGTATTGTAGGCTGTTGATGCTACCTTTGATGTTGGACTGTGGCATGTTATGTCTGTATTGTAGGCTGTTGATGCTACCTTTGATGTTGGACTGTGGCATGTTATGTCTGTATTGTAGATTGTTGATGCTACCTTTGATGTTGGACTGTGGCATGTTATGTCTGTATTGTAGGCTGTTGATGCTACCTTTGATGTTGGACTGTGGCATGTTATGTCTGTATTGTAGGTTGTTGATGCTACCTTTGATGTTGTACTGTGGCATGTTATGTCTGTATTGTAGGCTGTTAATGCTACCTTTGGTGTTGGACTGTGGCATGTTATGTCTGTATTGTAGATTGTTGATGCTATCTTTGATGTTGGACTGTGGCATGTTATGTCTGTATTGTAGGCTGTTGATGCTACCTTTGCTGTTGGACTGTGGCATGTTATGTCTGTATTGTAGATTGTTGATGCTATCTTTGATGTTGGACTGTGGCATGCTATGTCTGTATTGTAGATTGTTGATGCTACCTTTGATGTTGGACTGTGGCATGTTATGTCTGTATTGTAGGTTGTTGATGCTACCTTTGATGTTGGACTGTGGCATGTTATGTCTGTATTGTAGATTGTTGATGCTATCTTTGATGTTGGACTGTGGCATGTTATGTCTGTATTGTAGGTTGTTGATGCTACCTTTGGTGTTGGACTGTGGCATGTTATGTCTGCATTGTAGGTTGTTGATGCTACCTTTGGTGTTGGACTGTAGTAAGTTAAGTCTGTGTTGTAGGTTGTTGATGCTACCTTTGGTGTTGGACTGTGGCATGTTATGTCTGTATTGGAAGTTATTGTTACCTTTGGAAATGGGCAGTAGACATTTGAACACCTGGGCTCATTGCCTGGAATAGTGAGGGGAAAATTGGCCAGCCACTCCTCCCTGGATTCATGACTACAAACTGTAATGGCCTTATCACATCACAGACCACACATCTAGCTATCGCATCACAGACCACACATCTATCTATCACATCACAGACCACACATCTATGTATCACATCACAGACCACACATCTAGCTATCACATCACAGACCACACATCTATCTATCACATCACAGACCACACATCTATCTATCACATCACAGACCACACATCTATCTATCACATCACAGACCACACATCTATCTATCACATCACAGACCACACATCTATCTATCACATCACAGACCACACATCTATCTATCACATCACAGACCACACATCTATCTATCACATCACAGACCACACATCTATCTATCGCATCACAGACCACACATCTATCTATCACATCACAGACCACACAGCAGGACATTCTTAAACATCACTGCACAAGCAGCTCTTGCAGCCGCACCAATCCAGCAACACATCATCCGTTGCTGTTTGCAGTTGTTACTGATGTATATCTTATTGTTACTGATGTATATTTTCAAGATGTTGTAAATATATTTTAAAGATGTAAATTGATTCTTTGGATGGGGAATTGTTTTCTTCTAGATTTCAAAGAAGCCTGCAAATATTTCACACGTTGAAGCTGCATCCTTGCCATATGTGATTGCAACCACATGGGCCGCACTGTGCACAGTTGGTGAACTCACTGAGAGCAAGGCTCCTTCAAAAAGGTACGGCATACATAAAAAAGGTGTAGAGTACATTAAGAAGTATAGAGTACATTAACCCTTTACAGGGCAGACGCTTGTCCATTTTGTAGCCCTGAACGGGCAAGATTTTTTCAGGTTTGGAAAAAGTTCGGGTCGCGTTAGTAAAAACATCACAAATAAGGTGTTAGTCAACCGATTTTAGTTAAATAAACAACACAATGAAGGGAAAAGCATGCAGAATATGTTACTCACGTGATTGTTGCCGGTAATCCATACATGAACACAAATATTTACGAAATACGGCATGTTGTTTGTGATTTTCCGTCACCTATACGGCAATATACAAACACATTTTCAGAATCATAATCACTTTCTTTAAAGTCCGACTCACGACTGCTAATGCAAAGTAACGCTTTGCACTGATATCTAGCTCCGATTAATAGTCAACTTCGTGCCCTTTAATGTCATTTAAAATGAACCTAGCGAAATCTCGGCTATCACTTGAAGAATCGCCGAAATCCATTTTGAAAAACAGCGTAAAAATCCCGAAAACTATCAAAAATTGTCCTTAAAAGTCCGTTTAAATTGATACTATCGCGTTTACAAATGGCGGCCACGTTGTCAAGCTGTAGGCGAAAGCGAAAGTAGCCGTCGGAAGTGTCGGAAAGCCGAGAGATCGCGATTTTACAATGCATAATAGTATCGGCCACTACGATCGTTTTCTCGCATCGGCCGGAATCAGACGATATGCCTTGTAAAGGGTTAAGATGGTATAGAGTACATTAGAAAGGTATAGAGTACATTAAGAAGGTATTTAGTACATTAAGTAGGTGTAGTGTACATTAAGTAGGCATAGTGTACATTAAGAAGGTATAGAGTACATTAAAAAGGTATAGAGTACATTAAGTAGGTATAGAGCACATTAAAATATATAGTACAGTAAAATGTTATAGTACACTAAAAATGTATGGAGTAACATAAAAAAGGTATAGAGTACAATAATGAGGCGGAGGAACTGGCAAAATATCAGGAGTCTTTCCTGTAAGCCATGTTGAAAGTGATAGTCTGTAAAGCACCTGCCATATGAAGGTTGAGACTTTCGTATATTCTAAGTCACAACATAATGAGGTAGAGAGAAAAAGCGTCTTCGCAGCTGGCCATAGTCACATTTTCTGCCCCACGTGGAATTATCAGGTTGTGCACTATAAGTGATAGGTCGTGTGTTTGTGTTTTTGTCGTCAGCTATCTGTGTTGTCATTGACAAAGATTCTTAGAATCGAAACGTCTGTGTGTCGTATTGTATACGTTCGTGTGTATTTTATCTTATTTTATTATTCATTTTTATATTTATTGAGTGCTTCTGATTTCGGATTTTTCACCTGTATTTCGCGACACGTGGATCTCCTTGTAAGGTATGTGCAACGTTTGTTAATGTTTAGTTCGTTTTTTCTCGCAGGAATTTAAAATACCTATTTGTTTCCATTTCATAATGAGGTAGGGTGTCCTGTTCTCTATCTTGCCACCTTTCCTCCATAAAAACTGGAAATTATCATGTACCCTGAGTAGGAGGCTGTGTCGAGCCCAGAGCTGTCAGAGTAGGAGGCTGGTCGAGCCCAGAGTGGGAGGCTGTGTTGAGACCAGAGCTGTAGTCAGTGCAGAGTATGAGGCTGTGTTGAGCCCAGAGCTGTGGTGGTGGCCAGAGCAGACTAGGAGGCTGTCAAGCCCAAGTGGTCAGTGCAGAATAGGAGGCTGTGTCAAGCCCAGAGCTGTAATGGACAGCAGAGTAGGGGAGAGTGTCGAGCTCAGAGCTGTAATGGACAGAGCAGAGTAGGAGAGTGTGTCGAGCTCAGAGCTGTAATGGACAGAGCAGAGTAGGAGAGTGTGTCGAGCTCAGAGCTGTAATGGACAGAGCAGAGTAGGAGAGTGTGTCGAGCTCAGAGCTGTAATGGACAGAGCAGAGTAGGAGAGTGTGTCGAGCTCAGAGCTGTAATGGACAGAGCAGAGTAGGAGAGTGTGTCGAGCTCAGAGCTGTAATGGACAGAGCAGAGTAGGAGAGTGTGTCGAGCTCAGAGCTGTAATGGACAGAGCAGAGTAGGAGACTGTGTCAAACCCAGAAACCCAGAGCTGTAATGGACAGAGCAGAGTAGGAGAGTGTGTCAAGCTCAGAGCTGTAATGGACAGAGCAGAGTAGAAGACTGTGTCAAACCCAGAAACCCAGAGCTGTAATAGACAGAGCAGAGTAGGAGACTGTCGAGCTCGGAGCTGTCAGAGTAGGAGACTGTCGAGTCCAGAGCTATGGCTGTCAGTGCAGAGAGTCTGGCTCCTGCTGGGACTAGGGGTTGAACCCATACCCCTATTTTGGCAGACAAGCACAGTAACCATTAGCCATCTAGGCTTGACTCATGATGGATGCGGCAGAAATCCCACTCCTCGAAGCAGAGCAGAACTTGTATATGTTTCTGTTGTTATTTGTTTAACTGTGTAAGAATGTATGGACATGTTGTATGTGTGTACTTATACATATTTATAGATATGTGCACAATTGCCCGTGTATGTTTGCCTCTATACATACACAGTAGAATGTAAACTACACATTTACTTACCCTTTCCTACACACATGTACACACATACACTAGAATGTAAACTACACACAAAAGTATTCTACACACATGTACACTTACACACTAGAATATAAATTGTACATACATACTAGCATGCATACACTCATGCACATACACACACCCTTTCCTACACACCTGCATATGTACACACACACGCACACACATGCATATACATACATGAACAGACAGACGCACCCTTTCCTACACACCTGCATATGTACACACACACGCACACACATGCATATACATACATGAACAGACAGACGCACCCTTTCCTACACACCTGCATATGTACGCACACACGCACACACATGCATATACATACATGAACAGACAGACGCACCCTTTCCTACACACCTGCATATGTACACACACACGCACACACACCCATTCCTACACACATGCATATACATACATGAACAGACAGACGCACCCTTTCCTACACACCTGCATATGTACGCACACACGCACACACATGCATATACATACATGAACAGACAGACGCACCCTTTCCTACACACCTGCATATGTACACACACACGCACACACACCCATTCCTACACACATGCATATACATACATGAACAGACAGACGCACCCTTTCCTACACACCTGCATATGTACGCACACACGCACACACATGCATATACATACATGAACAGACAGACGCACCCTTTCCTACACACCTGCATATGTACACACACATGCATATACATACATGAACAGACAGACGCACCCTTTCCTACACACCTGCATATGTACACACACATGCATATACATACATGAACAGACAGACGCACCCTTTCCTACACACCTGCATATGTACACACACATGAATATACATACATGAACAGACAGACGCACCCTTTCCTACACATATATACAATCATATATAAATACACCCATATGCACTCATCCATGCACACGTACACACCCACCTACCACCCATTGACTCATAAAAGATACAAACGTTGCCATATATACCTATCTACCTATGTATGTACATATGTACAGACATGATTTCTGTCCACATCTGCAACATGTAGCTTGTTGTTATGATGTAGTATTCACATTAGAGACACTGATGTAGCTTGTTGTTATGATGTAGTATTCACATTAGAGACACTGATGTAGCTTGTTGTTCTGTTGTTGTGATGTAGTATTCACATTAGAGACATTGACGCCTGTGACTGCCACATATTGAAGACATTAATTTCTGCACTCTTATCTTGCCAGAATATTAGTTCTTGGTGGTTCTGGTGGCATCGGCACATTTGCTATTCAGGTAATCTTTCTTATTTTTTTTAAAATGTGTTATTCATTTTATGTTGAGAATGGTACATTTTTAATATTTTGATCACATTGATAGATCATCCATGAAGTAGCCTTTTGTCTCAGTTTGAAATATGACAACGTGACATTGGAGCACACAGGAAACTTGTTACAAGCATTATGAGGATGAGTATTGATGTTAGAAGGTGGCACACATCAGAAGTACATAGGTACAGTAGAGACATACAGACATTAGGCAGACATCACATTTCACAAGTAGGTATAGGTACACCAGAAACATGCAGACATCACACATCACAAGTAGGTAAAGGTACATCAGAAACATACAGACATTAGGCAGACATCACACATCATAAGTAGGTACAGGTACATCAGAAACATACAGACATTAGGCAGACATCACACATCATAAGTAGGTACAGGTACATCAGAAACATACAGACATTAGGCAGACATCACACATCATAAGTAGGTACAGGTACATCAGAAACATACAGACATTAGGCAGACATCACACATCATAAGTAGGTACAGGTACATCAGAAACATACAGACATTAGGCAGACATTAAATATCATAAGTAGGTACAGGTACATCAGAAACATACAGATATTAGGCAGACATCACACGTAGGTACAGGTACATCAGAAACATACAGATATTAGGCAGACATCACACGTAGGTATAGGTACATCAGAAACATACAGATATTAGGCAGACATCACACGTAGGTATAGGTACATCAGAAACATACAGATATTAGGCAGACATCACATGTAGGTATAGGTACATCAGAAACATACAGATATTAGGCAGACATCACACGTAGGTATAGGTACATCAGAAACATACAGACATTACACATCATAAGTAGGGACAGGTACATCAGAAACATACAGACATTAGGCAGACATCACACATAACACACAGGTATAGGTACATCAGAAACATACAGACATTAGGCAGACATCACATGTAGGTATAGGTACATCAGAAACATACAGACATTAGGCAGACATCACATGTAGGTATAGGTACATCAGAAACATACAGATATTAGGCAGACATCACACGTAGGTATAGGTACATCAGAAACATACAGATATTAGGCAGACATCACACGTAGGTATAGGTACATCAGAAACATACAGATATTAGGCAGACATCACACATCACACGTAGGTATAGGTACATCAGAAACATACAGACATTACACATCATAAGTAGGTACAGGTACATCAGAAACATACAGACATTAGGCAGACATCACACGTAGGTATAGGTACATCAGAAACATACAGATATTAGGCAGACATCACACGTAGGTATAGGTACATCAGAAACATACAGATATTAAGCAGACATCACACATCACACGTAGGTATAGGTACATCAGAAACATACAGACATTACACATCACACGTAGGTATAGGTACATCAGAAACATACAGACATTAGGCAGACATTACACATCACACGTAGGTATAGGTACATCAGAAACATACAGACATTACACATCATAAGTAGGTACAGGTACATCAGAAACATACAGATATTAGGCAGAGTTCACACATCACACGTAGGTATAGGTACATCAGAAACATACAGACATTACACATCATAAGTAGGTACAGGTACATCAGAAACATACAGACATTAGGCAGACATCACACATCATAAGTAGGTAAGGTACATCAAAAACATACAGATATTAGGCAGGCATCACACATCACATGTAGGTATAGGTACATCAGAAACATACAGACATTAGGCAGACATTACACATAAGTAGGTACAGATACATCAGAAACATACAGACATTAGGCAGACATTACACATCAAAAGTAGGTACAGGTACATCAGAAACATACATTATGCAGACATTACACATCACAAGCAGGTAAAGGTATGTCAGAAACATACAGACATTAGGCAGACATCACACATCATTAGGAGGTATAGGTACATCAGAAACATACAGATGTTAGACTGAAATTGCACATCGGAAGGAAGTACACATCCGGGCATTCAGAGAATAAAAAGCAAACATCAGGACACACACAGAACCACACATCATCTATATTTTTCAGTTGTCTAGAGTGTGTATTATTTTTTACTTCTCTCAATTGTCTTGTGTCCTATAACATCTAATTCTCTCTGTTGTCTAGTGTGTTCTCTGACATCTACTTCTCTCTGTTGTTCAGTATGTCCTATAACATCTACGTCTCTCAGTTGTCTAGTGTGTGTCCTATAACATCTACTTCTCTCTGTTGTTCAATATGTCCTATAACATCTACGTCTCTCAGTTGTCTAGTGTGTCCTATAACATCTACTTCTCTCTGTCTAGTGTGTCCTATAACATCTACTTCTCTCTGTTGCCTAGTGTGTCCTATAACATCTACTTCTCTCTGTTGTCTAGTGTGTCCTATAACATCTACATCTCTCTGTTGTCTAGTGTGTGTCCTATAACATCTGCTTCTCTCAGTTGTCTAGTGTGTCCTATAACATCTACATCTCTCTGTTGTCTAGTGTGTCCTATAACATCTACTTCTCTCTGTTGTCTAGTGTGTCCTATAACATCTACTTCTCTCTGTTGTCTAGTGTGTCCTATAACATCTACTTCTCTCTGTTGTCTAGTGTGTGTCCTATAACATCTACTTCTCTCAGTTGTCTAGTGTGTCCTATAACATCTACTTCTCTCTGTTGTCTAGTGTGTCCTATAACATCTACATCTCTCTGTTGTCTAGTGTGTTCTCAGACATCTACTTCTCTCTGTTGTCTAGTGTGTGTCCTATAACATCTACTTCTCTCTGTTGTCTAGTGTGTGTCCTATAACATCTACTTCTCTCTGTTGTCTAGTGTGTGTCCTATAACATCTACGTCTCTCAGTTGTCTAGTGTGTCCTATAACATCTATTTCTCTCTGTCTAGTGTGTCCTATAACATCTACTTCTCTCTGTTGCCTAGTGTGACCTATAACATCTACTTCTCTCTGTTGTCTAGTGTGTCCTATAACATCTACTTCTCTCAGTTGTCTAGTGTGTCCTATAACATCTACTTCTCTCTGTTGTCTAGTGTGTCCTATAACATCTACTTCTCTCTGTTGTCTAGTGCAGTGGTTCTCAGCTGGTGGGGAATTCCCCCAGAGGTGAATTTTAGGGTTTCCAGGGTGGAATTAAGATTATTTCAAGATTGCGTAAATGCAAGAACCGATTACTTAATATTGTTTTCCCCTCCATACTTTATAGTTCTGTACTTCTCACCCTTCTGAAATTCATTTTATAATGTAAGTAGACCCTCAAATCACATTTTATGTAGACGTCTAGACTTGTTCTAGTATGTGTTATTAAATTTAGCTTCCATTTTTTACGTATGCTGTGTAGGGGCGGGGATGGGTTGATTTATAGGGAGGAAATATGAAAAGGGGAGAATGACATTCAGAACATATGGTGAAGGGGTGCATGGGCCAAAAAAGGTTGAGAACCACTGGTCTAGTGTGTCCTGTAACATCTACATCTCTCTGTTGTCTGGTGTGTTCTCTGACATCTACTTCTCTCTGTTGTCTAGTGTGTGTCCTATAACATCTACATCTCTCTGTTGTCTGGTGTGTTCTCTGACATCTACTTCTCTCTGTTGTCTAGTGTGTGTCCTATAACATCTACATCTCTCTTTTGTCTAGTGTGTACTCTGTTAGTCTCTGTGCCGGCATGTATGTAGTCAACCTGCAGTGATGGATTCTGTAGCAGTTTGTTGTTATTGATGAGGTTGCCATTTCCCCACCAGTCATAAAATTTATAACATGATGTATATACCTCAGTTGGCTAAAGCCTGGGGCATGCGTGTCACTGCCACGTGTGGCACAGATGCTGTGGATCTGGTGTCGGGGCTAGGGGCAGACGTCATTGACTACAAGACAAAGAATGTTTGGAAGGAGCTTGAGCGCATGGAAAAGTGAGTCATTGTTTTTTGTGGTTTTAAATATAATGTAAATATTGATATGGTTGTATAAATAAGTTTGAAAACTGTTTGACTGGTGGGTGGATGAAGGGAGGCAGGGAACAAACTCTTTTTTATAAAGTGTCACAAATTGGGCACACAGGTCCATCTTACATTCCGCCCTTTCTGCCACTCATCTTTTACTTATCAATTTTATGTTTTGTATGATGTATGTTACATTCATGCAGAAAAATAAAATGTTCAAAACACAGCTGTGATTGATTTGGAAACATGTATCAATAGTTACTACGAAAGCACTCTACAACACAGTCTTCCTATGCTACCAATGCCAAACCTGGACAATGACAGAAAAAGAGAACAGAAAAATCACAACAACAGAAATGAGATTCCTGAGAAAAATACTCTGTAAAAGAAGAGAGAAAATCAAATACGAAAAAATCAGGACTACAGTGGGGGTTATAGCAGTGCTAGATTTTGTTAGAAGTCAGTAAGTCAAATGGTTTTGCCAAGCCATGTAACTAGGTTACCAACTAAGTATACCACAACAAGCAATGATGTACAGATCAGATGGAAACAGAGGAAGAGGCCGACCACGTAAACGATGGACAGAGGGAATAACAGAGTCCATGGGAATATTGATACATGAAGCCCATAAACGGGCACTCTCCCGCTATTTATACTTCACCTCGACACCGCAAGGTACAAGAGGAACGAGATGAGATGAATATGATTGACAAGTGTGTTATCAATATGTACTAAGATGTTATGAGGCTCATATACAAGCATTTATGCATGCGTACAGACATATGGGATGGATAGATGAGATGGCAGGTGGTTGTAATGAATGAATCACCAAATAACGAGAAGTAGATTGTGAGCTTTACTGAAACACAATTACAAGAAACAAATTGGACTTTGCGGCCAAAGCCTTTGTCAGCACAGAACAAACACAAACCGACACAAAACTACATGAAACACACTCCATCCCTCCATCATGTGCCATGCCGATAAGCGTGGGCGGTCATGTTTTGCCATCTCACTCTTCTTCTTCTTCTTTGCGTTCACCCAGAGTGTTTTTTCAGATGTGATTGATTGCGGAGTGTTGTTACGCACCCTTGGGCCGAAACCCTTGGGCCAACTCATCCAACTTCTGCGTGTGTTTTTGACCAGGTTAGCATTCCTGGGAGACTCTCACTTTTGTGGTGCCATCCACATCCCAGGTGGTCAAGTTGGAACAGCCGAAGACTTCACGATCAACCCTCAAGGGAAGGCAGGGACAGTCCATGGCATTTTCTGCCATCCAGGGTGGCTTCCATAGTTGCATAGCCGACACATAGAGCCCTGGTGCTGGGCTCACAGAGGGAATCGTCACATCCTGCTCGGCTGTTTAATTCCTCACTTCAATATATTGGGCATTTCGTTCGCCACAGGCTGTTCCCGCACAAACCAGACCGGTCTGCAGATGGTATCCACTCAGTGAGTTTTTTATTCGGACATGTGCTTGTTGATGTGCCCGGGGACAATATAGTCAGAGCATGACTCTATAGTTCCGGGCACGATGGAAATTTGGGAAACTAGCTAGTCAGAATTGTTCCGGACACGAGGGGCATTCGGAAAACTAGGTAGTCAGAGCTGTTCCTAGCACGAGGGACAATCAGAAACCAGCTAGTCAGAGCAGTTCCGAACGTTAAGGATATTCGGAAGACTAGTTAGTCAAAGCTTTTCCGACAACGATAGACATTTCACGCAGACATAATTGCATAGTGCCAATTTTTATTTTGCCACCCGTAGGCCGGCGCTTCCGACTTTGGCGGGCATTTTTTAATGAGGTTAGTCTTTTTCGGGTTTTGAGACACGTTAGACTCTTATTGTTGTGGTGTCGCTCATATCTCAGCTGGTCAAGGTAGAACGGTCAAAGACATCACTGTCAACCCTCAAGGGAAGGCAGGGGCAGAACATGGGCGTTCCCCGCTATCCATGTATTGGGCATTTGGCCTGCCACTAGTCGCTCAAGCACAAACCAGGAACGGTCAGACTGCGGATGACATCCACTAGGTAAGCTTTCTCTTCAGACTTTGGTTGCAAAGTATTCACTAGCCAAGCGTTCCATTTCGCGTTATTGATACGTTTTTCCACCCTTGACCTTTTTTCTACCTCTCTATAGATACAGACATTTTCGTAACCATTACGTGCGACTGGGGCACTTTCTACCTTTAGTACTCGCTCACGAGGTAGGCTACATCTGATGCCGGCTCAGCTCCTTACCTCCGTGCGCCCTCAGTGAGCGAGAAACAACCAGGCCCACTCATCCGGAGATCCCTCATATCCCCCAGCTGAGAGCCTAAACCAAGTATCAGAACTGAGCATGTAGCGTGCTCAGTATCTCACCTCCATTTTTCAGTAGGTGGGTATCGGCCCGGCTCTCACATCCGAGGGTTTATGGCTTAGAGGCGTTCAGCCATATCCCTCGACTGGAAGCCTTGGAGTATGTGTCCGGACCAAGAATTAGCAGCATCATTCACCCGATCTAGACTTCGTCTGCTTTCCTCTGTCTACCTGCAGAGCAGTAGGCTGTGTCTCGCTTAGTCTGGCCCCTATCCCAAGAGCTGTCCGACATGTAGTTGTGCTTCCGTCGGCATAGCACTTGGGATCACAAGGACATGCAAGCCGCCCCACTACCCCCCCCCCCCAATCAAGACAAGGTGGAGACACATAGGCGCGGGGGGGGGGGGGGGGGGGGTGGTGCCATCTCACTCGATCGCCAGAGTCGTGGATCAGCTCTGTGTTCCTGTCTTGAGCATGCCATGTGGCCAAGCCATCCAGGTATTACTTCTCGGTCTTCCCCTTGGTCTCTTCCCTTCGATTGATCGTGCCAGTCGTCACCAAGTTCTCCAATTCATTTCTTCTCATAACATGCCCAAAAAATGTTGACTGTCTACGTCTAATATCTCTGATCAGTTTACGATCTTCATTTGTTTCTTGAAGGACTTGTTCATTGGTTTTTCTGTCTGTCCATGGTATTCTTTGCATTTTCCTCAGAAACCACATTTCCACAGCCATCAGCTGTTTTTCAGCTTGACTGCTTATTGTCCACGCTTCACATCCATACAAAAGTATAGGTTCTGTGTAGCACTGCAACACTCTTTTTCTCGTTTCAATTGATATCTTTTTATTGGTAATTATGTTTTTCATCTTGCAGGCTATCTACAAATGAACACACTACATGACAATATTAAGGGTACTTATCTGAATCTGTATCCTAGCTTGGAGCGACTGATGCGTGTTAGACGACTATGAGTAGATTGTATGAACTGGAGTATGGACAACAGGTCAAAGGTCAATACCGTCAGAAGCTCAGATATTGGCTAAGCCACTGGGCGGGAGAATAAGCAAGAAGGGGGTGAGGGTGGAGAGGCGCCCATGTGAGCGGAAACGTAAAAATTGGGATTGGCGAAGATGTCACAGATGCAGTTCACAATTAGCAATTTCTCATTCAGCGCTAAAAACACAGCTGTGGAAGATTTCATTGCGTTGGTCCTCACAGAGGGGCATGAGCAGCGGTTGCTCAGAAAACGATTGCAAACCACCAAATGCAAACCTGCCAAGAAATCCCAAACAGCAAAAACAATGCTGGGGTTGACCGCAACATCCTGCAAAGGCATGCAACTACCTTTTTAGTGGACTGTACAACTGGGGGGTGGGGTTTGGAAGTTGAATGAAACTGTGTTGGACATTGAGGCCGTGAGGGGAGAGTCAACGCAAATGGAAGATGAGATGGTTTTCCAATGTCTTACGATCCCGTTCGTGGGATGCGCACGATTTGATCACCGTGACCTGTATGTCAGCCACGCCACAGTGGTCAGGACTTTTGAAGTGCATGGATACTGGTTTCTGGGCACCACTGTTGATATCAGAAAGGTGTTGCCTAAATCTGTCAGCAAGACGTAAGCCTGTCTTTTCGATATTCTCATGTCACAACATGTGCAAGTAATCGTATAGATAATGTTGCTACTCGTGCATGAGAAACCCTCACGGATGTGGAAATTCGTCTTAGGGAATGCAAGACTCTGGGTTTGAAGTACATGTGGGAAGACAAGCCACCATGCCAGGAAGAGACTTTTGAGGTTGGGGTAGACTGCTATGGACCAGCACATCCATTAGGTTATGATCCCACCTGTAAGCCACCAGGGGGGCCTCTGAGAAGACATCGCGAGTGGTCGGGTCCACCTGGAGAATGGATAGATGTCTCAGGAGGATATTCTTGGCAGCAATATTATGGGGATGGTTGGTTAGTGAGTGGTTGTAAGAGAGGTTATTGGGTGAATGGAGGGTAGGATGGGTGATTTATATGTAATCTATACGTATCGGAGAAACCTGGGATGTAAAGCTAACTGTAGAGGGATAGGTGTGGCTGTTTGAGAATGAAAAATAACAGCATAAGAGTAGGAAGAAGTAATAGTAGTAGTAGTAGCAGCAGCATTATATATTAGATGATACTGGTGGTAGCTGCAATTATTAGTAAGCAGCATTGTAGTAATAATGGTACTTATTGTAGTGGTGGTAGTAGTACTAGTAGTCGTCATCATTGTCGTCATCGCCGCCGCCATCATTGTCGTCACACTAGCAGTAGTAGTAGTAGCAGCAATAGCTGTAATATTAGTAGAAGTAGCAGCAGTCCTGATTATTAGTTGTTATAGTATGAGCACTAGCATCAGCTGAAATGACAGCAGCAGAAGTAGTAGTTGTTGGTACTGTAGTAGTTGTTGGTGTTGCAGATGTGGTTTTTGCTGTAAATATTGCGGAGGAATACTTGCTAATTGTTCTGTTATTGTTTGACATGTGTTCTAGATTTGACTACATTCTGGACAATTTGGGAGGCAGCAACACCAACAGCGCTTTGCCATTTCTGAAAACCTGGCAGAAGGCTCAACTGATAACACTGATACATCCGTTGCTAGGCAACTCAGACAGGCTCGGAGTGGTGCCAGGTCTTCTTCGAACTGCCGTGACAGCCGGCGTAGAAACATTAAAGGTAATGTTGGGGCTTTGAAGTCATTGTAACAAATGGTGGAGGTTAATACCCTGTAGGAATACACTGGGTTGTGAGCGTGCGGTGATACATAGGGTTGTGACAATGCAATGATACACTAGGTTGTGATCTTGCAATGATACATTGGGTTGTGATAATGCAATTATACACTGGGTTGTGATCTTGCGATGATACATTTGGTTGTGATAATGCAATGATACATTGGGTTGTGATAGCGCAAAAATATACTGGATTGTGATAATATACTGGATTGTGATCTTGCGATGATACATTGGGTTGTGATAATGCAATGACACACTGGGTTGTGATCTTGCAATGAAACATTGGGTTGTGATTTTGCAATGATACACAGGGTTGGGATCTTGCAATGGTGCATTGGGTTGTGATTTTGCAATGATACACTGGGTTGTGATCTTGCAATGATACACTGGGTTGAGATCTTCTAATGATGCACTATGTTGTGATATTGCAATGATACACTAGGTTGTGATATTGCAATGATACACCAGGTTGTGATCTTGTGATGATACACCAGGTTGTGATCTTGTAATGATACACTAGGTTGTGATCTTACAATGGTACATGAGGTTGTGGTCTTGCAATTTTACTTTGGGTTGTTATCTTGCAATGATACATTGAGTTGTGATATTGAAATGATATATTGACTAAGTGTAAACATGTGACCTAGACTTGCCTACATTCTGGACAGTTAGAATACATTGACTCGATGGGATTACAAGCAGTCCATTTGGTAACACCATTTTCATTCACATCAACCTGTCCAGTCAATATCTGTCCATGAAAACTATGTGCCATGTTGTCACCTGACTGCTGTGATTTGGTACACTTTATTGATCTCATGGGCACATGTGTTGAGATATTGTAGATAGCTACCGTAGCTGTTTGTGTAGTACAGTTGTAGATAGCTATCGTAGCTGTTTGTGTAGTACAGTTGTAGATAACTATTGTAGCTGTTTGTGTAGTACCGTTGTAGATAACTATCATAGCTGTTTGCGTAGTACCATTGTAGATAACTATCATAGCTGTTTGTGTAGTACCGTTGTAGATAGCTACCGTAACTGTTTGTGTAGTACCATTGTAGATAGCTATCTTAGCTTTCAAGTATCATTATGCATAGATATCGTAGTTGTTTGTGTAGTGCCATTGTAGATAGCTATCGTAGCTGTCTGTCTAGTATCATTATTAATAGCTATAATAGTTGTTTTTGTGGTGTCATTGTAGATAGCTATTGTAGCTGATTGTGTAGTAAATTCACCACCATCCTCCCAGTTCATTGAGCTAGTACCTGGAGCTTGTTGTAGATTGTATGCCAGGTGTGCTATTGATGTCAGACTGGCAGCGTTCTCAAACCATGTAGCCTGACTAGGCACTCTTTTGTCTTTCTTTCATTGTTAAATAAGTCGGCAGTGTGGTGAAGGGGTTATGAATGCAATTTGCAATCCTGCATACTACGTTTGAAACAGCTGCATGCGATTTGGAAAACAGCCTGCCTTGCGCTGGTTTTCATACAGTGGTATGAGTGTTGGTCATTCAGAAAACAGTGGCAAACTACTGAAGGTAAACTAGCCAAGAAATCACAAACAGCCAAGAAATTGCTGGGTTTGACTGTAACACCCTGTAAAATATATGCAACTAACTTTTTTCCCATTGTTAAATATGCTTAAAACAATTCAAAAGCAATAGTTCCTGGTGCTCAACTTGTAGGTGTCATGATTTCACTGTGTATCAACCAGATAATGACAATACAGACGGTCATATTCATGGCCTGTGTGCAAAGCTACATTTGTTTTTTAACCGGAACAGAAAAACAATAAAGTAGGAATGCACAGCTGCAGTTGTTTACCAGTTAGATCAAAGACACCGCTAACCTTGAGAAGTCTCCAACATCAAACAGGAAAATCGTCTTTGACAGTCCCCACAAGAGGGAAAATTGTAGGCATATGTTGAAAAAAGGGGGAGATAATCTACTCTTGTGACATTGACTAAACCCAAGGGAGAGAATTTATTCAGAAATGGATAATCTGCCCTTTAACCACTTTTGTTAACATCAAAAAAAAGTCACATGACCAATTCCAGGCCTTTGCCAAAAACACGATTTGAGGACAACTAATGTAACTTTGACAGCTGATGTGTGCGGAAGTGAAAATTGGCTTGATCCGTGTGAATAGAATCGCCTGTGTTGGTTTTATGTAACCCATGTCTTTATGGCGAATGGCGTATTCAATTCAGGATTTGAGTCAGAATGGCATAAGGTATTTTAAAGATTGTGCTAGCTATAAATAATGTGGAGAAGCTTAGAAATATAGTTTAGAAAGATATTATAGTGTTGTTACAGGAGTGATGCAGTTGTGCTTAAGGTATTGTAGAGAGTATATTTAAGCCTAGTTAATATAAGCAGTAGCCTCGGTAAAACTAGCTAGAGTAATGAATAGAATTAGCTCTGCTAGTGAGAATTGTGTAGTGGGGTGATATTGGGGAAGATTGGGGATGGGGAGAATGTACAATGATGGGATCTCCAGTGAGGTCTGCTGGGGGTCTACACTTTACATTTTGCTCTGTCCTGATCTTAACCCACTGCAGACCGGAGTGAAGAACTCCTATGCCCATGACAGAGTTGGTTCACTGTCATGTATCTGAGTGAGGCGGACACCCCCCCCAATGGAGGTCAGGGACAGTTGCTATCACCAAATGTGTTGTTCTCTCGTTGACAGGTTCCTTTAGGTCACTCAAGTCACTGAGAATGGAGACCTTGGTGCAGGCAGTTGGTCAACATCTTTTGCACTTAGCCCATGATAAAAAGGGTTTACGGGAACAAGCATAAGAGGGATTATCAAACGTCACACATTAACAGAATACAAGAAATTGTTTTCTCCGCACCATTTTGGAGGAAGATCAATCGTCAAATTAATGTTTCAAACATCACTTGGGAACAGAATAGTAGAAAGTGAATTTCTTTTACACCACCTGGGAAAAGACCAGTGGGCAGTATGTTTTACACGACAGGTGAACAAACAAAGAGATACAGTTATTCCCCATCACATGGGAATAAATCAGTATAAACTGATTAGGAAGTTAGTATAACAATGGTCTTGTGAACAGTAGACACTTGAGACAGGAAGTACATTTATTTCAAAGAACAGTATGTTCGTGTCCTCACTAGACAAGGGTGTTATAAGTATAAGAACAAATTAGACATATACTAACTGTATGATCCAGACAGGATTTAGGGTCGGACTGTGACTAGTTCTTTTGAGTGATCAAACAGCCACCGGTGGAAATCTACATCTAGCAGGATGGACACATACCTGGGTGAGGTCATCGTGGAATGAATGAGGATATGGTGTGATCCTTTCTGGGATGATAGGGCTGGGCTCTTCAGCTACCTGGTCTATGTCCGCACCCAATAGAAATATTCGACACACATTCTACACTTTACACACACACACACTTCTCACACCTATATTCTTGGTTTAATAAATTATTTTGTATCTATTTGTTAAAGCTTGAGTTGTGGAGTATGTTATGTTGGGGAAAAGTGAGAGGGGGCATGATACAAGGGTGAGTGAGAGTAAGAAAGAGGTGTTTGCAGACCGACAGAGTTTTGTGGACGGAGTCTGGTGGTTTCTCTAGGACAATAATATTGGGGTAATAAAAATGTAGTGTTGATTCCCCACACTCCAGGGACAACACGAAAGTAAGTAAGGAAGACTTACGACAGTAGGGCAGTTGTAGGGTCAACAAATAAACACTATACAGTTTTAAAGTCAACAAATACTGTGATACATACAAATCATGGATGGGTCGGGCGGAAGATATCGTCAGACAGGTCTGCAGTCTTACCAGTATCAACCCCGGCAAGGAATGGGTGCCGGTGCCTCAACCTTTTAAGTGCACTTTCTCCTGCATTATCACACTCGACAGATGGTGCAGAGAGCAGAACCCTGTCGCTGTCAATGCAGAAGTCAACGCGCTCATCTATGAAGTGCTCATCTATACAGATGGATCTGTTGTAAAGCAGCAGAGAAGTGCGTGGGCATTTACAGCCAGTTCAGCGGGCCGAACCGTTCAAGAATCCAGTGGTACCCACTCTATGACCACGAGCAGCATGACGATGGAGCTGATGGCAGTTACACAGACTTTCATTTGGCTAGAATCACAGCATTATACCAACGTATGTGTACTAAGTGACTCAATGAGCATGATTCAGAAGATTGAAGCTGGATCTGTATGTAGACAGTGGACTGAGTCGCTGCGGAAGTCTGTTGTTCGTAAACTCACCTTCATCTTCATCCTGGGACATGCGGGAGTCGAGGGAAATGAACGAGCTGATAAACTGGCTGGCTCTGCACTCCTTGTAGATGGCCAGCCCATGGATTGTGCCGATTTTATTAACGTCCTTAAATATATGGCGAGAACAGAGGACTTTGACGTCAGTGAATCCACATCGCTGTCCAGGATGAAAGACTTGGGAGTAAGAATCGGCACGGTCAGACGCGAGAGGTACATCGGGAAAATGAGGTGCCTCGTCAACCAACACAGAACTGGCACTATTAGCCACCGGACGCTGATGCATATGCTGGGGGGAGGATCTGAGCACCTATGGACCTGTCCGGAGTGCAATGAAGATACCTTAACTGATAACTGATAAGGTCAACAAATATACACTAGACAGTTGTAGGGTCAACTGATATACACTAGACAGTGGTAAGGTCAACAAATATATATTTGACAGTGGTAAGGTCAACATGTTTAGATGTGACAGTTATAGGGTCAACAAGCCATTCCCAGAAAATAATGTGATGAAAACTGTAGCAGTATGTTACCTATTGAAAATCTGCTGAGAGAGCCTAAACACTTGTTAGTTTGTCCCTAGTGTAACAATATTGCTTCATTTAACAAAATTTATATACAATTCTGTGGACAGGGTTTGTCCCTAGTGTAACAATATTGCTTCATTTAACCAAATGTATATACAATTCTGTGGACAGGGTTTGCAGTCAGGTACTAGTGTAACAATATTGCTTCATTTAACAAAATTTATATACAATTCTGTGGACAAGGTTTGCAGTCAGGTACTAGTGTAACAATATTGTTTCATTTAACAAAATTTATATACAATTCTGTGCACAGGGTTTGCAGTCAGGTACTAGTGTAACAATATTGCTTCATTTAACAAAATATAAATACAATTCTGTGGACAGGGTTTGCAGTCAGGTACTAGTGTAACAATATTGCTTCATTTAACAAAATATAAATACAATTCTGTGGACAGGGTTTCCAGTCAGGTACTAGTGTCAGATGGGCTGTGTTCATTCCCAATGGTGCTGCAATGGATAAAGTCAGACAAATGGTGGAGAATGGACAGGTACAGTTTAAGTTCTTCTTATGGCTGTCTTTTGTAGGCATGTGAATATATAATTATATCAATAATAGTCATTTGTCTGTTGTAGGCATGTGAATATTTCATCATATCAACAATAATTTGTCCGAAAGCAGCCCCTTGCTGTGTGCTTGTGATGTGATAGAGCCATGACATTTTGTAGGCCTGAGTTAAAGTGAGTCGCATATCCTTTACAGCAGTGGTTCTCAACCGGTGGGGAATTGCCTGATGGGGGGGGGGGGGGGGGGGGAGAGATTTTAGGGTTTCCATGGGGGGATGGGGGAATTAAGATTATTTCAAGATCGCGTTAATACAAGAATTTGATGTTTTTCCCTCCATATTTTACAGTTCTGTACTTCTCGCCTTTCTGAAATTCATTTTGTAACGTAAGTAGGCCTGCAAATCACGTTTTATGTACATGTCTAGGCTTGTTCTAGTATGTGTTATTAAATTTAGCTTCCAGTTTTACATATACTGTGTAAAAGGGTGGGGGAGGATTTTTATAGGGAGGAAATATGAAAAAGGGAGGGGGTGACATTTTAAAAATATGGTGAGGGGTGCATGGGCCAAAAAAGGTTGAGAACCACTGCTTTACAGGATATCACAGTCAACCCCGGCATTCTTTGCTGTTGTGATCTCTTGGCAAGTTTACGTTCAGTAGTTTGCCTTAGATTTCTGAACGACCGACACCTATACCATTTCATTACAAAAACAACGCAAGACGGCCTGCTGCCAAATCTCCCACAGTTGTGTTTCGCATGCGGGTATGTGAGATTACGAACTGCGTCCACAACCCATCGCCAGAAGGCCTGAATGCACTGCAGAATAGATGGCCAATCTTTCCCTCACTTTTGCGGGCGCGGGCGATAAGCCTGGGCACCCAATTCAGCTTGTAACATTACAAGCACAGTTCACTCAAGCTTACATGTAAATATTTAGGCTTAAATAACTTAATTAGTCAGCTGTGGGCCTCTGGGTTCATATGGCGTAACCTTTAACCTTTTAGACCATTATCTACATATTTATTTTTGGTGTGTTTTTATTTGGGGGGGGGGGGGGGGCCTCGCTCGCTTTAAACTCAAGCATAGTCCATACACACTACTTCTAGTGCTGGCTGGATAATTCTGGACTGAACTTTTCGTCTGGATTAGCTTTCACTTAACAGTGTTCCTCGCCATCAGATGAACCCACGCCAACTTCAGGGGTACTTATAATTTACGTCCCCAAGTCAAGGACGATAGGTCAACTGTCCAGTGTAAGGGTTGAACCCCTTACCTCGGCATCAGCACACCGGATGTTTAAGAACACGCGTTCTTATCTATTTGGCCATGCTGACCTACAAATCTGCTTTATGAATCCCATTCAATTGCCATTTCAATCTCTTCTTGCGCGCTGGATTTCTTTTGCTTATGCTTTCTGTACGGCTTTGTTAGTTCAACATGGCTGAAGCACTTGACTGCATTTAGGAAAGTGTAAGATAATTACAGCCGGTGGAGGCACAAGCTATTAACCATCTATTTTGACTGGTTACCAAGGTGGGGGGAGGGCTGCGGGGTCTCGAGGTATGGTGTCTGCCTCGAGTGCTGGAGGTCCCAGGTTCAAGCCCCGGTGAGGACCGGGATGTTTCACGTGGACTTCTGGTAATAAAATTTCCCCTGGTCTCTGGGTAGTGAGATCGGACGCCCACCCCTGTGTGTATTGTTGCGCCCGTAAAAAATCCCTTGGCGTTTGGAAATCGAAAAAGAGTAGCCTAATGGCACTGCCCGGGCAAAATTTCGAGTTAAAAATCTACCCAAAGTATTTCAGGATCCTCGCTGGTGCTACGGAGTTCGTGCACTGAGCTGAGTTTCTCCAAACTCGGGTTTGAGTTAGGAGAAGAACGGAGCACTTATGGGTTACACCTGTGTGCCGTGATGTTGATCTATCAACTAAACTAAATTAAACCAAGGTGGGAAATAGTTGACCACACAATTAGGCCACCAAATGATGCACAGACTAAAAGGAAACAGAAGAAGCGGCCAACCATGTAACACAGAGGACAGAGGAAATAACCCACAGAGTCCCCCAACCATGTAACAGGACAGAGAAAATAAACCACAGAGTCCAAGGGAATCTAGTGGTAAGAAGCCTATAAATGGCTGTTTATACTTAACAGCATGGTAATCTCATCAGAGGTGTGAGACAGCGATGTGTAATGTCCCCAGATCTTTTTTTTCCCTGTACAGTGAAAATATTTTCAGAAATATAGAAGATATGAAAGGAATCATCATTGGGGGACGAAACATCAATAACATTAGATATGCAGATGATACAGTGTTGATTGCAGACATTTAGTAGATGCAGTTATTGCACACAGTGAACAACTAGGGTTAGAATTAAATTGTAAGAAGACAGATTATGGTCTTTTTCTCCATTTATCCCAGTAAAGTGTTGAGGGGAAATAGAAAGATCTTTATGTGCTATTCCTAATGCTCTTTGCAAGTTGGTAATAATTTCTCTCAGGTTGTTCTGGATACTTTCACTCCATCCTGTAAGTGGTCTTCCCCTTGCTCTGTGTCCATTATATTTCTCATGGCTGTGGAAATGTGGTTTCTGAGGGAAATGCAAAGAATACCATGGAGAAACATGAAAAAACCGACAGAAAAACCAAGGAACATGTCCTTCAAGAAACAAATGAAAATCGTAAACTGATTAGAAACACTATACGTAGACAATTCAAAGTATTTGGGCATGTTATGAGAAGAAATAAATTGGAGAACTTGGTGATGACTGGCAAGATTGAGAGAAAGAGAACAAGGCTAGGACAGTAGTGGATTGCTTGGCCACGTGGCATGTTCGAGTGAAATAGCGAATCATGATCGTCCACACTTATCGGCATGGCACATGATGGAATCTAAATATCTGAAGCCCATAAACTGGCACTCAGTCACCATCCAGGCTTCCTTCTTGTTTACCATTCATGACATTAAGTAATTTAGGGCAGATCACTCAGCCCCGGCATCCCACAAAGTAGGTGGATCACCAGGGGGCGACCTAGGCCCAGAAACAAATTCTTCCAGAACGTCGTGTCTGGGAGCCTGTAATCACCCAGGCTCGTTATTTTCCTTACTCATTAGTTTAAGGCATACTACAGACAGGTGGCTCGGCTCGCTTGTATTTTTGAATTTTGCGGGGAATTATGGTTTATAAAATTTGCAAACTAACCAGTTTTGGTGTGTTATTTATTTTCTTTGCTTCTTTATAACAAATTCAAACAAAATTCAAATATAGATAATATAATAACATATTCTTATATAAATTGTTTTGCAAGATTTTGTTTTATAAGTAGACATTTATTTACTGAATTTAAAAACATGATATTTAACACACAAGGGACATAATTCAACCGCAGATTATTACGAATTTAAGGGGAAAAACCGTTAATTTTATATAGTTTTGTACCGTTGCTTCCCTTGTAACAATATTCTTTTTAGGTATTTACTTCAACGAGTAGATGAATCTATTGGTGTGTGGTGCATCATTTCGATACATCTTGATGTCAAATAGGTCATCATTACCTTACAGTTTTGCCTGTAGTTCCCAGGACATTTTCTGATAGTCAGTTTAGGATGGGTAGATCCAGAAGCCCAGGGCAGTTTGTTAAAATCTCCCTCAGTGAGGGTTCAAACACAGGATCAGCAGGCCGGCAGGTAGGCGTGCCAGCCACTCTCTCTGTTACTGGCATATAGGGGAGGGGGGGGGGGGGGGGAAGAAACCATCCTTTTAGTAATTTATGCACATCCAAAGAATGAGTTAAACAAGATTCATGTGTGTTAGAGATGGGTACCCTATCTCAGAGAAGCCAGAGCTAGTACATTGACCTAACATTTGGGGATATCTCCCCTATGAGAGTACTTTTACACTGATTTTACATCTAACGAGTGCTAATCAATACCTGTCATTTTCTCCTATGACAGGTGAGGCCCATCATCCATCAGGTGTTCCCATTTAGTGAAGTGCCAGCAGCCTTCAAGCGAGTGTCTGACGGACATCTCCGAGGAAAAGTGGTCATAGATGTGGAGTCATCATAAATTCCTTTGCACCTCACGGCTCATTCATGAGTTTTGCCAGATTATCATGACATAACCTTCTTCTTTCTCCGTCCTCCCTTGTATGGTTGAATTTTGTCATGTTTATCAATGATGGGTGATTAGATAGATGCAGTCTTTCTCTTTTGGTACTTGTGTATCATACATTGGTGTTATAGTCTATGGCTTCTGCCTCTCCAATTGTCAGAGATTAACACGATCATGGCTTACTTACAATTGTTCTGTGGTGGTTCTTACCCATCAGACATTGGTATTGTAGTCTTTGATTGGGTTGTAAAGTCTTCGACTTCCCCCATTATCAAAGTTGGCCAGACTGTGAGAGCAGTAAATCAAAAGAGGGGTGGCTAAACAAGAACACTGCGCAGAAAGCCAAAGAAGATTGATAAACGAACGCAGAACTGGTGTTGTTAGCCGCTGCACGCTGCGGAATTTGCTGAGGAGGGGATCCAAGCACTTATGGACTGAATGGTTCGATGTGCAGTGAGGATAATCTGTCAACTAACTAACTAACATTATCAAAGTTGAACAAAATCGTGACTTTTATAGACAGCTTTTCACCCTAAGTTTGAAGTTAAAATAACAATTAATGGCAACCTCTTTTATTGTTTCATCTTCTACCTGAAGTGTAGGGGAAGATGAGATTGATTATGTGTGACATAAATGACACAGCATAATAGAGGAGTGGACGTTGCACATCCACGCACAGAGTATTAAGTGGCAAGACAAAATAACAAAAACTGAAGTATTGGAAAGATCAGGCTGTGTGATGGTTTGTTCTATGCTCAGTCTTTGTGAACTCAGATGTATAGGACATCTATTTTGGTGAATTGCAGAAAGATAAAAAATCTCAGGGTGGGTACAGAGATGTGTGTAAGCGGGACATGAATGATACAAGCACTTATACTGCATCTTGGGAGCAAGTTGCCGTTGATCACTTTGCATGGAGGAAAAGGATCAGGAATGGAATAAAGACAAAGGAGAACATGATTGCAGATAGGTCACACACTGAGCATGTGAGATGTCAGGTGGTGTGTGATGGTGGAAATGACCATGTGTTCATATGCATCCATTGAGGGAGAACATTTACCACAAGAATTGGTCTGAGCAGTCACACTCGCTCCCGCCATGGGTTGTAGTTATTATATCTCTTTGAAGCACAATGTAACAAACTATCGTCTGTCAAGACGGCAAGGTGCCAGAGAGAGCACACGAGATTGAATTATATACTGAATTGTGTGTATATGTGTGCAAGCATGTTTGTTTTTTATTCTTTTTTTTTTAAATTGTAAAGTTTGCTTTGTTGTGTTTTCTGCTGGAACCATGTTTTAAAACATTATAGAATGTAGTTCATGTAGCATGTGTTTATTGCTGTTGTAGGATTGTGTGATTGATGTATGTTTCTGTGATTGTTGTGATTGAAGTACATTTCTGTGATTGTTGTATGCTTGTGTGATTGTTGTATGTTTGTGTGATTGCTGTGTAAATGTACGTGATTGATGTGTTTCTAATGTGTAGGTTTTGTTTCACAGATTCTCTTAAAACAGAAACAGAGTCCATTTCCATGACAGTGCACACCATATTAGCTTGTATTCACAGACAGACAGGCATACACACATTCATATTTGTTGATGCACATATACATTCATGGACAAACACATATTCCCACTTACAAATATGTCAGATCATGACTTCAGGCCGTGGATCCTGGGCCCCCCAATGAGACAAGAGACCACAGAGATGTAGCCCTCTTCACAGGAGGCTGCACCCTATCAATGGCTGTGAGGCTCAATATCAAAGTACTAAAAGGAGCATGTTCATTGATGATTGATCCACACCAGGACAAGGCAGTGATACATTTTCTGATCGTGTTACCTTCTTCATTCCTCTTGTGAGGAAGTACGTCACACCCAGTTATGGATCTTGTGAGGCAAGTACATTACACCCAGTTATGGAGCTTGTGAGGCAAGTACATTACACCCAGTTATGGAGCTTGTGAGGCAAGTACATTACACCCAGTTATGGAGCTTGTGAGGCAAGTACATTACACCCAGTTATGGATCTTGTGAGGCAAGTATGTCACACCCAGTTATGGATCTTGTGAGGCAAGTACATTACACCCAGTTATGGATCTTGTGAGGCAAGTATGTCACACCCAGTTATGGATCTTGTGAGGCAAGTACATTACACCCAGTTATGGATCTTGTGAGGCAAGTACATTACACCCAGTTATGGAGCTTGTGAGGCAAGTACATTACACCCAGTTATGGATCTTGTGAGGCAAGTATGTCACACCCAGTTATGGATCTTGTGAGGCAAGTATGTCACACCCAGTTATGGAGCTTGTGAGGCAAGTACGGCACACCCAGTTATGGATCTTGTGAGGCAAGTACGGCACACCCAGTTATGGATCTTGTGAGGCAAGTATGTCACACCCAGTTATGGAGCTTGTGAGGCAAGTATGTCACACCCAGTTATGGAGCTTGTGAGGCAAGTACATTACACCCAGTTATGGATCTTGTGAGGCAAGTATGTCACACCCAGTTATGGATCTTGTGAGGCAAGTACATTACACCCAGTTATGGATCTTGTGAGGCAAGTATGGCACACCCAGTTATGGATCGTGTGAGGCAAGTACATTACACCCAGTTATGGATCTTGTGAGGCAAGTATGTCACACCCAGTTATGGATCTTGTGAGGCAAGTACATCACACCCAGTTATGGATCTTGTGAGGCAAGTACTGTCACACCCAGTTATGGATCTTGTGAGGCAAGTATGTCACACCCAGTTATGGATCTTGTGAGGCAAGTACTGTCACACCCAGTTATGGATCTTGTGAGGCAAGTATGTCACACCCAGTTATGGATCTTGTGAGGCAAGTATGTCACACCCAGTTATGGATCTTGTGAGGCAAGTACGTCACACCCAGTTATGGATCTTGTGAGGCAAGTATGTCACACCCAGTTATGGATCTTGTGAGGCAAGTATGTCACACCCAGTTATGGATCTTGTGAGGCAAGTATGTCACACCCAGTTATGGATCTTGTGAGGAAGTATGTCACACCCAGTTATGGATCCTGTGAGGCAAGTACGTCACACCCAGTTATGGATCTTGTGAGGCAAGTACGTCACACCCAGTTATGGATCTTGTGAGGCAAGTACAGTCACACCCAGTTATGGATCTTGTGAGGCAAGTACAGTCACACCCAGTTATGGATCTTGTGAGGCAAGTATGTCACACCCAGTTATGGATCTTGTGAGGCAAGTACGTCACACCCAGTTATGGATCTTGTGAGGCAAGTATTCACACCCAGTTATGGAGCTTGTGAGGCAAGTATGTCACACCCAGTTATGGATCTTGTGAGGCAAGTACGTCACACCCAGTTATGGATCTTGTGAGGCAAGTACAGTACACCCAGTTATGGATCTTGTGAGGCAAGTATGGCACACCCAGTTATGGATCTTGTGAGGCAAGTATGTCACACCCAGTTATGGATCTTGTGAGGCAAGTATGTCACACCCAGTTATGGATCTTGTGAGGCAAGTATGTCACACCCAGTTATGGATCTTGTGAGGCAAGTATGTCACACCCAGTTATGGATCTTGTGAGGCAAGTATGTCACACCCAGTTATGGATCTTGTGAGGCAAGTATGTCACACCCAGTTATGGATCTTGTGAGGCAAGTACGTCACACCCAGTTATGGATCTTGTGAGGCAAGTATGTCACACCCAGTTATGGATCTTGTGAGGCAAGTACATTACACCCAGTTATGGAGCTTGTGAGGCAAGTACGTCACACCCAGGCAAGTATGGCACACCCAGTTATGGATCTTGTGAGGCAAGTATGTCACACCCAGTTATGGATCTTGTGAGGCAAGTATGTCACACCCAGTTATGGATCTTGTGAGGCAAGTACATTACACCCAGTTATGGAGCTTGTGAGGCAAGTACGTCACACCCAGGCAAGTATGGCACACCCAGTTATGGATCTTGTGAGGCAAGTATGTCACACCCAGTTATGGATCTTGTGAGGCAAGTATGTCACACCCAGTTATGGATCTTGTGAGGCAAGTACATTACACCCAGTTATGGAGCTTGTGAGGCAAGTATGGCACACCTATTTATGGATCTTGTGAGGCAAGTACGGCACACCCAGTTATGGATCTTGTGAGGAAGTACGTCACACCCAGTTATGGATCTTGTGAGGCAAGTACGTCACACCCAGTTATGGATCTTGTGAGGCAAGTACGTCACACCCAGTTATGGATCTTGTGAGGCAAGTATGGCACACCCAGTTATGGATCTTATGAGGCAAGTACGTCACACTCAGTTATGGATCTCCACGGACCGTGTGTCTGACTTCATGCATTTGTGTTAGGTTGTTGACTTCCTCTAGATCAGTGGTTCTCAACCCATGGGGGATTTTAAGGTTTCCAGGGGAGAATTAAGATTATTTCAAGATCAAGTTAATACAAGAACTGATTACTTGATATTGTTTCTTTTTCCCTCCATACTTTACAGTTCTGTACTTCTCGCCCTTCTGAAATTCGTTTTATAACGTCAAGTAGACCAGCAAATCACGTTTTATGTAGATGTCAAGACTTGTTCTAGTATTTGTTATTAAATTTAGCTTTAATTTTTACGTATACTGTGTAAGGGCAGGGGGGAATTTATAGGGAGGAAATATGAAAGAGGGGGAATGACATTCTGAACACATGGTGAGGGGGTGGTGCATGGGCCAAAAAAAGGTTGAGAACCACTGTTCTAGACATTCGATCCAATGTAAAGAGTTTGGTTTACTCATGGATAGGTTAGGACCGTGTGTCTGACTTCATGCATTTGTGTTAGGTTGTTGACTTCCTCTAGATCAGTGGTTCTCAACCCATGGGGGATTTTAAGGTTTCCAGGGGAGAATTAAGATTATTTCAAGATCAAGTTAATACAAGAACTGATTACTTGATATTGTTTCTTTTTCCCTCCATACTTTACAGTTCTGTACTTCTCGCCCTTCTGAAATTCGTTTTATAACGTCAAGTAGACCAGCAAATCACGTTTTATGTAGATGTCAAGACTTGTTCTAGTATTTGTTATTAAATTTAGCTTTAATTTTTACGTATACTGTGTAAGGGCAGGGGGGAATTTATAGGGAGGAAATATGAAAGAAGGGGAATGACATTCTGAACACATGGTGAGGGGGTGGTGCATGGGCCAAAAAAAGGTTGAGAACCACTGTTCTAGACATTCGATCCAATGTAAAGAGTTTGGTTTACTCATGGATAGGTTTTTCCTTTATGTTCTCACTGACACTGATTTATGAACATACATATTCAATCTTGGAAACATGCAAACCTACATGAACGTGCACATTAATACATAGACACGCACATTCCTACATAAACATGCATTCTTACATGGACACACACATTCCTACATGGACACACATGACCACTAGCACTTTCATGGATGTACACATCGGTACAGCTAGTTAAAGTCTTGCTTCTGTGCCATTTGGCACAGTGGGTATATGGTGAAAAATTGGGTTGAGGTGCTACATAGAACCTGTGCTTTTTTATGGTTATGAAGTGTGGACAATGAACAGGCTGAAAAACATCTGATGGCTGTGGAAATGTGGTTTCTGATGAACATGCAAAGAATACCTTGGACAGACAGAAAAATCAATGATGAAGTCCTACAAGAAACAAATGAAAATCGTAAAGTAATTAGTGACATTAGACGTAAGCAGTCAACAGTTTTTGGTCACGTTGTGAAAAGAGATGGACTGGAGAACTTTGTAACAACTGGCAAGATCGAGGGGAATAGAACAATGGGAGGGCAGAGAAGTAAATACCTGGATGGCTTGGCCACGTGGCATGGTCGAGACAGGAACACAGAGCTGAACCACGACTCTGGTGATCGAGTGAGATGGCGAAACATGGCCGCCCACGCTTATCAGCATGGCACATGATGATGGTATGGTGCCCGGTCTATTTATAGACCAAGCCAGGTCGACTGGTAAACCCAAAGCCATGTGTCCCATAAAAACGAATCCTCGTCATGAAAGGAATTTGAACCAAGAATGCCCGAGTGACAGGTAGGCTTCAGATGACTACCATGGCTTCTGATCAGTATAGCACATCTTCTACTTCATGTAACCCCCAAAGAAGCATTGACCGTCAACCACTCTACGCTGTTCATGTCTCTATTTGTCCCCATCAATGTCTTCTCCACATTGTTCATGTCTATTTGTCTCCGTCAATGTCTTCTTCGCGTCGTTCATGTCTCTATTTGTCCCCATCAATGTCTTCTCCGCGTTGTTCATGTCTCTATTTGTCTCCGTCAATGTTATCTCCGCGTTGTTCATGTCTCTATTTGTCTCCGTCAATGTCTTCTCCGCGTTGTTCATGTCTCTATTTGTCCCCGTCAATGTCTTCTCCGCGTTGTTTATGTCTCTATTTGTCTCCGTCAACGTCTTCTTCGCGTTGTTCATGTCTCTATTTGTCTCCGTCAATGTTATCTCCGCGTTGTTCATGTCTCTATTTGTCCCCGTTAATGTCTTCTCCGCGTTGTTCATGTCTCTATTTGTCTCCGTCAATGTTATCTCCGCGTTGTTCATGTCTCTATTTGTCTCCGTCAATGTCTTCTCCGCGTTGTTCATGTCTCTAATTATTTTCTCCGTGTGTTTTAGGTCTCCTACTACTTCGCTGGTACTGTGGCTTCCAAACAGCATTCTAGCCACACGATTCAATAGAGCACCTGTGATCTATCCATCCCACCTTGACCTCCCCGCAGTGGAGGGCAAGAAACGCCACTGGGTGGCAAACGTAAATTTGAGAATCGGGTATCCACCAGAATAAGTGGGCACGTCTGTGGCACTCTTTGCTGTTAGTGAGAGTACCACTGCGGAATGTACCCGCTTACCCTGACAACTTACATTTTCTTTAAAAGGTGGCCGAGGACGTAGTCCACGGCTGTGTGGGTGAAGAAAGCCAGGAAAATCTGCCTAATGTGTTTGTGGCTGTTATATACGGCCTCCATCTTTGTTGTGTTGAGATGTAATCAGTTTGGCTCCTGCAGTTACCACGGCGTGAGGTCCATGGACACAGCCGTCTCTGGTGATGTCTATACATTGTGTGTTAGAGAGAAAGAGTATGTGAGTGATTGAAAGACTGCTTTATAGGTAAAAGTCGATTCGTTTCTCCCCTCCCATTTCTATGTCGTATCAAACAAGTTTCGCACCCTTTTGTCTTCTTCCATTCTTTCAGTTCCAATCTGAAATTCTCCGTGTTATCAGTGTCTATTTTTGGGCACCTATTTGAATATCTGGTGTACTATAGAACGATAGAATGTCATCCTTTCCTGCAGCTATTGTTGGTTCACATAGGCTAGTATCACTGATAATTCTTTTCTTCGTTTTCAATGTGATATACGCGTGTGTGTGCGCGCGCAAGCGTCTCTCTCTCTCTCTCTCTCTCTCTCTCTCTCTCTCTCTCTCTCTCTCTCTCTCTCTCTCTCTCTCTCTCTCTCTCTCTCTCTCACTGTGTGTGTGGGTGAGAGAGAGAGAGAGATGGACAGTGAAACAAATATTTCTGCTTCAGTAATGATGACCAAAGATTCGTAATTCGTCCATGTGTTATAAACTTCCGGTGTGCTGATGTCGAGATTACGGATCTTCACAGCCTATTGACTACGATCAAAGTGTAGATTCATCTGCACTTCACTCATCCTGGTGCCACCAGCAGAGGCGGTCATCCGAACTGACCACTAACTCAGTAGACAAGCCTTGGTCTACCACAATGAGCCGAAAAGCACATCGTGGGACTGAGATGCATTTTAAACAATGTTGACTTCTCGTTCTTGACTTGGGGAAGTAAATTACAAGTATCTCAGAAGTCGGATTGGGTTCCCCTGATGGCGTGGGAAAGTTGGTAATGAGGAAAACTAGCTGACACGCAAACACCAGCTCGGTGCACATCTCATCTCATCATGTTCCTCTTGTACCTTGCGGTGTCGAGGTGAAGTATAAACATCGTGAGAGTGCCCGATTATGGGCTTCATGTATCGATATTCCCATGGACTCTGCTATTCCATCAGTCCAACGTTTACGTGGTCGGCCTCTTCCTCTGTTCCCATCTGGTCTGTACATCATTGCTCGGTGCGCTTGAAGAAATATTACGTGTATGGAGTTGGGGGGGGGGGGGCGTAAAGAATATTATCACCGTAGGTCTCCTGTACGTGTCGTAAAAGGCGACTAGAGATGCTTGAGTCTGTGACTGACTATCGTACACCAGACAACGAGCTGCTTCGAGCCAACAACGAAGAACAGTTTGTATGCTTTGAATAATGAAGACACAAACAATAAATAGATTGCACGATTTGTTGCATGTCATATTTCGCTGAAACTCTTCAGGGACACACTGCATGGTCGCACTAGCATTTTCAATTGTCTACCACGGTAATTTTAACTGACTATCATGTCTTTGCCGGCTCCCTGGTCGAGGCGTTAGCAGCTTTCTCCGTAACCCCGAATACTCTCGTGGTTGACGTAAGCACGAGAATTAGAAGTGGTTCGAGTCGCGAGTCGCAATATCCTGAAACAGGATGGAAACACTAGAAAGCAAAATATAAGCATGTCCTTACCAGTAGCCGAGGCTAAGGGCTTGCGAACGCGGTTTGTGAGCCCGTATACCCGGGTTCGAAACACAGCGGTGCTGGTTTTTTTTTCAAAAAAGGTATAAGTGCCGGTCGTTCAGAAAGCAATGGCAAATTACTGAACGCAAAATTTGCCCAGGAATCACCAACATCGAAAATGCTGGGGTTGACTGCTACGTCCTGTGAAGGACATGCAGCTAATTTTTTTTTTTTTAAATCATGTCTTTCTGTTGGCTTCTATACATGAATGACGATTGCTTCTGTCAATCATAAACTTCATTAAAGAACAACAGATGAAATGGTTTGACCACCTCACAAGAATGTCTTGGTACCATCTGCCACAATGAAGAAACAATGGATACCGAACAATGGGAAGGCCACGTAAACAATGGGGTGATGGAATCAAGAAAACAACCTTAGATAAATTAAAACCAACTTACAAAAAGCACTAGAAAGAGCGTATAACAGGTCTGTACATCTTCCCCAACACATGAGTGAGGTAAATGGAGGAAGAGAAGAAGACCCCCACCTCTGTGATCTCTCCACTCACAACTTCTGTTGTCACTGCTAGCGCCACCAAGTGTATATAGTTTTAACATTCCTGGTGCCAATTTTGAATCGCGATGGCGAAAGTAGCCTCTCTTCCCCCCCCCCCCCCCCCCCCACTTTGTTTTGTGTGGGCCCGATGGAAAACATACTGACCGATATAAGGATGTCAATTGCAACGAGAAAATGCAGGCATAAACGTTTCAAAATCGAAAAGACAGATAACACTGGCGCAGAAAACGAGACAAACTTAAACCGCACCATGAACCACCACAAATATTGAAATATAACTAAAGCCACCACAGAGGCTAGTTGAATTTGGTGGAAAGTGTTTTTTTTCTTCTTTTTTTTTCTTCTACAACTGGACCTGGAAAGAGAAAAAGTGTGTTGAGGTGATACATAGAATTTATGTGCTTTTGTACGGATGTGAAGGTGAACAATGAGTTAACAAGCTGAAAAACATCTGTTGGCTGTGGAGATGTGGTTTCTGAGGAAAATGCAAAGAATAGCATGGACAGATAGAAAAACCAATGACCAAGTCCTACAAGAAAACAATAAAAATCTTAAAACTGATTAGAGAAATTAGACGTCAACAATTTTTGGACATGTTATGAGAAGAAATAAATTATTGAACATGGTGACAAGTGGCAAGATCGAAGGGAACAGACCTAGGGGAAGACCGAGAAGTAAATACCTGGATGGCTTGGCCACGTCGCATGATCGAGACAGGAACACGGAGCTGATCCACGACTCTGGTGATCGAGTGAGATGGCGAAACATGACCGCCCACACTTATCGGCATGGTACATGATATGAAAAAGGGGGGGGGGGGGGTTGATGAGCTATCATGACTCCTTGCATCAAACATGTAGAAGTTCCGCCAATTCTCTTGATTCATTAACATGTGCCATGCCGATAAGCATGGGAGGTCATGGTTCGCCATCTCACTCGATCACCAGAGTCGTGGTACAGCTCCGTATTCTTGTCTTCTTTATGCCACATGGCCAAACCATCCAAATATTTACTTCTTTGTCTCCCCCCCCCCCCCAAATCATGCCAGTTATCCAGTTTATTTCTTCTCATAACGTGCCAAAAAAAAAAAAAAATCTTTAATTTCTCTTTTATAAGGTTAGGGTTATATTTCATAAATAAAAAATTCTCGATTGGCTGATTTATTTTTGTTTCTTTACCTGAAAACTATGGTCGACTGGCTTTTGTGGCTCAAGTGTTGAGGCAGCGAGCCCCAAGACCGATCCCTCCGATGGCATGCCTGGTAGGCTGCTCTACAAGACAAGCTTCATAAGTGATGTTGAATGAAAGAATGTATGAGAGGAAACAGAGAAGACGGGCAGAATGTCAGACCAGAATGTCGTGCCCAATTCTTAACCCTTTGAAAATAAAGATTGTTCATTCCTTCGTTCTTCATTTTCTGTATGGGTTGTGGTAACAGACGGATGAACCATTGCTTCTGTTACAACAATGGCCACCTGTTGTTCACATCTTATGTTGTTTTAGCTATCAATGCTGCTGCTGGAAATGGGAGAGGGTGTAGTGGTGGTGGGTGGATGGGGAGAAAGAAGGAGAGAGTTTTGGTGATGAAAGACATTCTTGTTTTATTCCTTGCCTTTGCTGTTCATACTTGCCAACTATATTTCTTTAGCTGTTCATACTTGCCTACTTTATTTCCCCATTTCAATTGCTGCTACCTGTCTCCATTATTCCAAGATCTTTATCATCACTTTAATATCCTGCAATATTTCCACCAAGTTTCACTTTCTCATCAACTTTAATATCCTCCAATATTTCCACCACGTTTCACTTTCTCATCAACTTTAATATCCTCCAATATTTCCACCACGTTTCACTTTCTCATCAACTTTAATATCCTCCAATATTTCCACCATGTTTCACTTTCTCATCAACTTTAATATCCTCCAATATTTCCACCACGTTTCACTTTCTCATCAACTTTAATATCCTCCAATATTTCCATCACGTTTCACTTTCACAACTTTAATATCCTCCAATATTTCCACCACGTTTCACTTTCACATCAACTTTAATATCCTCCAATATTTCCACCACGTTTCACTTTCACATCAACTTTAATATCCTCCAATATTTCCACCACGTTTCACTTTCACATCAACTTTAATATCCTCCAATATTTCCACCACGTTTCACTTTCACATCAACTTTAATATCCTCCAATATTTCCACCACGTTTCACTTTCTCATCAACTTTAATATCCTCCAATATTTCCACCACGTTTCACTTTCTCATCAACTTTAATATCCTCCAATATTTCCACCACGTTTCACTTTCTCATCAACTTTAATATCCTCCAATATTTCCACCACGTTTCACTTTCTCATCAACTTTAATATCCTCCAATATTTCCACCATGTTTCACTTTCTCATCAAATTTAATATCCTCCAATATTCACATCATGTTTCACTTTAAATACTTTAGTGTAATCTACAAAGCACAAGTAGAGGCCTCTCAGTGACTCGATCTGTCTGTGAAAGTTGGTTATGCTAATATTGCATGTATTTGTTCCTTTCAATTCTACAAATCCGCACTGTTCTTGACCAATCTCCACAGAATACATCAAAGAATGGAGGTCAGCGTGGCTGCGGGGTTTAGTGCGCTTGCACCTCACCTTCCAGTGTGCTGATGACGGGGTAGTGGGTCTTGTTCAGAAAGCAATGGCAAACTACTGGATGTGAAATTGCCTGGTAAATCAACCTGTGGTTGGGGTTGACTGCAACATCCTGCAAGGAAATCGACCATTTGTAAAAAAAATAGACAATAGAAAGTTTCAACAACCAGAATGAAATGGTCTCATCAAACAAACCGGACACAGTTATAAATACCACACACATGAGTTCATCGCATAATATGGACAAGACAGTTGAAATACAACGCTGAACACATCACATGACAATTTCAAAATGTCAGTTTAATGGAAATGTGATCATCATGTGACAACGGGTTCATATACAAGCTGCTCTTGTACAACAAAATGGTCACAAATAAAATAGACGCTTACATAACTGAAGGCGATTGGGCAAATATAAAAGCATGTTAAAAAATAAATACTTTACAAACATTTAACAAATGCTGATGCTGTGTTGAGGGAGTTCCTGTTGCGAAGTGGTCAAGCTGTTTAACTCGGGCTCCAAAAGTTGTGGGTTCGATACCGGGCCGCATCTTTCGGTTCACGAGTGCAATTTTCCGGAGACTCCTGAGGGTCATCGCTGGAGCTACGGAGTTCGTGCTTTGTGCGACACTTTCCGAGCTGGAGCCATATGGGGTAAAATCCCAGTGCAATGAAGTCGACTCCTGTCTGTCGTCTTTTAAGCACTTTAAGCGACTTGCCTGCCATCTCAGCTCGTCATGGGTTGAGATCTATGGTCTGATCATCATCATCATCTCACATGATCAGTACATGCTGGGCTGAGATCTATTGTCTGATCATCATCATCATCTCACATGATCAGCACATGCTGGGCTGAGATCTATTGTCTGATCATTATCATCATCTCAAGGGAGTCTCTGTGGCGAAGTGGTCAAGCCATTTGACTCGTGCTCCGAAGGTTGTGGGTTCGATTCCGGGCCATGCCCTTTGGTTTACGAGTTAAACATTTCGGAGACTCCTGTGGGCCGTCGCTAAAAACTATGGAGTTCGTGCTTTGTGCGACGCTTTCCGCGCTGCGGAAAGAGACCGGCCATATGGGATAAAACATGGTGCAATGAAGTCGACCCTGTCGACTTTTAAGCAACTTAACTTTTTATCATCATCTCACATGATCAGCACATGCTGGACTGACATCTATAATCTGATTCCAATGATACCTGGCAACCCAATCATGCAGGTATTTGCCTCCGTCTTCCCCTTGCTCTTTCCCAACAAGCCTGCTAGTTGTCAAGTTTCCACGTTTATCTTCCCTCATCACATGTCCAGACAACCTGGACTTTCTGTGTCTCATTTTTTCTTGTCAATTTGCAGTTGTCTTTTTTGTTTTGCAGGACTGTTTTCTGTCCATCAATGGTATTGTTTGCATTATTCTTAACCAAAACATGTCAACTGCCATTGTGTTTCTTAGGTTGTCTGTTCACTGTCCATATTTGACACCCATACAATAGTAGAGGTTCCATGTAACACTAATACTTTTCCTCAATGCAAATGATAGCATTGTATTTGTTCTCTCCCTTGCTAAAGGCCACTTTTGCCACAGCAATTCTTGTTCTAATCTCTATACAGCGTCTTCTGTCAAATGCCTCTGTTCCAAGTGTTGAGATGAGTTAAGAAACGACATCAATGCAATAGGAGCATTCCGATAAGTGCTCATTCGTCTTCAACAGCTAGCGAAGAGTTACAATACTAATGGTGCCGTTGCACTCTGATTATAAATCCATCTTGCTTTACCTCTGAGTACTAGACCATGATAGTCCCAACTGTTCTGCATTATTCCAAGATAGTTGTACCAATTCACAAATTTAAGAACTTCCCTATTTACTTGGATGTTACAAACACATTTGCAAAATAAAAATATATAAATAATTCAAACTGCACATATTAATCAGGAAGTCAAAATTTAGAATGTTCCAAACATTGTTATGGCAAACTGACAAACAGTGAAACTTCAAGTGTAAAACCTGACAAAGAAAACTTTTTGACATGATGAAACTGACAATCTTTTTGTGTATTGTGTATTACTGGCACCTTGCCATCTTAACATACAATTTGTTACATTGTGCTTCAAAACAAGGCATATGTACAACCCATAGTGGGGATGGAGTTAGCCTCTCCATAACACAAAGCCTGGGCTGAATTGTAGAAAAACCATGTGTTGCCCATGCAGAATGATTCCCTCTCTCAGCCTGCCTAGTTTACTCCAGAGGAAAGTAACATTGACGCAAGCTGTTATCTGCAGTGAGGAAAAGTGTTTAAAGAGCTATACGAAGCCTTTGCTGTTGTATGCATGTGAAACAGGGACAGTGAACAGACAACCTAAGAAACTACTGGCAGTTAATATTTGGTGAGAATAAGATAATCTGCAGAAGCTGCCGGATCAACAACGTAATGCTCTGTCTGAGCTCTGATCCTAGACCAGTTGCCAACCAAGGCTTAGGACCTGGTTTGCCCTGCCATGACATTTAGTGTTTAGGTTGCATTGCCTCGCACCAGGATAAGGCGTGTATCCTCCCAACTGCATTCCTCTGTGTGGTAAACTGACAAATTATGAAACTTCACATTCAAAAACTTGACATGTTTGGTGGTAAATTGGCAAACAATGACACCAAAACCCATAAAACTGACATAGTTGGTGGTAAAAAGAGAGAGTGAGAGAGAGAGAGAGAGAGAGAGAGAGAGAGAGAGAGAGAGAGAGAGAGAGAGAGAGAGAGAGAGAGAGAGAGAGAGAGAGAGAGAGAGAGAGAGAGAGAGAGAGAGAGAGAGAGAGAGAGAGAGAGAGAGAGAGAAAGAATGAGAGAGAGAGATTTGTGTGTGTGTGTGCATGCGTGCATATATGTTTATGTGGGTATCTGTGCATGCATGCAGTGTATGTGAGGGAGTGTGTATTTGTATGTTACTGAGTGTGTGCATAACTGTGAGAGTTTGTGCAAATGTATGTATTATATGTACAAGTGCGTGTATGTTTATGAATGTGCGTGTGTATGTGTGTCTGCCCATCTTATAACATGGTAATATGCATTATATTTATGTTTACAAAATCTATTTGACAATGGTTTTTCCTTTGTAAATGTAACATTCACAATTGATGAATGAGAGATGAGTGACTGAAAAGGTCTGTGTACCCAATTTGTGACCATTTGAAAATAAAGATCATTCGTTGGTAAGTTGACAAACAATGACACTAACACCCATAAAATAAGGAAACACTTGTAAAGGGAAACCTGCTCCTTTGATCACCCATCTTCAGCAAATGCTCACACCCCCACAGTTGTACACCATCCTGTGTACAGATGACATGCTCACACCCCCAGTTGTACATTAGCCTGTATACAGATGGCATGCTCCCACCCCCACAGTTGTACACCAACCTGTGTACAGATGGCATGCTCACACCCCCACAGTTGTACACCAACCTGTGTACAGATGGCATGCTCACACCCCCACAGTTGTACACCATCCTGTGTACAGATGGTATGCTCACACCCCCAGTTGTACATTAGCCTGTATACAGATGGTATGCTCACACCCCCAGTTGTACATTAGCCTGTATACAGATGGCATGCTCCCACCCCCACAGTTGTACACCAACCTGTGTACAGATGGCATGCTCACACCCCCACAGTTGTACATTAGCCTGTGTACAGATGGCATGCTCACACCCCCAGTTGTACATTAGCCTGTATACAGATGGTATGCTCACACCCCCAGTTGTACACCAGCCTGTGTACAGATGGCATGCTCGCACCCCCAGTTGTACATTAGCCTGTATACGGATGGCATGCTCACACCCCCAGTTGTACATTAGCCTGTGTACAGATGGTATGCTCACACCCCCAGTTGTACACCAGCCTGTGTACAGATGGCATGCTCACACCCCCAGTTGCACATTAGCCTGTATACAGATGACATGCTCACACCCCCAGTTGTACACCAGCCTGTGTACAGATGGCATGCTCACACCCCCAGTTGTACATTAGCATGTATACATATGGCATGCTCACACCCCCATAGTTGTACACCAGCCTGTGTACAGATGGCATGCTCACACCCCCAGTTGCACATTAGCCTGTATACAGATGGCATGCTCACACCCCCAGTTGTACACCAGCCTGTGTACAGATGGCATGCTCACACCCCCAGTTGTACATTAGCATGTATACAGATGGCATGCTAAAACCCCCATAGTTGTACACCAGCCTGTGTACAGATGGCATGCTCACACCCCCAGTACCAGCCTGTGTACAGATGGCATGCTCCCACCCCGTTGTAAACCAGTCTGTGTACAGATGACACGCTCCAACTCCCAGTTGTACACCAGCCTGTGTACAGATGGCATGCCCCCACCCCCACAGTTGTACACCAGCCTGTGTACAGATTGCATGCTCCCATCCCCTAAGAGGGGGCAGTATTATATGAAGAATAAATTGCTGTACTGTAGAGCCGGAGTAGAGGAATATCAGCATGGCCAGCTGGTTGTTCCTAAGGACTACAGGTCACAACTTTATATGGGTCAAATCATTTCTATTAGTGGACACATGGGTGTCGGGGCAACACTCCAGCATATCTCCTGCCACTATTATTGGCCAGGAATAAATGAAGACATACATAGGTATGTCAAATCGTGCCCAGAGTGCCAGAAAGTGGCACCTAAGCATTGGATGGCTCCTGTGATATTGGGTGAGATGCCCATCAAGAACTCTCCATTTGAGAGAGTGCCCATCGACATTGTAAGGTCTATGTCCTAGGCTAGGAAGAGGAATAAGCATATTTTGACGATGGTCGATTGCTGTTCCATGTGGGGGCGAGGCGATACGAGGTGGCAGATGCACTTATGGAAGCCTTCACTCGATTGGGATTCTCCAATCGGATCTTAACAGACATTGGGACCCAATTTAATCAGGGATGGATTAACCATTAGGCAAACAAGGCACGTGCCTAGGGCACCAAGCATTTGGGGGTGCCATGGACCGATATGAGGTAGACAGCGGTAAAGTAATAAAGTAAGAACATGTGTACCATAGAATAGGAATTGTCATAGTGAGAACAGTTCACACGAACGCACACGACTAGGTCGAGGGAAGTCAGTGAGCAACGGATGATGATGATGAAGAACAAAGGGAAGTCATTCAGAGAAGTTGTGTATCCACGTGACATGAGTTGTGTGGTACACGGGAAAGAGACGGCTGGACAAAGTCAGTCTAGCCAGGGTCCCAGTAGAGAGAGGACGTGAAACGTGTCGAAAGTAAAGCGTGATGAATTCAACAGTGCTTTCGTGTTTGAACCACACATCAGCCTGAGGCAAAAGTGTTAGACACAAGCCAGACGGTCAATTGAGTGGCCATGCCAGTTCAGTGACGGCTCGCCGAGTTGATGGCAATTGAGAATGCACCATGCCGATGTCAAGGGCAAGTGATTGTAAGTTGACCATAGAATAGCCATTGAATTATAGCTGTGTTTCAGTCCGACGTACAGTAATTAGAAGTGTTATTTACGATCGCACTATTGATGTTATGTGCTGCGATCCGTGTGTATAATAAACACTGAAGAATGGCAAGGACAGGGAGTTGTTCACTGTTTCTCTGTGATGAATGTTCCTGTTTATCTCTGTCACTGCGGCTGAACAAACGAGCCAACAATCAGCTTCATGGCAGAAGTGAGGGCTCTAGTATCAAAAACAGGAGCACGTGAAATAAAAATCACCTTGGGTGTAATTCGCAAACTTTTGATCAAGTCACTAACATCCAAACAAAGGAGAGACAAGGTCACCTTGGCCGCCATTTGCAATTTACAAATGAATTCATCAAGAAACATGTACAACTATCAAACCAGTGCATCAATATCCTCGTGCTAGATGAACATGTGAGTCACGACACTGAATTCAGAAATATAAATTAAGCAACAAATATTAACAATATTGACCCTGGCTGGGACAACATGGAGTTGTAGTTGTGAACTTCAAATATACGGTGTAAAGGCAGTCACTGACAACAATAACTCATGGTATACAAGTCTATGAATAAACAGTTATTAACTGCCTACAGACATTCGATAACTGAGAAAAAGATTACCCAAAAAGTGCGTCCACGAATACGATGACGGCACATCAGCATGTGTCCAAACTACTGAGAGATAATCCTATCAACAGTCAAAGCTCACAGTACAAAGACAATATCAAAACAGGGACGATGTCTTAATTTTGGCTGGAATTTCTTCACTATGGACAGATAAGTAGTAGGGAATGTGGTAATTCATACTATTGTGTGGAGCACTCAAAATTTGTACCAAACACCTCAATACAGCGAAGATGTCCACAAATCCACTGGGAATCACAGCTTCAACGAACAATTAGTAGTATATCAAGCTGTTTTCCACTTGACTTGAGGATCCTGAATATTTTCCAAAGGCAGTTGTCTGAATTTCGAGTTTGGTCTTCAATTAACATCCAACAACTTAGACAACCGAAACAAGAATATCGATTCAGCCCAGAACTTCAACACAACATCACAACAGTGAATTGGTATTATACTAAACTTTTTCCACTCAAGTTGCAGAAAATCCAGAATTTTCCTACAGAGCAATCTGAGGGTCAAGCCTTGGTCTACTATCAATACCAAATACCCTCCACAACTTGGAGGAAAATGCCGGACCAGTGAAGGACCTCAACGCAGCAGCAGCAACAATGCATCAGGCGAGTTAAATCATCTTGCTGTGTTTGTATCCTTTTAGGCGGCTGTTTAGAGTAGATATTTGGATACTTTCTCCACAGATTTTTGTCGTCTCGACGATGAGTGCTGAGCTAATAAAAGCCTGAATAACTGATATATAATAATTAGAATTCTCAGCAGTCGGGAATAAGATCATCTTGTGGTAATCAAATGTTGTTAGTATTCCATTGGTGTGTAAATGAATATGTGAGTATGATTTATATGTATAGTTGACGATGTATAGCATGTATACTGTCTCGTCTATATAATATTGTAAACAGTGTGACATCAATATAACTCCACTTAAAAGTTACCTCTTGGTTTGAACATCACGTGAGAACTTCACTAAGGATAATTTCCAAAGTATCACATCATCATAAAGGCATACACATAAACAATATAGTGTGTATATTATTGACATCTTGTGTTACGTATACAGAATATTCAGTAAACATGTCTTCATTACAAGACTTCATAATACTAGGAGAGAAGTTCTGTTCCATAGGAGTTAAACTATTAACGTTAGTAGAAAACAAACTCGTAGAACTTCGAAACCAGATAAAAGAAGACAAAGCAACAACCAAAGGACCTAAAGTATCAGAAAATAAACAAAGTAATAAAAAACTACTTTGTGAAAGACAAAAACTAGATTTAGAAACGAAAAGAATACAGTGCGAAATAGACAAAATAAACATGGAAAAGGGGGGAAAAGTACCAATCACACAAGAAAACGACATCAACCCAACAAAATGTCATCTTTGTCACAGCTTTGGTCATGAAGCCAGAAAGTGTAAATTAAAACAAATAAACAAAGAAACCACTAGAATTAAGGTACCTCAAAAGATAAAAACAACAAGTACACAAATAAAAATAACATAAAATTACCAATAAATAAGTAAACAGAAGGAAAGCCACAGGAGAAAAATACAAAAAGGAAATATCAGCAAGTATCCTAAACGGTGATCTAAAAATCCAAAAAGCAGTTGTCAAAGGGAAGACAACCACATGCCTAAGAGATTCCGGAGCATCGCTAGTCGTGGCTGAAACAAAAATTGGTTAACTCAAAATATTACACAGGGGAAAAAGTTAAAGTGTCGAACTTTTGGCGGAACCATCGAAATATATGATATAGCATGGGATCACAATCAATAGCCCATATTATACAGGAAGATACAAAGCAGCAGTACTACCAAATCCTGTGTGCGGGATTAATAATCGGCAACATACCACACGTAAAAACATCGTAGCAAATGCTGTGACAAGTGCACAACAACACAAAAATGTAGAGGAAGAGAATAACCTCACTCGACAAGCAACACCAGTAAACGACAGACTGATTACAAATTTACAAACAACCAACTTATGTACATTACAGAAAGAGGACAGGTCATTACAAACATGCTTCCAACGAATCAACCAACCATCCAAACAATCAAAACAAAGTAGCTGGAAATTTATATTACAAAATAACATCCTCACCAGAGAATAAATAAAAGGCCCAGTGCTCCTTTCACAAACAGTGCTGCCTCTCCAACATCGCAGCAATGAGCTGAAATTGGCACACGACTCCCCATTTGCAGGACATATGGGGATGGCAAGGACAAAACAGAGATTATTAACTCAGTTCTACTGGCCAGGCTATTCCAAAGACGTGAAGAACCATGTTCGTTCCTGTGAACTAAGCCAAAGGACGACCCAAAAGGGTCAACACCCAAAAGCATCTGGCTTCAAGACCGTTCGAAAAAATAGCCGTCGACATTGTGAGGCCCCTCAACACGACAACGGACCGAGGGAACAAGTACATCCTAACCATGATGGACTTGTGCACGAGATGGCCAGAAGCAATCCCACTAAAGTCAATATCATCGAAGGCCATAGTAGAATCATTGCTTCTTATTTTCAGTAGGATAGGACTCCCATCATGCATCTTGTCAGACAGGGGTACTCAGTTCATTTCAAAAGCAACGCAATGGGCGTTGGAAAGACTAGGCATACAACAGGCATTTAGTACACCATACCATCCCATGAACAACGGGGTGAATGAAAATGTCAATGGAGTACTCAAACGAACGTTAGCCAAAATAACGGTGGATCGCCCAAAAGATTGGGATATAATGTTACCTGCATTCCTGTTTGCATACCGAGAGGTACCTGCCATATACCTGGATCAGGATATGGATTGTAAGACACACTTTGCACGGCATTAGTTTCAAAAGAATGATAAGTGTGCAAGACATTTTGGTGCAAGCACGAAAATGTCACGAAAAAGGCAGTTAGACTTGAGCTGGCGTCCACGTCGGACGTGGCTTCTTGTCACTACAGCACGGCTAACACTATGCCGCTTTATTTAGAATAATGTGTTGTTAAGTATAGTTGTAATATTTCTGTGGAGCGACTGCGTTGTCAGAATCGTCGTATTAAAGTAGATTTGTGAGAAGAAACCATCCAGCGTCGTCTTATAAAAAGGTTTGATTTTTCAGTGGCCGAAGTTTGGCTTTTCACTTGTCACCTAAAGAACAAGGAGGACTGGAAGGTATTTATAAATAAAATATATTATTAACCCCACCGCTATCTCCCGCTCCTTGGCAATGGGGACTTATGTTCCGGTTATAGTGAATCCGTTGGACTAAGTTTTAAGGCACCGCAAAAGAAATATGCCATTCGCCTCAATTTTACATTATCGATTGCACAGCCGATGCAGCTGCACATCTCATTCTCATATGCACACCATGCACTACCACTGCTGAACAGGAAACCAGAAGCCACAAGCTGCAGATTGAGTCCAAACATTACAGTTTAAACAGCATATAATTCTGTGTAACAATTTATCATTCAAGAGATCGAGCCAAATACAAGTGAAGGCCAAGGTCACATGCAGCTTTTTATCATGACGCCATCATATATAATTTACTATAGGTGGAATAATCTCTAACACACAGACAAAAACGTTTGAAACTTAACATTACGTCATTATTTTGGAGTGTATTACACACATCCGGGAAACGATTTGCAGTCATTCAACAGTCTGTAGTCTACGGTTCGAAGAAGAATGAATCAACTGTTAGTGAGAATTCAGAATGGCAACAGATGGACCTGTAGAATGGAGGGAGGATGAATTGAAAGACATAGATCGTGAATCTAGAACAGTCACTTAAAGGTTTGTCAAGCTAACATTTAATATATGATATCAAATATATACTTACCGGCCGTCCTGGAAGTTCACCAGACACGGTAGAATTTGATGACTGTTAAATGATATGCTACAGCTAATAAGTTGTTTATCAAATTAAACAGAGATTGATTCTGACACAATCATGTCAACGATTCGATTTCATCTGTTCTTATGGTTTTAATCCAAAACGCTGTTCATTGATTGAAGGCGAGCTACGTTGAGTACATTCTTTACAGCATTAATGCCTGAGAAGATACATTTACTATTCAATAGCAGACGAAAATGACTTGAGAACGTTCATACAGCCAATAAGAAGTATCGGAATTGAAGATTCATTTGTCCACCATTATTTATTACATACATTTACTCTGACAAACAACAGATTGGTAGCACTAATATAGGAATTTACACAACTTCCGAACACCCAATTATCTTGATTCGGACGAAGGCGTTCATTGACACTATACTGTTACAAAATACTCACTTCAAATAGACGTATGTGGTCTAAACTTGGGTACGAACGACATGGAAAGCCAACATAACTGAAAGACAGACAAGTTGAGGGAGGTTGTGATCAACTGTATGTGTTAATCATGACTGGGGTTATTCATTTAAATTCGCATAGTTTGTGCTCATATAGTTCGGATGCTGACCTGGTATAACAGGCACCCCGAAAGAGGCAACTACGGATTATCTGATATTTACGTTGTAAAAAGATGTTAATAAAACGACATTGAACTGTAAAGGCCACACGTCAGGATTCAATATATTTCAGTTCGCATTTTTTCTCTTCAGTTCTTGGTCAATGTTAATGTCATTGGAAAGGTTGAGCCTATGTTCTTCAGTGCCAACATATTTGTTATTACACAGAATGATACGTCACAAGAGAAACAACAGTTGTCAAAGGAAGTTTTATAAGCTATTCACCGAGAACATTCTTAAGAAATTATTTTGAAATATGTCAACACAAACTTAAAGCAATATCAGCTACTTTTAAGTTACGAAGCCACATCAATGACGTAGAAGATGAAGTCAAAGTGATGCATGAGCATTGACAATCAATCAAACATTAAATTGCATCTTATTTCGGGATCATGAATCTATGGTTCTCAGAACATTTAAACAATTTTAAAGAGTTAATTAGAATTACTTAATTAGTTAGTTAGTCAATTTTGTGATATTAATGAGTTACGTAGATAAGTCATTACATTAGAATATGTATATTGATAATTATTATTCAATTGTTGATTGAGAAAACATTGAAATAATTACCTTGTGATTGAGTGAATAGTTGGATAAGCAAGGTTTTCAGCTGAACTAATTTTAGGAGAGCGAACTATTTTGCCAATCAATCCATTAAGATCTATGAATATATACGGAATCGGCTGATGGTCTAAAGATATCCACACAAGTATTGGACAGTCTAACATATCAAATGGTTCGATAAAGTCTCGCAAGACATGGATCGTTACATCTACCCTACCAACAGATATTATAAATATACATGGAATATATGGAGGAACAACAACGACCAACATGGATTACTGGGAAACCCATTATTACTCTCGTCCAAAACTCATGGTATTACCTAGAGTGAGGACACACTTGTTTATTAAGACAAGGTAGGGACTAATATGTTTATTAGTTGGACTGATCTCCCACGATCAGCCACACGACGTCTAATGGGGTATTAGACAGGTGGGCATGCCTGTCATATGACATTATTAATTAATTTTTTTTGGAGAGTAGATAAAGGGGGAGACTAGGAATTTTCCAGATCTCGTTGTTAAGGGTTTGCATATGTTTGCAAAGTACTACATATATCCATAGAAAATAATGAAAGCATTTTTTTTTTCTGGGAGGGGGCATTATGCCATATGACGGCACACGCCACCAAAGTCATAAATGGGGTTTTTCCAGTTATGAACAAAAATGGACAAATAGGAAAGGAAGATACCATTGGAAACGAAAACAGCGCCACAGAACAACAAAGCTCTTTCTCTGTGTGTGATTCGAAAGGAAAGGACGTGTATTCCAGAGAGCCGTGTGTGAAGCGCCATATACTTATTCCGAGCTTCGGCGAATAGAGTTCAGGAGGAAGGATCGATTGGCAAATGGATACTTAAGGCAGAACCCGAAAACCTAGATGTGCTGCAACTCCGAACAGCGAAATGGCAGGTCTGCGCCTCAAAGAGAACATTGGAAGAAGGCAGGGAGTTTCGTGAAATGTTAACTAATTAAACGCCGCTCCTACATCTCGGGGGCAGTTTAATAACATGCGATAACTATCAACTGTTATTTGCTTCCGCTCGACATGAAATAAAAGTGTGAGTCTTGTTTCTTCTTTGGAGTCGTCTGATTATTCGTCACACTGTTCAAAGGTGAGTGTGCTTAAAACTGAGTCAAATGTCATTCCACATCCCAATGGAAGAAATAACCACATGGCAGTACCACAAGCAAGTACTGGCTTCTCCCCATTTGAACTCGTGTACAGGGCAAACCCAAGAGGCCCATTATTACTATGGAACGAGCTACTCACCGGCCAAGTACACGAACACCCAAAACGGGAGGCGTACGAGATGGTGACAAACCTACGGGAGAAGCTGATAACGGCCTGCCAAATTGCTAAAGCAGCATTACACAATGCAGGACTAAAATACAGGCAGTACGACAACAGGAATGCCAAGACAATAGTCTTGAAAGAAGAAGACAAAAGTCTTATTATTGCTCCCAGACCCCAGAGATTCACTCATCGTGTCATGGCAAGGTCCATTCAAAGTATTAAAAAAAAAATAACTGATGTGGACTATCAAATACTGATAGGAACTAGAAAAAAATCTACCACATAAACATGTTAAAACCTTTCGTAGAAAGACGACCTGACGAAACAGACGGAAAACCAAATATCTCCTAGAGAAGCCGCAGTATGTTGGGTCATAAATGAGCAACAAGAAGATGCGTTGACAGAAAAAATCCCAACACCAACAGTCAACACCACAGATAACTGGAAATCAATACAAATAAATCCAAAACTACCAGACCAAGACAAACAAAACAATCACTGAAGAAATTTAAGAATATCTTCTCAAACACACCTGGCAGAACAGATCTAGTAACGCACAAAATAACTTTACTTTCGAATAAACCAGTGAAAGTAAAGCCCTACCCAATACCAGTGCATTACCAACAAAAGGTTATATCTGAAATAACTGATCTAGATCAGTGTGGGATAATACACAAATCTACCTCCAATTATTGCTCACCATTAGTAATAGTCAAGAAGAAAGACAATACATTGAGAATCTGCATTGACTATAGAAAGATCAATGCACTCACTCTTTTAGACGTAGAACCCATGCCGAACATTGACGACCTCATTGACGGCATGGCAAAACCAGTATTATTTTCCAAAATAGATTTAACCAAGGGGTATTGGCAAATCCCGATGGACAGGGATTCTTCTTCTTCTTCTTCGTTCATCCGGAGTTTTTTTCCGGATGTGATTGCGTTGTGCCTGTTTACAGCAGAGCTGCGTTCTTGCGCCGTTAGGCCGACGCATCCGACTTCTGCGGGCATTTGTTGACCGGGTTAACCTTCCCGGGGGTTTCTTAGGACGTTTGACTCTCACTGTTGTGGTGTTATCCCCCATACCAGCTGGTCCATATAGAACAGCCAAAGATCCTGGTCAGCCCTCAAGGGAAGGCAGGGGCAGACCATGGGCATTCCCCGCCATCCAAGGAGGCTTCCATACTTGCAGAGCCAATACATAGCGCTCTGGTACTGGGCTCACCCAAGGAATCGTCACGTCCTGCACATGGCTGCTTAGCCTCACTTCCGTATATTGGGCCTTCAGTTCACCATAGGCTGTTCTTCCGGAAACCAGAAGTATGCAGTCTGCAGATGACATCCACACAGTGAGCTTTCGATTCGGACTTTCCATGTAATGGATTTGCTAGCCAAGCAATATTCCATTTCGTGCCACTAGGACACTTTTCCACCTTTTATGAAGCCCACACAGTGGGCTTTTGATTCAGACTTTCCACGTAATGGATTTGCTATCCAAGCAATATTCCATTTCGTGCCACTAGGACACTTTTCCACCTTTTATGAAGCCCACACAGTGGGCTTTTGATTCGGACTTTCCACGTAATGGATTTGCTATCCAAGCAATATTCCATTTCGTGCCACTAGGACACTTTTCCACCTTTTATGAAGCCCACACAATGGGCTTTTGATTTGGACTTTCCACGTAATGGATTTTCTATCCAAGCAATATTCCATTTCATGCCTCTGGGTCTTCATGCACCTTTAAATGTCAACCTTTATATAATTAAAGTAATCTGCGGTCAACTTTAGCTTGTTGATATCTCCATAGAGCTTGTCCTCAAATGAAGCAGGTGTGGGCCAAAATATCTTTCTCTGTTCTGCATACGTTGGGCAATCCTGCAGCAAATGTTTTGCTGTCATTTTTCCAGTTCTACAATTACATTCATCGGTATCTCCTATCTTTAGTTTATTGAACAAGTGGTATTTCAGCCTGTTATGTCCTGTGCGGAGTCTGAAGATTGCTACTTGTTCTCTTCGGTCGAGTTTGTAATATGCATCATCCTTCTGATGGCCTGGATGCTCTGATTCCCATTTGGTTCTATAAGTGCTTTTTATCAACCTCTTTGCCTCATTATAGGTTATGTCTATGTCAGGCTGTGGTAGTCGTCCGCCCTCTTTTGCCAGTCTGTCAGCCTCTTCGTTTCCAGGTATACTGCAATGTGATGGGATCCACTGTATTACAACTTTTTTGGATTTCTGGCATAGACCATGGAGTGCTGCTCTTAGGTCAGTTAGTTCTGTGCTGTTATTGCTCTTCAGTATTGAGACAGCTGACTTTGCATCTGTGAAGATAGCTATTTGCTTCTCTTTATTTTCCTCCATCAGGAGCATTTCTGCTGCAGTTTTCAGAGCCTCTACCTCCGCTTTGAAGTTACTTGAAAATTTTCCAGTTGCCATTGAATGTGTTTTTTTTCGCTCCATTTTTTAAATTTAGGAGAATTCCTCCTCCATTCTCTATTGAATTTTTGGCTGATCCATCTGTATATGCATGGGTCCAATTCCTGCTTGGGTAATGTTCTTTTATGTAGTTTAGGGTTATTTCTCTTCTTTCGGTTTCATGCTGAGTGTTCTTTTTCTCAATACCAGGAATGTTTTCTATCATCTCAGGCAGTTGCTGCTGTCTCCAAGCTGGGAACTTGTGTGCATTGTGTATGGGCTTGACTGTTGATATGTTAAGAATAGGATCTGACCTAATCCTTCGTTTTGCAGTTTCTACAAAGTTGCTACGCTTCAGTCTTCCCTTTCCAAAACCATTAAATCTGTTGTACATAGGGTGGTCTGTCAATCTTCTAAATTTTTCTGCTTGTTGCTGGGCTCTGCTATCTCTTCTATCCTGCATTGGTTGTAAACAAGTGATCTTTTATAATTCATTAATAGGCGTTGTCTTCAGGCTTCCAGTTATGATTCGCATTCCTTGATTTTGGACTCTACTTATTTTGTTAAAGTTTGACTTAGCTGCTGTTGCCCAAGCTGCAATGCCATATTCCAGTACTGGCCTCACCCGCCCAGTATATAACTTCTTGAGAACTTTCTCATCTGCTCCCCATGTTGTACCAGCAAGCTTTTTCATGATTGCCATTCTTTGCCTTGCTCTTGTTCGATTTTTCTCAACCTGTGTCTTCCATGTCAGGCGACGATCAAAGGTGACTCCTAGATAGTTTGGATTTTCTTCATGGCGCAATATTTTTCCATTCAATACCAGCTTAGGTTGCTGAGTTTTAGTTGAGAGGGAGAACACTGTGCATGTTGTTTTCTCCTCACTTATCTTCACTAGCCATGATTTTGACCAGTCCTCTAGCGCTAATAGGGCTTGCTGTATTCTGCTGTTAGCTGTACTAATATATTCTTCAGATGTCCATATGGCTAGGTCATCTGCAAAGGATGATGTGTGTACTCTGGCTGGAAAATTTTCCGTGATGTCGTTTATATATGCTAGGAATAATGTTGGTGAAAGAACTCCTCCTTGGGGGACACCTTGCTCCAACAGCATCATTTTGCTGGTTTGTCCTTGTACTTTTGTCCTGGCAGTTCTGTTCTCAAGGTAGTGGCTGATCCATTTGTACATTTTCCCGCAAACATGCATGTTTTGCAGTTTTACTTTCAGTCCTTCCTTCCATACTTTATCAAATGCTTTTTCTAAATCTATCCAGACTGCTAGTGTGTGCTTTTTCTCTTGGAAGGCATCCTCTATTTCCTGAGCTATATAGGTTATTTGATCTTCAGTAGATCTGTACTTTCTGAATCCTGCTTGGTGAGGTGTTAAGAGTTGGTTTTTCTTCCAGATGCCATGTTAGCCTGCCATTGATAATGCGTTCCATTAATTTTCCTACACAGCTAAGAAGACTGATAGGTCGATAGCCATTTGGTTCTTCCAGGTCTTTTCCTTTCTTTGGGACTGGTATTAGTATAGCTTCCTTCCATGCCTGTGGGACTATTCCCCTCTTCCAGCTGTAATTTAGGACTGCTAGTAGTTTCTTTTTTGCCTTAGTGCCTAGTCCTATTAGCATTTCATTTGTGATTCCATCCTTTCCTGGTGATGTCTTCTTTTTAGGGTATTCATTGCCTGTTCCATTTCTTCCATTGTTAGATTTGCCATCATATATTCTGCTGCTGTCTCTGTATATGTATGATGTATCTGTTTATCTTTGATTGCTTTCTTCTGTTTGGCTGTAATATCAATGTGGTTTGCACTGGCATAGTGTTCCATTAGTGCATTTGCAGCCTTTTTTCCTGTAAGCAAGGCATTTCCTTGTTTAATTGTTATTTGTTTGTTTCTAGGTCCTTCATTGTTCATGGCTTTCACTAGTTTCCATAGTTTGTTTCCATCCCTGTCAAAATTCAGGTTTTCTGTTTTTTTCCTCCAACAATCTCTTGTTATTTGATTTACTGTTCTTTTATATTTTGCTGAGATGGCTTTGAGAGAGATGTTCGCTTCAGTTGTTTGTTCTCTCTCTGCGGTCTTCCTAGCATCTTCAACTTTGTCCTCCAAAAATTGTAGTTCTTCAGTCCAGTATGGTTTGTAATTTTTCCTTGCTCCTCTTGGAATAGACTCAGTGGCCGCCTGTATTATTGCTCTGTTTAGACTTTCCACCATTTGCTTCATGTTGCCATATCGTGTTATTTACGTTTTCACAATATTTGTCTGTTAGTATGGCAAATCTGTCCCAATCTGCTCGTTTGTAATTCCAACGGGGCAAAGGCTTTTGCTCCTGTGGAACATACTCCATATTTATTACAAGCTTGATTGGTCTGTGGTCACTACCTGCTAATTGGTCCAGCACATGGCGATCGATTTTGTGGAGGATGTCTCCTGTGCAGAAAGCTAAGTCTGGAGTAGAAGTGGTAATCCATCTTCTGGAGTAGAAGCTCGGTGTGTCATCCGCTTTGTTAAGTAGATGGAGATTTGAGTCTATTTCCCAGTCCTCCACTTCATCTCCTCTTTTGTCAGTATCTGGGTATCCCCATCTTTCTGAACGGCTATTAAAGTCTCCGACAACAATGCAATTTGTGTCAGTTATTTCCATGTTTGAGAGTGTAAGATCCTTATCTGCCGGGCTATATAGATTGTAAATTCTTATTTTCACGTCCTTTATCATTATATCAACACCTATAATTTCCGTTTGGTTGTCAGAGATCACAGATACTTCGCTGCAAGGTATTGTATTTCGTGTAAGTATTACAACTCCTCCTTTGTGTCCTTCGCGGTCGAAACGTGTGGCCTGATATCCCTTGACTGAAAATGTGCGATTGGCATTGAGGTGTGTCTCTTGAATGCATGCCACATCTATTCTATCTTTATGAAGACGCTGTGTTAGGGAGGCTTTCTTGTTATAAACTCCTTCTGCATTCCATTGTAGTATGTTGAGTGTCCGGGGTGTTTGGTCAATAGCTCTTAACCTACTCCTCTGTGCCTTGACTCCACAGCACAGGGGAAGGTGACCACCAGTAGTCATGGGTGGACCCCCTCGAGGCAGGGGGCCCGGCACTATCACCGCCTGATGGGACTTCACGGGATTAGCACCATAACGATTAATTTTCATCTGTGGCATCATGAAATGATAAAGTTACGTTGCACTTCTTTGTCAAGCCTGTGTCTCAGTACATCCGATTTCGACAAGCATTTGTTCGGGATGCTTTCCCTAGCCTTTGACTGTCCCCAGTCTACCTACAAGGCAGCAGGTTTGTGCGTCACTTCGTCTGGTCCCTCTCCCTTGACCTGTCCGACATGGGTGACCCTACCAGTAGCTGTGCTACCGTCGGCATAGCTCTTGGGGTCATTGGAACGCTCAAGCCCCTCTACCTCGTCAAGGTGGACGCACGGCAGAGGGGGGACAGGGATTCAATGCATATCACTGCATTTGCTACACCCTTAGGCCTCTATGAATGGGCCGATATGCCTTTCAGATTACAGAATGCCGCTAGCACGTTCATACGAATGATGCGCAATCTGTTACCAAACATTAAAAATGTAGCATCATATATGGATGATATTTGTATCCTTACGATAGACATCCAAGAACACACTGAAATCCTAGAACAGGTATTACAGAGAATACAAGACCATGGATTGAAAGCAAAGCCGTCCAAAGTCGAAATAGGGTATAAAGAAATCCATTTTCTAGGCCATAGAATCTGTAATGGATTCCAAAAAAACAAACCCCAACCTAGTTACAAAGATTTTGCAAATAAAAGCTCCTACTACAAAAAAAAGGAGGTAATGAGCATACAAGGGCTTATTATTAATTATTACCAAAAATTCGTCCCAAATATAAAAAAATGTATCCAAAAAAAAATAAAATATGCCATGTTACAAATGTAAATTCATTTTCATCTTATTGCTATTGGTCAACATTATACAGTTTACAATATCAACACAAGGCCAAGAGACAATAGGGCAATCGAATGACTGAACTCAGAGGCAGAGAGAGAAACCTTCACAAGAAATAAAAAGCGTTGTTAAGGAAATGGAAAACAAGAGATAATGAATAGAAAGTGCATGAAGATCAACCAGTAATGGTGATAGATAATCAAAGTATTATAAACTTTGACAGACACAGACAGTGATAACGAAGTCTACATCATACAGATATATCATCAGTAGGATAAAATTGTGGTTATAAAATGAAAAAACAACAACAACAACACCACCACCACCCTTTACAAAGAGGAAGTAATCACCCTAGACAAATGAAATAGTACAAGTAAACCGCAAACAAACAAGTGCTTATGCAACAACCCCATTTGTGAGTAGGTAAAGTAAATTACGTCAAACGGTAAACCCAAATGACAATTGAGAACTACAGCGGTATAGATTTCATGTATATATTGCTCATATTCTGCTATACCGAATATAAATAATAATACAGATGGTGATGGTACCTGTTAACCACGCATGTTCCCTCATTCGGTCGTAATGGCCATGATAGGTTTGGGGATGCTTGTCTATAGGGCAAATGAGGGACTACTATGGGGAGGCCACGGGACCTTATGAAGCTCATAGTATGTTAGCCCAGCCCCCCCCCCCCCCCATAGGCTGGGCTACACGTCGTCTGCGGGGGAAGCAGATTGATAGGGCGTGTCTGACTATAATAATTATTTTTTTTCATTTGATTTTGTGCAGTGGTTAATGGAATGCCATACTATCATGTTATCAGACAAAATAGGTTGGTGGAAATACTTCAATATATGATATAGTTATGAAATGCCTACCAATATCACTACATGTCATAGGAGTGAAAAACCGAAGAGACTGTGAAAATGGCTACACCATTTTCAAAAAACAGGGGGGGGGGGGGCATAATGTCATGGACCGATATGAGGTAGACAGCGGTAAAGTAATAAAGTAAGAACATGTGTACCATAGAATAGGAATTGTCATAGTGAGAACAGTTCACACAAACGCGCACGACTAGGTCGAGGGAAGTCAGTGAGCAACGGATGATGATGATGAAGAACAAAGGGAAGTCATTCAGAGAAGTTGTGTATCAAGTGACATGAGTTGTGTGGTACACGGGAAAGAGACGGCTGGACAAAGTCAGTCTAGCCAGGGTCCCAGTAGAGAGAGGACGTGAAACGTGTCGAAAGTAAAGCGTGATGAATTCAACAGTGCTTTCGTGTTTGAACCACGCATCAGCCTGAGGCAAAAGTGTTAAACACAAGCCGGACGGTCAATTGAGTGGCAATGCCAGTTCAGTGACGGCTCGCTGAGTTGACGGCGGTTGAGAATGCACCATGCCGATGTCAAGGGCAAGTGATTGTAAGTTGACCAAAGAATAGCCATTGTATTATAGCGGTGTTTCAGACCGACGTACAGTAATTAGAAGTGTTATTTACGATTGCACTATTGATGTTATGTGCTGCGATCCGTGTGTATACACTGAAGAATGGCAAGGACAGGGAGTTGTTCACTGTTTCTCTGTGATGAATGTTCCTGTTTATCTCTGTCACTGCAGCTGAACAAACGAGCCAACAATCAGCTTCATGGCAGGGGCGCACCACAAGTCCTCAAGAAAAATGTGTATATTGTCCCGGTAGTGTAATTGCATGGCATAAGCAAATCGCAAATGTAATATTGAATCGCACATTATTTAACCTTGGTCCCACAACCCGGGGGTAAAATACACCCCCCCCCCCCCCCCCACCGTTTTTTTTTTGTTGTTGCTATTTTTTGTTATTTTTCTTCAAGGTTTTTTGGTGCTATTTTTTGACTTTTCTGGGATATGTTCGTGGTACGTAACGCACTAATGCGTAGCGACAAATTCACTTCCGTTTTGGTCTGCTAGTGAAAACAATTGTGAATAGTGCTAATTTGTCGACGTGTCATTGAATGACTGTACATTTGCCTAACGGCTTAGAACTACTTTGCATTTTCGAACATTTGTATAAACTACTTACTGATGTAGATATTACTAATTTAGCTTACACAGCAAAACTTGATTTGACAAAGGTAAGGTTAATGGTTACACTTTTTACTTTCGTTTTCATCTAAGGGTTTTTAATTCTAAAAAATCTAATATATATATATATATATTATATATATATATATATATATACACACACACACACACACACAAACACACAGAGACATCTATTGGTAGTTAGTGTTGAAGGAGTTCATTACTGTGCTTTAAATGTGCTTTTATCGATTTTGATAACGCAATTATTGATAGGGGCCTAAGTATTTTATTCCTTAGCCTTATTTTGCATAATTTTCTAATATTTATGTAAATACATTTTCGTTTTAAAAAATGTAATTATGAATAATCGGAAAATGATACCTTAGCATACCCACTTATATTGATTATATTATTTATTCATTTTTCATTTACAGCTTTTCACATACTTTTTTTCAGATTCAGACCCCAAGATGAAACGTGTTCAGTTAAGTGGTGCACAAAAGAGAAAACTAGCTAAACAAAAAGAGCATACTGTTTCAGTTGTAAAAGCTAAGAGCAGAAAATTAACGAATTATTTAGTTTCGGTTAAGCAACAGGTGGAACAGGATTTTACTGACACTATCAACCCTCTTGATAAGTCTACTATAGGCTGTTCTGCTGCATTAGTGCTTGAAAATGAAATTTGTGGTGACCCACTTCAGTCTGCTGAAGATGATATGCTGAAGGAAAAATAAGATATTTTTCTCAAAAACTCTCTATGGCACAAAAGCAAATGGTGAGCAGTACAGGATAGAATGGTTATTGTATTCACCATCCACAGGATCTGTGTACTGCTTTGTTTGTAAACTTTTTGTGTCTAAAGGTTCCACAAGTTTGGCTGATAAAAATGGGTTCAGTGACTGGAAAAATATGTGTGCTCTCTCTGACTTTCTTATCTATCAAAAAAGTTACAGTATTTTTGTCTTATATTATTACAAAATTAATTAATTATTAATTTTAATACAGAAATACCTAATTGTAGGTTTTATATGAGTGATAGTAGTACAAACATATGTGTTTACATTTCACAACTGTTTTTCTTTGTTAGTTTTTTGCATAATATTGAATATACCAGCAGTCAGTGGAGGATCGGGGGCCCGGGGCAGTAGGGGGCACCCATGTGGGTTTGTGCCTAGGGCACCAAGATGGCTTAATCCGGCCCTGAAGTTAATGAAGTCTTCCATATCTTCCATACTAACCACTACATACTAGCCCTTACCACCCTCAATCCAACGGGGAAGTGGAGCGAATCAATGGTACTCTATGTGCATGCTCCGCAAGCTCACTCAAGAGAAACCGGATAAGTGGGATGAGTACATCCCCGCAATATTACCTACAGAGAGGTACTCCAAGGTCTTCCGGTCTGCCACCAGCAACGTTGCTGTTTGGGTGGTCAATTAAGGGGCCTTTGGAAGCCTTATTGAGGTGTTGGATGGAGGAACTTCAGAATAAGTAGATCCTCCAATAAATATGTCAAGGAGCTTAAAAAAACTCCAGACCAGATGGGCTTTGGCAACCCAGAATCTAAAGATGGCCAGAAAAAGACATGCGGCTATAAAAGGAGGATGAAAGATATGTCTCTTAAGGTGGGAGACAGAGTCTTGTTGTTACTGCCTATGGACAACAACAAGCTTGAGATTGGTTGGCAGGGGCTTTTCCCAGTAGAAAGGGCGGTGTCGCGCACCAATGACCAAATCCAGATTAGGGGAAAATCCAAGATTTTTCATATTAATCTTCTCAAACAAAAATTATGAGGACAGATCCGGTTAGAATTCTTACCACCTCATGGTGATGGCAGTTGCCATGAAAACTGAAGGGGGTTCACAACGTGGGTGTGGCAATATCCTGTGCATCCACGGGAAACCTATAGGGACGTTCAAATCAATTATCTGTCTTCTGAGGAGAAAAAGAATTACCCAACTGTTGAAGTCCCACTGTCAGACTCTGACAGACAAACCAGGTCAGACTGGGTTAGTCGAGTTTGACATGACTCTGACAACACAGGAACCCATCCACCAAAAGGTCTACCCTGTGCCTTTTGCGAAAGAGAAGGCACTGGAAGAAGAGATTCAGAAATTGCTTGAAGTGATAGCTGTCTACCTCACCTTATAATGCAGGGGTCGTATTATTATGGAAACCCAGCGATGAACACCACTTGTGCATAGATAATAGGCAATTGAATAGTTTCACAGTTTCAAGTAGAACCCCTAACCTACCACTATCAGTTATTTGCCAGACTGAATGAATACAGCAAAATACTTTTCAACAGTGGATTTGAGTAGGGGCTACACTTCAAGGCTTTTGCGATGTCTTGTAGGATATTCAAGCTGCCTTTCTAAAATTGTACCTGAGAGGAGATCATTTGTCAAGGATGAGGGCAAAGTGGACACTTCAGGTGTTGGTGCGGCAAAGGAGAACCTAAACTTAATTTTAATTTGCGGCAAAATACAGCTGAATGAAGTTATTGAAAGAATGCATCTGCCAGATAAATTCAAGGATAGGGCCACTGAAATCTTTGCAGCAGTGCTACCAGATCAAGAAATATTCATACAAGGCAAGATGGATGCCATAATTGTGGCTTGCATTCTAATTCCATGTTGCGAGGATCAGGCTTCGAGGACGTATAAAGAAATGAAGAATTTCACTGGAGTCAATGAGATGGACATTGGCAGCTTCTTACTATTGATAGCCAGAAAGCTGAAGTTACAGTTGCCACTTGTCAAGATATGCCCCGTGTTTGTTACAACCTTGGCTTGCCTCGTGCCATAAAGATAGCAACAATTCGCATTGCAAGAAATGCAACGAAACTGGATTTACTACAAGGCTGGTGTCCTGCTTCTTTGGCTGCAGCCACCATTTACATGGCTTGTGGAGATTCTGATAACAAGAGTATCTTGACAGATATCAGCAACGCCACTGGAGTAGGAAAATGCACAATAGAAACGTGCTACAATGTGCTGCACCCAAAAGAGTCAGAGCTGCGTAGCTAACTTTAGATATACTGTCAAAACTGTCATTTACTGCCAATCTACATAGAACATCCCTGATGACCACTCAAGCGTAGGATAAGGAATGGACATGTTTCAAGGCTGCCATGCTCGACACACTGAAAAATAAATGTGGAACAAAGAAAGTAGGGCAGGACAAAAGATTAAGAACAGCCTGGTGGAACAACGAAGTTAAAGATAGCATATTCAAAACGAAGGTAGCATTCAAAAAGTGGATCACAACTAAATCTGAACAGGACTATATTACTTATAGAATAGCACGACGTAATGCCAAACGAACAATTAGAGCATCTAAAGATGAATCCTGGAGAATATATGGTGAAAAGATGGCGACCCTTAGCAAAGACTGCCCAAGATAATTTTATAAACGTGTCACCACAATGAGATGCATGTTACAACCCAACCACCATCATAAACAGCAAAAGAGGTATGCCAATATTTAATCCACAACAAAGACTAGCAAGGTGGGCAGAATACTTTCAAGAACTACTTAACCCCACAGATAACATAGGAAACCTCACTTTTGTGCCTAAACGCCAGGGACAGCAAGAACCAAATTTCATACCTGCAGAAGTAAAAGCAGTTATACAGAAAAGTCCTAAAAACAAATCACCAGGTCCAGATGGAATAACCACAGAAGCTATTCAGGCCTGTGGGGAAACAGGAGTTAAATGGCTAACAAGACTTTTTAATATAGCATGGGAAGAAAGAAAAGTCCCAGATGATTGGCAACAGGCAATAATATTACCAATATGGAAAAAGAAAGGCAATATGAGAGAGTGCGAAACATACAGAGGTATATCACTCCTGAGCCATATAGGGAAAATGTATGCAAAACTTTTGGAACAAAGAGCTAGACCAATAGTTGAACAACAGTTAAGCAAAGCAAAATTCGGTTTTCGGAAAGGTAAAAGTTGCACCGATGCATTATTTACACTTAGACAAATTTGTGAAAAAACTATTGAATATAGTGACCAGCAGAATATTGTGTTTGTAGATCAGGAAAAGGCTTTTGATAGAGTAGACAAATTATGGACCATTTTGAAGACTATGGGATAGAAGGGCAACTGCTAGAAAACATCATAGCCATGTACCACTCGAGCCAAAGTGCAGTAAGAACACAAGGAAGGTATATCAGATATGTTCACAGTCAATACAGGAGTGAGGCAGGGATGTGTGCTCTCTCCCCTGCTATTCAATATCTACATGGACAGAATTTCCAAAGAAGCAAGTCTCGACAGACCAGATTCAGAAAATTTAGAACTCTTTACTCCAGATGAAACAACTGACCCACAGGGAATAAATGAACTTCTATTTGCAGATGATCAGTGCCTGTTTTACAGCGACGAGGGCAGACTACAAAATCATATTACCAATCTGAGTTCAACCTGCAGCAGATACAATATGAGTAAACACAGCCAAAACCGAAGTAATGCAAGTTAGCAGATCGCCAGGCCCACTAAGTAAACAGATAAATAACACACCTCTGAAACAATTTAAAGAATTCAAATACCTTGGAAGTATGATCACAGAAGATGGCAGATTGGACAGAGAAATTGAAATCAGATGTCAAAAAGCTAGTGCACTTACATATCAACTATCACCCTTACTGAAACATCCAAACATACCCATGTCCGCAAAACGACAGATAATAAACAGCATATTCACACCAACCCTATGCTACCAATCTCAAACCTGGACTTTATCCAAATTACACCTTCGCAAAATCAACACCTGCGAAATGAGATGCCTGAGGAGAGCTGCCAACTTAACAATCCGAGACCGAGTAAGAAATGTTACTATCAGACAGACTGTGGGATCAACACCTTGTGCCACATTTATTGAAAGACAGAAGATCAAGTGGTTTGGCCATGTTGTTAGAATGCAACATCAGCAACTACCATCACTGGCCTTACACCAAAGATCATCTGCGACGAGACCACGAGGACGTCCAAGAAGAAAATGGATTGACGACATCAGAGACATTGTACAACCACACGGAATGACACTATCCAGTGCCGTCCACCGGGCGCTGGAACGCAAATTATTCCTCCCCACGACGCTTGACGGCAGAAGTGGAAGATGATGATGATGATGATGATGATGATAGTACCTTGTGGTGTATGGCATGGAGGCCTTGAGCCTGAGGAATTAAGGCCACCTGGCTAATGCAGTCGACGTGAACTGTGCAGGTTAGTTTTCTTTTTTCCCCCAACAGAAAAAAACTATGCACCTTACTGAGGATTCGAACCCGGGTCTCCCGAAGAAGAATCCGGCATTCTAGCCACTTGGCCAGTCGCTCTTCACTTTAGATGTAACACACGTTTAAAAAAAAAAAAAAAATGTATATTGTGCTTTGAGTTATTCTATTATTTACATCTTTAATGCATCTACCATGGACTCAGGTAAGGGGTTACTGGGCTGATTGTGAATCCTCTGGGAGACAGTGTTAACTTCCTATGTCCAACGTATTGGCGTTCAGGTTGTCAGAACCCTGAACATTGCATCTGTCAGAGTGGCATTGGTGTAGATAAACACCCCCCCCCCCCCCCCCCCCCACACACACACACAATAGATTCATCTCTGCGGGGACTGTTACACTACTCACCTGCCCCTCTCCCAGCCCAGAAACCAAGTGGGGTGTGCAAGTCTGTTACTGGAACTTAACATCTGTGGAGAGGCACATCTGGATGTCACCAGGTCATGACTAGGATAGCACACACAGACTGTGCAAAACGAACAACAAGGAAAACAAGATGAACAACAGCCAAAACAACCAGAAAAGCAAGATATTGATATACCAATGTACAACCAAGAAGACAATGTTCTGGAAACACAAACAGAAGAACAGTTACTAACTCCAAAAGCAAAAAGATAAAGACGATAAAAGTCCAAACTCAAACAAGAAGTGCTACAGAAGAAAACCTCGCCGGCGAAATTAAAAAAAAAATCAGAAGGAAAGAAACAATATATTGATGAAACCATCAACAAAGACAACACCTTAGATGGTAACACTCAAACAGAGTAGATATCTGTGGACACTACTGACATTGAAAACGATCTGACTGTAGATGTTAAAACAGTAGGTCAAGCCTGCCTCAAGACAAGAAAGAATAACTCTGAACTAGACAACCTCTGTGCAGATATCTGGTTTTAATATTACTAATATGTGGCGCGGTAGGGGTATCCCCTATGAAAGGAGAAGTGGCGGGGTAGGGATATCCCCTATCAAAGGAGAAGTAAGGTTCCTCCTTCCCTGCGCTAACCTACGGGACATCCTTGGGCAAGATGGAGTGCCTGCTTAGCGCCCCCCCCCCCCCCCCCCCCCCCAAATCGAAATTATGTGAACCATGGGTACCCGTGGTGGATGAAGTTGAAGAGTAGCCGACAGATAGTTGTAGGTTATGGTCTCCAACTTCAAGAAAATACACGACGGTAGGCAGAGGAAAGCAATGACAAACTACCTTCTGTACAGATGCCAAGAAAAGCATGTTTTGCAATCTCATAGAAAATCAGAGAACCAGCATAAATGCAAGCTACTGGAGTGCAAAAGAGTATCAACGTTGAAAGTGGGAACTTGTAAGAACTACGAGTGGGCATGGAAAATTTTATAACATTAAGAATGAAATGAGAAGACTAAATATTAATATGTTAGGTTTATGTGAGACCAATGAAATGGAATAGGCATTATAACATCCGAGAAATGTATAATCCATTCAGGCAGAGAGAAAAAAGTGAGGGGTAGCAATTAAAATGGATATAGAGAGATCAAAATGGTTCAAAGGATTTTGGACTATCAGAAGAGTGTTACTGGTGAAGTTGAGTGGAAGCAGCTATAACATGGCAACTTCAAACAGACATCGTTTCTATAATCTCACTGCCGGGGCTGGAGTTTGATCGGATATGAAATATATTGGAGAGACTGGTTTCTTCCCCCCATCAGCTAAGTCCTTATACATTCACGATGGTTCTTTGGGTAAACAAAATGTTGCTCGATGCATTAACTGAACAATCCATGCAGACCAATAGTATCAGTATCCCCACTGCTGTGTCTCCACCTTATCAAGGTAGTGGGGTTTGAGTGTTCCAATGACCCCAGGCTCTATGCTGAAGGTAGTGCAGCGACTGGTCGGGTCTCCCATGTCAGGACAAGAATCAGACACTGCTGCCTTGTAGGAATACTGGGGATAGTCGAATGCTATGAGAGAAAAATGCTTGTCAAAATCGATATATTGAGCCACAGGCTTGAAAAAACAGTGCAACGAAACAATCAATTAATGATGCTAGAAATTAAAATTCATCAGAATGGTGCTAATCCCATGCACACTTGAGAAGACTGGCAGAGGCGAGGAGAGGGTCAAAGTGCCAGACAGAAATTCAGGACGTGTTGGGTTATAATCACAATGGCAAGTGGGTGTAGGGAGTGGCTAGTAGGTGCTACGAAAGTAAAAATCCAGCAATTAATTCAAGACTACTCTCATCCTGGCAATGTTATAATCTATACCGACGGCTCTGTGTTAAAAGGCAAGAAAAAGTGCCTGGGGATTCATAGCAAAAGCTAATGTTTAGGAAAAGAGAAGCTAATAAAGGAAAGGTTGACATCTGACACTGCCATGTGCCGAAAAGGATCTGAAAAGAGTTAAAAGGAAAAGAAGAGGCCGAGACATATCCACTATAGATCTAAAAAGTTAACAAGAAAAGACTGAGTAATGATTACGAAAATAGAACGTAGTAACGACAGAACTATAAATATTAGTCAGTCACATGATAAAACACCACATGGCAAAGTCGATGTGGGGACAAAGGGATGGAGATACAGCAGTCGCTGAGAAGAGAACTCGAGAAAACATCGTCAGCAGTGAAAGAGTCAAACATCATGCTGCAAATTACAACTTACGATGTCAAATAAACTATCAAGCCATGCATGTAACCACAGCGTCGAAAAGTGTCCAGTATTCACTAACTGTAGCAGTCTGAAGACCATCAACGATCCAGGCCAACAACACACCAGAAAGAGGTCAGCAGTTCGGTGCGTGCCGCCATTTGTAAGTAGGTAAGTTATCGATTAATGACTGTACCAAATGAATTGAATGTATGCGATAAAATTATTTGTGCTACCCGACAGAATGAGACTGGTATGAAATCGGCAGTGCGAGAAGACGTTGTGCTACAGTGTATGTAAGTAGGTAAGGTATCGATTAATGACTGTGTATCAAATGAATAGACTGGCTTGGCAACGCTCAGGACTAAAAGTATTTCGCAATAATAATTGACGGTGTCTTCAAGTGTTCCGCATGTATGCGATAACATTATTTGTGCCACCCGACAGACAGATTGGTATGAAATCGGCAGTGTGAGAAGACGTTGTGCTACAGTGTATTCAAAAACAGATGTGGAAACTTAGGACACCAGCATCAACCGTTCATTCTCTTGTATTTTGTCACAAATTATGCCACTGATTTACGAGCCGAAGCAAGTCTATGGCAGACAGCACAACATCAAGTATGAGAATGGAGGTGGAGGGTGTTACTGCAACTTTCCACTGGTTGGAGAACAAACTATGCGTATGTGACTGATTCAAGCTGTCTCATCAAAAACAAAATGCAAAAAATTATCAATGCAAAGAGGAAACAACACAAAGCAATCTATACTATTGATGTCAAAGTAATTAATAAGTTCGAAGTACTACAAGAACATTTACCAGAAAACATAACTCCATAAGCCACATAACTTCATGCCGGTGTGCTGGGGAATGAACAGGCGGACAGATTGGCTGGCTCAGCAATACTTGGTGGAGTATTGATGCATGACAAGGCAGACGTGATTGCGGCCTTGTGGGAGCACGTGTACACCTCGAAGGAGCAAATGGATCACCATAGTCTGGTAAGAATGAGACAGCGAGGTGTGACGAGGGGATCTGGCCGACGCTCGACGCTCAGAGGAAAGGCAAGATGGACATATAATCAGATTGCTACTGGAACTATTAGTGTTGGAACTCTTCGCTGGCTGCTGAGGATGGGGACGGAGCGCTTATGGGAATGTCCCGAATGCTGTGATGTCGGTTCCTAAATCAATCAATCAATCAATCACCAGAAAACATTCAGTGCAATGATATCTAACAGGTAACCTCACGTATACATGAAACACTGCGAGATTTACAAGAAAACATACTAACTAAAAATTATTATCGGAAGAAGCAATGGGCAAGGCATGCTGACAACCAACATATACAGACAACATGACACAACTGTAAACATATAGGCAAGTCTTTAATGAGGTCTGTATAGCTATGACATGGCAACTTCAAACAGACATCGTTTCTTCTATAATTCCACTTCCCACTTCCAGGAGCTGGAGTGACTATATATGAAATATATTGGAGAGACATTTGGAGGCACCCTTGAGAAGTATAAGGTAGCATGTGTGAATGTGTGTATTTCCTCTCATGCCTAAGGCGGCGTATAGGGCAGAAGTCGTGGCTCTCCATGTTTGTGCGAAGCGTCAAACATTTGGAGCCAGAAATCTGTTTCTGTAACAGTTGGGAGTTTTATGATGGCAGATTGTCAAGCCGCCGATCAACCGTCTTTAGTCAAGCTAGAAGAAAACACGCCCCGCCATCTTGACCCTAGCCGGAAACTAATTCCTCCGATGGTAGCATCGTTTTTGCAAGATGAAAAACATACTGACCAATAAAAAGATATCAATTGAAACGAGAAACAGAGTTAGTGCACAAAAGAATTCAGGAACTTACAAGTACATCAACAGGCTGTCTAAAAACTAAATATGGCAAAATCATAATAGAAAAAGATCAGATTCTGCATGTATGGACAGATTATGTGAAAAACCTTTATAATGATAACAGAGAGGAACAGTGTGATAGATTTACTAATGAAGGACCGCCAATTTTGAAGAAAGAGGTTCGAAATGTTCTTAACCATATGAAAGCTGGCAAGGGCCCCAGTGCAGATATCACAACAGACATAATTAAAACATCTAGGATCAGAGGTAAATAGTAACGATATCCCTAGATCAGGAGATTAACATCAGGATTGTTAAGGCAGCAACAACAATGGGAGGCCGAAATCATTGCCAAGGAGGTCACCTCAGACAGGTGCAAGGCCCAGAACACTTCGAATGAAGACAGTGACAGTGAAGAAATCAAGGCTTACAAATGTGATTTGTGTTCAGTTTCTTTTTCTGAGACTGGTGGCTTAAATGCCACCGTAAGAAGTGTCTGACATGCCCATTCGTTTCTCACACTCCTGCGAGTGTATTCCCCCTAGGCACTGGTGGCTTACATGCCACCGTAAGAATTGTCTGATATGCCCATACGTTTCTCACACTCCTGCGAGTGCATTCCCCCTAGACACCTTCTCCTTGAAAGATTCTTTTACTTTCACATCCCGCAATCTTATGTATGTTATCATCTGCAAATGATGTAACATGAAATATACTGGTCAAACTGGCAGACGCCTGAGGACCGCTTTTGGGAACACCTAAGAGATATAAAGAATACGTGCGAATAGGGTCCTTGTTGTCAATACTCAACATGGAATTCAACGGCGAGTGATACGTCGGTAGTTACGGTGGGAGACGGCAAGAGAACGAACGAAACAAACAAACTTTATTTTCAAAGGCTTAAGAATTGGGCACGCAGGCCCGTCTTAACATTCTGCCCTTCTATCACTCTCTTTCATACATTATTTCATTCACACATCATTCAAGGCTAACAGAGAACAGCAAAATATAAAAGTTATGCATTATAAAGGCATTCGCAAAATGCTGAACATCAAAACTACACGACACAGTAATATTAGATAATGGTCTGACACTTTATTAGCCATGTGGAATATACTGGCCTACCAAAAGGGGACTGGTTGTTATACTAGGGTTTTGTTATTATTATTATTATCTCTATTATTAAGGGAGAAGGTAATCCGTACTGAGATAGTGTTTGAATAATTTGCGATTATATGAATAGGGATTGGTGATGTCTTTGATTTCTTGTGGAAGATTGTTCCACAGCTGAGCTGCAGAGTATGTTAAGCTTGTTTTGTATAAGTCAATCCTAGGCTTCGGAAGTGTAATATATTTAAACGTTTAATGTGTCTAGGCTTATATTTAAACAATGGCCAAAGGTAATTTGGGGCATTCCGATGCAGGATTTTGTGAATTAGTTTAAGCTTTATTGAAAAGCAGGCGTTTGCGGAGTGGTAGTAACTGAAGGCGTTTATACAGGCTAGGATTGTCAGATAAATGTTTGCTATAAATTAGACTCATGGCCCGTTTCTGGAGTAAGTAAAGTCGCTTGGTGTTTGAATTAGAACAACCGTCCCAGATTGTAGAGCAGTAGTCAAAGTGTGTCTGTATATGAGAAGTATAGAATAGTTTCCTTGTGTCCTCATCAAGGAAGTTTTTAATTTTGGCGAGTTGGTAGACTTTTTCGCTGTTTGTTTAATGAGCGATTGAGGAGATACGGTGGGAGACGGCAAGAGAAACGGTGGGAGACGGTGAGAGATACGGTGGGAGACGGCGAGAGATACGGCGGGAGAGGAGATACGGCGGGGTAAATGCAGCGTATTCCATACCACGAGATGAATTTGATTGGCCAATAGGGGCATCACCCAAAAAAGTGTGACCGGACCGGGAAAAGTTGTTCTAGCCACTATGACTAGTAATCCATCAATACAGATTGCAGTGAAACTGTTTTCATTGCTGACGCCAGATGGAGGGATTAGGAACAGAAGATTGTTTAATACAGAGATCAAGGCATTGCATGGTCTGTCACATCCTCATGTCATCAGATATATCAGCTCGATGTGATGAACACCTGGTCATTTCTACTGTATACTGCCCTAATGGAAACTTGACATCCAGCTTCAAACCATAACCGCATGGGTAAAGATAAATTGCCCATACTACATGTGAGAGTGTGTGGACTGCAGGACATTTGGAGGCACCCTTAAGAAGTATAAGGTTGCATGGGTGAAGATAAATTGTCCATACTACGTGGGTAGAGTAAAAGCGGCAGTATTGCCACGCCCATACGCTGTCTTCTATTGGGCAACATACCAAATGTCAGGGATTGCAGGAAAACAGAAATCGAACAATGGGAGTGTTGATATCTGATAAATGTGGTGACGTGATAAACTAGGCTAGCTAAAGAAGGAGAAGAATAGGCTACGCCACTGGTTACCCCAACAGATAATACACTTGACCCAACGAACAGACTGAAGATTTTAGTCAACAGAAAGACGACATAACGCTGCAAACATCCTTTAACCTTGTTAACCAACTACCAAGAAGATCTAAGCAAGGTAAGTAGAGATTTACCTTAGAAGTTTATTTACCAATTAGAAAATAGAAAAATTGTGCACCACATATCTTACAATGCTGCCAACTGAACATCGCAGACTGGTGGCTTAAATGCCACCGTAAGAAGTGTCTGATATGCCCATTTGTTTCTCACACTCCCGCGAGTGTATTACCCCTAGGCACTGGTGGCTTACATGCCACCGTAAGAATTGTCTGATATGCCCATACGTTTCTCACACTCCTGCGAGTGCATTCCCCCTAGACACCTCCTTGAAAGATTCTTTTACTTGCACATCCCGCAATCTTATATATGTTATCTGCAAATGATGTAACATGAAATATATTGGTCAAACTGGCAGACGCCTGAGGACCCCTTTTGGGAACACCTAAGAGATATAAAGAATAAGTGTGAATAGGGTCCTTGTCAATACTCAACATGGAATTCAACGGCAAGTGATACGTCGGTAGTTACGGTGGGAGACGGCAAGAGAACGAACGAACGAACAAACTTTATTTTCAAAGGGTTAAAAATTGAGCACGCAGGCCCGTCTAACATTCTGCCCTTCTATCACTCTCTTTCATACATTATTTCATTCACACATCATTCAAGGCTAACAGAGAACAGCAAAATATAAAAGTTATGCATTATAAAGGCATGGGCAAAATGTGAACATCAAAACTACACGACACAGTAATATTAGATAATGGTCTGACACTTATTAGCCATGTGGAATATACTGGCCTACCAAAAGGGGACTGGTTGTTATACTAGGGTTTTGTTGTTATTATTATTATCTCTATTATTAAGGGGGAAGGTAATCCATACTGAGATAGTGTTCGAATAATTTGCGATTATATGAATAGGGATTGGTGATGTCTTTGATTTCTTGTGGAAGATTGTTCCACAGCTGAGCTGCAGAGTACGTTAAGCTTGTTTTGTATAAGTCAATCCTAGGCTTCGGAATGTGTAATATATTTAAACGTTTACTGTGTCTAGCATTATATTTAAACAATGGCCAAAGGTAATTTGGGGCATTCCGATGCAGGATTTTGTGAATTAGTTTAGCTTTATTGAAAAGCAGGCGTTTGCAGAGTGGTAGTAACTGAAGGCGTTTATACAGGCTAGGATTGTCAGATAAATGTTTGCTATAAATTAGACTCATGGCCCGTTTCTGGAGTAAGTAAAGTCGCTTGGTGTTTGAATTAGAACAACCGTCCCAGACTGTAGAGCAGTAGTCAAAGTGTGTGTATATGAGAAGTATAGAATAGTTTCCTTGTGTCCTCATCAAGGAAGTTTTTAATTTTGGCGAGTTGGTAGACTTTTTTCGCTGTTTGTTTAATGAGCGCTTGAAGAGATACGGTGGGAGACGGCAAGAGATACGGTGGGAGACGGCAAGAGATACGGTGGGAGACAGCGAGAGATACGGTGGGAGACAGCGAGAGATACGGCGGGAGAGGAGATACGGCGGGGTAAATGCAGCGTATTCCATACCACGAGATGAATTTGATTGGCCAATAGGGGCATCACCCAAAAAAGTGTGACCGGACTGGGAAAAGTTGTTCTAGCCACTATGACTAGTAATCCATCAATACAGATTGCAGTGAAACTGTTTTCATTGCTGACGCCAGATGGAGGGATTAGGAACAGAAGATTGTTTAATACAGAGATCAAGGCATTGCATGGTCTGTCGCATCCACATGTCATTAGATGTATCAGCTAGATGTGATGAACACCTGGTCATTTCTACTGTATACTGCCCTAATGGAAACTTGACATCCAACTTCAAACCATAACCGCATGGGTAAAGATAAATTGCCCATACTACATGTGAGAGTATGTGGACTGCAGGACATTTGGAGGCACCCTTAAGAAGTAGTAAGGTTGCATGGGTGAAGATAAATTGTCCATACTACGTGGGTAGAGTAAAAGCGGCAGTATTGCCACGCCCATACGCTGTCTTCTATTGGGCAACATACCAAATGTCAGGGATTGCAGGAAAACAGAAATCGAACAATGGGAGTGTTGATATCTGATAAATGTGGTGACGTGATAAACTAGGCTAGCTAAAGAAGGAGAAGAATAGGCTACGCCACTGGTTACCCCAACAGATAATACACTTGACCCAACGAACAGACTGAAGATTTTAGTCAACAGAAAGACGACATAACGCTGCAAACATCCTTTAACCTTGTTAACCAACTACCAAGAAGATCTAAGCAAGGTAAGTAGAGATTTACCTTAGAAGATTATTTACCATTAGAAAATAGAAAAATTGTGCACCACATATCTTACAATGCTGCCAACTGAACATCTCAGACTGGTGGCTTAAATGCCACCGTAAGAAGTGTCTGATATGCCCATTTGTTTCTCACACTCCCGCGAGTGTATTACCCCTAGGCACTGGTGGCTTACATGCCACCATAAGAATTGTCTGATATGCCCATACGTTTCTCACACTCCTGCGAGTGCATTCCCCCTAGACACCTCCTTGAAAGATTCTTTTACTTGCACATCCCGCAATCTTATATATGTTGTCATCTGCAAATGATGTAACATGAAATATATTGGTCAAGCTGGCAGACGCCTGAGGACCCCTTTTGGGAACACCTAAGAGATATAAAGAATACGTGTGAATAGGGTCCTTGTTGTCAATACTCAACATGGAATTCAACGGCAAGTGATACGTCAGTAGTTACGGTGGGAGACGGCAAGAGAACGAACGAACGAACAAACTTTATTTTCAAAGGGTTAAAAATTGAGCACGCAGGCCCGTCTAACATTCTGCCCTTCTATCACTCTCTTTCATACATTATTTCATTCACACATTATTCAAGGCTAACAGAGAACAGCAAAATATAAAAGTTATGCATTATAAAGGCATGGGCAAAATGTGAACATCAAAACTACACGACACAGTAATATTAGATAATGGTCTGACACTTATTAGCCATGTGGAATATACTGGCCTACCAAAAGGGGACTGGTTGTTTTACTAGGGTTTTGTTGTTATTATTATTATCTCTATTATTAAGGGGGAAGGTAATCCGTACTGAGATAGTGTTCGAATAATTTGCGATTATATGAATAGGGATTGGTGATGTCTTTGATTTCTTGTGGAAGATTGTTCCACAGCTGAGCTGCAGAGTACGTTAAGCTTGTTTTGTATAAGTCAATCCTAGGCTTCGGAATGTGTAATATATTTAAACGTTTACTGTGTCTAGCATTATATTTAAACAATGGCCAAAGGTAATTTGGGGCATTCCGATGCAGGATTTTGTGAATTAGTTTAGCTTTATTGAAAAGCAGGCGTTTGCAGAGTGGTAGTAACTGAAGGCGTTTATACAGGCTAGGATTGTCAGATAAATGTTTGCTATAAATTAGACTCATGGCCCGTTTCTGGAGTAAGTAAAGTCGCCTGGTGTTTGAATTAGAACAACCGTCCCAGATTGTAGAGCAGTAGTCAAAGTGTGTCTGTATATGAGAAGTATAGAATAGTTTCCTTGTTTCCTCATCAAGGAAGTTTTTAATTTTGGCGAGTTGGTAGACTTTTTTCGCTGTTTGTTTAATGAGCGCTTGAAGAGATACGGTGGGAGACGACAAGAGATACGGTGGGAGACGGCAAGAGATACGGTGGGAGACAGCGAGAGATACGGTGGGAGACAGCGAGAGATACGGCGGGAGAGGAGATACGGCAGGGTAAATGCAGCGTATTCCATACCACGAGATGAATTTGATTGGCCAATAGGGGCATCACCCAAAAAAGTGTGACCGGACTGGGAAAAGTTGTTCTAGCCACTATGACTAGTAATCCATCAATACAGATTGCAGTGAAACTGTTTTCATTGCTGACGCCAGATGGAGGGATTAGGAACAGAAGATTGTTTAATACAGAGATCAAGGCATTGCATGGTCTGTCGCATCCACATGTCATTAGATGTATCAGCTAGATGTGATGAACACCTGGTCATTTCTACTGTATACTGCCCTAATGGAAACTTGACATCCAACTTCAAACCATAACCGCATGGGTAAAGATAAATTGCCCATACTACATGTGAGAGTATGTGGACTGCAGGACATTTGGAGGCACCCTTAAGAAGTATAAGGTTGCATGGGTGAAGATAAATTGTCCATACTACGTGGGTAGAGTAAAAGCGGCAGTATTGCCACGCCCATACGCTGTCTTCTATTGGGCAACATACCAAATGTCAGGGATTGCAGGAAAACAGAAATCGAACAATGGGAGTGTTGATATCTGATAAATGTGGTGACGTGATAAACTAGGCTAGCTAAAGAAGGAGAAGAATAGGCTACGCCACTGGTTACCCCAACAGATAATACACTTGACCCAATGAACAGACTGAAGATTTTAGTCAACAGAAAGACGACATAACGCTGCAAACATCCTTTAACCTTGTTAACCAACTACCAAGAAGATCTAAGCAAGGTAAGTAGAGATTTACCTTAGAAGATTATTTACCGATTAGAAAATAGAAAATTGTGCACCACATATCTTACAAACAATGCTGCCAACTGAACATCGCAGACTGGTGGCTTAAATGCCACCGTAAGAAGTGTCTGATATGCCCATTCGTTTCTCACACTCCCGCGAGTGTATTACCCCTAGGCACTGGTGGCTTACATGCCACCGTAAGAATTGTCTGATATGCCCATACGTTTCTCACACTCCTGCGAGTGCATTCCCCCTAGACACCTTCTCCTTGAAAGATTCTTTTACTTGCACATCCCGCAATCTTATATATGTTATCATCTGCAAATGATGTAACATGAAATATATTGGTCAAACTGGCAGACGCCTGAGGACCCCTTTTGGGAACACCTAAGAGATATAAAGAATACGTGTGAATAGGGTCCTTGTCAATACTCAACATGGAATTCAACGGCAAGTGATACGTCAGTAGTTACGGTGGGAGACGGCAAGAGAACGAACGAACGAACAAACTTTATTTTCAAAGGGTTAAAAATTGAGCACGCAGGCCCGTCTAACATTCTGCCCTTCTATCACTCTCTTTCATACATTATTTCATTCACACATTATTCAAGGCTAACAGAGAACAGCAAAATATAAAAGTTATGCATTATAAAGGCATGGGCAAAATGTGAACATCAAAACTACACGACACAGTAATATTAGATAATGGTCTGACACTTATTAGCCATGTGGAATATACTGGCCTACCAAAAGGGGACTGGTTGTTTTACTAGGGTTTTGTTGTTATTATTATTATCTCTATTATTAAGGGGGAAGGTAATCCGTACTGAGATAGTGTTCGAATAATTTGCGATTATATGAATAGGGATTGGTGATGTCTTTGATTTCTTGTGGAAGATTGTTCCACAGCTGAGCTGCAGAGTACGTTAAGCTTGTTTTGTATAAGTCAATCCTAGGCTTCGGAATGTGTAATATATTTAAACGTTTACTGTGTCTAGCATTATATTTAAACAATGGCCAAAGGTAATTTGGGGCATTCCGATGCAGGATTTTGTGAATTAGTTTAGCTTTATTGAAAAGCAGGCGTTTGCAGAGTGGTAGTAACTGAAGGCGTTTATACAGGCTAGGATTGTCAGATAAATGTTTGCTATAAATTAGACTCATGGCCCGTTTCTGGAGTAAGTAAAGCCGCTTGGTGTTTGAATTAGAACAACCGTCCCAGATTGTAGAGCAGTAGTCAAAGTGTGTCTGTATATGAGAAGTATAGAATAGTTTCCTTGTGTCATCAAGGAAGTTTTTAATTTTGGCGAGTTGGTAGACTTTTTTCGCTGTTTGTTTAATGAGCGCTTGAAGAGATACGGTGGGAGACGACAAGAGATACGGTGGGAGACGGCAAGAGATACGGTGGGAGACAGCGAGAGATACGGTGGGAGACAGCGAGAGATAAAGCGGGAGAGGAGATACGGCGGGGTAAATGCAGCGTATTCCATACCACGAGATGAATTTGATTGGCCAATAGGGGCATCACCCAAAAAAGTGTGACCGGACTGGGAAAAGTTGTTCTAGCCACTATGACTAGTAATCCATCAATACAGATTGCAGTGAAACTGTTTTCATTGCTGACGCCAGATGGAGGGATTAGGAACAGAAGATTGTTTAATACAGAGATCAAGGCATTGCATGGTCTGTCGCATCCACATGTCATTAGATGTATCAGCTAGATGTGATGAACACCTGGTCATTTCTACTGTATACTGCCCTAATGGAAACTTGACATCCAACTTCAAACCATAACCGCATGGGTAAAGATAAATTGCCCATACTACATGTGAGAGTATGTGGACTGCAGGCCATTTGGAGGCACCCTTAAGAAGTATAAGGTTGCATGGGTGAAGATAAATTGTCCATACTATGTGGGTAGAGTAAAAGCGGCAGTATTGCCACGCCCATACGCTGTCTTCTATTGGGCAACATACCAAATGTCAGGGATTGCAGGAAAACAGAAATCGAACAATGGGAGTGTTGATATCTGATAAATGTGGTGACGTGATAAACTAGGCTAGCTAAAGAAGGAGAAGAATAGGCTACGCCACTGGTTACCCCAACAGATAATACACTTGACCCAATGAACAGACTGAAGATTTTAGTCAACAGAAAGACGACATAACGCTGCAAACATCCTTTAACCTTGTTAACCAACTACCAAGAAGATCTAAGCAAGGTAAGTAGAGATTTACCTTAGAAGATTATTTACCGATTAGAAAATAGAAAAATTGTGCACCACATATCTTACAAACAATGCTGCCAACTGAACATCGCAGACTGGTGGCTTAAATGCCACCGTAAGAAGTGTCTGATATGCCCATTCGTTTCTCACACTCCCGCGAGTGTATTACCCCTAGGCACTGGTGGCTTACATGCCACCGTAAGAATTGTCTGATATGCCCATACGTTTCTCACACTCCTGCGAGTGCATTCCCCCTAGACACCTTCTCCTTGAAAGATTCTTTTACTTGCACATCCCGCAATCTTATATATGTTATCATCTGCAAATGATGTAACATGAAATATATTGGTCAAACTGGCAGACGCCTGAGGACCCCTTTTGGGAACACCTAAGAGATATAAAGAATACGTGTGAATAGGGTCCTTGTCAATACTCAACATGGAATTCAACGGCAAGTGATACGTCAGTAGTTACGGTTGGAGACGGCAAGAGAACGAACAAACGAACAAACTTTATTTTCAAAGGGTTAAAATTGAGCACGCAGGCCCGTCTAACATTCTGCCCTTCTATCACTCTCTTTCATACATTATTTCATTCACACATCATTCAAGGCTAACAGAGAACAGCAAAATATAAAAGTTATGCATTATAAAGGCATTCGCAAAATGTGAACATCAAAACTACACGACACAGTAATATTAGATAATGGTCTGACACTTATTAGCCATGTGGAATATACTGGCCTACCAAAAGGGGACTGGTTGTTATACTAGGGTTTTGTTGTTGTTATTATTATTATCTCTATTATTAAGGGGGAAGGTAATCCGTACTGAGATATTGTTCGAATAATTTGCGATTATATGAATAGGGATTGGTGATGTCTGATTTCTTGTAGAAGATTGTTCCACAGCTGAGCTGCAGAGTACGTTAAGCTTGTTTTGTATAAGTCAATCCTAGGCTTCGGAATGTGTAATATATTTAAAACGTTTACTGTGTCTAGCATTATATTTAAACAATGGCCAAAGGTAATTTGGGGCATTCCGATGCAGGAATTTGTGAATTAGTTTAGCTTTATTGAAAAGCAGGCGTCCCGGGAAGGTTAACCCGGTCAACAAATGCCCGCAGAAGTCGGATTTGTCGGCCTAACGGCGCAAGAACGCAGCTCTGCTGCAAACAGGCACAACGCAGTCACATCCGGAAAAAAACTCCGGATGAACGAAGAAGAAGAAAAAGAAAAGCAGGCGTTTGCGGAGTGGTAGTAACTGAAGGCGTTTATACAGGCTAGGATTGTCAGATAAATGTTTGCTATAAATTAGACTCATGGCCCGTTTCTGGAGTAAGTAAAGTCGCTTGGTGTTTGAATTAGAACAACCGTCCCAGATTGTAGAGCAGTAGTCAAAGTGTGTCTGTATATGAGAAGTATAGAATAGTTTCCTTGTGTCCTCATCAAGGAAGTTTTTAATTTTGGCGAGTTGGTAGACTTTTTTCGCTGTTTGTTTAATGAGCGCTTGAAGAGATACGGTGGGAGACGACAAGAGATACGGTGGGAGACGGCGAAGAGATACGGTGGGAGACAGGCGAGAGATACGGTGGGAGACAGCGATAGATACGGCGGGAGAGGAGATACGGCGGGGTAAATGCAGCGTATTCCATACCACGAGATGAATTTGATTGGCCAATAGGGGCATCACCCAAAAAAGTGTGACCGGACCTGGGAAAAGTTGTTCTAGCCACTATGACTAGTAATCCATCAATACAGATTGCAGTGAAACTGTTTTCATTGCTGACGCCAGATGGAGGGATTAGGAACAGAAGATTGTTTAATACAGAGATCAAGGCATTGCATGGTCTGTCAGCATCCTCATGTCATTAGATAGTATCAGCTAGATGTGATGAACACCTGGTCATTTCTACTGTATACTGCCCTAATGGAAACTTGACATCCAGCTTCAAACCATAACCGCATGGGTAAAGATAAATTGCCCATACTACATGTGAGAGTGTGTGGACTGCAGGACATTTGGAGGCACCCTTAAGAAGTGTAAGGTTGCATGGGTGAAGATAAATTGTCCATACTACGTGGGTAGAGTAAAAGCGGCAGTATTGCCACGCCCATACGCTGTCTTCTATTGGGCAACATACCAAATGTCAGGGATTGCAGGAAAACAGAAATCGAACAATGGGAGTGTTGATATCTGATAAATGTGGTGACGTGATAAACTAGGCTAGCTAAAGAAGGAGAAGAATAGGCTACGCCACTGGTTACCCCAACAGATAATACACTTGACCCAACTGAACAGACTGAAGATTTTAGTCAACAGAAAGACGACATAATGCTGCAAACATCCTTTAACCTTGTTAACCAACTACCAAGAAGATCTAAGCAAGGTAAGTAGAGATTTACCTTAGAAGATTATTTACGATTAGAAAATAGAAAAATTGTGCACCACATATCTTACAACAATGCTGCCAACTGAACATCGCAGACTGGTGGCTTAAATGCCACCGTAAGAAGTGTCTGATATGCCCATTCGTTTCTCACACTCCCGCGAGTGTATTACCCCTAGGCACTGGTGGCTTACATGCCACCGTAAGAATTGTCTGATATGCCCATACGTTTCTCACACTCCTGCGAGTGCATTCCCCCTAGACACCTCCTTGAAAGATTCTTTTACTTGCACATCCCGCAATCTTATATATGTTATCATCTGCAAATGATGTAACATGAAATATATTGGTCAAACTGGCAGACGCCTGAGGACCCCTTTTGGGAACACCTAAGAGATATAAAGAATATGTGTGAATAGGGTCCTTGTCAATACTCAACATGGAATTCATCGGCAAGTGATACGTCAGTAGTTACGGTGGGAGACGGCAAGAGAACGAACGAACAAACAAACTTTATTTTCAAAGGGTTAAAAATTGAGCACGCAGGCCCGTCTAACATTCTGCCCTTCTATCACTCTCTTTCATACATTATTTCATTCACACATTATTCAAGGCTAACAGAGAACAGCAAAATATAAAAGTTATGCATTATAAAGGCATGGGCAAAATGTGAACATCAAAACTACACGACAGTAATATTAGATAATGGTCTGACACTTATTAGCCATGTGGAATATACTGGCCTACCAAAAGGGGACTGGTTGTTATACTAGGGTTTTGTTGTTATTATTATCTCTATTATTAAGGGGGAAGGTAATCCGTACTGAGATAGTGTTCGAATAATTTGCGATTATATGAATAGGGATTGGTGATGTCTTTGATTTCTTGTGGAAGATTGTTCCACAGCTGAGCTGCAGAGTACGTTAAGCTTGTTTTGTATAAGTCAATCCTAGGCTTCGGAATGTGTAATATATTTAAACGTTTACTGTGTCTAGCATTATATTTAAACAATGGCTAAAGGTAATTTGGGGCATTCCGATGCAGGATTTTGTGAATTAGTTTAGCTTTATTGAAAAGCAGGCGTTTGCAGAGTGGTAGTAACTGAAGGCGTTTATACAGGCTAGGATTGTCAGATAAATGTTTGCTATAAATTAGACTCATGGCCCGTTTCTGGAGTAAGTAAAGTCGCTTGGTGTTTGAATTAGAACAACCGTCCCAGACTGTAGAGCAGTAGTCAAAGTGTGTCTGTATATGAGAAGTATAGAATAGTTTCCTTGTTTCCTCATCAAGGAAGTTTTTAATTTTGGCGAGTTGGTAGACTTTTTTCGCTGTTTGTTTAATGAGCGCTTGAAGAGATACGGTGGGAGACGACAAGAGATACGGTGGGAGACGGCAAGAGATACGGTGGGAGACAGTGAGAGATACGGTGGGAGACAGCGAGAGATACGGCGGGAGAGGAGATACGGCGGGGTAAATGCAGCGTATTCCATACCACGAGATGAATTTGATTGGCCAATAGGGGCATCACCCAAAAAAGTGTGACCGGACTGGGAAAAGTTGTTCTAGCCACTATGACTAGTAATCCATCAATACAGATTGCAGTGAAACTGTTTTCATTGCTGACGCCAGATGGAGGGATTAGGAACAGAAGATTGTTTAATACAGAGATCAAGGCATTGCATGTTCTGTCGCATCCTCATGTCATTAGATGTATCAGCTAGATGTGATGAACACCTGGTCATTTCTACTGTATACTGCCCTAATGGAAACCTGACATCCAACTCCAAACCATAACCGCATGGGTAAAGATAAATTGCCCATACTACATGTGAGAGTATGTGGACTGCAGGACATTTGGAGGCACCCTTAAGAAGTATAAGGTTGCATGGGTGAAGATAAATTGTCCATACTACGTGGGTAGAGTAAAAGCGGCAGTATTGCCACGCCCATACGCTGTCTTCTATTGGGCAACATACCAAATGTCAGGGATTGCAGGAAAACAGAAATCGAACAATGGGAGTGTTGATATCTGATAAATGCGGTGACGCGATAAACTAGGCTAGCTAAAGAAGTTGAAGAATAGGCTACGCCACTGGTTACCCCAACAAATAATACACTTGACCCAACGAACAGACTGAAGATTTTAGTCAACAGAAAGAAGACATAACGCTGCAAACATCCTTTAACCTTGTTAACCAACTACCAAGAAGATCTAAGCAAGGTAAGTAGAGATTTACCTTAGAAGATTATTTACCGATTAGAAAATAGAAAAATTGTGCACCACATATCTTACAAACAATGCTGCCAACTGAACATTGCAGCAAAGCGCTGGGATTGGTGCACGATTTCCCATTTGCGGGCACATGGAGATGGCCAGAACAAAACAGAATCCCATCTCAATTTTACTGGCCACGCTATTCAAAGGATATCGGGAACTATGTCTGGTCCAACATGGTATGCCAAAGGACAACCCAGAAGAGTCAGCATCCTAAGGCAGTAGTAGAGGAAACAGACTTGGCGTCCCAACCATTAAAAAAGATAGCTGTCGACATTGTGGGACCCAGCAATACGACATCTGATCGAGAAAACCGGTTTAACCTAACAATGGTAGACCTATGCACTAAGTTGCCGGAGATGATCCCATTAAAAGAGAATCTGTAACAGAGTTAGGAATAGGAAGAAGGGGCAACGAGGTGTGCATAGTCAATAGGGAAGTAGGGCACGGTCAAGCACCATAATATGGGGTAGTTAGGGTGGGTCGTCCTATGACGAGGATCTTAGAAACAAGGTCAGTTGTGAATGACCCATCCTTCGATATGGACATATGATTTAGCTGGGCAACATCTGGCTTGATTGATGGTTTGTTATAACCTATCTCCGTTGATTATGAATAAAGTAATATGAAGAAAGAACCGTCTTGGAGTTATTGCCAGTTCACCGTTACCTCGCTGTACTGTTACTGTGCAGAAATGTTGCCCAATAATCAGGATCGAGTTTGAACGAAGTACTGCACCACTATACTTGATGAGGCCAGAGATCTATCCCGTGCTTGTACAACAGATCGTGGAAAATTCGATACCTTCGGCACCATAGCACCTAATATGATCCCTAGTGAACGCTAGAGAAAATTTCAAGATGTTGATCAACTGCGAGCTCTTGGCTGGGTCGTGAAGCCATGTTATTCGATCAACTGCAAGTCTCCTCCGGGCTCTGTTGTGTGAGAGAGCCGCTGTCAAGTCTCCTCCGGGCTCTGTTGTGTGAGAGAGCCGCTGTCAAGTCTCCTCCAGGCTCTGTTGTGTGAGAGAGCCGCTGTCAAGTCTCCTCAGGGCTCTGTTGTGTGAGAGAGCCGCTGTCAAGTCTCCTCCGGGCTCTGTTGTGTGAGAGAGCCGCTGTCAAGTCTCCTCCGGGCTCTGTTGTGTGAGAGCCGTTATCGCTGTCAAGTCTTCGCCAGGCACTGGGGCACTGTCGTTCGTGCGGTTTGCTAACGGGATTGTTTTTGGAGGACGACATCTGATACCTACCTCTGATCGTACCTCCCACTGTTGCAGGGACTTTCAAGACTTCTGCCTTCCGCCGAGGGATACATAGTAATTAGGGTAAATTCAGTAAACATTGTAAATGTGATCATAATATTATTGATACTACTATTGACTTACACTCAAATTAACTTGATTTAATTTATAGATATACTATTAATTTATATCTGATTAGAAATTGAATTATTTTAGCTTATAGGTACAACAAAATGGCACAGGATGAAGCGTCATTGACACAGGTTTTAAGTGGAGTTGGAAGAGCCATATGCAGGCTAGTTACTACGTATTTAAAATAACAAAGCTTATATCATAAAGGCTTGGTGAGCTACTATGGAAATCTTTTATAGGAAGTTAGGACGTGTGACAGAGTTGATGGACAGCTTAAAAATGGACGTAGATAGAATTTCATCTATAATAAAAGTAATAAAGAGACAGATGCTTGAACGAATGGAGCACGAGACAAGTATGAGATATTATGCTGTAGACAAGCCCAATAGATGGCAGTCGGTCAATAGGAATGATAACCAGTGTGGTTACAATTCTAAAGTTATTAGCTATATAAATATGAAAGCAGATAAGAGGGAGACAGAGATATGTAGTGAATCAAAACAAAAATTTAGGAATTGGTAATGGCCAGAAAAGGAATTTGTATAAGAAACAGTGGTCTTGGCCTTCAAATAGTGAAAACGTAAGAGCTTTACGAGAAAACTGGTTACAGATTAGACAGTTGCGATATTCCGTTGCAAGGTTGAGTAACAGAGAAGGAAACACAGACAAGATTTTGGGTAGTCAGGAGGTATCTTCAGTCTTTAGCGTCAGACAAGAAAGAGAGGCACAGACGCAGACAGTCAGTAGTGTGGAGAAGAGTACTCAAACACCGATTGATAAAGTAGAAAGAAAAACAATCAAAACCAACTGAGTTGAAGGTGACAAAGAGAGACACCGATACAGAGGTTAGACAACCCAAGACAAAAGACAGCAGAAAGAAAATTAGAAAGAGTGTTAGGACCAGAAATGGAAAAAGTTTGCTCATATATAATCATGGGTGTGGAACCGAAGAATCTGAGTCGTCTCTACAATCAGAATTTTCAGACCTCGCAGATTTTGGTATAGAATGTACACCCGACAGGGATTTAAAAGGAATGAATAAGAACGGGAGGACCGTACTACGAGCAGATCCTGACTCGAAGGGAGATGTTTCCTCGTACGGTATGGTTGATGGTGGGCAAGCAAGCAAATTTTTAGTTAGTGACTCTTTGGAACAAGATACCAGTATATATGACAGAAAAATAGCGAAGGCTAGGAGACGAATACCAAGAGAGAGAGAAAAAGATACTTTTAAAAAGAAAGATGTTTGTATAGTAGAAAGTAGAACGCAAAAACAGCAAAAGGCTGAAGCAGAGCTAGACAAAGCTAGAAGTCTCATGAAGGCGATAAGACCATGGTTATATTTAAATAACTGATACAAGCAGATTTTAGCATTATACATATGTTGCTGTCTAAAATGGCCAGATGAATTTTTTTTGGTGTAGTATCACAATATATGGTGCGGGCAATAGTAGTTATTTTGGATAGGGAGTCACAACAAGTGATAGATAATTTTAAAGCTGGTGAGTGAAGGAATATACAACGTTTGGTTGTGGTGCGGGGAGAGTAGACAATGTAGAAATTGAAAGGTCCCTTGTACGGAATGGCCGGATAGACTGAGTTGATCACGTTGAGTGATGTATAATTGTTGTGATTTAAGTAGGGTAGACTCAGCACAGAATTTGCATGAAGAAAGGTAAACTAATTATGAACGCGAAGTACTAGAATAGATGTGTTGTTTGAGAGGGCTTGACTCAGTTTTTAGAAGAGTAATTAGAGTATGAAAAATGACGTGATGTCTGAGATAGAATTAAATCTTCGCTTGTTGGTTTGAGAAGCAGATATAGTAGCATTAACAGAGGTGAGATAACCCGATGCGTTAATAGTGTAGGACGAGGAGGTTGAGGAGAAGTGAGTGAGCAGTTGAGTGTAAGAGTGATTTGTTTGGTTATGCGGTGTCTTTGCGTGCCTAAACGTGTAGACAAACTTGTGTTCGTCGGGCTGATTAGAGAATGAAGTGAACAGTGAAGTTTCGAAACGCCATCTGTTGGGAATGCATGGACAGAATGATGTCAGGTGATGATTGGTAGCAGCGTATGGATATACAGAGTGGTTGATATGTTTTAGATTTGAAATGCTGTGAAGAGAGGTTGTGTCACTGTGTGCGGAAGTGATCGACACGCTTAGGCTGCGGTGAGTAATAGTATAGGCACGTCAGGGTGTCGTGATACGAGAATAATGATGAGATGAGAACGAGGTTGTTTGTACACAATGGTCAATGCATATGAGAAGTATAAATACGAGCGCCGTGCGAATATGCGAAGAGTGGCTGATGGGTGACGCTGATAAAACATACCGGTGATTTCGTGGAGGACAGAGTAAGTGAGTATGCGAAAGTTGGGAGGTATAAAGAAGGTGATTGGAAAGGTGCGATGTCTTTTGTTTGGAATGTGTGGTGTTGGACAGAATTAATGAAAATTCTATGACAGGCTGACAGAAAGAGAGTTAACGTTTTGAATGACGTTTCATAAAACAGATTTAGTATTGTTGGCAGAGACATGTCGAAGCAAGAATGCCTGATACAGAGAAATGAGAGAAGATGGTTTGCCCAATCGGAGTGAGGTTTGTCGTTAGTCATATGCGGTGTTGCTTACTGTTTCTGAAAGAGTCCCGATAAATAGGAGTAACCTTGAGTAGTAGTGAAAGATGAGTGATGTAAGCAAGAGAAGGAGAGAATGTGATTAGCCAAATGAACATCGGAGTATTATAAATAGAGCACTATAGAATGTGTTCCGATAAATGTGACTGGCTTGACTATCATCGCAGTGTGAGAACGCTAGGAGAGAGTTGAGGATAGCTTAGAGTTGTTGTGGTGAAATGTTGGAAATTACTGATACAGGAGAATGAAACGTTGGTTGCGTCGGGTGGACGAGAGACTTAAAAGTAGAATTAGTTATTGACAAATCTAGTAGCTAGATGTGTTGGTGAAGTCTATAGTAAATAGATATTCGTTGGTGGTTGTAGCAGTGGGAGAGACACCGTGGTAAACGGGATGAATGTTGGTACAAATCAAATTCAAGGGAAACAATTAGGTTAAAAAAATAGGTGTGTTGATTTGCAGTTTCCTTGGTGAGTAGATGAGTTGTGGTGTGCTGAGATAGTTTGTAAATGGAGCAATTTAAGCTGTAGTTTACAGTACTTGTTTGGTTAATATTTCAAGTGCAGTGGTGTCGAGGTGGCTTAGTTTTGTGAGAGATGGAATGTTGTGAAGGGAGATAATCAATGGTCATTTGTTGATTAATGACTTTTGGTTGAGGGGAACAGATGTTCTGCGTTATGATGAGAATATAGTCTGTAGGTAACACACATATATATATATATATATATATATATATATATATATATATATATATATATATATATATATATATATATATATATATATATATATTTGGGGTTAATGCCTAGCATTGAGTTGTTGTTTTTTCTGTTATAAGAATAACGGAATAGGCATGACTTGTGTTCATTGTACTGAATAGATATGTATTACATTGGTCCGTATAAGAGACCAATGTTGTTTAGTTACAATAAGTAGTTGATTTCTATGTGAATTTGATTATTATTTCACTATATATATTTATTTTGAAAAATGTGGGGATATATGACAGCATTGTGAAAACAAAGGGGGGGGGGGGGGTGATATTGTTGTTCTATTTTGATTTGTCTTGACTCCAGTTAATTATGAATTGTAGTTTTATTTAAGTTATATATACCTTGGTTGGTTATTTTCAATTGCAAAAGTTATAATGATGTTACTTATTGAGTTGCCCTGACTATGTTTAAATTAGTTTTCGTTTGACGTTCAGTTGTGGGGAGTTAGAAAATTAAACAGATCCATATTAAAGAGAGAGACTTATTAATGGGTCCTTGGGAGTTCTGGATACATAGTTACGTTCAGAAAATATGGTAAGGAGAAAAACATGAATTGAATGCCATGTTTTAGTCCGAAGAGTAATCATATACTCTGGATATCAGTACAATAGTTGGGGGATTAGATGATGAATAGTGAATCATGAAGGAGAATGGCTGTAGTTATCAGCAACGATAAACATGGACTGAGAGCCATGGGGGCAGGATTAATAATATATGAACTACGAATGTTATTGTTCGTGCTGTGATTGCAGCATGGGACGAGATGAATGACAAAGAGTAGAAGTTAAGTTTACAGTAAGTGAACAGCGATATTAATTTTTGGGTTACAGCAGTGTTTCCCAACGTGGGGCCCACGCCCCACAGGGGGGCAATTCGATTGTTAAGGGGGGCAATTCGAAAATGGAAGAAATCGGCTGGATATAACAAAACGGGGAGACTTAAGACTGAAGATAACTAAATTAGAACCTGACATAAGATCTCTTTGCAGCAAGCATCAAGCGCAAGTATCTTACTAAATTTAAATAATAAATAATTACTAATAATTAAAATAATATAGAAAAATCTTTCATTAAAATTATTTTGTACATGAATTTCAGTTCTCCATTATATGTTTTGAAAATTTACTTACTATGTTTGCTCAATAATTTCCAAGTGATTTCTTCCTAAAACCTATCAATCAAGTTTCTTTAGTGAACATTTCAATTTTTGAATATTAAAAATTATGTATATGTTGGGGGGTATAAAGTAAAAGTATGGGAATGACTATAATAGATAGAGATATGATGGGGTAGATAGGTTAGAAGGTCACAGACATGAGTTCAGTGGCGGTATTTTTATTGCTGTTGATAACGGCATGAAGTGACAAGTGGAGGTTTTGGGAGGCATTGCCCATAACAAATGGACAATAATAGTAGTAGTGGGTTGCTGAGGCTTTGAGCGAGATTAATAGGGAAGCTGATATGAAGTATTCCCGAGTTGCTGGAGTGATGTATGTAAGAATCAGAGATTTGGTTATATTGGAGGAGGTTTTGAGTGGTAGGGCCCATAATGGACCCTTTGATATGAGTAATGTCTGTAATGAATAGACATTTAGGGGTGGATAATATTTTTGGTGTTTGATGCTGTAGATAGCGCAAACTGTATTATGCATTAAATAATTAGGTGAGATTCGGAGATATGATGTGAAATTGCCATAATAAGTGGTATAATTGAATTTGTGGGAGATATGTAATTGTTTTTTAGACTTTACTGCGTAAAGTCTCAGGGCGACATGGTGGGGTAAATGTGAGTATGGTTTTGTGAGGAAGAGTTCTTGTTCTTTGATTCTCCGGTGGCCACCGATTCTTTGATTATTTGTCTTCCTATCGTGTGTTAGTACGAGTGACTTCAGGTTGGTTGAATGTGGAGAATTGGTAACGCTGAGGTAATGGTTATTGGCGTAGACCTGTTGGTGATGATGATAGGGAGTATGGAGTATTTTCGGAAGAGTATGGCGTTTTGAATTTATATGGTCGAGATCAGATATTGATATGTATGTACATGATGAAAAGTAAAATTAAAAAGGGTTAAGCGGATAGTTTGCGTCCCGGTAGATGAGAAGAAGAAGTACCATTGATGTATATAGGAGAGGAAGTGTTGTATAATGAAGGGCGGATAGCTGTTTCATGCGGGGTTGTAATTTACCTGTAACTTACTTAGTTTTGGGACTTAAATAATATTATAGAAGTAAAGCAGCTAGTTATCTGAGAGGTGGAGTAAAGTAAAGTTGCGTGTGGGGGATAGTAGCGGATGGCTATATATATTCCAAGTGAAATTAAAGGAATGATGGGGCAGTGATATGAGTTAAAAACTTGTAGGATATTTTACTTAGATTTTTTGGCTGGAAATTATAGTAGGGTTCTGGGTTTAAGACATTTCAGGGAAAAGTCTTGGTTGAAGAAAGGGAGGAAATGTAACAGAGTTAGGAATAGGAAGAAGGGGCAACAACGAGGTGTGCATAGTCAATAGGGAAGTAGGGCACGGTCACGCACCATAATATGGGGTAGTTAGGGTGGGTCGTCCTATGACAAGGATCTTAGAAACAAGGTCAGTTGTGAATGACCCATCCTTCGATATGGACGTATGATTTAGCTGGGCAACATCTGGCTTGATTGATGGTTTGTTATAACCTATCTCCGTTGATTATGAATAAAGTAATATGAAGAAAGAACCGTCTTGGAGTTATTGCCAGTTCACCGTTACCTCGCTGTACTGTTACATATCACATCCAATTCCATCATACAATCACTAGAACATTTTTAGTAGGATAGGACTTCCATCGTGTATATTGTCAGACAGGGTAAGTCAATTCATCTCTGTGGCTACCCAGAGTGCAAAGAAACGATTAGGGATTAAGCCGGCATCTAATTATCCATATCATCCAATGACAAAAGGTGTCAATAAAAACTTTAATGAGGTCCTCAGAGAACTCTGGTGAAAGTTGCTGCAATATGCCCAAAGGAAACACCATTCACTGCAATTAACACTGTCCGTTAAGGCAACTTCTGCCATGTATAAAAATAAGTAATGAGCATTGTTAGCACAACAGTATTATTATGTTGTATTACGTTTCTTATGAGTGTACCATATTCTTTACACTTTTTGACAACATTGGTATAAGTTGTAAGGGTTCCTTGAAACATCATCTGTGAGAAATAATTTCTTCTTTGTTTCGTCCAGTAGTATTTTTATTGGTTGGAAATATTCGCGTTTTACCCTTTTCCAGCTGAGTTGTGATACTAACCTGTTGGCCAAGGGATTCTGACTTCATTGGAGTTGACAGGCTTAGCCTTTCCAGGAAAATTATTTAATAACATGCCAATCCAAATTTATTATATATTCTTTGATATAGTTTTTGCTGAAACATCAGACTACCAAGTTTCAGACTGACCACATTCACAACTCCTCAATAATGGATACCTAAGCCTTCCATGACATGGATAGTGCAGCCTCAGCAAGTGTCAAGACTGAAGATGAACAATACCCAGATGCCCAAGCCTTCCTTCCATGACATGGATAGTGCAGCCTCAGCAAGTGTCAAGACTGAAGATGAACAATACCCAGATGCCCAAGCCTTCCTTCCATGACATGGATAGTGCAGCCTCAGCAAGTGTCAAGACTGAAGATGAACAATACCCAGATACCTAAGCCTTCCATGACATGGATAGTGCAGCCTCAGCAAGTGTCAAGACTGAAGATGAACAATACCCAGATGCCTAAGCCTTCCATGACATGGATAGTGCAGCCTCAGCAAGTGTCAAGACTGAAGATGAACAATACCCAGATACCTAAGCCTTCCATGACATGGATAGTGCAGCCTCAGCAAGTGTCAAGACTGAAGATGAACAATACCCAGATACCCAAGCCTTCCTCCATGACATGGATAGTGCAGCCTCAGCAAGTGTCAAGACTGAAGATGAACAATACCCAGATGCCCAAGCCTTCCTTCCATGACATGGATAGTGCAGCCTCAGCAAGTGTCAAGACTGAAGATGAACAATACCCAGATACCTAAGCCTTCCTTCCATGACATGGATAGTGCAGCCTCAGCAAGTGTCAAGACTGAAGATGAACAATACCCAGATGCCCAAGCCTTCCTTCCATGACATGGACAGTGCAGCCACAGCACCTGTCAAGACAGGGTGTGAAGATGAGCAATACCCATATACCCAAGCCTTCGATGAAATAGACATTGCATCCACAGCAAGTGTCAAGAAAGAACCTGAAGATGAACAATACCCAGATACCTAAGCCCTCCATGATATGGACAGTGCAGCCACAGCAAGTGTCAAGACAGGGTGTGAAGATGAACAATACCCATATACCCAAGCCTTCGATGAAATAGACATTGCATCCACAGCAAGTTTCAAGAAAGAACCTGAAGATGAACAATACCCAAAGACCCAAGCCTTCCATGACATGGACAGTGCATCCACAGCAAGTGTCAAGACAGGGTGTGAAGATGAACAATATCCAGATACCCAAGCCTTCGATGAAACAGATAGTGCATCCACAGCAAGTGTCAAGAAAGAACCTGAAGATACTATTTATACACAACACTATTTATAGTAGTAATGGACTGAATTTTGCGTGTGGATTAGCTTTCCCTATTAACAGTGTCTCTTGCCATCAGTCGAATCCACTCCGACTTCAGAGGTAATTGTAATTTACGTCCCCAAGTCAAGGACAAGAGACCAACATTTTAGTCCAGCTGTCTGGTATAGGGGTTGAACCACTTACTTCAGCAGCTCAATTGATGTTTAAGAACACGCATTCTTACCCATTCGGACACGCGGACCTGCACCTGTTTTATGAGATATGTCAATTACTGCAAAATACTATGGTGATCGCCCTCCTTTGGACCTATTTGATTACTGCCAGGGTTGTTTAGAGGAACAATCAAATCAACTGGCACACACGTGCCTTAGCGACTCTTTTGAAGACAAGTAGAAGCCCATTTACCAAGTGTACTGTGGTGAATTCTCTCAAAAGAGGACCTTATAACATTGGTCTTCAGCAGACTGACGGTGAATGATTCAGATTCGGAAGGAGCGACACCTGCATAGTCCTTCAAACACATTGCAATCTCCCCTCCTGCTACACACCACCCCACCATCAGTCATCTGATTGTCAGATTATCTCTCCCCACAGATCACACCATCCTATCGCACTCTGCCACATTTGCAGAGTGTGGACACATTACCTACCGATCCGATGACCCCGATGACTGTAATACCACCCATTCGTCCGTTACTTATAATAAGGGCTGCGACCGATTAATTTAAATTTAATAGTTAACTTTTGAAAAATTAACGATTAATTAATCGTTAATTTCGATTAAAGCAAAACATTTATAGTCACATAACTCACATTATAGTCGTATTTGTCAAAAATCGAAATAACACTGGATTGTCTTGTTCATATGTCATCTAATAACCAACTTTGCAAACAGACGAGTATGTTGACAGTATTTGGTTCAAATGACGAGCTTGTCTTATATATAGCCAGCAAAGCTGAACAATCGTTGCCAAGTAGCAGGTGCGACATAATGACGTAAATGAAAGAGATCAAAGAATCCCAGAACCACAACGCTAAGAAAAGTGACGGAGATGACGCGACTACACAGAATCGTCACAGGGCAATGTCAATAACAACAGACTGACTTGGGAGTTTCATCAAGGCGGCAGCTCATGTTAATTCTGCAACCATAGGTTGGATAAATATTGGCTTGATGGCGCTTCAGTGGCTGAATGAATACTTGGAAAATGGAAGAGACAATCTATAGAAGCAACACTTATTGTGGCCACGAATACACAGGCAGGCGAAGGCAGAAAACCAGATGTCTGTGAAGCAGCACGAAGGACACTTGGAGGATTGACAGAAGGATCCCGTTGAGGACGAACAAGGACATTGTTGATCTTCGAACAGGGATGGCTTGCAACAATCCGTAATCTTATATTATTCTTACTGCCTAACCTGGACAAAACAGGTACTGTAAGCAAATTAGTTATTGTTTATTTTTGCGACAAGCCTGTACGCTACGACATTAAATGGCGTCATAACTGTTAAAAGATAACAGAGTGAACTCATTTTAATTCGTTTGTTCAGCTTCTAATCTGCTATTGCTTTTCGAGCCGAGTTCATTTATTTGTACAGTTATTGTTGGAATTAATTCTACACCCCGAGATATCGCATGGCAATCGTTCACATGGAACTGAGGTAGCCGGTATGCACAGAATGGTCTTGGCAAGGAATGCCAATTTTGGATATCGATGTTCATTAAGTTTCCACCATTGTAAAGGGTTAACTGATTCAGCAACTTTCTTATCCATTTCAGACTCAATTAGCTTACTACTCTCTTCATTTGGTTCAGAAGTTCATTTGGTTCACATATAGTTTCATTGTCAATGTCAATGTCATTCATTGCAGCAGTCTCCATCTGCTCATGAACATTAACTGCTATTTGTTGGTCAATATGTGACCAAATTCGTTCTTTTGCATCTTTTGACAAACACTTCAGGTATTTGTAGCGTGGATCAAATGCTGTTGCAATCTGTAGTATTTCAATAATTGTCATATTAGCTAGACGTTCACTGAAGTCATTAAAAGACGTTGCCTTAAATTTAGCTAGTAGCCCGGATCATCATCGTGTACAGTCGTATGCTTTGTCAACGATGATAGCATCAGCAATATACAGCTACATGAAACAATCTTGACCACCAAGCAGGACCGTGGTCTGACAGAAAGTCCAAAACTTTGACATATTTCGAAATCTCCAAACCTGAATCTGACGGATGACCAACCTATAAGAGTTAAGCCATGCTATTATTGTTTGCGCCTAAATTAACTGACAGTTTGAGAACATCTCTCCAAGAGCGGATTGTGCATGAAAATGTTTATACCATCCAGCCGAGGGTAACTATAGAAGAATAGAAGGCACTTCCCAGAACGAAGACAAGATCCTGATCAGCTTGAACGATCAGATAAGTACACATAATTTTGACCTGCATGATAAAGTGGCATCTTTAATTTTGATTTTCTCGCTGTAAACTGATCATTATACAATTGATTATCATTGTAGTTATTAGCGGGGACATTTCTTCGTCCCGTAAAATGGAACGTGTTTTTTCCGAAATGTGTATGGATTAAGTGTTTTTTCGTGGTGAAATAGGAGTTCGGACCGTGCAACGGAGTTCGTGCACGCGCGACCGGACTTCCTTTGGCGTATCATCGGCACCCGGTGGTGATAGTTAAGCCTAACATGACGATCAGACGACCAGCAAGGACACAACGTGGTAAGAGGGCGGGCGCACACAGAAGGCGTTTAAAATGTGACAGATTGGGTATCGGTAACGTTCGAGTACTGTACTGGAACTGTGCATCATTTAGTCAACGCCGACCCATTCTTGAAAAACTACTCTACGGAAACGATATTGTAGTCATACAAGAAACACAGCTCGACGACGGAACAGTCAATGTCGCGGGATTTCAGGGATTCTTTAACAGGCGGCACCTCGGACAGGCCATTCTGGTCCGCGACAACATAGTGTCAGATCAATATGTCTTCTTGGAACAGTGATGCCCTGCAAGTACACCATAACTATCATCCTTACAGCCAGTCACAATCACTGATGATATAAAACTGCCTGCTCTGTAGTGATTTATGAAGTGGCCTCATGTAATAATGACATACAAATGCATTTACCAATAGTTTCATTGAGACAGACAGAAACATGGAACAATGTGTACACCAATGACAGTTTAACACCTAGTGACAAGACAAAACTAGTCAAGTTGTCAGAGCTATATACAGATGTCCTTACTGATGTACCAGGGACACATGACACAAAGTTAACGGATGACCAACCTATAAGAGTTAAGCCATGCTATTATTGTTTGCGCCTAAATTAACTGACGGTTTGAGAACATCTCTCCAAGAGCGGATTAAGCATGAAAATGTTTATACCATCCAGCCGAGGGTAACTATAGAAGAATAGAAGGCACTTCCCAGAACGAAGAAAAGATCCTGATCAGCTTGAACGATCAGATAAGTACACATAATTTTGACCTGCATGATAAAGTGGCATCTTTAATTTTGATTTTCTCGCTGTAAACTGATCATTATACAATTGATTATCATTGTAGTTATTAGCGGGGACATTTCTTCGTCCCGTAAAATGGAACGTGTTTTTTCCTAAATGTGTATGGATTAAGTGTTTTTTCATGGTGAAATGGAGTTCGGACCGTGCAACGGAGTTCGTGCACGCGCGCCCGGACTTCCTTCGGCGTATCATCGGCGCCCGGTGGTGATAGTTAAGCCTGACCAGACGACCAGCAAGGACACAACATGGTAAGAGGGCGGGCGCACACAGAAGGCGTTTAAAATGTGACAGATTGGGTATTGTAAACGTTCGAGTACTGTACTGGAACTGTGCATCATTTAGTCAACGCCGACCCATTCTTGAAAAACTACTCTACGGAAACGATATTTTAGTCATACAAGAAACACAGCTCGACGACGGAACAGTCAATGTCGCGGGATTTCAGGGATTCTTTAACAGGCGGCACCTCAGACAGGCCATTCTGGTCCGCGACAACATACTAGTGTCTGAGATCAATATGTCTTCTTGGAACAGTGATGCCCTGCAAGTACACCATAACTATCATCCTTACAGCCAGTCACAATCACTGATATAAAACTGCCTGCTCCGTAGTGATTTATGAAGTGGCCTCATGTAATAATGACATGCAAATGCATTTACCAATAGTTTCATTGAGACAGACAGAAACATGGAACAATGTGTACACCAATGACAGTTTAACACCTAGTGACAAGACAAAACTAGTCAAGTTGTCAGAGCTATATACAGATGTCCTTACTGATGTACCAGGGACACATGACACAAAGTTAACGGATGACCAACCTATAAGAGTTAAGCCATGCTATTATTGTTTGCGCCTAAATTAACTGACGGTTTGAGAACATCTCTCCAAGAACGGATTGTGCATGAAAATGTTTATACCATCCAGCCGAGGGTAACTATAGAAGAATAGAAGGCACTTCCCAGAACGAAGAAAAGATCCTGATCAGCTTGAACGATCAGATAAGTACACATAATTTTGACCTGCATGATAAAGTGGCATCTTTAATTTTGATTTTCTCGCTGTAAACTGATCATTATACAATTGATTATCATTGTAGTTATTAGCGGGGACATTTCTTCGTCCCGTAAAATGGAACGTGTTTTTTCCTAAATGTGTATGGATTAAGTGTTTTTTCATGGTGAAATGGAGTTCGGACCGTGCAACGGAGTTCGTGCACGCGCGCCCGGACTTCCTTCGGCGTATCATCGGCGCCCGGTGGTGATAGTTAAGCCTGACCAGACGACCAGCAAGGACACAACATGGTAAGAGGGCGGGCGCACACAGAAGGCGTTTAAAATGTGACAGATTGGGTATCGGAAACGTTCGAGTACTGTACTGGAACTGTGCATCATTTAGTCAACGCCGACCCATTCTTGAAAAACTACTCTACGGAAACGATATTGTAGTCATACAAGAGAAACAGCTCGACGACGGAACAGTCAATGTCGCGGGATTTCAGGGATTCTCTAACAGGTGGCACCTCGGACAGGCCATTCTGGTCCGCGACAACATACTAGTGTCTGAGATCAATATGTCTTCTTGGAACAGTGATGCCCTGCAAGTACACCATAACTATCATCTTTACAGCCAGTCACAATCACTGATGATATAAAACTGCCTGCTCCGTAGTGATTTATGAAGTGGCCTCATGTAATAATGACATACAAATGCATTTACCAATAGTTTCATTGAGACAGACAGAAACATGGAACAATGTGTACACCAATGACAGTTTAACACCTTGTGACAAGACAAAACTAGTCAAGTTGTCAGAGCTATATACAGATGTCCTTACTGATGTACCAGGGACACATGACACAAAGTTAACGGATGACCAACCTATAAGAGTTAAGCCATGCTATTATTGTTTGCGCCTAAATTAACTGACGGTTTGAGAACATCTCTCCAAGAACGGATTGTGCATGAAAATGTTTATACCATCCAGCCGAGGGTAACTATAGAAGAATAGAAGGCACTTCCCAGAACGAAGAAAAGATCCTGATCAGCTTGAACGATCAGATAAGTACACATAATTTTGACCTGCATGATAAAGTGGCATCTTTAATTTTGATTTTCTCGCTGTAAACTGATCATTATACAATTGATTATCATTGTAGTTATTAGCGGGGACATTTCTTCGTCCCGTAAAATGGAACGTGTTTTTTCCTAAATGTGTATGGATTAAGTGTTTTTTCATGGTGAAATGGAGTTCGGACCGTGCAACAGAGTTCGTGCACGCGCGCCCGGACTTCCTTCGGCGTATCATCGGCGCCCGGTGGTGATAGTTAAGCCTGACCAGACGACCAGCAAGGACACAACATGGTAAGAGGGCGGGCGCACACAGAAGGCGTTTAAAATGTGACAGATTGGGTATTGTAAACGTTCGAGTACTGTACTGGAACTGTGCATCATTTAGTCAACGCCGACCCATTCTTGAAAAACTACTCTACGGAAACGATATTGTAGTCATACAAGAGAAACAGCTCGACGACGGAACAGTCAATGTCGCGGGATTTCAGGGATTCTTTAACAGGTGGCACCTCGGACAGGCCATTCTGGTCCGCGACAACATACTAGTGTCTGAGATCAATATGTCTTCTTGGAACAGTGATGCCCTGCAAGTACACCATAACTATCATCTTTACAGCCAGTCACAATCACTGATGATATAAAACTGCCTGCTCCGTAGTGATTTATGAAGTGGCCTCATGTAATAATGACATACAAATGCATTTACCAATAGTTTCATTGAGACAGACAGAAACATGGAACAATGTGTACACCAATGACAGTTTAACACCTTGTGACAAGACAAAACTAGTCAAGTTGTCAGAGCTATATACAGATGTCCTTACTGATGTACCAGGGACACATGACACAAAGTTAACGAATGACCAACCTATAAGAGTTAAGCCATGCTATTATTGTTTGCGCCTAAATTAACTGACGGTTTGAGAACTCTCCAAGAACGGATTGTGCATGAAAATATACTAGTGTCTGAGATCGATATGTCTTCTTGGAACAGTGATGCCCTGCAAGTGCAGGCATTAACCCTTTACAGGGCAGACGCTTGTCCATTTTCTAGCCCTGAACGGGCAAGATTTCAGGTTCGGTAAAATTTCGGGTCGCGGTAGTAAAAACATCACAAATAAGGTGTTAGTCAACCGATTTTAGTTAAATAAACAACACAAGGAAGGGAAAAGCATGTAGAATATGTTACTCACATGATTGTTGTCGGTAATCCATATATGAACACAAATATTTACGAAATACGGCATGTTGCTTGTGATTTTCCGTCATCTATACGGCAATTTACAAACATTTTCAGAATCATAATCACTTTCTTTAAAGTCCGACTCAGACTGCTAATGCAAAGTAACGCTTTGCACTGATATCTAGCTCCGATTAATAGTCAACTTCGTGCCCTTTAATGTCATTTAAAATGAACCTAGCGAAATCTCGGCTATCACTTGAAGAATCGCCGAAATCCATTTTGAAAAACAGCGTAAAAATCCCGAAAACTATCAAAAATTGTCCTTAAAAGTCCGTTCACATTCATACTATCGCGTTTACAAATGGCGACCACGTTGTCAAGCTGTCGGCGAAAGCGAAAGTAGTCGTCGGAAGTGTCGGAAAGCCGAGAGATCGCGATTTTACAATGCATAATAGTATCGGCCGGGATCGGACGCTATGCGCGTTTTATGGCATCGGCCAGAATCGGACGCTATGCCTTGTAAAGGGTTAAGAATAATGACACCAGTGCAGCTTGTAATCGTGAACATTTATGCGCGAAATGGGAAGGTCGACGTGCGACTATGGCAGAGTTTGTTCGATATGGATGAACGGCATATCATCTACTGTGGGGACTTCAATGCCAGAGGCAGTCAATGGGGGAACTGCATCACCAATAGACAGGGAGAAGATCTGGAGGACGCCCTGGCATCTGCTGCCCTAATCTCTCTGAATGATGGGAAGGTCACTAGAATAGCCACTCGACCAGGTGACTCTGACAGCGTCATTGACTTAGCTCTGGTGTCGCCCACCATCTCACCAAGGTACCGGTGGGGCACACTGGGATACCACCACTACCCTGTGTCATCCTGATCAAGAAAGACGGGGCCATGAGTCAAATAAACAAGACAAATGCCTTCCCATACGACAACACTGGTCAAGACGCCATAAGCAAGATCAAAAGAAGAAAACTAACTTCCTCCCACAGGAGACAAGAAAGATGGTTGCAGCCACCATGGTGGAATGGAGAGGTCGAGAAAGCATGGCTGGGAAAGAGGCAGGCTGTCAAAGACTGGCAAAAGGCCAGAAAGGCTAACATGCCACAGGTTGAGTTGGCGAACCTGAAGACTGAGGTCGATAGGACGACGACTTTATTCAAATCCTGCGCCAAACAGGCCAAGGCCGAGAAATGGGACGAGTTCTGTAGGAAGGTGTGCTCCGAGCGATCTCTTACGACATTCTGGCGCCTCCACAAGAGCATGAACGGTGCTGCACAACCTAGGGGTATTCCAGACTTTCAAGGCACAGACCTCGCATGGAAAAAGTCGGATGCAGATAAAGGTAAGGCCCTTCTTGCACGCTACATAGAACAGACTGACCAGAAAGACGAGCCCGCCAGACAGAGGACCACAACGACACTCTCTCAGTTGTGCGAGGGGGTCGGGACAGACGAAGAATGGACAATCACAGCTGAGATATTGCGTGCGATGCTCAAGAAATCACCTAACACCGCCCCAGGCGGCATCCGATATGGTGACCTACTGGTGATATCAGATGACATGGAAGAACTGGCCAGAGAATTTAACACCAGTATCCAGAGGACATATTCCAAGTCATGGCATCAGGTCAACTGACCAGTTCCCTTCCTCAGTACCTTCACCTCCCAGGCAGTTCCCAGAAAATGCTAACAATTATCCAACACCCATTTTAGCAGGCCAGGTCAAGTACAGAGCCATACTGCTTATGAAACTACCCCTACTACTAGAGAAATCACACGTGGGGCACATTTTCAAGCTAGCACACTAACCACTACAACTGGCTCATGTAAAAAACAATCGCAATAAAAGCACATGAAATCATCAAACAGAATACTGCAACATAACTAACATTGTCAACTAAAATAAATTAACTGCACCAATTTGGCAGGCAACATGATGTAAGTGAAACAATTATTGACTTTGTCATGTTCTTGGCGAATCCATGGATAATTTACAGATAGTAAAACCACCAGCAAACAATGAAATGGTCGCGTGCAAACACTAGTCTAACTGATACACAGAACACTGCAGGCATCTTGAGTGCTATGAGGCATCTGTCGACTTCTTGTTCTTTGTGAGTAGCGACACTTGGCGGGTCAGCTCCTTGTTTTTGATCTGTGCCAGAAGAGATCAAATGCAGGAGGTTATGGTAGTCCCATTTACATGTCCTGCCCTATGGATGTGAAGTGTTGCACTTTCACATATTCTAGGCAAAGGTTTAATGACGTGGGGTGACCTGTACCTGTCCTCACATATAACAAAGATGTGCAGTGCACATGGGAGTTGCACACCCATCCTCCATTACTCCTGGTTTTCAATACAGCCCTGCCCCACCATTTATATTGCATGTCTTATTTACAATTGCTTCCCGCAGTCGTATTTGATATTTTTTTTAGAAAGGTCATTAGGACTTAATGGGTGCTGTAGTTTAACAGATTTCATATTTCCTTATTTTTCAAATTATTCTCTTTCTCCAAGCAAAATATTTTTTTAAAAATGCAAGCATAGTATAAAAAAAATTGTGGTATTGGAAAACCACATTATGAGAAGGCATTTTGCTTTTTTGTTTATGATTCCATATTTGTATGCCTTATAGTTACCGCAGTGTCAATTCCATTTTGTGCGTGTTTTCTTCTTGCTTGCTGATGAAGGCTCGTCACACCACCACGTTTTCCCTAATAATTTTATAAAGCTGCGTTACACTTCACTTTCCCAATTTTTTTAAACATTTCCACAGCTTTACTGCATTTAATCTATTTCACAAGTGAATTTATTTCATATGTGATGAGACAGACCAGCAGCTGCAGTGATAATGCATTAGATGAGAGGAGAACATGGACACAATGCTATAACCTATGTCAGCTGCATCTATATCCCTATATGAGTAATGAAATAGTCCAAAACTGGCAGCAATGGAGATGTGGTTTTGGAGAATGATGAGAATGTTGCTAACAAAGAAAAAGATGTATTGAGATGTGGCCGAAAAGGCACACCTAACGTAATTGTGACTTTTCCACATTCAAGCATAAAGTATGACACCCTGGGATCAGCTGCAGAAATACTCGCTACACAACAGAGATATCAAAACATCTCCAGGATAGAGCAGTGAAACACTGCTGCTGCAGATGCCATGCCAAAGGTAAGGCCCACTAGCACACAATATCGCTGGCCCAGTAAATCAAGTCTAATCATTTTAAATGTACAAAACTTGTGTCACACTAGAGACAGTAATACAACTAGTACAGTTGATTAACCACTGTTCTAGTCATCCATCTCTACTTTGGGTTGAAGTGACGCTCATCACATTCTGTTAATTCTGGCACAAATTACATACACAGACACTGGACACACACCAGTAGGCAGCTGAACCAAAAAGAAAACTGGAAATCAAACCTAAACTTGAACCACCGCTAAAACTGTACATCCTGCCAAAGCTTGAGCCATGGTAAAAACTGCACTTCAAACCTAAACATACCTCAAGAACTGTACATCACTCAACTTGAACCATGTAAACACTGCACATCTAAAGCTGAACAGCCCTAAAAATAAAAAACTACATCAAACCTAAACTTGAACCACCCTGAAAGCTACACATTAAATCTTAACCTGAACCAGCTTAAAAATTATCAAATCTAATTTGAACCATCCCAAAAACTACATCGCACATAAACTTCACCACCCCAAAATTTAGATCACACCTAACTTGAACCACACTATAAACTACATTAAACCTAAACTTGAACCACGCTATAAACTACATATAAACTAAACTTGAAAACCCAAAAACTACAGCCAAACCTATACCTGAACAACCCTTAAGACTACAAGAAACCTAAACATGAACCATCCCAAAAACTACATTTTAGTGGCAGTTGTCAAATCAGGCCAAGCTGGTAGCAGTAGAAAAGATCAAACATAACATTATGTGAGACATCCCAGCTGTGTACATAGGACTCAAACCATTACCTGAGGCATTTGCTCTACTCACCTGACAATTTTCTATGGCTTTAGCGTGACTCTGATGCATGGTCTGTACTTTAGCTCTGAACTCAGTCTCTGCTTCACACTTCTGGACTTTGAGCTCTGTAATCTAGACGTATAACAACATGGTCATACAACTTATAATGAACACCAACATGGCCATACAGATTGTCATAATAAACAATGCAGTTTATACCAATATAAAATTACTGATAGGCGGGCAGGTTCTATCAATGCTGGTATATTCTGCTACTGATAGGCTGGTATGCTCTATCAATGCTAGATTTAAAAAGACTAAAAGTCAACAGGGTCGACATCATTGCACCAGGTATTTATCCCATATGGCTCAGTCTCTTCCCGTAGCACATAAAGCATCGCACAAAGCTCCGTAGCTCCAGCGACGACCCTCAGGAGTCTCCGAAAAATGCACTCATGAACAGAACATGGCCCAGAATCGAACCCAAAACCTTCGGAGCCCAAATCAGATGGCTTGACAATAAAGCTATCGCTATGGAGACTCCAAGATAAACATCTAAATGGTGCATTAACCAAGAGATTGGATTCTGCAACTTCTGTAATTAGTTCAAACCAATTCAAGAAATCACTTGTAGCATACAGCACGGAAAGCACACTAAATCAACATATGTACATATCCTTATCAGTTGGGTCAAATGGGAAATGAAGGCAAATGATCACCTTAAATCTCCATATGTAGTATATATTAAATTCTATGACCTAGTATATATGAAATCCTTGGCCAATGCACTTACTTTTCTTTAGCTGTTAGTTAAAAATACAGATTATTCAATGAAAGCAGAAGCATACAGGTGTGAAAGAACTATACATGCAAGGAATGATTGGGACGCAGAGGTGTTTCCAAGGCACCAGGGCCGGGTTATATACTGGCCAAGACCTATTGACGCGTCCTCGTCGAGCGTCCTGGGCAACAGGTCCCTTCGGGGTCCTGGCTAAAGTCAGTAGGATCGCAGATTCCTCCAAAGTCGGAGAGTGTCTGCTTGTACGGCGAGGAACCACCAGTCTGCACACCAATAAGCCAGACATGGGACAACGGATACTCACGCAAACCTCAGGTCCTGTATGACATCACACTGATGTTGACAACAGGATGCCTTCATCCGACATACAGGACTTCGCGTTGGAGCTCAAGCCAATGAACACAAGCAAGCAAGCATGGAACGATTGTCTATAATTGTAACTAAATAAAAGAACACCACTCTTTGAATATGAAAGGTCCCAGACATCCCTAACTATATTTGCCTTACTGTGCCCCAATAGCAATCCCACCTCAGCAGTGCAGACCCAGCCAATCTGTTGGCCTGCTTGTTCCCCATCACACCAGCATGTCCTAGGGACAAGATCCAATGGATGCTCTATCTCTGATTACAAAACTGAAGCATGCACTCTGTAGGAAGCATGCCTGTCTGGACCCTTTCACAGCATTGCAATTAGTCCATTACAATCACATGAGTGTGCTGTTCGTCCAGCCTGTGGAACGCTGCAGTGACTGCCTCCACCTCCTTTCTCAGATTAGATGTGGTATCATACATTAATGGATTCATTTAATGCAGTGACTGCTTCCGTCCAACTCTATTCTCATTTTATATTTAATATATACTGGTGGAGAAAGGAATGTTTCGTGTAGAATGACTTGCCTCGCTTCAGAGGTCACAGACAGAATTGTATGGATTTTCTGCCCTGGTCATGAGAGGGGGAATGATAGGCTGGCAGGAAATGCACCTCTCGGTGGTAGATTACCTATGGACATGGGAGAGGTGGTCGGACGCATGTGGGACCAGGTGGAGAAAGTGGTGAACAGGCTGAGCACCCTCTGTGGAGAGAATGATTCGGCGGGGGATTAGCAGGAGCTCTGGACAAATCTCAAAACAGAGGGAAGACCAGGAGAATTTCAATAGGATTGTAGTTGGAACCATTAGCAGTAGGACTCTTTGCTAGCTGTTGAATGAGTGGATGTAGGGTGTGTGGGAATGTCCAGAGTGCAGTGATGTTTCTTAGTTCAACAACCCATTCTCAGATTAGATGCATCATATACCAGTCTCTCCTGAACTGAATGCTGTCTATTCACTTTCTCTAGTAACCCTCAGGCACTTCTTTTGCCTTTTATAGCACAGAGCCGTCAGATTACTCATATAGGAAGACTCAGGTCAACAGTATGTTAGCACCAGAGTGGAACCATCACAGGGCCACAGTGTGTCCTTACCTGAAGTGTTGCTGTAGAGATAGTGCATTAATATCAGCTGGCACCTTACCATCTTGACAGAATAGTCTTACGTTGTGCTTCAAAAGAATGCATAACTCCAGCCCATGGTGGCAGCTTATATATTATCAGATCAATTCATGCGATAAATTTTCGTCCCCAATGGATGCATGTGAATACAGTCATTTCTACCATCATGCATCATCTGACATCTCACATGCACAGTGTGTGACCTATCTGCAATCATTTTCTCCTTTATCTTTATTCCATTCCTGATCTTTGCCCTCCAAGCAACAAAACCAAGGGCGACTTCCTCCAGAGGTAAAATATCAATGCCTGTTAATCATGTCCTGCTTGCACAAATCTTTGTTATCGTAGTATGAATCGTAGTAGAGGCTGACCCCGAATCTTTCACCCATCAGTAATTCACCAAAAGAGATGTCCTTTGATATTCTACCATTGTCCATCCTCCTAATACGTCCTAGCCAACTAAGTCTAGGAAGACTGAGCATGGAGCATTAATATCATCGTTATGTTTACCCATATAATGCATCCAAAGAACAATACAAGCAGAGGGTGCACCAATCATTTACATAAAATTATTCATAGAACATTTGACGTGGCCTTAAATATTCCAGTTAAAAGATTCTGGAGCTGCCTGTCAACACCTTGATACAATCTTGGCTAACATTCACACAATAGGATATACTCATTACCCTCTGGTCTTTCTCCACAAGTTGCTGGTCTTTGATCACCATTTGCTTCTTCAGACTTTCTATCTGCTCACGCAACTGGGTAATCAGAATGACATTTTCTGAGGCTGCTGAATCAACACCGTGGTCGGAGACGTAACCATCTGGGCTGAAATGTTTCACAGACATGATATGATTGTCATATTGATACAACACGAGGATATTTGCACTGAAGCCTTCGGCCTTTTGCTGTTTTATAATTAACTTTAGACATGCATATATGACAATATACGGTAAATGACCATAGCAGGGTCAGCCAAATCCTATTTGGGAAAACAGGTTACATTATACAGATCCCACATCAACAAGAAAATACATACATTGTTGGAACAGAAGAATCTTTAGTGGGACACGTAAATGAAACAACAGAAGAAGTAAGAAATGGAACATTAAGTCTAATATATATTAAATAATGTGAACTCAAACACAAAATTAACAGTAACAAGAAAATAACATATTAAATTTAGTCAAACAACAAGGAGATCTGTGATAGCCTAATCAATTAATAACAGAGGTCTGTGATAGTCTAGTCACAATAAAACCTCTGACAGTCTTGTCAATGAACAAGCAGATTTGTGACAATTAATGAATAACAGACATGTGACAGTCATTGACAAATAAGGAGATTTGTGACAGTATAGTCAAAGACTACTAAGAACTATGACAGTCTAATCAATGAATAATGGTGATGAATGTGATAGTATAGTCAATGAAAAACACAGGTTTTTGATAGTCTAGTCAATGAATAAAAGAGATTTATGATAGCCTTTTATCGATGAAAAACAGAGAAGTCTGGTATATTGTAGTCTAATAACAGAGGTCTGTGCCAATCTAGTCAATGAACAAGGAGATAAGTTAGCAACAAGACGTGAAACAACATTGTCAACCAAAGATTGGAAAGTTTCTGGTTGAGTGATTAATGTAATAACTAAGTCATGATGGTGAATGGTAAAACATGGAACTATAATTGTCATGAATTTGATGGTGAATGGTAAAACATGGAACTATAATTGTTATGAATTTGATGGTGAATGGTAAAACATGGAACTATAATTGTCATGAATTTGATGGTGAATGGTAAAACATGGCCCCTGGGAAGGTTAACCCGGTCAACAAATGCCCGCAGAAGTCGGATGTGTCGGCCTAACGGCGCAAGAACGCAGCTCTGCTGTAAACAGGCACAACGCAATCACATCCGAAAAAAAAACATGATGAACGAAGAAGAAGAAACATGGAACTATAATTGTCATGAATTTGATGGTGAATGGTAAAACATGGAACTATAATTGTCATGAATTTAATGGTGAATGGTAAAACATGGAACTATAATTTGAAAAACGAAGACACAAACAATAGATTGAACGATTTATTGCCTGGCATATTTCACTGCATCTCGTCAGGTACATTACTGCAGAAGTCACACAACATAAAGTGAAATAACTAGATAACTCCTTCGAGCTGAAATATACACATGTTCGCACAATAATGTTGATTGTCTACCACGGTAATTTTAAACTGACTAACGTCTTTCTGCTTGCACAAGGCCGGTTTACGTAGGTTTATCAATATAGCTTCTTCAAATTTTAACAAGTGACTACTTTGTGTGTTCAACACACGGAAGGCACTGTCTCAACCACATGACCACTCTCGAGCACATGTCTTGCGACCAATGAAGCTGTGTAACTATAATACTATAATTGTCATGAATGTTGTTAAGTTACCTTTTGGGTGTAGATGTGACCATAATACCATCTGCAGGGTTCTTGTCAGACTTGGCTTTCTTCATATCACCAGCATCCCCATCACTATCTCTATACAAACAACCAAAATTATGTCCATAAGTACAAGCACACATCACATGCTCCTACTAAGCTGCTCGATGCACTAGCACAAATTTTTTGCCCTTAGTGCACATAATTTGTGCTCAGTACACAGGCTTTATATAATGAAATGTATGTGACTGAAATCTAGTCTCGCTGACAACTTGAATGCTGTAACTTATGAAAAATATAAAAATATGTTGCTCACAACTGTGCGCAGATTACAGCAAACATTGCCCACAACCCATCCACATCAAACAAGCCAGAGTAGACAGTTTGGCACTGACTTCTGGTCAATGACATCATCCAGTGTCATCTTCACAGCGAAGGTTACGGGCAGTATGAACCTCTGCCTTGAGTAAAGGCTAGAGGTGTGGACCTCTAATTTGATGTCTTGAGTGAATGCTGGTGGTGTGGATGTCAAGCTGTTTCTGTCTTGAGTGAAAGTTAGCGGTATGGGCATCTAGCTGTTTCTGTCTTGAATGAAGGTTGGTGGTATGGGCATCTAGCTGTTTCTGTCTTGAGTGAAGGTTGGTGGTATGGGCATCTAGCTGTTTCTGTCTTGAGTGAAGGTTGGTGGTATGGGCATCTAGCTATTTCTGAGTGAAAGTTAGCGGTATGGGAATCTAGCTGTTTCTGTCTTGAGTGAAGGTTGGTGGTATGGGCATCTAGCTATTTCTGTCTGAGTGAAAGTTAGCGGTATGGGAATCTAGCTGTTTCTGTCTTGAGTGAAGGTTAGCTGCGACTTTTTGCAGTTTGTTTTGAGTGAAGGTTAGCAGTATAAACCTCTAGCATTTTGTCTTCAGTTTTGACTAAGATTTCATCTAGGCATTATCCTGATTATCTAAATGTCTGTACATTCATATCTTTGACCCTCTCTAGTTCACTACGTTTAACTCCTTCCTCCATTAAGGTATTAGGTGTGTGTTGTAATCAAAGTATCTTACCTTTCTTTTTATTTCATTAGCAGGTTTTTTTTTAAAATATCCTATAACTTCCTTATTCATCTATTTAATTTTAATCCAAGAAACATCCTATCATCTGTGAGCCACAGACTGTATAAGAATGTATGGAACAGAAGTGGAATAAGCTTGCAAACAAAGCTGAAAGTTCTATAAAGCAGTTGTATTATCCACACTGCTAAACGCTTATGTTTATCAGTGGCATGCTAGGAAATTAAACCACTTCCACAGTCTGCCTTAGGACGCTATTGAAGATTAAATGGCAAGACGATCCCAGACACTGAAGTTCTAGAAAGAGCGTCCATGCCCAGTATCCACACTCTACTAATGAAAAATCAGATTCGCTGGGCTGGTCACTTAAATCGTATGCCAGATCACAGGCTCCCTAAACAAATTTTTTACGGCGAGCTGCGTTGTGGTAAACTCCCAAGACGGTCAGAGGAAACACTTTAAAGACACTGAAAATCTCACTGAAAGCTTTTGGAATTCATCCCGACACCTGGGAGACTGCTGCTAAAGACCGTAATTCATGGCATACATAATTACATAAGGGTGCAGTCACTTGTGAAGCAGCCTGGACTGCAAGAGCTGTGAAGAAAAGGCTGGACAGAAAAACCACTTGTAGGAGATCCTCCTCCAGAAACGTCAAGCATTCTTTGCCCACACTGTCAAAGAACATTTCGAGCCAAAATTGGCCTTAGCCATCTTAGAACTCATGGGTCCATACTCTCAACCCCAATGTATGAAATGAAAGGTCGTCATCATTCTTGATGGACAAACAACACAGCTGTGTTGAAATGAAAAACATATGAGGAGTCCCATGTTCAGTTTCTATGGAGAGAAGTAAACATTTTGTGTTGATAGATGTGCACTTTGTCATTTCAATTCTGGTCGGGATTTCCGTGTCTTCATGTTTCATGCTTCTGGGTCTTCTAGTTTTTGGTCAATGTTGGTGTAGCTGGATTCCTTTTCATTCTTTCTATATGAAAAACTAACTGGAGATTCATGTATCATTTTTCTTTCAGTATCCATCATTCTGAAAGTTCTTTCTCTAATTACTTCTTCGAATGCTAGAAGTGTTAAGTCATCTGTGTAATCAATATCTGCTTGATTAACAGGAAGTCAAATATCACAGCTTAACCAAGTAGGTACAATGCAAATACTATCTCAATCAATCAATCATGTGCCATGCCGGAAAGCGTGGGCGGTCATGACTCGCCATTTCACTCGATCACCAGTGTCGTGGATCAGCTCAGTGTTCCTGTCTCGTCCATGCCATGTGGCCAAGCCATCCAGGTATTTTCCTCTCGGTCTTCCTCTTGGTCTTCTTCTTCTTCTTCTTCTTCGTTCATCCGGAGTTTTTTTTTCCGGATGTGATTGCGTTGTGCCTGTTTACAGCAGAGCTGCGTTCTTGCGCCGTTAGGCAGACACATCCGACTTCTGCGGGCATTTGTTGACCGGGTTAACCTTCCCGGGGGTTTCTTAGGACGTTTGACTCTCACTGTTGTGGTGTTATCCCCCATCCCAGCTGGTCCGTATAGAACAGCCAAAGATCCTGGTCAGCCCTCAAGGGAAGGCAGGGGCAGACCATGGGCATTCCCCGCCATCCAAGGAGGCTTCCATACTTGCAGAGCCGATACATAGCGCTCTGGTACTGGGCTCACCCAAGGAATCGTCACGTCCTGCACATGGCTGCTTAGCCTCACTTCCGTATATTGGGCCTTCCGCTCACCATAGGCTGTTCTTCCGGAAACCAGAAGTATGCAGTCTGCAGATGACATCCACACAGTGAGCTTTTGATTCGGACTTTCCATGTAATGGATTTGCTAGCCAAGCAATATTCCATTTCGTGCCACTAGGACACTTTTCCACCTTTTATGAAGCCCACACAGTGGGCTTTTGATTCAGACTTTCCACGTAATGGATTTGCTATCCAAGCAATATTCCATTTCATGCCACTAGGACACTTTTCCACCTTTTATGAAGCCCACACGATGGGCTTTTGATTCGGACTTTCCACGTAATGGATTTGCTATCCAAGCAATATTCCATTTCATGCCACTAGGACACTTTTCCACCTTTTATGAAGCCCACACAGCGAGCTTTCGATTTGGACTTTCCACATAATGGATTTGCTATCCAAGCAATATTCCATTTCATGCCTCTGGGTCTTCATGCACCTTTAAATGTCAACCTGTATATAGTTAAAGTAATCTGCGGTCAACTTGAGCTTGTTGATATCTCCATAGAGCTTGTCCTCAAATGAAGCAGGTGTGGGCCAAAATATCTTTCTCTGTTCTGCATACGTTGGGCAATCCTGCAGCAAATGTTTTGCTGTCATTTTTCCAGTTCTACAATTACATTCATCGGTATCTCCTATCTTTAGTTTATTGAACAAGTGGTATTTCAGCCTGTTATGTCCTGTGCGGAGTCTGAAGATTGCTACTTGTTCTCTTCGGTCAAGTTTGTAATATGCATCATCCTTCTGATGGCCTGGATGCTCTGATTCCCATTTGGTTCTATAAGGGCTTTTTATCAACCTCTTTGCCTCATTATAGGTTATGTCTATGTCAGGCTGTGGTAGTCGTCCGCCCTCTTTTGTCCTCTTGGTCTGTTCCCCTCGATCTTGCCAGTTGTCACTAAGTTCTCCAACCCATTTCTTCTCATAACATGTCCAAAAAATTTTGACTGTCTACGTCTAATTTTTCTAATCAGTCTACGATGTTCATTTGTCTCCTGTAGTACTTGGTCATTGGTTTTTCTGTCTGTCCATGGTATTCTTTGCATTTTCCTCAGAAACCACATTTCTGCAGCCATCAGATGCTTTTCAGCTTTGCTCATTGTCCAAGTTTCACATCCATACAAAAGAACAGGCTCTATGTATCTCCTCAACACTCTTTTTCTCGTTTCAATTGACATCTTTTTATTGGTCAGAATGTTTTTCATCTTGCTAAAGGCTACTTTCGCCATGGCGATTCTTGTTCTAATCTCTTCAAGGCATCTCCCATCAGATGTTATAACTGTTCCAAGATAATTGTACCGATTCACTTGTTGAAGAATATTTCCATTTACTCGTATATTACATTGTGGCACTTCTTCCTTCCTACTGACGACCATAACCTGAGTCTTTTTACAATTTAATTCTAACCCCAGTTGCTCACTGTGTACAACAACCGCATCTACTAATTGTTGCAGGTCCTGCGCATTGTCTGCAATTAATACTGTATCTGCATATCTAATGTTATTGATGTTTCGTCCTCCAATGCTGATTCCATTTATATCCTCTACATTTCTGAAAATATTTTCACTGTACAGGGAAAAAAGATCTGGAGACATCACACATCCCTGCCTAACACCTCTCTTAATTGGCTGATACTGTCCCACTTCATTATCAATCCTTATTGCAGCTTGTTGTTTCCAATATATGTTTTTTATAAGTCTAATGTCTTTCCCATCAATTTGTAGATCTGCAAGCATATCCACCATGCTGACATGTCTAACGCTATCAAAAGCCTTTGTATAGTCAATAAAGCAAAGATGTATATCCTTGTTTACTTCTATAGCACGTTCAATAACTGTTCGCAGCATATACACAGCATTTACTGTACCCTTTCCTTCTACAAACCCGCATTGTTCTTCCCCTATTTCAGGTTGTATCTTCTTCCTCATTCTTTGCATGATAATTCTTAGCAAAATCTTTGTGATGTGACTCATTATACTAATTGTTCTATGTTGATCACATTCCAAGGTTCCTGATTTCTTTGGGATTGCAATAAATATAGAGTTACATAATTCAGGAGGTATATCTCCAGTATCATATAATGTGTTCAGCAGTCTGGTGACTTGATCTATTCCAAATTCTTCTAAAGCTTTAATCATTTCTGTTGTGATGTTATCTGCACCGGGGGCCTTGCCAGCTTTCATATGCTTAAGAACATTTCGAACCTCCATCTCCAAAATTGGCGGTCCTTCATTATTAAATCTAATATCATACTGTTCGTCTCTGTTATCATCATAAAGGTGTTTCACATAATCTGTCCATACCTGTAGAATCTGGTCTTTTTCTATTATGATTTTGCCATCTTCAGTTTTTAGACACCCTGTTGATGTACTTGTTCTTTTATTAGTAAGTTCCTGAATTCGTTTGTGCACTAATTTGGTATTTTGACTGTTGTGTTGGCTTTCAATTTCTAAGCACTTTTCCTCAAGCCATGCTTCTTTTGCCTCCTTACATAATGTTCTGACTTGTCTGTGAATTTCTTCATATTTGACAGAATTATTTTTGTTGAGTCTTCTTGTTTCCATGAGGTGTAAAATTTCTTCAGTCATCCATTTCTTACGACCCACCTTCTTTAATTTTGGAATAGTTGTTTCTGCAGCCACATTGATTGAATTCTTCAACGTTTCCCATTGATCATCCACATCCTGGAATAGGATCTCTAGATCAGACAAAATTTCGAATCTGTTCTGTACTTCTATGTTGAATTTGTTTTGTATTTCCTTGTCATTACTCAATGTACACAAATCATATTTAGTGTTTCCTGTTATATACTTGACTTTCTTCAACTTTATCCTCAATGTTCCTGTGAGTAATCTGTGGTCACTATAACAATCAGCACTGGGAACTGTTTTTGCTATTGTTAATGCGTTTCTAAATCTTCTGCTAATGAGAATGTAGTCAATCTGGTTTCTAATCCTGCTATCAGGACTCCTCCATGTCCATAATCTTCTAGGGTGTTGTTTGAACCAGGTGTTTCCTACAATCATTTCCTGTTCTTTTGCCCACTCTACGAGTCTGTATCCTCTTTCATTTCTCTCTCCTAAACCATAGTTTCCTACTGTGTATCTATCTCCTTGATTTCCTACTTTTGCATTGAAGTCCCCTATTATGATGGTTATTTCTGAATTTTTACATTTCTTTAAGGCAGACTCTATGTCATTATAAAATTCTTCTACACTATCTTCACTGGATTCTCCTGTTGGGGCATATACTTGAATAATATTTATGCTAAAAGGTCTGCCACTTAATTTAACTAGTAGAACTCTGTCCGACACGGCCCAATATCCTTGAATAGATTTTGATGTTTTCCTGTCCAGAATAATTGCCACTCCCCTATGACGAACTTCACCTCCAGAATAAATAATCTTGAAATCTTCTTCTATCTTGATGCCTGCTCCTGTCCATCTCGTTTCGCACATACCTAAGATATTAATTTTTTCCCTTTCAATTTCTTGTTTTATGTTCTCTAATGTTCCGTCGTTGTTTAACGTCCTAACGTTCCAAGTTGCTAATTTTAACGTCTCTGTCCTTGTCTTGCGATGATCGGTCTTTAAGCGAATCATGATATACTAGGCACTTTTAAAGAGGTAGTTTGCCGTTGCTTTCCTCTATGGCAGTGACCTTACTGGTCGGAGACCGCAACCATTGACTCAATACGAGTTCTTCTGCCTGCCGTCGTGTAACTCAAGGCCATGACCCACAAATATCTGTCGGCTGCCCTCAAAATTACATCCACCACCTGCCTTCCGTGGCTTCTTTTGAAAACTTCCAATAAAAGGAACACAATATAACATCACATAATCCACAGGGAAACACTTCACAGGGAATCCAAAGGAAATCACACGAAATCCAATGAAAAACACTAAATAGCGTCCCTCCAAAAAGTAACGCTTCATCTTGTCGCCATTTTACAGGAAGAAATACTATCTAATAACGTTAAAACTATTGGGCGAACACAAAGGAGTAACAAATCTTTCACTAACTAAATGAATGAATGTTAGCTGTTGGCTTTTTATTTGTACTATTTCACTATATCCAGTGGTAGCAAGTTTGCTGGTCATGTGTTTGAAACAGCCAGTCCCTCAGATTGACCTGTGTACAGAATATTTTGGGAAGTGTGTTAATTGTAAATAGAAATATGCTTGAATTAGCTGAGAAAAAATGTAAGTGACAATGAGAAAAGAATGATGAAAACACTTATAACCTGCAGAAAGCAGCATGGCATACTTAGGTGACAAGAAAAAAAGTTTTAACCCTTTATAGGCCACAGCAGACGAAAACATCTTTACTACCGAACGGGCAAAATGCCTGAAAGTGTCCATGACAACTAAGGGTTGAAAACACGCGATCTCGAGACTTTGCGAGACTTCCTGTTTACGTTGAGTTTTGCTGGTAACTTGATAACGTGGGCACCATTTGCAAGTGTTTTTAAATTTTATCGGATTTTTGTAATAGTTTTCAGGGTTTTTATGCGCTTGTTTTTCAAAATGGATTTTGGCGATTCTTCAAGTGATAGCGGAGATTTCGCTGGTTTCAATTTAAGTGACATTGAAGTACACAAAGTTGACTATGAATCGAGCTAGATATCAGTAATAGCATAAGCAGTGTACACACTTCAGATCTCTCGAACTTTGAAGACAGCGATTCTGAAAATGTGTTTATAAACAGTGTATAGATGACCTGACAATCACAAACAATATGTTGTAGTTTGTAAATATTTGTGTTCTGACAACATTGGATTATATATTTCACATGTGAGTAAAATAATCTGCATTCATTTTCCTTCATTTTATTTTTTATTTCACAAAAATCTGTTCAACACCTTAGATTTGATGATTTTACTAACGTAACCCAAATCTCACTAAACACACCTGAAAAACTTGCCCGTGCAGAGTTAAACAGAAAAACAAGTGCCCTGTAAAGGGTAAAACAAAAGAAAAAGAAAATCCCCGTACTAACACTTACTTGATGTGATGTTTCTTGGAGCGTGAATGATGTTGACTGTGTTTACGATGGTGATGTCTGTGATGAGATCGGTGCTTCTCTTTCTCTTCTTTCACTTCATCTTCACTGCTGACATCTTTCTCCTGAACTGAATGCTGCTTTTCAACTAATCTACTTTCTGATTCAACCTTGGCCAGTTTATCCGTGTCAACTGGTGGGGTGTTACCCCGACTGCTGCCGCCACTTGTGGCCAGTTTTGTCAAGCGTTCAAGAACAGTCATGCCTTCGAATGATGCAGACACCACCAGAGGCTGGTTGGCCTGCACGGTTTGTCCATTATTAGGTGGTGTGTTAGACTTGCTGGAACAATCAACTAGTGAAGATGATGACTGTGATGCCTTCAGAACCATGTCCTGTGTTTTCCTGGTCTTCTCCAGAACTCTCTGGTATGCCTGGTTACATAACCAGCACATAAGTTTTCCATCGAGCTGGGAGGAAACATGGAAAGGAAACATTAACAAATAAACAACTTCATATTAGATGTTTGTCATTGAAGATGACTATATTATCAGTCAGACTTATCAGTCAGACCTAGAGTGTTCACAGGTAAAGGATTAGAACAATCTGAGTCCAGAAAATTTTTTTTTTTTCAGGGCGGGCTATATTATCAGTCAGACAGTGTTCACAGGTAAAGGATTAGAACAATCTAATTCCAGAAAAATATTTTTTTTTCAGGGCGCTCGCTCACTCTGAACTCGAACATAGTCCATGCACACCACTTCTAGTAGTGCTAGACTAAATTTTGTGTGTGGATTAGCTTTCCTATTAACAGTGTTCTCGCCATCAGGTGAACCCACTCCGACTTCACAGGTACTTGTAATTTACATCCTTTAAGTCAAGGATGATGGTCAAAATTTAGTCCAAGTGTCCGGTGTAGAGGCTGAACCGCTTACCTCGGCATCAGCACACCGGATGTTTACGAACACGCATTCTTATGCATTCGATCATGCTGACCTACATCCAGAAATATGTTACAATAAGAACATAAGTGTTGATTGTCCTGAGAATGACTAAAAGAATTACCAATAAGCTACACACATTTGAGCCTGTACAGTGAGGACAGCTTTTAACCCTCAAAGTGTTGAACAAATAGTCTGCTGCTTGCATAAAGTCAATAACAGATTCCTTGACATGCAATGGGGCATGCTGGGATATGGTGCTTGTCCCATATTTTTAGACCAACCGGAACTCAATAGGTGATGTGGGCAACATGCTGGCTACCTTGGCTGCCCAGGAATTGTCTTGGTACCCATTGAACGTTGGGTTGGACTAGGAGTCCCAGGGAAGGTTAACCCGGTCAACAAATGCCCGCAGAAGTCGGATGTGTCGGCCTAACAGTGCAAGAACGCAGCTCTGCTGTAAACAGGCACTACGTAATCACATCCACACAAAAAGACTCCGGATGAACACAGAAGAAGACTAGGAGCTGTGGTTAGTGAAGCAAAATTCAAACCTTGAAGGAGATTTGGATACATCACCAGGAATTGTCTTGGTACCCATAGAACGTTATGTTGGACTGGGAGCTGTGGTTTGTGAAGCAAAATTCAAACCTTGAAGGGGATTTGGATACATCACCGGGAATTGTCTTGGTACCCATAGAACATTATGTTGGACTGGGAGCTGAGGTTAGTGAAGCAAAATTCAAGCCTTGAAGGGGATTTGGATACATCACTCACCAGAAAATTAGCCACAGTGCCACTGCGCCTTCGACTACTTATGTACACATGCATGATTTTGTTTGCTCCGTTTTATCTTGAAATTAATATCCACTATCTCATGTATTACCTTTTTTTTCTCTGGTCGATTGAAAGCACACTTCAGTTTGCACTGTTCACAGACCATAGGGGGCCCCCATTTCTTCTCAGAGTTGACACACCTCTGGCAGCGGTTACCGATAAACGCAGCAAGAATGCTGCAGTTTTCACACGCAGTTGGCTGAAATAAAAATGCAGGTCTGTTAGTGGTTTTACTGGCTGATAAAACAAGCATGAATGTAATGATATATCACAACACGGCGAAAAATGATTTATCTTCTGTTGATATGTCTTCTTTCATTTGCTACAAATTTGCCTAAAACGCAATGTCTCTTGTATGAACTTTAGTCTTTTTTAGTTGACTCAATGGTCCACATAATTTATCTTCCACTGTTTCTCTAGGCCAGAAGGTTTGCCTAAATATGTTATAATTTGGGCAGTCTTGGAGTATGTGATCTGCTGTCAGTGGCACCAATCCACATGTGCACATGGCTGGTTTGTCAATCTTGAATTTTGTATACTATGTGGTTGTGTAATCTATTGTGCCCTTTTCTGAGGCACACAATTATTTGTTCTGGCCTGTACATAAAGTATAATCGTCTTGAGCTGGTGTGTGTGGCTTTCTGATTTATTTGATCATTCTTTTCTTTCAGTGGCTGTTCATATGTCAATGTCAGGATATGAAATAAGTTCTAGCAAACTCTGCGGCTGGCTACATATCCACAGCTTACATAAAAAAGGGCCCTTATTGCATGATTCTAGGCATACTGCAAGAATGGTGATAGATCCAGTGATAAAAACTCCGTAGTACGACGGGGCTTGCTCATAGTCAAAAGCAGTCCCTCTTCCCAGAATGTTTCGATTCTTGACACTGACGTCGGGCCCGCCCGAGTCATGACTCCGGGTGTCTTTCCCCTGCTGTGCATTCCATATCTGTGTACACCAACTGGTACTTGGGGATGATGTGTTCCATATCTGTACACCAACTGGTACTTGGGGATGATGTGTTCCATATCTGTGTACACCAACTGGTACTTGGGGATGTGTTCCATATCTGTGTACACCAACTGGTACTTGGGGATGATGTGTTCCATATCTGTGTACACCAACTGGTACTTGGGGATGATGTGTTCCATATCTGTGTACACCAACTGGTACTTGGGGATGTGTTCCATATCTGTACACCAACTGGTACTTGGGGATGATGTGTTCCATATCTGTGTACACCAACTGGTACTTGGGGATGATGTGTTCCATATCTGTGTACACCAACTGGTACTTGGGGATGATGTGTTCCATATATGTACACCAACTGGTACTTGGGGATGATGTGTTCCATATCTGTGTACACCAACTGGTACTTGGGGATGATGTGTTCCATATCTGTGTACACCAACTGGTACTTGGGGATGTGTTCCATATCTGTGTACACCAACTGGTACTTGGGGATGATGTGTTCCATATCTGTGTACACCAACTGGTACTTGGGGATGATGTGTTCCATATCTGTGTACACCAACTGGTACTTGGGGATGATGTGTTCCATATATGTACACCAACTGGTACTTGGGGATGATGTGTTCCATATCTGTGTACACCAACTGGTACTTGGGGATGATGTGTTCCATATCTGTGTACACCAACTGGTACTTGGGGATGTGTTCCATATCTGTGTACACCAACTGGTACTTGGGATGATGTGTTCCATATCTGTGTACACCAACTGGTACTTGGGGATGATGTGTTCCATATCTGTGTACACCAACTGGTACTTGAGGATGATGTGTTCCATATCTGTGTACACCAACTGGTACTTGAGGATGATGTGTTTCATATCTGTGTACACCAACTGGTACTTGGGGATGATGTGTTCCATATCTGTGTACACCAACTGGTACTTGGGGATGATGTGTTCCATATCTGTGTACACCAACTGGTACTTGGGGATGATGTGTTCCATATCTGTGTACACCAACTGGTACTTGGGGATGATGTGTTCCATATCTGTGTACACCAACTGGTACTTGGGGATGATGTGTTCCATATCTGTACACCAACTGGTACTTGGGGATGATGTGTTCCATATCTGTGTACACCAACTGGTACTTGGGGATGATGTGTTCCATATCTGTGTACACCAACTGGTACTTGGGGATGATGTGTTCCATATCTGTACACCAACTGGTACTTGGGGATGATGTGTTCCATATCTGTGTACACCAACTGGTACTTGGGGATGATGTGTTCCATATCTGTGTACACCAACTGGTACTTGGGGATGATGTGTTCCATATCTGTACACCAACTGGTACTTGGGGATGATGTGTTCCATATCTGTGTACACCAACTGGTACTTGGGGATGATGTGTTCCATATCTGTGTACACCAACTGGTACTTGGGGATGATGTGTTCCATATCTGTACACCAACTGGTACTTGGGGATGATGTGTTGCATATCTGTGTACACCAACTGGTACTTGGGGATGATGTGTTCCATATCTGTGTACACCAACTGGTACTTGGGGATGATGTGTTCCATATCTGTACACCAACTGGTACTTGGGGATGATGTGTTCCATATCTGTGTACACCAACTGGTACTTGGGGATGATGTGTTCCATATCTGTGTAAACCAACTGGTACTTGGGGATGTGTTCCATATCTGTACACCAACTGGTACTTGGCAATGATGTGTTCCATATCTGTGTACACCAACTGGTACTTGGGGATGATGTGTTCCATATCTGTACACCAACTGGTACTTGGGGATGATGTGTTCCATATCTGTGTACACCAACTGGTACTTGGGGATGATGTGTTCCATATCTGTACACCAACTGGTACTTGGGGATGATGTGTTCCATATCTGTGTAAACCAACTGGTACTTGGGGATGTGTTCCATATCTGTGTACACCAACTGGTACTTGAGGATGATGTGTTCCATATCTGTGTAAACCAACTGGTACTTGGTGATGATGTATTGGATATCATGCAGACTACTTCCCAAGACATCTGTTGTACCCACTTTCGGCTGGGATGCCATGGAAGCCAGATTAATTTTAATAAATCAGCCTGGATGGGAATTTGACCCCATGACCATGGGCCAGCCAGCAAGCATGTCAGCCACTGTGCTAGCACTGCTTCCATGAACCCTATACAAGTTGAGTCCCGCTGCAAGAATCTGCTTCGGCATGTGAGGAGTTGGGAACCTCATATTTGGTAGGTCTGAGTACACAGAGGTGTAGGTGGTCAGTCTCTCTAATGACATTCTCATAAGATCAAATTATTGAGTTTAACAAAGCAGTGCAATAGAGAAATTGGCCTCATACAGGAACATCCCTCACAAGAGAGGCAGAAAAAGTCAAAGAAAGATGTTTGTGCAACAAACAGTTGGGAAACAAAGTAATATAAGCAACATATATTTCATAAAAATAGATGACAAACAAAAACTATTACAAATAAGCTACAATCACTCACTAATTGGTGTCTGCAAAACAGAAGGAATACAATGGAATGACAACCACAAATGTGGAGCTCATGGAGAGAACTAGACAAATACCAGTGAACCAAGAGGAGAAGAAAAGAGGCTGTCGCTGAATAGGACACACATGATAAGCTGAGAATATTATAACTAGAAAGTCTATGTCAAGAATCCACAGGACAACAGAAACAGATGAAGACCTAAGAACACACGGAGAAGAGAAATAGAAATGAATAATGTGTGGAGGAAAGACATAGTTGCAAGGATAGCTAAAGAGAGGAGGCTGGGAGTGTGTAGGTTGAGGACCTATGTCCCAATGATGAAAAGAGGACACGACAGGACAGGAGAAGAATCACCAGTATCTGCTCCAGACCAGACATCCAATGATGCTGAGAGCCTATGCCCCAATGACAAAAAGAGGACAAGAGAATCATCATCACCAGTATCTGCTCCAGACCAGACATCCAATGATGTTGAGGACCTATGTCCCAATGACAAAAAGAGGACAAGACAGGACAGGAGAATCATCACCAGTATCTGCTCCAGACCAGACATCCATGAAGACAAAAGATGTGTATATATGTCCCTTGTTGAAGTTATTTTGATCTTTCCTTCACTTTATGATTTTGTTGTCATCGTTATCGCCCCCATTGGCCCTTCTGGAATTGAATTATGGAAAGGGTCATATGGGGGGGAGTCTTACAAACACATACCAAAATGTTTTACCATTAGTTGACTATGTAAAGTTATTACTTGTGCTATTAAGATCACAGTGCTAATTGTTAAATGGCTGTACTCACCTTTCCATAGTATTTGACATTCTGTGCGCATTTAGCACAAATAGTGCTTGTACTGCCCCTGCTGGGATCAAATAAAATTAAATGTGTAAAATACTTTGAAATATCTAGAGTAAATAATCAACGTATACTATCAATACAAGTATTCATTATTGTAAGTCAAGTTTTTTAAAAACAAAGTTAGTTACATCTCCTTTACAGGACATCAGTCAACACCAGCATTTTTTGCTGTTGTGATCTCTTGGCAAGTTCACGTTCAGTAGTTTGCCATTGCTTTCTAAACGACCTGCACTCATACCATTTCATAAAATTAAGACTGCTGCCAAATCGCCTGCAGCTGTGTTTCGAGCGCGAGTATGCGGGGTTACAAACTATCTGTAACCCCTTCGCCACGGAACCTGCAAAGACATGAGACTACCCATAAATAGTTGTGTTCATACGAGTGCGCTATTAGAACAAATGATGTAATCAATTGGCTGCATTCTTACACACACAAATAGCAATTCATACATTTTTTTACTGTTAAATCATTTTAGTATTTTTCTGCCCTTGATCCCCTACTGGAGCACAGGCTGCCAACTAACACAAGCCCAGGCGCATCCTCACGTTTGCTGTATCCTGAAGCTTATAAAATATCCTCCATATTTATGTGTCTCATGTTCCTCTCCATGTGTTTTCAGCATCCCTCTTTTTCATTGGCCCTGTGGTTTATACATAAAGGACTTTCCAGTTATACTATTATGTTTTCTCAATGTATCCATCCTTTCCAATACCAGCATCTTTTCCTCACCTGTTGACTCACTGGTATTTTAGTTCTCTCCATGAGCTCCACATTGTTGATTGTCTTATTCTATTCTGTGCAGACACCAAATAATGCATGTTTGTAGTTTATTAGTCATTTTAATTGATCACGTTTGTGACTCATATAGTGCACATTAAAGTTAAATATTCTAAGTTTTGTGTATAGCTTTATTTCCTTTGACTTTCACAAATTCCATTGTGCTATGAAATATCTTACCTTATGTATTATTAATATCTCTCTGTTCCTATTGTTCAAGCTGTAGTGCAGATTTTCAAAACCACTCCCTCAGAAAATCTGATGAGGTTTTTACCATTGCTATTTGTTATGACATCCACATGAAATTATTTCAAGTGTTGATTAGTGCTAATTTCTGGGGGTTTTTGTTACCAGAAAAACCCTGAAATTTTAGATATGCTGAGCTCATCACATGTGTGAAGACTATGCTTTTTCTGTAGTCATAAACAATACACTTATAGCAACATTTCAAGATATTTCCTACCTTTGTCTTCAGGCTCCAAGAATCCCACATGAAAATTATAATTTACAACAACAACAAAATCACATAAATTAAGGAAATAACTCACTTTATCCAAACACCCCTCTATAAGTTCATCATCATCAAGTGCCAGATGGCATGGACGATCATGCTTCACATCTAGTGATCAACAGCATGTATCAATTCACGTGCTGACACCCTTCTGTGCCATCACAATGCTATCATGAATTTTCCATCGCTGTCTTCTTTCCACAGATTTTTCTAGAAGCCACAGTATGTTCTGGTTTTTTTCCTCTCATAATGTCGCCAAAATATGTTTGCCTTTTTCTGATATTGTCATAAGTTGTCTGTTTTAGCCTCCCTCAAAAACAGATTACTAATTTTGTCTGTCCTTGGAATTTTCAGCATTTGTCTGTAAAACATCTCTGAAGCTATGGATTTTTTCCTCCTTGTATACTACCATCATCATGATGTTCCATTCCGACAAGCATGGGAATGTTTCACCATCTCACAAGATCACCAGAGTTGTGGATCAGCTCGGTGTTCTTGTCTGGACCACACCATGTAGCCAAGCCATCCAGATATTTACTTCTCTGCCTTCCTCTTGTTCTCTTCTCCTCAATCTTGCCAGTTATCACCAAGTTCTCTAATTTATTTCTTCTCATAACGTGGTAAAAATATTGTGACTCATCTAATTTCTCTAATCAGTTTACGGTTTTCATTTGTTTCTAGGACTTCGTCATTGGTTTTTCCGTCTGTCCATGGTATTCTTTGCCATCAGATGTTTTTCAGCTTGTCTGCTCATTGTCCATACTTCCCATCCATACAAAAGTACGGGTCCTATGTAGCACCTAAACACTTTCTCGTTGCCAAGGGACTCTTTATTGATCAGTATGTTTTCCATCTTGCAAAAGACAACTTGTGATTCTTGTTCTAATCTCTTCAAGGCATCTCCCATCAGATGTTATGACTGTTCCAAGATAATTGCACAAATTCACTTGTTTAAGAATATTCCCATTTACTTTATTACATTTACTGTACTCTTTCTATGAATGCACACTGTTCTATTTCGGATTGTAATTTCTTCCTTTAGCAAAATCCTCATGATGTGGCTCATTATACTAATTGTCCGATAGTGATCACATTCCAAGGTTCCTATTTCTTCGGGATTGCAATAAATATAGAATTAATAATTCAGGAGGTATATGTCTCCAGTATCATATATTGTGTTCAGCAGGCTGGTGACTTGGTCTATTCCATATTCTTCTAAGGCATTGATCATTTCTGTTGTGATGTTTGTACCCAGGGTCTTGCCAGTTTTCATATGGTTAAGAGCATTCTGAACTTCCATCTTCAAAATTAATGGTCCATTATTATTCCGAATATCATACTGTTCTCTTGTATCATCATAAAGCCTTTTCACATAATCTGACCATGCACGTAAAATCTGATCTTTTTCTATTATGATTTTTCCATCTTTTGTTTTCAGGCAGCCCGTAGATGTGGGGTGTTTTATTAGTAAGCTCCTGAATTCTTTTGTGCATAAATTTTGTATTTTTACTGTTTTTCATAAATTTTTCTCAAGCCATGCTTCTTTTGCCTCTTTACATAATGCTCTAACTTTTCTTTGAATCTCTTATTTGTCAAGATTATTTTTGTTGTGTCTTGTTTCCATTAGTCGTAAAATGTCTCCAGTCTTCCATTACTTACAACCTACTTTAATTTTGGGATAGTTGTTTCTGCAGCCAATGTTTCTGCAGCCAAATTGATTGAATTCAACATTTCCCTTTGATCATCCACATCTTGAAAGAAGATCTCTAGATCAAACAATATATCAAATCTGCTCATTTTTCAATGTACACAGATCATATTTAGTGTTTCCTGGTGTATACTTGACTTTCTTTAACGTTACCTTCAATGTGCCTGTAATCAATCTGTGATCACTGTAACAGACTTATTGGAACTGTTTTCGCAACTTAACCCTTTACAAGGCATAGCGTCCGTTACCGGCCGGTCTCTAAATACGAGCGTAGCGTCCGATTCTGGCCGATACTATTATGCATTGTAAAAACGCGATCTCTCAGCTTTCCGACACTTCCGTCGGCTACTTTCACTTTCACCCATAGCTTGACAACGTGGCCGCCATTTGTAAACGCGCTACAATGACTTTGAACAGACTTTTACGGACTTGTTTTGATAGTTTTTAATAGTTTTACGCTGTTTTTCAAAATGGATTTCGGCGATTCTTCAAGTGATAGCCGAGATTTCGCTCTGTTCAATTTAAATGACATTAAAGGGCACGAAGTTGATTATTAATCGGAGCTAGATATCAGTGCAAAGCGTTACTTTGCATTAGCAGTCGTGAGTCGGACTTTAAAGAAAGTGATTATGATTCTGAAAATGTGTTTGTAAATTGCCGTATAGATGACGGAAATCACAAACAACATGCCGTATTTCGTAAATATTTGTGTTCATATATGGATTACCGGCAACAATCACGTGAGTAACATATTCTGCATGCTTTGCCCTTCATTGTGTTGTTTATTTAACTAAAATCGGTTGACTACACTTATTTGTGATGTTTTTACTAACGCGACCCGAAATTTTTACAGAACCTGAAAAAATCTTGCCCGTTCAGGGCTACAAAACGGACAAGCGTCTGCCCTGTAAAGGGTTAACCTATTTTGAAACTTGCTAATCAGGATGTAATCAATCTGGTTTCTAATCCTGCTGTCAGGACTCATGTCAATCTTCTTGGATGTTTAAACCACGTGTTTCTTACAATCAGTTCATGCTCTTCTGCCCATTCTACAAGTCTATCTCTCATTTCTTTCTTCCAAACCATGTTTACCTACTGTGCATCCACTGCCTTGATTTCCTACTTTAGCATTGAAATCACCCATTATGATGTTGATTTCTGAATTTTTCATTTCTTCAAAGCATTCTCCATGTCATTCAAAAATGTTAATAAATAAGGAAAATTACAACTCACTTCACAGCCATAAGTTAAAACATTCTTGTAACATGTAAGAATTCTTTTTCTAACCAATGAAAAGGACTTATTTCTGTATCTCTTTTATACATCTATCTGATGTTATCCATGTGCCTAGATGCTTGAATTTCTACACTTGCCCCAATTTAATACTGTTTATTTCCCGGGAAGGTTAACCCGGTCAACAAATGCCCGCAGAAGTCGGATGTGTCGGCCTGACGGCACAAGAACGCAGCTCTGCTGTAAACAGTCACAACGCAGTCACATCCGGAAAAAAAATCCGGATGAACGCAGAAGAAGAAGAATACTGTTTATTTTCATTGTACATTTAGACACAATATGTTTCTTTGATATCACCTTTACTTCTGCCTTCCTATTATTCAAGCTGAAGCCCATTCTCCATGAGTTTGCTAATTCTACATCTGTTGTCATTGAGTTATGTTTGCTAATTCTACAACTGTTGTAATGTGAGTTATGTTTGCTAATTCTACAATTGTTTTAATACAAGCTATGGCTGCTATTTCCACAAGCGTAGTAACATGAATGGAAGCTTCCATATCTGTATGAAGTGAGTTGTAATTTCCTTAGCGTGTGTGACATTTACTTTATGTAGGATTCTTAGAGCCTGAAAAAGAGTAAGAAATCTGTCAAAACGTGGCTAAGGTGAATTATTTATTGTGAGTGTATACATATGAAATTGAACTGTCAGAGCTTTGGTAATGAATTCAATGACAGTATACAAAACAGAAATGAAATACTTTGAAGAGTGGAATATCAGACAATCACGAAACAGGAAATAATTTGAAAATGTTAATAAAGGGTTACAAAAGAAAGAAGTGAACACTAGAAAATAATGTGAAATGTTGGAACAAGTCAGAAAGATAGACAAAAGCAACACATGACTTACCTGTTTTGCTGAAATTCCACTCTGCAATAAGTGCACTTCACAACAGGGAAGTTATTTCTGCATTCCTGCAATTCATTATTTGAAAAATGTTTACAATTTTCAAATGTTCACTTACGTTTAGAATAATACTATACATTAGGAAAAACAATGCACTGCCATCTTTTACAACACCAGGGCACTCATCACAATCAGGCTTGTCACACGTTTACTTGATGATAATATCACGAAGTTCTTACGATGATATGCTCATGATATTATTGTGTGATGGTCGTTGTCTAGGTAACGATACTCATGGTGTGTCAATGGAGATATCTGTCTTGCAATGTAACTCACCCCCGCAGTGCATATTCACCAGGCATTAAACAAGATTCCGTTGGCGCACATAATCCTTTATTACAGAAATAAGACGGACAAACGGAACATGTTTATACATCCAGAAACATAATGTAATCCATAGAATATAACTATCCTCCTCACAATTTAACCAGCACACATCAATGCCTTCTCACGGCTGGCTTCTAATCTCAATCCACAAGACAGGTAATCCAGCCACAATCCTCGGCTGGATCTCACACAATACAACCCACACATTGGGTTGGAGCCACTGCTCAACTCTAGAACCCACTCTGGGGTTTGGCCTACACTCAATACAGAACCCACTCTGGGTTCAGGCCTGTCTTCACAACTCGAAGAACAACACAACACGGAGCTCTCTCTTAAACGACCCGACCCGCAGTCGGTCTCTTCTCTCACTGCCCTGCCAGTCTCTTGACTTCACACAACACAACTCTCTTTCGACCCATCCCCCCTGGGGCCTTCCCCTCATATCCGCCCCACTATTTCTCAGTCCTGGCTGTTTTCTCATAGCCAGGTCAGTCGCTTTACTGTCTCCCACTCTCATCTCCATTCTTCCTCATGCCCGGTCACTCACCTCAATGTCAGTGACCCAGGCTTATGTCAAGGCTATTAATGATTAATTTTATTTTCAATGGCAAGCTTTTGAACGTAAAATTGCCTAGAACATCAACCTGGGGTTGATGGCGGTGTACTGCAAAGAACAATTCTTTTTAAACACGTACTTATTTTTGTTTCCACATTGCTAATTTTTACATTTAATCTATCGATGCCTAACCTTTACTTTCACAGCTCATATTTTGTTTTGACCTTAAGATTATACTTATAGCTCACTTCCACATTTGTGTTCACATCCACCCATCTTGTGCCCCCTCCCACCCATCTTGTGCCCCCTCCCACCCATCTTGTGATGTCTCACAAATGTGAGAACAGTCAGGATTATTTCTGTTATATTTGTGGAAACCTTGTAGAAACATTTCAGCCTAGATTACTCCAGAGGAAAGGTAACAATACATCTGGAACAAGACAACTGCAGGATCAAAGCAATCTCTTATCACATGATCTATTTCTGTTCATTCTCTTGGAATTAGCCCATATCTGCAATTTTCTTTCCATCATGAATGGGTTTCGAAGTTTGATATTAGATAGTACATCCAGCCACAGAACAGACCTTTCTGAGCTGTAGCTGGTACAGTGTTGTTGGCTATGTTTGCCAGCTTGAGGTGTTTGTCCACATATACACTGCTATAGAACATCTTTAGCAGCTTTGTGTACTCGTGACTACTGTGTTGAGTCTGAGGGATTAGACTGTCTGGCTAGTGCATATTCTTAAACAAGTGAATCGGTACAGTTATCTCGGAACAGTCATAACATCTGATGGGAGATGCTTTGAAGCGATTAGAATAAGAATTGCCATTGCGAAGATAGCCTTTAGCAAGATGAAAAACATGCTGACCAATAAAAAGATAACTGAAATGAGAAAAAGAGTTGAGGTGCTACACAGAACCTGTACTTTTATATGGGTGTGAAGCATGGATGGACAATGAGCAGACAAGCTGAAAAATATCTGATGGCTGTGGAAATGTTTCTGGTCGCCGCAACTGCACGTTAGGATTTTCTTTTTTTCCCCCGACAGTAAAAACTCCACACCTTACGAAGAATTCGAAACCCAGTCTCCCAAAGGCCAACCGCTCCTCCTTTGTTACCAACTACCACTGACAAGGCTTACTGCCGACAGACTTCACGACATGGACCTGAAGCCCGGCCAAGCACGTGCGTGCAGTTATTAAAGCCAAGAAATGACATCCAACGCCTCAAGACAACTATGTGCAGAGATACTTAGGACGACTGCTGCACCGTTGACAGGCCAGGCATGGGGAAGGCCCTGTGTTCATTCTGTTCCAATGTGTGAACAAAGTGATTATTAACAAATGTTTGTGAATAATGTAGAGACATTATTCACAAACGGCTGGTCATGTGGCGTACATTTGACTACATTATTAATGTTTGATGGAACTATGAATGTGTTCTCGGTAATGTAGTGGTTAGTATCTCCGCCTGTTACGCGGGAGACTCGGGTTCGACTCCCTGCCGGCAATTTTTTTAATTTTTAATAAAAAACATTATGACGAACTAAAATGTAGAACTGAGAAACTCGAAGCTTGTGAATAAAGTGTGCTCTATGGATCTGCGGGCTGCTGAGGGGGGTGGGGGGGGGGGGGGGGGCCATCCCCCAGGCAGCAGAGTGACAGTGTTGGAATCGATGGATCCAATAGATGTCTTTGCTTGCTTAATGTGAATTTTATTTGCCAAATAAAATATCACTGTACGTAGTGTCCTTGTCGACAAATATCGTCTTTGTGAGGTTTATTAAAGAAAAAGAACTTGCAAACAAAGAGTAAAGTCAAGACAGACAAGAAGAGAGAATGATAGTTTTCTGAAGCCAATCGACAGCGGTAGTAAACGTCACGTGATCAGCCGCGTTTGTGAATAATGTCTCGAATTGTTCACAAATGTTTGTGATGAATGTCTCGTATTATTCACAAATGTTTGTGATTAGGGGCTCCCTTGTGTGAATGTGGTGATGTGACGCCGATGATATAACAATAAAAAATTCAAACAATAAAAATTAAATAATCAATAACGGTAGCATTTTGCAAGACAGTGCCTGAATTACCTTGCATAATTGTTCACCTTTAGACAATTCTTCAAATGGATATCTTTTGTGACACTTCGTACAAGAGAATAAAGCTGCCATAGGTATAAATAACAGATGCAACTTTCAAACACAACGGACGACAATTTACAAAACGTAAATTCTGCTGTTAAAATTTGAAGAAATGCGCATGCGCCAAATGTGGTTTAAAAACTGGATTAGATACTGATAGTTTTGCATCATCATCATCCAGTGCCTTGCCGGCTGGCGTGGACAATCACGTCTCTCCACAAATTGCGATCTCCGACGGCATGGATTAGTTAGTGTGTTGGCTCCCTTCCGTGCCATGACACAAGAAAAGTAGCTTCTTCCGCTGTGTTCCTCTATGTCTTTCCGAAAATCCTGCCTATTGTCACGACATATTCCAGTTTTGTCTTCTCATAAAGTGGCCAAACAACGTTGACTGACTTTCTGATGTTTGTGATAAGTTGTTTTGTGATAAGTTGTCTTTGCGATTGATGTCTTTGTTTTCTTTTTCATAACACCTCATAAAAACCATACTGGAGGGCAAGGTTGAAGGCAATGTTGATCGCTTGCCTATATATCCAGTTTTTACTTCAATCAATCAATCAATCAATCAATCAATCAATCACTTCACTCACTCACTCCACTCACTCACTCACTCCACTCACTCACTCCACTCACTCACTCACTCCACTCACTCACTCCACTCACTCCACTCACTCCACTCACTCACTCCACTCACTCACTCCACTCACTCACTCCACTCACTCACTCCACTCACTCACTCCACTCACTCACTCACTCACTCCACTCACTCACTCCACTCACTCACTCCACTCACTCACTCCACTCACTCACTCCACTCACTCACTCCACTCACTCACTCCACTCATTCCACTCACTCACTCCACTCACTCACTCCTCACTCCACTCACTCACACACTCTCTCTCTCTCTCTCTCTCTCTCTCTCTCTCTCTCTCTCTCTCTCGCATCATCTATACTTGAAAACACAAACTCACTTTTGGGGTCCGCAGCTGACAATCACTGTCCTCTTACATCAAGCACCGGACTTGTCATATGTCTATTGATGGACCTCGCTTACACACACAGGTCGAACACGATGTTCGTGAAAATACACTTGAAGCACAAATACAGGACATGTCGTTAATACTGTACAAGTGATGTAAAGTACTTGTAAACATATTCCTTGCGTGTCTGTGTGCGTCTAACGTATAATCTCCATAACTTGTGTGACTTTTATAACTTCTATATCTTGTGATCAAGCTGTCTCGTACCTGAATGATGCGTTTTTTTCCGTTCATTGTGGAACAACTTTGAACGTGAGCGATTCTCTTGAAGCCCGAGACTTGGTCAGTAAAGCTCACCGGCTTAGCCGCCCTGACTGGCTTTTTGGGCATGTCACGTATTTCGTTATCGCTACAGTCTGTTTTCATTTGAACTATTGTGTAACTGTCGTTAACTCTTTACGTCTGGTTTCTCCGTCATAGTTAAATATATCTGGATTATGACCCGTAGGAAGGTTATCACAAAGTATGGGAGAAAAGACCGAGAAATCGAAATAGCAAAAAGAAAATAATGTTGGTCTTTTTAACTTCAGTAGTTTGCCATTTCTTTTTGTAAGCGCGAAATCAACGTTTCCATCCATCCATCATGTGCCATGCCGGTAAGCGTGGGCGGTCATGTTCTGCCATCTCACTCGATCACCAGAGTCGTGGATCAGCTCCGTGTTTCTGTCTCGACCATGCCACAAGGCCAAGCCATCCAGGTACTTGCTTCTAGGTCTTCCCCTTGGTCTGTTCCTTTCGATCTTACCAGTTGTCACCAAATTCTCCAATCCATTTCTTCTCATAACATGCCCAAACAATTTTGACTGTCTACGTCTAATTTCTCTAATCAATTTACGATCTTCATTTGTTTCTTGAAGGACTTGTTCATTGGTCTTTCTGGCTGTCCATGGTATTCTTTGCATTTTCCTCAGAAACCCACATCTCTACAGCCATCAGATGTTTTTCAGCCTGACTGCTCATTGTCCACGCTTCACATCCATATAAAAGTACAGGTTCAATGTAGCATCTCAACACTCTTTTTCTCGTTTCAATTGACATCTTTTTATTGGTCAATATGTTTTTCATCTTGCTAAAGGCTACTTTTGCCATGGCGATTCTTGTTCTAATCTCTTCAAGGCATCTCCCATCAGATGTTATTACTGTTCCGAGATAATTGTACCTGCTCACTTGTTGAAGAATATTACCATTTACTTGTATATTACATTGTGGTATTTCGTCCTTCCTAGTGACGACCATAATCTGTGTCTTTTTACAATTTAATTCTAACCCTAGTTGTTCACTGTGTGTAACAATCGCATCTACTAAATTTTGCAGGTCCTGTTCATTGTCTGCAATCAAGACTGTATCATCTGCATATCTAATGTTATTGATGCATCGTCCCCCAATGTTGATTCCTTCCATATCTTCAATATTTCTGAAAATACTTTCACTGTACAGGGAAAACAGATCTGGAGACATTACACATCCCTGTCTCACACCCCTTTTAATAGGCTGATATTGGCTTACTTCATTATCAACTCTTATGGCAGCTTGTTGTTTCCAATATATGTTTTTTACAAGTCTAAGATCTTTTCCATCAATTTGTAGATCTTCAAGCATCCTTATCATGTTGACATGTCTCACTTTATCAAAAGCCTTTGTGTAGTCAATAAAGCAAAGGTGTAGATCTTTGTTTACTTCTATAGAACGTTCGATTATGTTTCTCAGTATATACACAGCATTTACTGTACCCTTGCCTTCCACAAACCCACATTGTTCTTCTCCTATTTCAGGTTGTATTTTCCTCCTAACTCTTTGCATGATAATTCTTTAGCAAAATCTTCGTGATGTGACTCATTATACTAATTGTTCGATGTTGATCACATTCCAAGGCTCCTGATTTCTTTGGGATTGCAATAAATACAGAATTACATAACTCCTGAGGTATATTTCCAGTATCATATATTGTATTAAGCAGACTGGTAACTTTATCTATTCCATATTCTTCTAAAGCATTAATCATTTCTGTTGTGGCGCTGTCTGAACCGGGGGTCTTGCCAGATTTCATATGGTTAAGCGCATTCTGAACCTCCATCTTCAAAATTGATGGTCCTTCATTATTATTTTGGACATCATACTGTTCGTCTCTGTTATCGTCATAAAGGTTTTTCACGTAATCTGACCATTCATGTAAGATCCGATCTTTTTCTATTATGACTCTTCCATCTTTTGTCTTTAGGCAGCCTGCTGATGTACGTGTTCTTTGATTAGTAAGCTCCTGAATTCTTTTGTGCATTAGTTTCGCATTGTTACTGTTGTGTTGTTGTTTTTCAATTTCTCTGCAATTTTTCTCAAGCCATGTTTCTTTTGCCTCCTTACATAAGGTTCTCACTTTTCTGTGAATTTCTTCATATTTGGCAGGATTATTTTTGTTCTGTCTTCTTGTTTCCATTAGTTGTAAAATTTCTTCAGTCATCCATGTCTTACGGCCCACTTTCTTTACTTTTGGAATAGTTTTTTCTGCTGCACAACTGATGAATTCTTCATCGTTTCCCATTGATCATCTACATCTTGAAACAGGATCTCTAGATCAGACAATATTATCAAATTTGTTCTTTACTTCTATGTTAAAATTATCTTGTATTTCTTTGTCAGTTTTCAATTTGCACAAGTCATATTTAGGGTTTCCTGCTGTATACTTGACTTTCTTTAACTTTACCCTCAATGTGCCTGTAATTAATCTGTGATCAATGTAACAGTCTGCATTTAAACCAACGTTTAATCCAACTTAATTCTGGTGTAGAGATTGAACGCCCTACCTCGTCATCAGCGCACCAGAAGTTTAAAAGCTAACGTCATTAGAGAAATTTCGAGTTAAAAATCTACCCAAAAGTATTTCAGGATCCTCGCCGATGCAACGGAGTTCGTGCATTGAGCTGAGTTTCTCCAGACTTAGGTTTGAGTTAGGAGGAAAACGGAGCACTTATGGGTTAAACCGTGTGCCGTGATGTTGATCTAACGACTAAACTATAAAAAAAAAACTAAAAAAGATCCATGTCTGTTCCTCTATCGGCCGGTTTGTCCGTGGCGGTGTCCGGGGATTTTGCAGGCTGCTCCTATAATCGGAAGTCTGCGCGGCTGAGCATACATTTCCTTGTGTTGACAGCTGGGTAGTGGGTTAGTTCCACACACCGGACAGCTGAACTTTAACGCTGGCTTCTCGTTCAGTAAGTAATCCATCCATCCATCCATCATGTGCCAGCCGATAAGCGTGGGCAGCCATGTTTTGCCATCTCATTCAATCACCAGAGTCGTGAACCAGCTCGTGTTTCTGTCTCGGTCATGCCACTTGGCCAAGCCATCCAGGTATTTACTTCTCGGTCTTCCACTTGGTCTCTTCCCTTCGATCTTGCCAGTTGCCATCAAGTTCTCCAATTTATTTCTTCTCATAAAATGCCCAAAAAATGTTGATCAAATGTTGATAAAAATCTAATCAGTTTACGATCTTCATTTGTTTCTTGAAGGACTTGTTCATTGGTCTGTCCATGTTATTTTTTGCATTTACCTCAGAAACCACATTTCCACAGCCATAAGATGTTTGTCAGATTTTCTGCTCATTGTCCACGCTTGGGCGCAGACACCAGGTCCAGGTTCTATACTGGCCAAGACCTATTAACTACCAACACCTCCTAGCTTGCGCCATGGGCAACAGGTCCCTTCGGGGTCCTGGCTAACGTAGTAGGATCGCTGCACGGCGAAGAACCACCAGTCTGCACACCAATAAGCCAGACATGGGACAACGGATACTCACGCAAACCGCAAGTCCTGTGTGACATCACACTGATGTTGGAGAACAGGATGTCTTCATCCGACATACAGAACTTCACAGCTAGCGAACGCGAGCAAGCATTGTCCACGTTTCACATCAATAAAAAAACACAGGTTCTATGCAGCACCCCAACACTCTTTTTCTCTTTGCAAATGACATCTTTTTATTGGTCAATATGTTTTCCACCATGAAAAAGGCTACCTTCGCCATGGCGATTCTTGTTCTAATCTCTTCAAGACATTTGCTTGCAGATCCATAAATAGATGAGAAAGATCTTAGACTTGTAATATATATATATATATATGCCATAAAGATAATGAAGTAGGTCAATATCAGTCTATTAAGAGAATTGTGCGACAGGGATGTTTAATGTATACAGATCTTTTTTCCATATACAGTTAAAATATTTTCAGAAATTTAGGAGATATGAGAGGAATTACCATTGAGGAACATACCATCAATAACATTAGATATGCGGATGATACAGCGTTGATTACAGGCAATAAACAGGATCTGCAACATTTAGTAGATACAGTTATTGCACACATTGAACAACTATGGTCAGAATTAAATTGTAAGAAGACACGGGTTATGGTTGTCACTAGGAAGAAAGAAATACCACAATGCAAAATACGGAAAAATGGGAATGTTCTTAAACAGGTGAATCAGTACAACTATCTCTGAACAGCCATAACATCTGATCGGAGATAGCTTGAAGAGATTAGAACAAGAATCGTTATGACAAATGTGGCATTTACAAGATGTAAAATGATTGATTGATTGATCTAGGAACCGAAATCACAGCATTCGGGACATTCCCATAAGCGCTCCGTCCCCATCCTCAGCAACCAGCGAAGAGTTCCAACACTAATAGTTCCAGTAGCAATCTGATTATATGTCCGTCTCGCCTTTCCTCTGAGCGTCGAGCGTCGGCCAGATCCCCTCGTCACTCCTCGCTGCCTCATTCTAACCAGACTATGGTGATCCATTTGCTCCTCCGAGGTGTACACGTGCTCCCACAAGGCCGCAACCACATCTGCCTTGTCATGCCTCAATACTCCACCATATAAAATATACTAACCAACAGAAAAGATATCAATTGCAACGAGAAAAAGAGTGGAAGTGTTACATAGAATCTGTACTGTTGTAAGGATGTGAAACGTGGACAATGAGCAGATAAGCTGAAAAGTATCTAATGGTAGTGGAAATGAATTTCTGAGGAAAAAGAAAAGAATACCATGGAAAGACAAAATAACCAACGTGCAAGTCCTACAAGAAGCAAATGAGAACCGTAAACTGATTAGAGAAATTAGACACAGACAGGGAAAATCTTTTCTGGGTATGTTATGAGAAGAAATAAACTAGAGAACTTGGTGACAACTGGCAAGATTGGAGGAAAAGAACAAGGGAAGGCAGAGAAGTATATATATGGATGGCTTGATCACATTGGTCGAGACAAGAGCACAAGAGGACTCTGGTTATCATGTAGGATGGCCAAGGACTCTGGTTATCATGTAGGATGGCCAAACATGACCACTCACGCTTATCGACTTGGCATGTGATGATGATGATCTAAGGGTTTTTTCCCATTATTCGGCCATCAGCGCACTAGAAATTTAAGAGGTATAGCGGTATGTGCTAACGAGAAATTCATTCACTCATTCAGTAGCATGTCCTTTGCAGAACCTCGCTCCCATAACAATATTCCGGAAAACCTCTCGATCATAAACAAGATGTTCCGCGTCCGATACACCCATCTGGAAATCATCCGCCACATCCTGCACCCATCTTCTCTTTGGCCTTCCTCTTCCTCCCTTCCCAGGCATATACCCCTCCATTATTGTTCTCTCCAAACTTTCGTGACGTTTCAAGTGACCACACTATTTCAATTTTCTGTGTTTTATCGTCTTCAATAGCCATCCTTCTTCAATATTCAGCCCTTGAAGTATGAACGTATTTGTTCTTTTCTTTATCAAAGATATTCTTAGAACTCGTCTGTAACATTTATTTTTCAAAGGCATTTATGCGCTGTTCAGCTTGTTAAGTAAGTGTCCAGGTCTCACTGGTGTATGTTGCAATGGGAAAGATGCACGCTCTTAAAAATGTAATTTGTGTAATTCTATCTGCTCAACTCCACAATGAGAAATTACTGAAAAATGATAGCCAAATACTCCTAACCTGACAACAGAGAAAGAATAAATGATTTATTTGGGGGTTTTTTTCTCCGGGATTTGAGATTTATATACTGAGCACAACCAACTATTGGCAACGCTGATTGTATTCCGGTACGAACCTAAGGCCTTGTCCACATCAATTTGGAAAATCTAACTTTAGTGGACAAAATCTAATTGATGTCTAATTGATGTGGACAAGGCCTTAGGTTCGTACCGTAATACAATCAGCGCTGTCAATGGTGGGTTGTGCTCAATCTTTTAAAGAATCCGATGTTCGCCCATCATGAATGACGAGGACCATTCATTACACTACATCTTTTGATGAGGAACGAATGACTTGCGCTTTGGTTTTATATAGCGAGATAGTGGTCGCGCAACTCCTTCGTCCCCGCTCTCTCGTCTGTGTCCGTCTGGCTCCAGTGGCGAGCATGGCAAGACGACTGGAAGACGGACACAGATGCAGTGGACGTTAGGCTGCCACGGCCAGTTATCCCTGTATATATTGGCTCTCGAGAGCCTCGTGCAGACTGTCCTTCCGTCAATTCCTTTAATTTTCAGTTTTAAGACAAGCGTAGCGACAAGCAATGAGCGTATGATTACTGATAGGATCCACAAGATTTCCTTCGCCGAAGACGGACTGACCGCCAGAACAGACCACACACATACGAGGCGGGAAGCTGCCCACAGAAGATATTGCTCGTCTAAGTTTCGAACAGATCTCTCGATTTACGATTGAGCCTCACCAGCGCACAAGTGCACATGGCGACTGACAGGACAGACGTTCACGCACACGCAAGCCAAGAGTAGCATCGCTAAAGCGCGCCCTCCCGGTACAAGGTGAGTGGCACCTTGCAGTCTTGACAGACCAAAGTGTGTGAGTTGGAATGTGGTCAATATTCCATCACAATGCCTGGGCAGAGCTTCAGAGAATCACGTGGCGCCCAAACGACATGTCCCCTCTCTCGGCCTAGTCTTGTGTATTCCAGAGGAATGGGTAACCAATACGTCTGGAACAAGGTAGGCTGCAGACGCTGGCGGCTCAGCGTCAATCCTCCGAGACCTCACCACCACGAGCCGGTGGCGAGTTATGGCCAGACCCTGACACCCAAGGGACCCGGCTTAGAGGCGTTCAGCCAAGTCCCACCTGACTTTAAGCGGACCCCGCGACCAGCGGGAATAGGCCCGCCAGAGCTACCGCAGGAGATATTGCCTGTCTATTTGCAAGCAAATCCCCCATCCTTCCACTGTGCGGATCTCGCGACCTGCGAGAATAGGCCCGCCGGAGATTATGCTCGTCTGCTGCGAACAAATCTCTACCGAGAGACTGAATAAGTAAAGAAACGATAAAAGTATTGGTATTTCAATTGCGCTTGCTCTCCCACCTATGCTACACCCTTCATGTGTCTTCACAAAGTCGGACTAGAGTCAAGCTCAACAGGGTCTTCTTTCCCCGCTGATTCTACCAAGCCCGTTCCCTTGGCTGTGGTTTCGCTAGATAGTAGATAGGGACAGTGGGAATCTCGTTAATCCATTCATGCGCGTCACTAATTAGATGACGAGGCATTTGGCTACCTTAAGAGAGTCATAGTTACTCCCGCCGTTTACCCGCGCTTGGTTGAATTTCTTCACTTTGACATTCAGAGCACTGGGCAGAAGGTACAAGGTGATACATGCAAAACCACTGGACGCCTACCGACGAGCTTTCAAGCTACGCCGGCAGGACTGACCGAAAAAGGCTATACCAGCTTACTGACTGCAGGCCCACTACTCATCGAGAGAGAGTGGGCGCTTATAGAGACTTTGTCGAACGGTCGTACAAATTTTGCTCTTTTGCCCGCTCAAACAACGACCCTGGCTGCACGATGCGGTTACATTCTCGAAACGCCTGCCTGGCTAACTTGCGTTGGCTGGGAAGATCCCATTTTGGTGCACCTCACACAGCCATCCGAGACAACGAACGCTAGACGCGGAACTGATCTAGCGAACCAGACCAGCCCTCACTTTAAAGAATAAATGACTTATGAAATACTAATCCAATCCACGTTGTGAAAGCTCAGCCAATCAGGCAGCAGTTGTCATAAACATCAGACGGGCAGGCAGGAATGTGTTTGAAAACATTCAGGAAGGGTGGACCATTTAGTTTACTACTTACAGTGGAATAGACAGTTTGTGTTTGTTTAGTGTGGTGAGTATGTTGGTAATTTCTGTGTCAGATACAGAGACGTGCATATCTAGCCACTTCTCTTATTCTCACATTTGGAAGTGAACATTGTCAGGTTGAGTCCTGAATTACACACGACAAACAAAACACCACTGAAAATGAAACTAAACTAGTAAACGAGTCGAAAGTTTGAAAACATGCGTGACGATGAAAATAACATTAAAAGTTAGTGTATTTTTTGTTTTTCATACTTCAGTTACCGAATTGACAAAACCAGGCATTTGCAAAATAATTTTTTTTCATATGTTATAACTATAATAGACTATAGATCAGTGTCCTATAATAATTAATTTCAAACGATATTTTTGCTAATTTTAAACATTTATTTATATGACTATAAATTATTATAATGAATAATAATAATAATATTAATATTATTAATGTGAAATAACTATAGATATGCTTGCAAATCTACAAGTAAAAAACATATTGGAAACAAGCTGCCATAAGGATTGATAATGAAGTGGGACAATATCAGCCTATTAAGAGAGGTGTTATGCCATGTGTCGCAGAATGCAATAATCGGGAATTAAGAATACTGTCATACAGCACATTGAACGCACAAAAGCTAACTTGGTGATGAAAACGTCAGTGAGCGAAGCGACAGATAAACAGACGTGGAACAGCGATCAAGAAACGAAGGCACACGATTATGATGAGGACAAGATCCAGTGAAGTGAATGGAGAGAGTCTGAAAGATAGAGATGAGATCAAGGAAGGTCACAAGAAGTTCAGCAGGATATGATCCTGGAGAAGCGAGCTGAAGAAACGACTCAACATCCGATGAGCGACATCTAAGTTCAAGAGTCACTGGAAGGTCACATAATAGACAAGACCCTAAGTACTGGCGTGAGTAATTAGTTAGCAATATTTCTGGTGAACTGTAAACATTATGGATATCTGTAATAGGACATGCGACATGGTTGACTTTAATGGGAGTTCTATTAAGTAGGGTGGCATGAGCAGTTATGATGGAATGTGTGATGGTTGCATCGTGTTAATGGCCTGCATGTCATAAAATCATGGGATACTGCCTGAAATAAATAGACCAGAAAATTGAGGCAATGTGTCGATGTTATATATCAGTAGTTCGGTTACTGAGTTCAAGTTGTTTGATTCAGAAAACTAAAGCTAGATATAACGAGCTAAAATATTGCCAATGAAGGACAGTATGTTACATAGAAAAGGTGGTTCACTTCTTGGCATGTTAGGCAGGGATGTGTAATAATGTCTCCAGATCTTTTTTCCCTATCAATCAATCAATCATGTGCCATGCCGGAAAGCGTGGGCGGTCATGACTCGCCATTTCACTCGATCCCCTATACAGTGAAAATATTTTCAGAAATGTAGAAGATATAAATGGAAAAGCATTGGAGGACGAAACATCAATAACATTAGATATGCAGATGATAAGTATTGATTGCAGACAATGTGAGCAAGATCTGCAACAATTAGTAGATGCGATTGTTGTACACAGTTAACAACTGGGGTTAGAATTAAATTGTAAACAGACACAGATTATGGTCGTCACTAGGAAGAAGGAAATACCACAATATAATATACAAGTAAATGGGAATATTCTTCAACAAGTGAATCGGTACAACTATCTCGGAACAGTCATAACATCTGATAGCAGATGCCTTGAAGAGATTAGAACAAGAATAAAGTAGCCTTTAGCAAGATGAAAAACATACTGACCAATAAAAAGATGTCAATTGAAATGAGAAAAAGAGTGTTGAGTGTCTGTTCTTTTGTATGGATGTGAAACTTGGACAATGAGCAGTCAAGCTGAAAAACATATGATGGCTGCAGAAATGTGGTTTCTGAGGTAAATGCAAATAATACCATGGACATACAGAAAAACCAATGACCAAGTACTACAGGAGACAAATGAAAATTGTAAATTGATTAGAGAAATTAGACGTAGACAGTCAAAATTGTTTGGACATGTTATGAGAAGAAATGGATTGGAGAACTTAGTGACAGCTGGCAAGATCAAAGGGAACAGACCAAGGGGAAGACCGAGAAGTAAATACCTGGATGGCTTGGCCGAGACAGGAACACTGAGCTGATCCATGACTCTGGTGATCGAGTGAAATGGCGAGTCATAACCGCCCACGCTTTCCGACATGGCACATGATTGATTGATTGATTGAATGTAGAGGGTCCTTTACATTCTTGATACACCCACAGACAAACAGATTTCACACTGATACAAGACAAAGTATGTATTGCATTGTGACAATCAGGATATCTCTTGTGAATTCAACATTGTCTTAATCAGGATATCACTTGTGAATTCAACATTGTCACAATCAGGATATCTCTTGTGAATTCAACATTGTCATAAAATAGATATCTAATGTTCCTGCAGAACATCTCAACATCCCTTTTTTGTGTGACCATATCCTGCTGTAGCGAGCGCTAAGGTGTATTTCTGTGACCATATCCTGCTGTATCGTGTGTTGGTGTGACCATATCCTGCTGTAACGTGTGTTTGTGTGACCATATCCTGCTGTAGCGGGCGCTAAGGTGTATTAACTGTATTTGTGTTTGTGTGACCATATCCTGCTGTAGTGGGCGCATTACTGTATTTGTGTGACCATATCCTGTTGTAGCGGGCGCTAAGGTGTATTTGTGTGACTATATTCTGCTGTAGTGGACGCGTTACTGTACTTGTGACCATATCCTGTTGTAGCGTGTATTTGTGTGACCATATCCTGTTGTAGCGGGCACATTGCTGTATTTGTGTGACCATATCCTGCTGTAGCGGGCACATTGCTGTATTTGTGTGACCATATCCTGCCGTAGCGGACGCGTTACTGTATTTGTGTGACCATATCCTGCTGTAGCGGGCACATTGCTGTATTTGTGTGACCATATGTTAGCGGGCACATTGCTGTATTTGTGTGACCATATCCTGCTGTAGCGGACGCGTTACTGTATTTGTGTGACCATATCCTACTGTAGCGGGCACATTGCTGTATTTGTGTGACCATATCCTGCTGTAGCGGACGCGTTACTGTATTTGTGTGACCATATCCTGTTGTAGCGGGCACATTGCTGTATTTGTGTGACCATATCCTGCTGTAGCGGGCACATTGCTGTATTTGTGTGACCATATCCTGCTGTAGTGGGCGCATTACTGTATTTGTGTGACCATATCCTGTTGTAGCGGGCGCTAAGGTGTATTTGTGTGACTATATTCTGCTGTAGTGGACGCGTTACTGTACTTGTGTGACCATATCCTGTTGTAGCGTGTATTTGTGTGACCATATCCCGTTGTAGCGGGCACATTGCTGTATTTGTGTGACCATATCCTGCTGTAGTGGGAACATTGCTGTATTTGTGTGACCGTATCCTGCTGTAGCGGACGCGTTACTGTATTTGTGTGACCATATCCTGCTGTAGCGGGCACATTGCTGTATTTGTGTGACCATATCCTGCTGTAGCGGGCACATTGCTGTATTTGTGTGACCATATCCTGCTGTAGCGGGCACATTGCTGTATTTGTTTGACCATATCCTGCTGTAGCGGACACATTGCTGTATTTGTGTGACCATATCCTGCTGTAGTGGGTACGTTGCTGTATTTGTGTGACCATATCCTGCTGTAGCGGACACATTGCTGTATTTGTGTGACCATATCCTGCTGTAGCGGACGCGTTACTGTATTTGTGTGACCATATCCTGCTGTAGCGGGCACATTGCTGTATTTGTGTGACCATATCCTGCTGTAGCGGGTGCTAAGGTGTATTTGTGTGACCATATCCTGCTGTAGCGGGCACATTGCTGTATTTGTGTGACTATATCCTGCTGTAGCGGGCACATTGCTGTATTTGTGTGACCATATCCTGCTGTAGCGGACGCGTTACTGTATTTGTGTGACCATATCCTGCTGTAGCGGGCACATTGCTGTATTTGTGTGACCATATCCTGCTGTAGCGGGCGCTAAGGTGTATTTGTGTGACCATATCCTGCTGTAACGGGCGCTAAGATGTATTTGTGTGACCATATCCTGCTGTAGCGGGCGCTAAGGTGTATTTGTGTGACCATATCCTGCTGTAGCGGACACATTGCTGTATTTGTGTGACCATATCCTGCTGTAGCGGGCACATTGCTGTATTTGTGTGACCATATCCTGTTGTAGCGTGTATTTGTGTGACCATATCCTGCTGTAGCGGACACGTTACTGTATTTGTGTGACCATATCCTGCTGTAGCGGGCACATTGCTGTATTTGTGTGACCATATCCTGCTGTAGCGGATGCGTTACTGTATTTGTGTGACCATATCCTGCTGTAGCGTGTATTTGTGTGACCATATCCTGCTGTAGCGGGTGCGTTGCTGTATTTGTGTGACCATATCCTGCTGTAGCGGGCACATTGCTGTATTTTGTGTGACCATATCCTGCTGTAGCGGGCACATTGCTGTATTTGTGTGACCATATCCTGCTGTAGCGGGCACATTGCTGTATTTGTGTGACCATATCCTGCTGTAGCGGGCGCTAAGGTGTATTTGTGTGACCATATCCTGCTGTAACGGGCGCTAAGATGTATTTGTGTGACCATATCCTGCTGTAGCGGGCGCTAAGGTGTATTTGTGTGACCATATCCTGCTGTAGCGGACACATTGCTGTATTTGTGTGACCATATCCTGCTGTAGCGGGCACATTGCTGTATTTGTGTGACCATATCCTGTTGTAGCGTGTATTTGTGTGACCATATCCTGCTGTAGCGGGTGCGTTGCTGTATTTGTGTGACCATATCCTGCTGTAGTGGGCACATTGCTGTATTTGTGTGACCATATCCTGCTGTAGCGGGCACATTTCTGTATTTGTGTGACCATATCCTGCTGTAGCGGGCACATTGCTGTATTTGTGTGACCATATCCTGCTGTAGCGGGCACATTGCTGTATTTGTGTGACCATATCCTGCTGTAGCGGGCACATTGCTGTATTTGTGTGACCATATCCTGCTGTAGCGGGCACATTGCTTTATTTGGTGACCATATCCTGCTGTAGCGGGCACATTGTTGTATTTGTGTGACCATATCTGCTGTAGCGGACGCGTTACTGTATTTGTGTGACTATATTCTGTTGTAGCGTGTATTTGTGTGACCATATCCTGCTGTAGCGGGTGCGTTGCTGTATTTGTGTGACCATATCCTGCTGTAGTGGGCACATTGCTGTATTTGTGTGACCATATCCTGCTGTAGCGGGCACATTTCTGTATTTGTGTGACCATATCCTGCTGTAGCGGGCACATTGCTGTATTTGTGTGACCATATCCTGCTGTAGCGGGCACATTGCTGTATTTGTGTGACCATATCCTGCTGTAGCGGGCACATTGCTGTATTTGTGTGACCATATCCTGCTGTAGCGGGCACATTGCTGTATTTGTGTGACCATATCCTGTTGTAGCGTGTATTTGTGTGACCATATCTGCTGTAGCGGGTGCGTTGCTGTATTTGTGTGACCATATCCTGCTGTAGTGGGCACATTGCTGTATTTGTGTGACCATATCCTGCTGTAGCGGGCACATTTCTGTATTTGTGTGACCATATCCTGCTGTAGCGGGCACATTGCTGTATTTGTGTGACCATATCCTGCTGTAGCGGGCACATTGCTGTATTTGTGTGACCATATCCTGCTGTAGCGGGCACATTGCTGTATTTGTGTGACCATATCCTGCTGTAGCGGGCACATTGCTTTATTTGTGTGACCATATCCTGCTGTAGCGGGCACATTGTTGTATTTGTGTGACCATATCCTGCTGTAGCGGGCACATTGCTGTATTTGTGTGACCATATCCTGCTGTAGCGGACGCGTTACTGTATTTGTGTGACTATATTCTGTTGTAGCGTGTATTTGTGTGACCATATCCTGCTGTAGCGGGTGCGTTGCTGTATTTGTGTGACCATATCCTGCTGTAGTGGGCACATTGCTGTATTTGTGTGACCATATCCTGCTGTAGCGGGCACATTGCTGTATTTGTGTGACCATATCCTGCTGTAGCGGGCACATTGCTGTATTTGTGTGACTATATCCTGCTGTAGCGGGCACATTGATGTATTTGTGTGACCATATCCTGCTGTAGCGGACGCGTTACTGTATTTGTGTGACCATATCCTGCTGTAGCGGGCACATTGTTGTATTTGTTAAAACGTTGCACTGGCAATGGCATGAGCATAGTTGGACAAAGTTCAGTGACAGCTTTGGTTCTCTTCAGGAGGGAAAAACTGACCTCTTATTCTTCCATGCACTAAGGCCTGCAAAAATTTGTTGGTCCTGACACATCATATACCTACAGAAAGTTCCTTCTGCGATACTGTTTTTAAAAATCCTGTTGTAGACAGTATTGTTCTTATCACCATTGCATTCTGCACGATAGTTGCTACAGAAACTGCTTTCTGTTTACACTAAAACATGTCATAAACATGTCTTGCCATTTTCCATGACCTGGAGCTCAGAGTCTACTAAAGTACATATACATTTAAAATTGGCTATTAGCAATCTGAACAGATTCAGCATGTACCATCTAGTGTTAGATTCGCTGGCCTTTTAATTTTATCTTAAACTTTCATACCAGATTTTGGTGAACATCGTTGCTATTTCTCAGACCACTGTTAAAATGTACCCACATTCAAACCGAAAATGGAAGTAATCATTGAAATACTATTTTTTTTCTAAGTAGACATAGAAATTTATTGACTTCTTTGTGAAACTAATTCAGTAATCAAAATTCTGCAAGCAGGGGTGGTTTACTGCCAACAACTTGTGATCCCCCACTTTTATATAGTGATTTACTGTTACAATTTGCGAGTGACAAAATAGGGCGTTTTCTATGGCCATGTCTTAGTAGTAAACAAACAAAACATGCAGCAGCAAATAATATCTGTCAGCAGCAAATAATATCTGTCAGCAGCAAATAATATATGTCAGCAGCAAATAATATGTCAGCAACAAATAATATATGTCAGCAACAAATAATATATGTCAGCAGCAAATAATATATGTCAGCAGCAAATAATATGTCAGCAACAAATAATATATGTCAGCAGCAAATAATATATGTCAGCAGCAAATAATATATGTCAGCAGCAAATAATATCTGTCAGCAATGATCACACATTATGGAAGTCTCCGTGGCGAAGTGGTCAAGCTGCCTGCCTTGTGCTCCGAAGGTTGTGGGTTCGATTCTGGGTTAGTCTTTTGGTTCACTAGTGCATTTTTCTCGGAGACTCCTGGAGGTAATCGCCGGAGCTACAGAGTTTGTGCTTTGTGCGGCACTTTCGGCAGGTCGCCCTGTGGAAGGAGACTGGGGCAATGAAGCCAATCCTCTCGACTTGACTTTTTTTAATGATCACATTTGCAGTGTCAAGTAAGTTTTCTGAACAAGGATATGTGATATTAATGTTATTTATTTATTGTTTTTCTTTTCAACTGAATAGTGATGATTGCACTAGAGGTTGATGGCTTTTAGTGACATTTCCTCACAATGTTGATGTGAAAAGTAAAGAAACTATTTGCTAATCATTGTTTTCTCATTTTGTGTGTGTTTATAAATGAATTGACTGCAACAGACTATAGCAGACATATTATATTGCAATTAAAACATGTTGTCAAAGGCCTTGGGGAGTGGGATTAAATAGCAGTGCACACACTGTTAAGGCACAATATTATATTGAATGTAAATTATATGGGTGCTAATTTGTTGGGGTGGTAATAACTATTTCTTCTTCTTCTTCTTCTGCGTTCATCCGGAGTTTTTTTCCGGATGTGATTGCGTTGTGCCTGTTTACAGCAGAGTTGTGTTCTTGCGCCGTTAGGCCGACACATCCGACTTCTGCGGGCATTTGTGACCGGGTTAACCTTCCCGGGGTAATAACTATTTAATTCACACTATAAAATAATTGTATGCTTAATCAGTTTGTCATCTCAATCTGAGCCACATAACCTGTTAATAATTCTAACCTTTCTCTTCATTGATCATGAAGGTTAAACTCATGGAGCCTTCGATGTCAGAGATGGATTGGTGAATGAATGTCTTCACTGTTCATTTGTTGATAATTTTCCACGGGATGCATACATCATGAGATTTGTAGCTGCTTGTTACAAAAACTTTGTAATGTTAATATTCTAGGCCATGTAGTCCTGTAACCACTACTACTGTAACTTTGTGAACATTCACTGCAGTATTGTAATGTTTGTAGGCATTTTTAGCAGGTACGGTACAATTTTTACTGAAGCAGTGTTGAAACAAGTGGCATTATTACAGGTTGTCAGTACACACATCGAGTAATTTTACAGAATGGAAGAGAACCATGGTGGCAGTGATGAATTAAATGTGACCTCACTAACGTTCCCCCGACCTGATAGTGTGATGTCTGGTTACTATAGTTACCCGGCCGACACACCATTCATCAATACAGACTACATGCCAGCAGCAAACAGGCCCGTAGATGCATACCCAACCAGTGACCGTGATGGTAGGCATTTTAACTCTTTTGATAATCTTCCCACAAATCTGATTTTACGTTATTTTAATCATATCTCAGTGTTTGAAAGTTTAGTTGATTGCTTCGCATGCATTTTGAAAATAATTTCTTACCATCTGGTCATATCATAAACTACTTCTTTACTATTTTTTGGTTTTGTATTGTGTATTTCCCTAATACTGCCCATTATAATTTATAATTAAAGTGGAATAATTTATCTGTATGTTACAAATATTTGCCTCTGCAGGTTTATAGATATGATTAAATGTGGCATTGTGGTCTGTGAGACGTATTTTATGAATACTTGAACTGCCAAAGTAACCATCAGCGAGTGCCTGGAAAAGAAATGTAGAACATTATATTTAAATATAAAAGGAAGACAAACAGTGTTCTGCTGTCGTGTAATGACAAGAGAGGCATCAGAAAACATTGTGACAACTGGAAAGGTCAGTGGCATAAGAGGCAGGGGAGACTGAGAGAAATGATGTAGGACGGACTGAGGCGGTGAGATGAAGGAATAGCATCAACAGCATTGATCTAGAACAGCAATGAGTGAAATCTGTGGGAGATGAGAGAAGTGATGTGGGGTGGACTGAGGCGGTGACATGAAGGAATAGCATCAACAGCATTGATCTAGAACAGCAGTGAGTGAAATCTGTGGGAGATGAGAGAAGTGATGTGGGTGGACTGAGGCGGTGACATGAAGGAATAGCATCAACAGCATTGATCTAGAACAGCAGTGAGTGAAATCTGTGGGAGATGAGAGAAGTGATGTGGGGTGGACTAAGGCGGTGACATGAAGGAATAGCATCAACAGCATTGATCTTGAACAGCAGTGAGTGAAATCTGTGGGAAATGCATGAGTACATATGCCAGTTGGTAGGACACGTGATGATGATGATTTATAGCAGTTCAACAAATATGACTGCTGTATGTCTGTCTCTTATTTTGTTAGTATTTATGTCTCTCGTTATAAGAAAACTATAGCTATCGACGCATGATTTTACTAACCCCAAAGGCAAAATCCAACTACCAACTTTTGCCTAAGAACTGGCCACTACAGACTGCTTGGTCATCTATACCATCTCAGTGTCCCACTAAAGACAACATGACCTTTTAACCCATCTCAATGTCTCCCACACAGACTAGTTGACCATCTATACCATCTCAGAAACTTCCACACCAACAGGTGTCCACCATGCAACTGGAGTTCAGAATCCTGAAATGAGCAACTGGAGTTCAGGACCTTGAAACATGCAACCAGAGTTCAGAACCTTGAAACATGCAACTGGAGTTCAGAACCTTGAAGATGCAACTAGAGTTCAGAACCTTGAAACATGCAACCAGAGTTCAGAACCTTGAAACATGCAACTGGAGTTCAGGACCTTGAAACATGCAACCAGAGTTCAGAACCTTGAAACATGCAACTGGAGTTCAGGACCTTGAAACATGCAACCTAGAGTTCAGAACCTTGAAACATGCAACCAGAGTTCAGAACCTTGAAACATGCAACTGGAGTTTAGGACCTTGAAACATGCAACCAGAGTTCAGAACCTTGAAACATGCAACTAGAGTTCAGAACCTTGAACACATACTTCAGGACTGCCCAACCTGCAGTTTGCTCCATTGCCAGAGGGTGCAGATTTGAAGCACAAGTTATGGAACTTCTACACGTACCTACAGAGACACGGAGAACGACTAACAGAATATCTAAACTACAAACATTCACTAACTGGTACCTGTGCAGAATGGTGGAACTAGAATGGTATGATAGATTCACCAATATAGAGCTCTTAGAACAAGACAAATTCTAGTCAATAAATAGGTGAGGAAAAGACGCTGGTGCTGGATAGGACACACACTGAGAAAACTTGGGGGAAAAATAACTAGACACTCTCTCGTCTGGAACCCGCAAGGCAAACACAATAGCAGGAGATCTAAAACATGGAGAAGAGAATTACAGACGGAGAGTAATCATATTTGGAGAATGTGGAGGGAGCTGCGGGAGGCAGCAAAAGGTGTGATGGCTTGACGTGATTGGTTGAAGGCCTTTCCTCCAGTAGAGTGGGAGAAGACAATAGACATCTTTACGGCAACATGATTGCAAATACAATATAATTGGTTTCATGAATGCTGAACTAAAGGATTTATCACTTATTTTGTTTCCTTGGATACGCATATTTCATTTTGTATACACAGCTGCTGTTGAAGTCATCTAAATATTTTACTTAATGTTTACAGCTGTCATATCTGCACTGAAAAATCTCCATGAGAAGGTGAAAAAGTTGGAGTTGGAGAGAAATACAGCAGAACAAAATTTAAAAAGCTTAGCTTCAGAAACAGAACAATACAAAGAACTTCTGAGCATGGGAAAACATAGAGAGAGAAGTTGCAGCCATCAAGAGATGCAGACAGTTGATGGTAGAAATGTATTCACAAAACAGACCAAAGGTATGATTTGTTCCTTATCTTTAAACATACAACTTTTTCATTGGCTTTGTTTTTCTTTTCATATTTAGTTTTTTCCAGCTTTTTAAACAACTTGTTTGTGGTTTTCTGCAAGTGATTCTGTGAGGAGTCATATGGAAGCTGTGGATGTTGTGGTTTTATACATGTACAACTGAAGTCAAGTTGCTTGCTTGTGTTCGTTGGCTTGAGCTCCAACGCGAAGTCCTGTATGTCGGATGAAGACATCCTGTTGTCCAACATCAGTGTGATGTCATACAGGACCTGAGGTTTGCGTGAGTATCCGTTGTCCCATGTCTGGCTTATTGGTGTGCAGACTGGTGGTTCCTCGCCGTACAGGCAGACACTCTCCGACTTCGGAGGAAAACTGAAGTCAGGTAAAACTGAGGTCGTGTACAACTGAAGCTATGTACAACTGAAGCTATGTACAACTGAAGCTATGTACAACTGAAGTCAATCTGTGTGCAACTGAAGTAATGTACAACTGGAGCCATGTACAACTGAAGCCATGTACAACTGAAGCCATGTACAACTGAAGCCATGTACAACTGAAGCCATGTACAACTGAAGCCATGTACAACTGAAGCCATGTACAACTGAAGCTATGTACAACTGAAGCTATGTACAACTGGAGCCATGTACAACTGAAGTAATGTACAACTGAAGCCATGTACAACTGAAGCTATGTACAACTGAAGCCATGTACAACTGAAGTAATGTACAACTGAAGTAATGTACAACTGAAGCCATGTACAACTGAAGCTATGTACAACTGGAGCCATGTACAACTGAAGTAATGTACAACTGGAGCCATGTACAACTGAAGCTATGTACAACTGAAGCTATGTACAACTGAAGTAATGTACAACTGAAGCCATGTACAACTGAAGTAATGTACAACTGAAGTAATGTACAACTGAAGTAATGTACAACTGAAGTAATGTACAACTGAAGTAATGTACAACTGAAGTAATGTACAACTGAAGTAATGTACAACTGAAGTAGTGTACAACTGAAGCCATGTACAACTGAAGCTATGTACAACTGAAGCCATGTACAACTGAAGTAATGTACAACTGGAGCCATGTACAACTGAAGTAATGTACAACTGAAGCCATGTACAACTGAAGCTATGTACAACTGGAGCCATGTACAACTGAAGTAATGTACAACTGAAGCCATGTACAACTGAAGCTAATGTACAACTGAAGCCATGTACAACTGAGCTAATGTACAACTGAAGCCATGTACAACTGAAGCCATGTACAACTGAAGCCATGTACAACTGAAGCTATGTACAACTGAAGCCATGTACAACTGAAGCCATGTACAACTGAAGCCATTACAACTGAAGTAATGTACAACTGAAGCTATGTACAACTGAAGCATTGTACAACTGAAGCCAGTACAACTGAAGCCATGTACAACTGAAGTAATGTTACAACTGAAGCCATGTACAACTGAAGCCATGTACAACTGAAGCCATGTACAACTGAAGCTATGTACAACTGAAGCTATGTAAAACTGAAGCTATGGTACAACTGAAGCTATGTACAACTGAAGCTATGTACAACTGAAGCCATGTACAACTGAAGCAGTACAACTGAAGCCATGTACAACTGAAGCTATGTACAACTGAAGCCATGTACAACTGAAGCCATGTACAACGAAGCTATGTACAACTGAAGCTATGTACAACTGAAGCTATGTACAACTGAAGTCATGTACAACTGAAGCTATGTACAAACTGAAGCATGTACAACTGAAGCTATGTACAACTGAAGCATGTACAACTGAAGCTATGTACACTGAAGCTCATGTACAACTGAAGCCATGTACAACTGAAGCCATATGTACAACTGAAGCTATGTACAACTGAAGCCATGTACAACTGAAGTCATGTACAACTGAAGCTCATGTACAACTGAAGCCATGTACAACTGAAGCCTATGTACAACTGAAGCATGTACAACTGAAGCCATGTACAACTGAAGCCATGTACAAAAAAAACGGAAGCCATGTACAACTGAAGCCATGTACAACTGAAGCATGTACAACTGAAGCCATGTACAACTGAAGCCATGTACAACTGAAGCCATGTACAACTGAAGCCATGTACAACTGAAGCCATGTACAACTGAAGCCATGTACAACTGAAGCCATGTACAACTGAAGCCATGTACAACTGAAGCCATGTACAACTGAAGCCATGTACAACTGAAGCCATGTACAACTGAAGCCATGTACAACTGAAGCCATGTACAACTGAAGCCATGTACAACTGAAGCCATGTACAACTGAAGTAATGTACAACTGAAGCCATGTACAACTGAAGCCATGTACAACTGAAGCCATGTACAACTGAAGTAATGTACAACTGAAGCTATGTACAACTGAAGCCATGTACAACTGAAGCCATGTACAACTGAAGCCATGTACAACTGAAATGTACAACTGAAGCTATGTACAACTGAAGCCATGTACAACTGAAGTAATGTACAACTGAAGCCATGTACAACTGAAGCCATGTACAACTGAAGCCATGTACAACTGAAGCCATGTACAACTGAAGCCATGTACAACTGAAGCTATGTACAACTGAAGCCATGTACAACTGAAGCCATGTACAACTGAAGTAATGTACAACTGAAGCTATGTACAACTGAAGTAATGTACAACTGAAGTAATGTACAACTGAAGCTATGTACAACTGAAGCCATGTACAACTGAAGCCATGTACAACTGAAGCCATGTACAACTGAAGCCATGTACAACTGAAGTAATGTACAACTGAAGCTATGTACAACTGAAGTAATGTACAACTGAAGCCATGTACAACTGAAGCCATGTACAACTGAAGCTATGTACAACTGAAGTAATGTACAACTGAAGCTATGTACAACTGAAGCCATGTACAACTGAAGTAATGTACAACTGAAGCTATGTACAACTGAAGTAATGTACAACTGAAGTAATGTACAACTGAAGCTATGTACAACTGAAGTAATGTACAACTGAAGCCATGTACAACTGAAGCCATGTACAACTGAAGCCATGTACAACTGAAGTAATGTACAACTGAAGTAATGTACAACTGAAGCTATGTACAACTGAAGTAATGTACAACTGAAGCTATGTACAACTGAAGCCATGTACAACTGAAGCTATGTACAACTGAAGTAATGTACAACTGAAGCCATGTACAACTGAAGCTATGTACAACTGAAGCCATGTACAACTGAAGCCATGTACAACTGAAGCTATGTACAACTGAAGCCATGTACAACTGAAGCCATGTACAACTGAAGCTATGTACAACTGAAGCCATGTACAACTGAAGCTATGTACAACTGAAGCCATGTACAACTGAAGTAATGTACAACTGAAGCTATGTACAACTGAAGTAATGTACAACTGAAGCTATGTACAACTGAAGCCATGTACAACTGAAGTAATGTACAACTGAAGTAATGTACAACTGAAGCCATGTACAACTGAAGTAATGTACAACTGAAGTAATGTACAACTGAAGTAATGTACAACTGAAGCCATGTACAACTGAAGTAATGTACAACTGAAGCCATGTACAACTGAAGTAATGTACAACTGAAGTAATGTACAACTGAAGTAATGTACAACTGAAGTAATGTACAACTGAAGTAATGTACAACTGAAGTAATGTACAACTGAAGTAATGTACAACTGAAGTAATGTACAACTGAAGCCATGTACAACTGAAGTAATGTACAACTGAAGTAATGTACAACTGAAGTAATGTACAACTGAAGTAATGTACAACTGAAGCCATGTACAACTGAAGTAATGTACAACTGAAGTAATGTACAACTGAAGTAATGTACAACTGAAGTAATGTACAACTGAAGTAATGTACAACTGAAGTAATGTACAACTGAAGCCATGTACAACTGAAGGAATGTACAACTGAAGGAATGTACAACTGAAGCCATGTACAACTGAAGTAATGTACAACTGAAGCCATGTACAACTGAAGCCATGTACAACTGAAGCTATGTACAACTGAAGCTATGTACAACTGAAGCCATGTACAACTGAAGCCATGTACAACTGAAGCCATGTACAACTGAAGTAATGTACAACTGAAGCCATGTACAACTGAAGCTATGTACAACTGAAGCCATGTACAACTGAAGCCATGTACAACTGAAGCTATGTACAACTGAAGCCATGTACAACTGAAGCCATGTACAACTGAAGCTATGTACAACTGAAGCCATGTACAACTGAAGTAATGTACAACTGGAGCCATGTACAACTGAAGCTATGTACAACTGAAGCTATGTACAACTGAAGTAATGTACAACTGAAGCCATGTACAACTGAAGTAATGTACAACTGAAGCCATGTACAACTGAAGCTATGTACAACTGAAGCCATGTACAACTGAAGTAATGTACAACTGAAGCCATGTACAACTGAAGTAATGTACAACTGAAGCCATGTACAACTGAAGTATGTACAACTGAAGCCATGTACAACTGAAGTAATGTACAACTGAAGTAATGTACAACTGAAGTAATGTACAACTGAAGTAATGTACAACTGAAGTAATGTACAACTGAAGCCATGTACAACTGAAGCTATGTACAACTGAAGCCATGTACAACTGAAGTAATGTACAACTGAAGCCATGTACAACTGAAGTAATGTACAACTGAAGCCATGTACAACTGAAGCTATGTACAACTGGAGCCATGTACAACTGAAGTAATGTACAACTGAAGCCATGTACAACTGAAGCTATGTACAACTGAAGCCATGTACAACTGAAGTAATGTACAACTGAAGCCATGTACAACTGAAGCCATGTACAACTGAAGCCATGTACAACTGAAGCTATGTACAACTGAAGCCATGTACAACTGAAGCCATGTACAACTGAAGCCATGTACAACTGAAGTAATGTACAACTGAAGCCATGTACAACTGAAGCCATGTACAACTGAAGCCATGTACAACTGAAGCCATGTACAACTGAAGCCATGTACAACTGAAGTAATGTACAACTGAAGCCATGTACAACTGAAGCCATGTACAACTGAAGCCATGTACAACTGAAGCTATGTACAACTGAAGCCATGTACAACTGAAGCCATGTACAACTGAAGCCATGTACAACTGAAGCCATGTACAACTGAAGCCATGTACAACTGAAGCCATGTACAACTGAAGCCATGTACAACTGAAGCCATGTACAACTGAAGCTATGTACAACTGAAGCCATGTACAACTGAAGCTATGTACAACTGAAGCCATGTACAACTGAAGTAATGTACAACTGAAGCCATGTACAACTGAAGCCATGTACAACTGAAGTAATGTACAACTGAAGCCATGTACAACTGAAGCCATGTACAACTGAAGCCATGTACAACTGAAGTAATGTACAACTGAAGCCATGTACAACTGAAGCCATGTACAACTGAAGCCATGTACAACTGAAGCTATGTACAACTGAAGCCATGTACAACTGAAGCCATGTACAACTGAAGCATGTACAACTGAAGCCATGTACAACTGAAGCATGTACAACTGAAGCCATGTACAACTGAAGCCATGTACAACTGAAGCCATGTACAACTGAAGCCATGTACAACTGAAGCCATGTACAACTGAAGCTATGTACAACTGAAGCCATGTACAACTGAAGTAATGTACAACTGAAGCCATGTACAACTGAAGCCATGTACAACTGAAGCCATGTACAACTGAAGCCATGTACAACTGAAGCCATGTACAACTGAAGCCATGTACAACTGAAGCCATGTACAACTGAAGCTATGTACAACTGAAGCTATGTACAACTGAAGCCATGTACAACTGAAGCCATGTACAACTGAAGTAATGTACAACTGAAGCCATGTACAACTGAAGCCATGTACAACTGAAGCCATGTACAACTGAAGTAATGTACAACTGAAGCCATGTACAACTGAAGCCATGTACAACTGAAGCCATGTACAACTGAAGCCATGTACAACTGAAGCCATGTACAACTGAAGCCATGTACAACTGAAGTAATGTACAACTGAAGCTATGTACAACTGAAGCCATGTACAACTGAAGTAATGTACAACTGAAGCTATGTACAACTGAAGTAATGTACAACTGAAGTAATGTACAACTGAAGCTATGTACAACTGAAGTAATGTACAACTGAAGCCATGTACAACTGAAGCCATGTACAACTGAAGCCATGTACAACTGAAGCCATGTACAACTGAAGTAATGTACAACTGAAGCTATGTACAACTGAAGCCATGTACAACTGAAGCCATGTACAACTGAAGCCATGTACAACTGAAGCTATGTACAACTGAAGTAATGTACCAACAACTGAATATGTACAACTGAAGTATGTACAACTGAAGCTATGTACAACTGAAGCCATGTACAACTGAAGCTATGTACAACTGAAGCTATGTACAACAGAAGTATATAAGAGACAGGTACAACTGAAGTAATGTACAACTGAAGCTATGTACAACTGAAGTAATGTACAACTGAAGCCATGTACAACTGAAGCCATGTACAACTGAAGTAATGTACAACTGAAGTAATGTACAACTGAAGTAATGTACAACTGAAGAAGTATGTACAACTGAAGTATGTACAACTGAAGCTATGTACAACTGAAGCCATGTACAACTGAAGCTATGTACAACTGAAGCCATGTACAACTGAAGCCATGTACAACTGAAGCTATGTACAACTGAAGCATGTACAACTGAAGCCATGTACAACTGAAGCTATGTACAACTGAAGCCATGTACAACTGAAGCCATGTACAACTGAAGCTATGTACAACTGAAGCCATGTACAACTGAAGCTATGTACAACTGAAGCATGTACAACTGAAGTAATGTACAACTGAAGCTATGTACAACTGAAGTAATGTACAACTGAAGCTATGTACAACTGAAGCCATGTACAACTGAAGTAATGTACAACTGAAGTAATGTACAACTGAAGCCATGTACAACTGAAGTAATGTACAACTGAAGTAATGTACAACTGAAGTAATGTACAACTGAAGCATGTACAACTGAAGTAATGTACAACTGAAGCCATGTACAACTGAAGTAATGTACAACTGAAGCTATGTACAACTGAAGTAATGTACAACTGAAGTAATGTACAACTGAAGTAATGTACAACTGAAGTAATGTACAACTGAAGTAATGTACAACTGAAGTAATGTACAACTGAAGCCATGTACAACTGAAGCTATGTACAACTGAAGTAATGTACAACTGAAGTAATGTACAACTGAAGTATGTACAACTGAAGCCATGTACAACTGAAGTATGTACAACTGAAGTAATGTACAACTGAAGTAATGTACAACTGAAGTAATGTACAACTGAAGTATGTACAACTGAAGTAATGTACAACTGAAGTAATGTACAACTGAAGCCATGTACAACTGAAGGAATGTACAACTGAAGTAATGTACAACTGAAGCCATGTACAACTGAAGTAATGTACAACTGAAGCCATGTACAACTGAAGCCATGTACAACTGAAGCTATGTACAACTGAAGCTATGTACAACTGAAGCCATGTACAACTGAAGCCATGTACAACTGAAGCCATGTACAACTGAAGTAATGTACAACTGAAGCCATGTACAACTGAAGTAATGTACAACTGAAGCTATGTACAACTGAAGCCATGTACAACTGAAGCTATGTACAACTGAAGCCATGTACAACTGAAGCCATGTACAACTGAAGCCATGTACAACTGAAGCCATGTACAACTGAAGTAATGTACAACTGAAGCTATGTACAACTGAAGTATGTACAACTGAAGCCATGTACAACTGAAGCCATGTACAACTGAAGCCATGTACAACTGAAGCCATGTACAACTGAAGCCATGTACAACTGAAGCTATGTACAACTGAAGCCATGTACAACTGAAGCCATGTACAACTGAAGCCATGTACAACTGAAGCCATGTACAACTGAAGCCATGTACAACTGAAGCAATGTACAACTGAAGCCATGTACAACTGAAGTAATGTACAACTGAAGCTATGTACAACTGAAGCCATGTACAACTGAAGCTATGTACAACTGAAGTAATGTACAACTGAAGCCATGTACAACTGAAGCCATGTACAACTGAAGCCATGTACAACTGAAGCCATGTACAACTGAAGCTATGTACAACTGAAGCCATGTACAACTGAAGCCATGTACAACTGAAGCTATGTACAACTGAAGCCATGTACAACTGAAGCTATGTACAACTGAAGCCATGTACAACTGAAGCCATGTACAACTGAAGCTATGTACAACTGAAGCCATGTACAACTGAAGCTATGTACAACTGAAGTAATGTACAACTGAAGCCATGTACAACTGAAGCCATGTACAACTGAAGTATGTACAACTGAAGCCATGTACAACTGAAGCTATGTACAACTGAAGCCATGTACAACTGAAGTAATGTACAACTGACATGTACAACTGAAGTAATGTACAACTGAAGCTATGTACAACTGAAGTAATGTACAACTGAAGCCATGTACAACTGAAGCCATGTACAACTGAAGCTATGTACAACTGAAGCCATGTACAACTGAAGCCATGTACAACTGAAGCTATGTACAACTGAAGTAATGTACAACTGAAGCTATGTACAACTGAAGTAATGTACAACTGAAGCTATGTACAACTGAAGTAATGTACAACTGAAGCTATGTACAACTGAAGTAATGTACAACTGAAGCCATGTACAACTGAAGTAATGTACAACTGAAGCCATGTACAACTGAAGCCATGTACAACTGAAGTAATGTACAACTGAAGTAATGTACAACTGAAGCTATGTACAACTGAAGCCATGTACAACTGAAGCCATGTACAACTGAAGCTATGTACAACTGAAGCCATGTACAACTGAAGCCATGTACAACTGAAGCCATGTACAACTGAAGCCATGTACAACTGAAGCTATGTACAACTGAAGCCATGTACAACTGAAGTAATGTACAACTGAAGCCATGTACAACTGAAGCCATGTACAACTGAAGCCATGTACAACTGAAGCCATGTACAACTGAAGCCATGTACAACTGAAGCCATGTACAACTGAAGTATGTACAACTGAAGCCATGTACAACTGAAGCCATGTACAACTGAAGCCATGTACAACTGAAGTATGTACAACTGAAGCCATGTACAACTGAAGCTATGTACAACTGAAGCCATGTACAACTGAAGCCATGTACAACTGAAGCCATGTACAACTGAAGCTATGTACAACTGAAGCCATGTACAACTGAAGTAATGTACAACTGAAGCTATGTACAACTGAAGTATGTACAACTGAAGCCATGTACAACTGAAGCTATGTACAACTGAAGCCATGTACAACTGAAGCATGTACAAACTGAAGCCATGTACAACTGAAGCCATGTACAACTGAAGTATGTACAACTGAAGCCATGTACAACTGAAGCTATGTACAACTGAAGCATGTACAACTGAAGTAATGTACAACTGAAGCTATGTACAACTGAAGTAATGTACAACTGAAGCTATGTACAACTGAAGCTATGTACAACTGAAGTAATGTACAACTGAAGCCATGTACAACTGAAGTAATGTACAACTGAAGCCATGTACAACTGAAGTATGTACAACTGAAGCCATGTACAACTGAAGAATGTACAACTGAAGCTATGTACAACTGAAGCTATGTACAACTGAAGCTATGTACAACTGAAGTAATGTACAACTGAAGAATGTACAACTGAAGCCATGTACAACTGAAGCTATGTACAACTGAAGCCATGTACAACTGAAGCTATGTACAACTGAAGCTATGTACAACTGAAGCCATGTACAACTGAAGCCATGTACAACTGAAGCCATGTACAACTGAAGCCATGTACAACTGAAGCAATGTACAACTGAAGCCATGTACAACTGAAGCCATGTACAACTGAAGCTATGTACAACTGAAGCCATGTACAACTGAAGCCATGTACAACTGAAGCCATGTACAACTGAAGTAATGTACAACTGAAGCCTATGTACAACTGAAGCTATGTACAACTGAAGCCATGTACAACTGAAGCTATGTACAACTGAAGCCATGTACAACTGAAGTAATGTACAACTGAAGCCATGTACAACTGAAGCATGTACAACTGAAGCCATGTACAACTGAAGCCATGTACAACTGAAGTATGTACAACTGAAGTAATGTACAACTGAAGCTATGTACAACTGAAGCTATGTACAACTGAAGCCATGTACAACTGAAGCTATGTACAACTGAGCCATGTACAAGAAGCCATGTACAACTGAAGCTATGTACAACTGAAGCATGTACAACTGAAGCCATGTACAACTGAAGCCATGTACAACTGAAGCCATGTACAACTGAAGCCATGTACAACTGAAGTATGTACAACTGAAGCATGTACAACTGAAGCCATGTACAACTGAAGTAATGTACAACTGAAGCCATGTACAACTGAAGTAATGTACAACTGAAGCATGTACAACTGAAGCATGTAAACTGAAGTAATGTACAACTGAAGCCATGTACAACTGAAGCATGTACAACTGAAGCCTGTACAACTGAAGTAATGTACAACTGAAGTAATGTACAACTGAAGCTATGTACAACTGAAGCAATGTACAACTGAAGCCATGTACAAAAGAGTATGTACAACTGAAGTGTACAACTGAAGCTAATGTACAACTGAAGCCATGTACAACTGAAGCCATGTACAACTGAAGCTATGTAAAAACTGAAGCCATGTACAACTGAAGTATGTACAACTGAAGTAATGTACAACTGAAGCTATGTACAACTGAAGCAATGTACAACTGAAGCATGTACAACTGAAGTAAGTACAACTGAAGTATGTACAACTGAAGTAATGTACAACTGAAGCATGTACAACTGAAGCCATGTACAACTGAAGCCATGTACAACTGAAGCTATGTACAACTGAAGCCATGTACAACTGAAGCCATGTACAACTGAAGGAATGTACAACTGAAGCCATGTACAACTGAAGCCATGTACAACTGAAGCTATGTACAACTGAAGTAATGTACAACTGAAGTAATGTACAACTGAAGCCATGTACAACTGAAGTAATGTACAACTGAAGTAATGTACAACTGAAGCTATGTACAACTGAAGTAATGTACAACTGAAGTAATGTACAACTGAAGCTATGTACAACTGAAGTAATGTACAACTGAAGTAATGTACAACTGAAGTAATGTACAACTGAAGCTATGTACAACTGAAGTAATGTACAACTGAAGCTATGTACAACTGAAGTAATGTACAACTGAAGTAATGTACAACTGAAGCAATGTACAACTGAAGTAATGTACAACTGAAGTAATGTACAACTGAAGCTATGTACACTGAAGTAATGTACAACTGAAGCTATGTACAACTGAAGTATGTACAACTGAAGTATGTACAACTGAAGTAATGTACAACTGAAGCTATGTACAAACTGAAGTATGTACAACTGAAGCTATGTACAACTGAAGTAATGTACAACTGAAGTAATGTACAACTGAAGTAATGTACAACTGAAGTAATGTACAACTGAAGCTATGTACAACTGAAGCTATGTACAACTGAAGCTATGTACAACTGAAGCTATGTACAACTGAAGCTATGTACAACTGAAGTAATGTACAACTGAAGCCATGTACAACTGAAGTAATGTACAACTGAAGCTATGTACAACTGAAGTAATGTACAACTGAAGCTATGTACAACTGAAGCTATGTACAACTGAAGTAATGTACAACTGAAGCTATGTACAACTGAAGTAATGTACAACTGAAGCTATGTACAACTGAAGCTATGTACAACTGAAGTAATGTACAACTGAAGCTATGTACAACTGAAGCTATGTACAACTGAAGTAATGTACAACTGAAGCCATGTACAACTGAAGTAATGTACAACTGAAGCTATGTACAACTGAAGTAATGTACAACTGAAGTAATGTACAACTGAAGCTATGTACAACTGAAGTAATGTACAACTGAAGCAATGTACAACTGAAGTAATGTACAACTGAAGTAATGTACAACTGAAGTAATGTACAACTGAAGCTATGTACAACTGAAGTAATGTACAACTGAAGTAATGTACAACTGAAGCTATGTACAACTGAAGTAATGTACAACTGAAGCTATGTACAACTGAAGTAATGTACAACTGAAGCCATGTACAACTGAAGCCATGTACAACTGAAGCCATGTACAACTGAAGCCATGTACAACTGAAGCCATGTACAACTGAAGCCATGTACAACTGAAGCCATGTACAACTGAAGCCATGTACAACTGAAGCTATGTACAACTGAAGCCATGTACAACTGAAGCTATGTACAACTGAAGCCATGTACAACTGAAGCCATGTACAACTGAAGTAATGTACAACTGAAGCCATGTACAACTGAAGCTATGTACAACTGAAGCTATGTACAACTGAAGCTATGTACAACTGAAGCCATGTACAACTGAAGCCATGTACAACTGAAGCCATGTACAACTGAAGCCATGTACAACTGAAGCCATGTACAACTGAAGCTATGTACAACTGAAGCCATGTACAACTGAAGCTATGTACAACTGAAGTAATGTACAACTGAAGCTATGTACAACTGAAGTAATGTACAACTGAAGCCATGTACAACTGAAGTAATGTACAACTGAAGCAATGTACAACTGAAGCTATGTACAACTGAAGCCATGTACAACTGAAGCCATGTACAACTGAAGCCATGTACAACTGAAGCCATGTACAACTGAACTATGTACAACTGAAGCCATGTACAACTGAAGCTATGTACAACTGAAGCCATGTACAACTGAAGTATGTACAACTGAAGCCATGTACAACTGAAGCCATGTACAACTGAAGCCATGTACAACTGAAGCTATGTACAACTGAAGCCATGTACAACTGAAGCTATGTACAACTGAAGCCATGTACAACTGAAGCTATGTACAACTGAAGCTATGTACAACTGAAGCTATGTACAACTGAAGCCATGTACAACTGAAGCTATGTACAACTGAAGCCATGTACAACTGAAGCCATGTACAACTGAAGCCATGTACAACTGAAGCCATGTACAACTGAAGCTATGTACAACTGAAGCTATGTACAACTGAAGCTATGTACAACTGAAGCTATGTACAACTGAAGCCATGTACAACTGAAGCTATGTACAACTGAAGCCATGTACAACTGAAGCCATGTACAACTGAAGCCATGTACAACTGAAGCTATGTACAACTGAAGCCATGTACAACTGAAGCTATGTACAACTGAAGCCATGTACAACTGACTATGTACAACTGAAGCCATGTACACTGAAGCATGTACAACTGAAGCCATGTACAACTGAAGCCATGTACAACTGAAGCATGTACAACTGAAGCCATGTACAACTGAAGGCCATGTACAACTGAAGCCATGTACAACTGAAGCCATGTACAACTGAAGCATGTACAACTGAAGCCATGTACAACTGAAGCTATGTACAACTGAAGCTATGTACAACTGAAGCTATGTACAACTGAAGTAATGTACAACTGAAGGAATGTACAACTGAAGCCATGTACAACTGAAGCCATGTACAACTGAAGCAATGTACAACTGAAGCTATGTACAACTGAAGTAATGTACAACTGAAGGAATGTACAACTGAAGTAATGTACAACTGAAGCTATGTACAACTGAAGCCATGTACAACTGAAGCCATGTACAACTGAAGTAATGTACAACTGAAGCTATGTACAACTGAAGTAATGTACAACTGAAGGAATGTACAACTGAAGCTATGTACAACTGAAGCCATGTACAACTGAAGCCATGTACAACTGAAGCTATGTACAACTGAAGTAATGTACAACTGAAGTAATGTACAACTGAAGTAATGTACAACTGAAGTAATGTACAACTGAAGTAATGTACAACTGAAGTAATGTACAACTGAAGCTATGTACAACTGAAGCTATGTACAACTGAAGCTATGTACAACTGAAGCCATGTACAACTGAAGCCATGTACAACTGAAGCCATGTACAACTGAAGTAATGTACAACTGAAGTATGTACAACTGAAGTAATGTACAACTGAAGCTATGTACAACTGAAGCCATGTACAACTGAAGCCATGTACAACTGAAGCCATGTACAACTGAAGCCATGTACAACTGAAGCCATGTACAACTGAAGCCATGTACAACTGAAGCTATGTACAACTGAAGCCATGTACAACTGAAGCCATGTACAACTGAAGTAATGTACAACTGAAGTAATGTACAACTGAAGCTATGTACAACTGAAGCCATGTACAACTGAAGCCATGTACAACTGAAGCCATGTACAACTGAAGTATGTACAACTGAAGTAATGTACAACTGAAGCCATGTACAACTGAAGCCATGTACAACTGAAGCCATGTACAACTGAAGCTATGTACAACTGAAGCTGTACAACTGAAGCCATGTACAACTGAAGCCATGTACAACTGAAGCCATGTACAACTGAAGCATGTACAACTGAAGCCATGTACAACTGAAGCCATGTACAACTGAAGCCATGTACAACTGAAGCAATGTACAACTGAAGTAATGTACAACTGAAGCTATGTACAACTGAAGTAATGTACAACTGAAGTAATGTACAACTGAAGCTATGTACAACTGAAGTAATGTACAACTGAAGTAATGTACAACTGAAGCTATGTACAACTGAAGTAATGTACAACTGAAGCCATGTACAACTGAAGCCATGTACAACTGAAGTAATGTACAACTGAACTGAACTATAACCTGTACTGTAACTTTGAACTGAACCTACAACAAGTGTATTACAACTGAAGCATGTACAACTGAAGCTATGTACAACTGAAATGTACAATGTACAACTGAAGCCATGTACAACTGAAGTAATGTACAACTGAAGCTAATGTACAACTGAAGCCATGTACAACTGAAGCCATGTACAACTGAAGCATGTACAACTGAAGCCATGTACAACTGAAGCTGTACAACTGAAGCCATGTACAACTGAAGTCATGTACAACTGAAGCCATGTACTGAACTGAATGTACAACTGACCATGTACAACTGAAGCAATGTACAACTGAAGTAATGTACAACTGAACTTGTACAACTGAAGTATGTACAACTGAAGTTGTGAACTGAAGTACATGTACAACTGAAGTAATTACAACTGAAGCATGTACAACTGATGTCATGACTACTGTACAACTGAAGCCTATGTACAACTGAAGTAATGTACAACTGAACTATGTACAACTGAACTGATGTACAACTGAAGTAATGTACAACTGAAGTAATGTACAACTGAAGCTATGTACAACTGAAGTAATGTACAACTGAAGTAATGTACAACTGAAGCTATGTACAACTGAAGTAATGTACAACTGAAGCTATGTACAACTGAAGTAATGTACAACTGAAGTAATGTACAACTGAAGTAATGTACAACTGAAGCTATGTACAACTGAATAATGTACAACTGAAGCTATGTACAACTGAAGTAATGTACAACTGAAGTAATGTACAACTGAAGTAATGTACAACTGAAGTAATGTACAACTGAAGTAATGTACAACTGAAGCTATGTACAACTGAAGCTATGTACAACTGAAGCTATGTACAACTGAAGCTATGTACAACTGAAGCTATGTACAACTGAAGTAATGTACAACTGAAGCCATGTACAACTGAAGTAATGTACAACTGAAGCTATGTACAACTGAAGTAATGTACAACTGAAGCTATGTACAACTGAAGCTATGTACAACTGAAGTAATGTACAACTGAAGCTATGTACAACTGAAGTAATGTACAACTGAAGCTATGTACAACTGAAGCTATGTACAACTGAAGTAATGTACAACTGAAGCTATGTACAACTGAAGCTATGTACAACTGAAGTAATGTACAACTGAAGCCATGTACAACTGAAGTAATGTACAACTGAAGCTATGTACAACTGAAGTAATGTACAACTGAAGTAATGTACAACTGAAGCTATGTACAACTGAAGTAATGTACAACTGAAGCAATGTACAACTGAAGTAATGTACAACTGAAGTAATGTACAACTGAAGTAATGTACAACTGAAGCTATGTACAACTGAAGTAATGTACAACTGAAGTAATGTACAACTGAAGCTATGTACAACTGAAGTAATGTACAACTGAAGCTATGTACAACTGAAGTAATGTACAACTGAAGTAATGTACAACTGAAGCCATGTACAACTGAAGCCATGTACAACTGAAGCTATGTACAACTGAAGCTATGTACAACTGAAGCTATGTACAACTGAAGCCATGTACAACTGAAGCCATGTACAACTGAAGCCATGTACAACTGAAGCCATGTACAACTGAAGCTATGTACAACTGAAGCTATGTACAACTGAAGCCATGTACAACTGAAGCTATGTACAACTGAAGCCATGTACAACTGAAGTAATGTACAACTGAAGTAATGTACAACTGAAGCCATGTACAACTGAAGCTATGTACAACTGAAGCTATGTACAACTGAAGCTATGTACAACTGAAGCCATGTACAACTGAAGCCATGTACAACTGAAGCCATGTACAACTGAAGCCATGTACAACTGAAGCCATGTACAACTGAAGCCATGTACAACTGAAGCTATGTACAACTGAAGCCATGTACAACTGAAGCTATGTACAACTGAAGTAATGTACAACTGAAGTAATGTACAACTGAAGCCATGTACAACTGAAGTAATGTACAACTGAAGCTATGTACAACTGAAGCTATGTACAACTGAAGCCATGTACAACTGAAGCCATGTACAACTGAAGCCATGTACAACTGAAGCCATGTACAACTGAAGCTATGTACAACTGAAGCTATGTACAACTGAAGTAATGTACAACTGAAGCTATGTACAACTGAAGCTATGTACAACTGAAGCAATGTACAACTGAAGCCATGTACAACTGAAGTAATGTACAACTGAAGCTATGTACAACTGAAGTAATGTACAACTGAAGTAATGTACAACTGAAGCTATGTACAACTGAAGTAATGTACAACTGAAGCAATGTACAACTGAAGTAATGTACAACTGAAGTAATGTACAACTGAAGTAATGTACAACTGAAGCTATGTACAACTGAAGTAATGTACAACTGAAGTAATGTACAACTGAAGCTATGTACAACTGAAGTAATGTACAACTGAAGCTATGTACAACTGAAGTAATGTACAACTGAAGTAATGTACAACTGAAGTAATGTACAACTGAAGCTATGTACAACTGAAGCCATGTACAACTGAAGTAATGTACAACTGAAGTAATGTACAACTGAAGTAATGTACAACTGAAGTAATGTACAACTGAAGCTATGTACAACTGAAGTAATGTACAACTGAAGTAATGTACAACTGAAGTAATGTACAACTGAAGTAATGTACAACTGAAGTATGTACAACTGAAGCTATGTACAACTGAAGTAATGTACAACTGAAGTAATGTACAACTGAAGTAATGTACAACTGAAGTAATGTACAACTGAAGTAATGTACAACTGAAGTAATGTACAACTGAAGTAATGTACAACTGAAGCTATGTACAACTGAAGTATGTACAACTGAAGTAATGTACAACTGAAGTAATGTACAACTGAAGTAATGTACAACTGAAGCTATGTACAACTGAAGTAATGTACAACTGAAGTAATGTACAACTGAAGTAATGTACAACTGAAGCTATGTACAACTGAAGTAATGTACAACTGAAGCTATGTACAACTGAAGTAATGTACAACTGAAGTAATGTACAACTGAAGCTATGTACAACTGAAGCTATGTACAACTGAAGCCATGTACAACTGAAGCTATGTACAACTGAAGCCATGTACAACTGAAGTAATGTACAACTGAAGCTATGTACAACTGAAGCCATGTACAACTGAAGCTATGTACAACTGAAGCTATGTACAACTGAAGTATTGTACAACTGAAGCTATGTACAACTGAAGCTATGTACAACTGAAGCTATGTACAACTGAAGCCATGTACAACTGAAGCTATGTACAACTGAAGCCATGTACAACTGAAGCCATGTACAACTGAAGCCATGTACAACTGAAGCTATGTACAACTGAAGCTATGTACAACTGAAGCTATGTACAACTGAAGCCATGTACAACTGAAGCTATGTACAACTGAAGTAATGTACAACTGAAGTAATGTACAACTGAAGCTATGTACAACTGAAGTAATGTACAACTGAAGCAATGTACAACTGAAGTAATGTACAACTGAAGTAATGTACAACCTGAAGAATGTACAGAGCTGAAGCTATGTACAACTGAAGTAATGTACAAACTGAAGTAATGTACAACTGAAGCTATGTACACTGAAGTAATGTACAACTGAAGCTATGTACAACTGCAGTAATGTACAACTGAAGTAATGTACACTGAAGTAATGTACAACTGAAGCTATGTACAACTGAAGCATGTACAACTGAAAGTATGTTACAACTGAAGTAATGTAACAACTGAAGTAATGTACAACTGAAGCTATGTACAACTGAAGTAATGTACAACTGAAGTAATGTACAACTGAAGTATGTACAACTGAAGTAATGTACAACTGAATAATGTACAACTGAAGCTATGTACAACTGAAGTAAATGTACAACTGAAGTAATGTACAACGAAGCTATGTATCAAACTGAAGTATGTACAACTGAAGCTATGTACAACTGAAGTAATGTACAACTGAAGTATGTACAGACTGAAGTAATGTACAACTGAAGCTATGTACAACTGAAGTATGTACACTTAAGGAATGTACAACTGAAGTATGTACAACTGAAGTAATGTACAACTGAAGCATGTACAACTGAAGTAATGTACAACTGAAGTAATGTACAACTGAAGTAGATGTACAACTGAAGCTATGTACAACTGAAGTAATGTACAGACTGAAGCTATGTACAACTGAAGTATGTACAACTGAAGTAATGTACAACTGAAGCTATGTACAACTGAAGCTATGTACAAACTGAAGCCAGTACAACGACAGCTATGTACAACTGAAGCCATGTACAACTGAAGTAATGTACAACTGAAGCTATGTACAAACTGAAGCAATGTACAACTGAAGCTATGTACAACTGAAGCTATGTACAACTGAAGTATTGTACAACTGAATCTATGTACAACTGAAGCTATGTACAACTGAAGCTATGTACAACTGAAGCCATGTACAACTGAAGCTATGTACAACATGAAGCCATGTACAACTGAAGCCATGTACAACTGAAGCCATGTACAACTGAAGCTATGTACAACTGAAGCTATGTACAACTGAAGCTATGTACAATCTGAAGCCATGTACAACTGAAGCTATGTACAACTGAAGCCATGTACAACTGAAGCCATGTACAACTGAAGCCATGTACAACTGAAGCTATGTACAACTGAAGCTATGTACAACTGAAGCTATGTACAACTGAAGCCATGTACAACTGAAGCCATGTACAACTGAAGCCATGTACAACTGAAGCCATGTACAACTGAAGCTATGTACAACTGAAGCTATGTACAACTGAAGCCATGTACAACTGAAGTAATGTACAACTGAAGTAATGTACAACTGAAGCTATGTACAACTGAAGTAATGTACAACTGAAGCAATGTACAACTGAAGTAATGTACAACTGAAGTAATGTACAACTGAAGTAATGTACAACTGAAGCTATGTACAACTGAAGTAATGTACAACTGAAGTAATGTACAACTGAAGCTATGTACAACTGAAGTAATGTACAACTGAAGCCATGTACAACTGAAGTAATGTACAACTGAAGTAATGTACAACTGAAGTAATGTACAACTGAAGCTATGTACAACTGAAGCCATGTACAACGAAGTAATGTACAACTGAAGTAATGTACAACTGAAGTAATGTACAACTGAAGTAATGTACAACTGAAGCCATGTACAACTGAAGTAATGTACAACTGAAGCTATGTACAACTGAAGTAATGTACAACTGAAGTAATGTACAACTGAAGTAATGTACAACTGAAGTAATGTACAACTGAAGCTATGTACAACTGAAGTAATGTACAACTGAAGTAATGTACAACTGAAGTAATGTACAACTGAAGCTATGTACAACTGAAGTAATGTACAACTGAAGCTATGTACAACTGAAGTAATGTACAACTGAAGTAATGTACAACTGAAGCTATGTACAACTGAAGCTATGTACAACTGAAGCCATGTACAACTGAAGCTATGTACAACTGAAGCCATGTACAACTGAAGTAATGTACAACTGAAGCTATGTACAACTGAAGCCATGTACAACTGAAGCTATGTACAACTGAAGCTATGTACAACTGAAGTATTGTACAACTGAAGCTATGTACAACTGAAGCTATGTACAACTGAAGCTATGTACAACTGAAGCCATGTACAACTGAAGCTATGTACAACTGAAGCCATGTACAACTGAAGCCATGTACAACTGAAGCCATGTACAACTGAAGCTATGTACAACTGAAGCTATGTACAACTGAAGCTATGTACAACTGAAGCCATGTACAACTGAAGCTATGTACAACTGAAGCCATGTACAACTGAAGCCATGTACAACTGAAGCCATGTACAACTGAAGCTATGTACAACTGAAGCTATGTACAACTGAAGCTATGTACAACTGAAGCCATGGTACAACTGAAGCCATGTACAACTGAAGCCATGTACAACTGAAGCTATGTACAACTGAAGCTATGTACAACTGAAGCCATGTACAACTGAAGCTATGTACAACTGAAGCCATGTACAACTGAAGTAATGTACAACTGAAGTAATGTACAACTGAAGCCATGTACAACTGAAGCTATGTACAACTGAAGCTATGTACAACTGAAGTAATGTACAACTGAAGCTATGTACAACTGAAGTAATGTACAACTGAAGCCATGTACAACTGAAGTAATGTACAACTGAAGCTATGTACAACTGAAGCTATGTACAACTGAAGCCATGTACAACTGAAGCCATGTACAACTGAAGCTATGTACAACTGAAGTAATGTACAACTGAAGCTATGTACAACTGAAGCTATGTACAACTGAAGTAATGTACAACTGAAGCCATGTACAACTGAAGTAATGTACAACTGAAGCTATGTACAACTGAAGTAATGTACAACTGAAGTAATGTACAACTGAAGCTATGTACAACTGAAGCTATGTACAACTGAAGTAATGTACAACTGAAGCAATGTACAACTGAAGTAATGTACAACTGAAGTAATGTACAACTGAAGTAATGTACAACTGAAGCTATGTACAACTGAAGTAATGTACAACTGAAGTAATGTACAACTGAAGCTATGTACAACTGAAGTAATGTACAACTGAAGCTATGTACAACTGAAGCCATGTACAACTGAAGCCATGTACAACTGAAGCCATGTACAACTGAAGCCATGTACAACTGAAGCTATGTACAACTGAAGCCATGTACAAATGAAGCCATGTACAACTGAAGCCATGTACAACTGAAGCTATGTACAACTGAAGCTATGTACAACTGAAGCTATGTACAACTGAAGCTATGTACAACTGAAGCCATGTACAACTGAAGCCATGTACAACTGAAGCTATGTACAACTGAAGCCATGTACAACTGAAGCCATGTACAACTGAAGCCATGTACAACTGAAGCCATGTACAACTGAAGCCATGTACAAACTGAAGCCATGTACAACTGAAGCCATGTACAACTGAAGCCATGTACAACTGAAGCCATGTACAACTGAAGCCATGTACAACTGAAGCCATGTACAACTGAAGCCATGTACAACTGAAGCCATGTACAACTGAAGCTATGTACAACTGAAGCCATGTACAACTGAAGCCATGTACAACTGAAGCCATGTACAACTGAAGCTATGTACAACTGAAGCCATGTACAACTGAAGCTATGTACAACTGAAGCTATGTACAACTGAAGCCATGTACAACTGAAGCCATGTACAACTGAAGCCATGTACAACTGAAGCTATGTACAACTGAAGCTATGTACAACTGAAGCTATGTACAACTGAAGCCATGTACAACTGAAGCTATGTACAACTGAAGCCATGTACAACTGAAGCTATGTACAACTGAAGCCATGTACAACTGAAGCCATGTACAACTGAAGCCATGTACAACTGAAGCCATGTACAACTGAAGCCATGTACAACTGAAGTCAATCTATGTACAGCTGAAGTCAATCTTTGTAAAACTGAAGCCATGTACAACAAGTCAATTTATGTACAACTGGAGCCATGTACAACTGGAGCCGTGTACAACTGGAGCCATGTACAACTGGAGCCATGTACAACTGGAGCCATGTACAACTAGAGCCATGTACAACTGAAGTCACAGGAATGCTAACCTGGTAAAATAAATGCATACTGAAGTCGGATGTGTTGGCCCAAGGGTGCCTAACCAGACACACATCAATTACGTCTGAAAAAAACACTCCGGATGAACACAAGAAGAAGAAGAAGTACAACTGAAGTCAATCCATGTACAACTGAAGTCATGTACAACTGAAGTCAATCTTTGTAAAACTGAAGCCATGTACAACAAGTCAATTTATGTACAACTGGAGCCATGTACAACAAGTCAATTTATGTACAACTGGAGCCATGTACAACTGGAGCCATGTACAACTGGAGCCATGTACAACAAGTCAATTTATGTACAACTGGAGCCATGTACAACTGGAGCCATGTACAACTGGAGCCATGTACAACTGGAGCCATGTACAACTGGAGCCATGTACAACAAGTCAATTTATGTACAACTGGAGCCATGTACAACTGGAGCCATGTACAACTGGAGCCATGTACAACAAGTCAATTTATGTACAACTGGAGCCATGTACAACTGGAGCCATGTACAACTGGAGCCATGTACAACAAGTCAATTTATGTACAACTGGAGCCATGTACAACTGGAGCCATGTACAACTGGAGCCATGTACAACAAGTCAATTTATGTACAACTGGAGCCATGTACAACTGGAGCCATGTACAACTGGAGCCATGTACAACTGGAGCCATGTACAACTGGAGCCATGTACAACAAGTCAATTTATGTACAACTGGAGCCATGTACAACTGGAGCCATGTACAACTGGAGCCATGTACAACTGAAGCCATGTACAACAAGTCAATTTATGTACAACTGGAGCCATGTACAACTAGAGCCATGTACAACTAGAGCCATGTACAACTAGAGCCATGTACAACTGGAGCCATGTACAACTAGAGCCATGTACAACTGGAGCCATGTACAACTGAAGCCATGTACAACAAGTCAATTTATGTACAACTGGAGCCATGTACAACTAGAGCCATGTACAACTAGAGCCATGTACAACTAGAGCCATGTACAACTAGAGCCATGTACAACTAGAGCCATGTACAACTAGAGCCATGTACAACTGGAGCCATGTACAACTGGAGCCATGTACAACTGGAGCCATGTACAACTGGAGCCATGTACAACTGGAGCCATGTACAACTGGAGCCATGTACAACTGGAGCCATGTACAACAAGTCAATTTATGTACAACTGGAGCCATGTACAACTGGAGCCATGTACAACTGGAGCCATGTACAACTGGAGCCATGTACAACAAGTCAATTTATGTACAACTGGAGCCATGTACAACTGGAGCCATGTACAACTGGAGCCATGTACAACAAGTCAATTTATGTACAACTGGAGCCATGTACAACTGGAGCCATGTACAACTGGAGCCATGTACAACTGGAGCCATGTACAACAAGTCAATTTATGTACAACTGGAGCCATGTACAACTGGAGCCATGTACAACTGGAGCCATGTACAACTGGAGCCATGTACAACAAGTCAATTTATGTACAACTGGAGCCATGTACAACTGGAGCCATGTACAACTGGAGCCATGTACAACAAGTCAATTTATGTACAACTGGAGCCATGTACAACTGGAGCCATGTACAACTGGAGCCATGTACAACAAGTCAATTTATGTACAACTGGAGCCATGTACAACTGGAGCCATGTACAACTGGAGCCATGTACAACAAGTCAATTTATGTACAACTGGAGCCATGTACAACTGGAGCCATGTACAACTGGAGCCATGTACAACTGGAGCCATGTACAACTGGAGCCATGTACAACTGGAGCCATGTACAACAAGTCAATTTATGTACAACTGGAGCCATGTACAACTGGAGCCATGTACAACTGGAGCCATGTACAACTGAAGCCATGTACAACAAGTCAATTTATGTACAACTGGAGCCATGTACAACTAGAGCCATGTACAACTAGAGCCATGTACAACTAGAGCCATGTACAACTGGAGCCATGTACAACTAGAGCCATGTACAACTGGAGCCATGTACAACTGAAGCCATGTACAACAAGTCAATTTATGTACAACTGGAGCCATGTACAACTAGAGCCATGTACAACTAGAGCCATGTACAACTAGAGCCATGTACAACTAGAGCCATGTACAACTAGAGCCATGTACAACTAGAGCCATGTACAACTGGAGCCATGTACAACTGGAGCCATGTACAACAAGTCAATTTATGTACAACTGGAGCCATGTACAACTGGAGCCATGTACAACTGGAGCCATGTACAACTGGAGTCATGTACAACTGGAGCCATGTACAACAAGTCAATTTATGTACATGTGGAGCCATGTACAACTGGAGCCATGTACAACTGGAGCCATGTACAACTGAAGCCATGTACAACAAGTCAATTTATGTACAACTGGAGCCATGTACAACTAGAGCCATGTACAACTAGAGCCATGTACAACTAGAGCCATGTACAACTGGAGCCATGTACAACTAGAGCCATGTACAACTGGAGCCATGTACACCTGAGGCCATGTACAACTAAAATCAATCTATGTACAACTGAAGCCAATCAGAGATTACAGATATAACCATCTACACTTAAAGACTGGATGAAATTCTCTACAGCAACTTCACTCAATAGATGCAACTTCATTTCAAGGCTCAGACGTCTGAAACTCCAACAAACCAATTAACCATTTCCACAAAGTGTAGCAATATTTAATTTATGTCATTGCAATTAAATAGACTAGAGTATTCCTATTCTTGCTTTAGTTTTCATCATTTTCTTTCAGAGCTCGAAGGACAAATATCATCTGCGGAACATCGGTGCCGGTGTTTAGAAAAACAGCTTGAGCAGATGAGGAAGATGGTCAATAACTCCGAGCAGAATCAGAGGGAGTTACTAGAGCAGATGAGAAAACTGCAGCAGCAGGACTTGATTGATGTCGACATTAGATCTCACAAAGAGAGGCTCAATGAACTTGAAAGGGACCAGCGGAGGCTCATTCTGACTCAGACACTGGCTGAAGTAAATGTCTTTATTCACATATTTATCTGAATGTCTTTTAAGTGACATACATTTTATTTGTGTATTTGCCTTTATGTTTAATATGAATTATATTATGTGTCCATAATAGAACAGAGAAGTAAATACTGAATGGCTTGGCCACGTGGCATGGCCGAGACAGAAACACGGAGCTGATCCACGACTCTGGTGATCGAGTGAGATGGCAGAACATGACCGCCCATGCTTATCGGCATGGCACATGATGGATGGATGGATCCATAATAGTGGCCAAGCAAGTTGTTTTTGTAATGGACTCACAGTGTAGGCTTTCTCCTATCTTGGACATGTAATAACAGATGATGGCAGAAGTGAAACAGAAATCAAACAGAATAGGAATGGCCAAAAATGCTTTCATCAGCATGAAATCAGCATTAACATCTAGAGAGATTAACAATGCATTAAAAATGAATGTTGTCAAATGTTATGTATATTCAAAACTCACATATATCACAGAAGGCTGGACAATGAACAAGCAATTAATTAGAAAGTTGAATAGAGGCCCTGGAGATGTACATATACAGAAGAATATGTTGTATTTCATGGACACAGAACAAACAAATACAAAGGTTCCAGGGAGGACTGAGATTGCGAGCATATTGTGGATGTTCTGCTCAGGGTGTGCAGGTGTGTGTGGCCATGAACAGGCTGAAAGACTGGCTGCTGCCGCCCCTCTGGGTGGAGAGCTGCTTTATGATAAAGATGATGTGGGGAAAACTCTCTGGAATCAGGTGGACAGTGCAGCTGAACAGACAGAGTATCCATATCTGGAAAGACTGGTTCAGAAGGGAGTGGCTAGTTCTGGATGATACTCAATGTGTAAAGGGAAAACTAGGTGGACTTTTGATCAAATTGTAATCAAATAATCAGCATGGAAACTCTTTGGTGGCTATTTACGAGGGGGATGGGTGATGTGTGGGAATGTTTTAAATGAGATGATGCCTATTCTTGTATCCAGTAACAGTTATCATTGCAGTATTTATTTTATCATAATGTATTACTACACAAAGGATGCTACTGCCATGGGTTGTAGTTATTATGCCGTTTTTAAAACACAATATAACAAACTATTGTCTATAATCACAGAAGCCACACACAATATGTTGCATGATTTATTGCCTGGCATATTTTGCTGCATGTCATCAGGTGCATACTGCAAAGTTATATATCATCTGAAATGAATGCATGAATAATGCTTAAGCTGAAACAATTTAAACATAGTCACAGGTAGTGTTCGAACAAGATACAAGCAGTAGTATTCTAGAGAAATTAGTGATTTGTGAATGACACTTGCACATTTGTCTGTTATAGTCCAAGATTTGTGAATGACACTTGCACATTTATCTGTTGTAGTCCAAGATTTGTGAATACACTTGCACATTTGTCTGTTGTAGTCCAAGATTTGTGAATACACTTGCACATTTATCTGTTGTAGTCCAAGATTTGTGAATGACACTTGCACATTTGTCTATTGTAGTCTACGATTTGTGAATGACACTTGCACATTTATCTGTTGAAGTCCAAGATTTGTGAATGACACCTACACATTTGTCTGTTGTAGTCCAAGATCAAGGTTCTGGAACAAATGCTTCAGGAGGAAAAGGAACACAGAGAAACATTTCAAGAGAGAATGGCTCAGGTTTGTTTATGTATGGTAATACTGTTGACACCAGTTACTGGCTAACACATATACAGATTAGATGATGATAACAGAACAAGTTGTTGCAAATTTCTGATGCGAGAATTACACCCTGCCAACACTTTTCTGTGTGGCTTGCAAGACACTTGTGAGGTGAGAATTCTACCCTGTTGATTCTATTCTGTGTGGCACAAGGTATTTGTAAGGTGATAATTCCATGCTGCCCAATACTTGTGTGGCACACAAGGTATTTGCCTAAAGCAAATCCATTCAAATCCATCCAAGCAAATGTTCAGCTAGAAACACACTGATTTCTGTGACCTCCAGTGCAGAAGCCCTCACCAAGACCCTGGTATTGGACAGAAAAAGCAAATCTTTCTATGTGAGCTGTCAGACCACACTGAGAAATCAAACTGCTCTTGTCATCAGTCCCAGCAAATGCACAGGCTGATCCAAATATTTCCTAAAGGCACAGCCTGTAATGAACAGAAGACAAGAGTCTGGAATTGATGATGCTAAGCAGCCTTGTGCAAGGTGTGACACTTCCTTGTCTGGGCTAATAATTAAATCAGAGCATCTTGTGTCAGCTTTGCATTAATGAAAGACTCGGAGAGGCTGGGAATATTGCCCCTGCCTTCCCTTGGAGGCCAAATGCAGCTGTTCTGGATGTACTAGATGGGGGTAACCTGCAGACAAAATTGACACAGATATTGCTACATTGAGACAGTAAAATGCCCAACACAACTACCCAAGAAGGGGGAACCAAATAATAAATGTCAGGATGAAGTTGGTTATGCTGGTCAAAATGTCAGGATGAAGTTGGATATGCTGGTCAAAATATCAGGATGAAGTTGGATATGCTGGTCAAAATGTCAGGATGAAGTTGGATGTGCTAGTAAAAATGTCAGGATGAAGTTGGATATGCTAGTCAAAATTTCAGGATGAAGTTGGATATGCTAGGATATTTTTTAAACAGACCTAGTATGTTCTAGATGTATCAATAATATTACACCCGCCATATTGATGGTATCTTTTGGATTATTTGTAAGAGATTACAAAGCATCTTCAGTGAAAGTAACAGCTAGATGTTCCTGTAAAATCACAACCCTTCCCCAGTGTTACTCTCTCGTAGGTGATTCCTGTCAGATTAAACTTGATCTCCAGTGATAGAAACAATGCAAGAAGCCATCATTAACAAGAACTAAAATGTTGTTACTGTTCATGTTGCAGCTGGAGTCTGTGACGCATGGCAAGCACATTCCATCTCCACCTTCATCACCGCAGACAACAGACACTGAGCCTCCAGTGACACAAGTTTGGAAAATGAGGAAATCCACAAAGAAAAAGAAGAGGTCTGTGTCACTTAAACATCCACCAAGCACTAGTAGATCAGACCCTATGAGACACTATCGGCTCAATTTGGCTGATATTCCATTTGTGGCAGGAAAGGTAAATACAGAACTTTTTTTTCTATTCAATGAATATTATTTATTTTGTGAATTTCAGTGTGCAGCTTTAAGTTTAAATTAATTGCCAATACAAAAGCAGCTTTTTACAAGATGAAAAAGATACAACATAAAGCTGTCAGTCTCAGTGAAACAAAATGTTTAGGTGTCAACAAACAAGTACAAATAATAAGAAGAGTATTCAACCCATTTAAAGATGGTAACACCAATAAATAGAGGCTAAGGGAATGATGAGGTTATTATGATGGTCCATTATCCCATATGGACAATAGTTAAACAAAGAACCTAACAGGTTCTGAAGGAAAGGGAAGACTCTCAGTTAACACTAGCTGTTCTCAAACTGTATTCTCTGGGATCCACTTTCAGGAATGGGAATTTCCTGATGTCACACCACATGTTTTGTGGGTAAGGTAAACTTCAAGAATATATAGTTGCATATCCTTTACAGGATGTTGCAGTCAACACCAGCATTTTACTGCCGTTGTTGATGTCTTGGCAAGTTTTACGTTCAGTAGTTTGCCATTGGTTTCTGAATGACCAGCTCCCATACCAACACGTTAAAACCAGCACGACATGGTCTTCTGCCAAATCGGTCACTGCTGTGTGGCTTCTTCTTCTTCTTTCGTTCGCTTGAAATATGTCTATACCTGCAATGTTGTCTCTTGTATGAATTTAACTGTCTTTTTTAGTTCACACAGCGGTCCATAAAGTTTATCTTCCACTGTCGTCTCTCTAGGCCAGAAGGTTTGCCTAGACATGTTGTAATTTGGGCAGTCTTGGAGTATGTGCTCTGCTGTCTGCGAGGCCAATCCACATGTGCACATGGCTGATTCACCAATCTTGAATTTTGTATACATGTGGTTGCGTAATCTATTGTGGTCCTGTTCTGAGGCGCAGAATAATGACTTGTTCTGGTCTGTCCATAATGTGGTAGTCATCTTGAGCAGATTTTGGTGGCTTTCTGACTGATTTGATCATTCTTTTCTTTTGGTGGTATGTAATGAGCATATCAGGCTGTTCTTCTTTTGCTCCTTCCTTAGTCAGTCGATCAACTCCAGGTATTCCACAGTGGGATGGTATCCATTGTATGGTGACCTTATGCTGACTGCTAAGTTAAGAAAATAGTATCCTTAGTACTGACAACTTCCCAGGCAAGAGCGCCTCAAGTACTGATTTTGCATCTGTAAATAGCACCACAGGTTGTATACCATGGCTGGTATTTAGTAATTTCTCTGTTGCTATCTTGATTGCCTCAATTTCGGCATCATAGTTATGGCAGTACTTTCCTGTTGGAACTCTAGCTGTGTCCCTAGTATTATTTGGGTATTCTATGTACACTCCCGCTCCTCCATTTTGAACTGCATTTTGTGCTGATCCATCTGCCAACATGTTAGTCCTCCTTTCTTCAGTGTAAAGCCATGATATTCTAATTGGATTTACTAACAATAAGGCACGTGGCTCATTAATGAAACGGTGAAAATCAACTTGTAAAGAACATGACTGGCGAACGGGAATCAATTACAATGTCGGCGCTCGAGGAAAAGTTAATATCCGTTTTTAATCTGGAATTTGCAAGACAGTCACATATATTAGTTAGCAGTTAAATTAGTTTCTCGTGCCGCCGAGAAGGGCCTAATTCCTATATTACACTAACCTTGATATCTGATATCCAGCTCCGCCTTTTCCCTACGAACATTCAGTAACCTTCATTCTCCCTTGTGTTCTTCCAATTCGTCCTCTCTGTCGTTCTCATCTGAATCTGTCGTCTAGCGTTTTCCCGTCTTTAGAAAATCCATGGCGCTTTTCCAGATATGTCATAGGCTATCCACATCCTTGAATGATCCCACTGCCAGCCTTCTATCTCTTCAGAAGCCGCCTTAGTCCTTCTCGAACTTAGAAACACAACCGATCTGCTTGATGAAAGTCACAGCGTATCTCTGGTTGTCAGGTTCACATTCCGTGACGCATCCCGTTTCCCTGGTTCTTTAGTGCACCATCTACTTTACTATACACTTGGGTTTTTCCTTTTATTTTCTCCGCATGATGTGTATCTGCCATCGCTATGTGGCACCATCTGTGTAGACGCGGATCCAGAGGTCCTATGGGTGTTCTTCATCAAGGAAGCTGAGAGTGGCTGTTCTGAACTGCACACTGTTCTGTTCTTCCTTGTCAAATACTCCTCTCACTTTTTTCTGGATTTGCAATGCTAGACTACATTCATCTTTCCATGGAGTTCGCTCTGGAATAGTTTCCAGGGGGATACCAACTGTGGGCAGATTGGTGGTTTCTCTGCAGAGTTGTTTGGCCTGGTGGATAAAACTGCTTCTTGTCAACTGCCCCATAGCTAAGTTTTCAGATCTTTCTTCATAGGGTGACCTGGGGGTAAATGGCATTATAAATTGTGTCCACAACGCCATCGCCATGGAGACCAGCTTCAAGAATATACAATCTCTTTAAAGCAATTTATGATCTTTAAATAGTAACAAGTCATTCATGGTCTTCTCCTTCTTACCCCAGGTTCAGAATCTGGTGGAAGGCAGTGTGCTGTTGTTGCATGATATATTTATATACAATGACACTTTGTCTTATGTGAGTTTGTGCTAAATGTTTCGGGAGCTGCAATTGCTCACCTGCCGGTCTGGTGGTCATAGATTCTACTGTACAAGAATGTATGGGACAGAAATGGAATAAGCCTGCAAACAAAGCTGAAAGTCAACAAAGCAGTTGTATTATCCACACTGCTATATGCTTGTGAAACCTGGACTGTTTACCAGTGACACACTAGGAAATTTGTGTGTGTGTGTGCTCGCTCACTTTGAACCCAAGAGTAGTCCGCACACACTACTTTTTAGTAGTGTTGGACTGAATTTTGCGTTTGGATTGGCTTTCCCTATTAGAAGTGTCCCTCGACAACAGGTGAACCCACTCCGACTTCAGAGGTACTTGTAATTTATGTTTCCAAGTTAAGAACAATAGGTCAACATTAAGGGGTTGAACCCCTTGCCTCGGCTTCAGCACACTGGATGTTTAAGAACACACATGTTCTTATCCATTCGGCCATGCTGACTTTCACTGGGAAATTAAACCACTTCCACACAGTCTACCTTAGGAAGCTACTGAAGATCAAATGGCGAGGTAAGATCCCAGACACTGAAGTCCAGAAAGAGCATCCATGCCCAGTATCCACACTCTACTAATGAAGAATCAGATTTGCTGGGCTGGTCACTTAACTTGCATGCCAGATCACCGGCTCCCTAAATACATTTTTTTACGGTGAATTGCGTTGTGGTAAATGCTCCCAAGGTGGCTAGAGAAAGACACTCTGAAGTTATCGCTCAAATCTTTTGGGATTAATCTCGACACATGGGAGACTGCTGCCAAAGACCAAATTTCATGGTGTACATCAATACGCAAGGGTGTAATAACTTGTGAAGCAAACAGGACTGTGACAGCTGTGAAAACAAAAGACTTTTGATTTTTAAAAAAAACACACCACAGGATATCCTCATTCTGGAATGTTAAGCATTCTTTGCCCACATTGTCAAAGAACATTTAGAAGCCAAAATAGGCCTTGTCAGCCATCTTAGAATTCACGGCTCCATACTGTCAAGTCATCATCATACTTGATGGACAAACACCACAGGTTCTATCTGCATCTGGGCAGATTACAATTTAAAAAAACATGGACCTGGTCAATCCAGCTTAACATGGGTACCGAATGTCTTGGGAAGTAAAGACAGCCCATATGACACTAAAACCACATCAGCCGTCCAGAGCCGATTGGTCCATACAAAAGTGGGTGTAGCCCATATACCTAGTGCACCTTCAGATTTGTAACAGGGTCTTTGACTTGTTTTTAAAAAAATGTTTTAAAATAAACCTATCAGCTTTGTTATGTTTTGTGTGTGTTATCGTCTGTAGCATGATCTGCTATGGTAGTGAAGACAGATGTTAGCCACAGTTGAGCTCAACACCCAGGTAGCACAGTATCGTGCTGACATAATTTTGGTTCCACCAAAACAGTTTCCTCCACACTAAAACAACAGTGAAGTAGTGTATGGGTTAACAGTGAGCTAGTGTATGGGTTAATAATCAGTATTTGTTCTATATGTGTCAGTCGACAGGTCCGAGCCACTCCCTCGGTGCTAATGTCCAGAACGTCCTGGCCCTGCTGAAGCTGCACAACCCCGCCCTCTGCTCCCAGATCTGTGCACGTGAGGACTGCCAGAGGTCAGGCCACACATGCCCTATGGGGCCAAGTAATGGCGATATCAAGAAGGTTTTAAGTGATCTCCTCGACCAGTTGCAGGATGAGTTTGGACATTTGAGTAGGTCAGTAAGATACGATTGAGTAGGTCGGTAAGATATGATTGAGTAGATAAGTAAGATATGATTGTGTAGGTCAGTAAGATATGATTGAATTGACCAGTTGAGCAGGTCAGTAAGATACGATTGAGTAGGTCAGTAAGATACGATTGAGTAGTCAGTAAGATATAATTGAGTAGGTCAGTAAGATGCAATTGAGTAGGTCAGTAAAGATACAATTGAGTAGGTCAGTAAGATACAATTGAGTAGGTCAGTAAGATACAGTTACAAACTGACATAGACCAGTTGAAGGCTTCAATACCTAATTCTCCTTGCAACTTATCTTTACTGTCATCGTTTTGCGAGAATAGATGCTCCGGCGATATTCTTTCCGACATACCGCTAATGACAATCACTGAGGTATTCACTTACCTCAGGAACCTAAAAAACACAACCTCATCTGGGTTAGATGGAATCAGCAACCGGATTCTCCATTGTGCTGCGCCAGTGATCTGTATATCACTAACGTATGTATATAATCAGTGTCTCACCAAAGGCCACTTTCCATCAGCTCTCAAAATCGCTAAAGTGTACCCTCTTCTTAAATCTGGTTCATTGGACAATGATCTCCCGAACAATTACAGACCCATTTCCTTACTATCATCACTATCTAAGCCACTAGAAAAACACATCCATAAAGTAACATTACAGTATTTAGTTCGCAACAAGCTTATTGTTGACAACCAATCAGGATTTCGACCAAAATATTCTTGCCATACGGCCCTAACAAACATGATAGAAAATTGGCACCAGAATATAAACAACAACAGTCTATGTGGAACTGTGTTTATTGATTTCAAGAAAGCATTTGATATGATAGACCATGTTATTTTAATTAAAAAACTTGAGACAATGAAAATTGGCCCTAATGTAGTCACTCTAATATCCTCTTTTCTATCAAACAGAAAGCTAGTAGTATCACATAATAAATGTCTGTCTCATACCACTACCTTCAATATTGGAGTACCGCAAGGCTCTATTCTTGGCCCTCTATTGTTTGCCATATATATTAACGATCTACCTTTGCATCTTTCGTCGTCCTGCGATCTATTTGCAGACGACTGTACAGTGTACACAAATGCTGAAAACTGTATTTTATTGGAGTCGTCTTTACAACAAGAATTAAATAATGTAGTTAGGTGGAGCTATTCAAACCGTATGCAAATTAACATCACTAAAACAAAATCAATGTTACTAACAACCAGACAAAGACTTCAAACTCTAAGCTCACACACATCACTTCAACTTCACATCGATAACATGCCAGTAGAAAGTGTAATTGAGCACAAAACATTAGGCATAATCATTGATAGAAACCTAACCTTTAATTCCCACGTTCAAGCGCTTATTAAACAAACAGCGAAAAAAGTCTACCAACTCGCCAAAATTAAAAACTTCCTTGATGAGGACACAAGGAAACTATTCTATACTTCTCATATACAGACACACTTTGACTACTGCTCTACAATCTGGGACGGTTGTTCTAATTCAAACACCAAGCGACTTTACTCACTCCAGAAACGGGCCATGAGTCTAATTTATAACAAACAGTTTATCTGACAATCCTAGCCTGTATAAACGCCTTCAGTTACTACCACTCCGCAAACGCCTGCTTTTCAATAAAGCTAAACTAATTCACAAAATCCTGCATCGGAATGCCCCAAATTACCTTTGGCCATTGTTTAAATATAATGCTAGACACAGTAAACGTTTAAATATATTACACATTCCAAAGCCTAGGATTGACTTATACAAAACAAGCTTAACGTACTCTGCAGCTCAGCTGTGGAACAATCTTCCACAAGAAATCAAAGACATCACCAATCCCTATTCATATAATCGCAAATTACTCGAACACTATCTCAGTACGGATTATCTTCCCCCTTAATAATAGAGATAATAATAATAATAACAAAACCCTAGTATAACAGCCAGTCCCCTTTTGGTAGGCCAGTATATTCCACATGGCTAATAACAAGTGTCAGACCATTATCTAATTTTACTGTATCGTGTAGTTTTGATGTTTGCATTTTGCCCATGCCTTTATAATGCATATCTTTTATATTGTTGCTGTTCTCTGTTAGCCTTGAATGATGTGTGAATGAAATAATGTATGAAAGAGAGTGATAGAAGGGCAGAATGTTAGACGGGCCTGCGTGCCCAATTCTTAACCCTTTGAAAATAAAGTTCGTTCATTCGTTCGTTCATTCGTTGAGTAGGTCAGAAAGATACAGTTGAGTAGGTCAGTAAGATACAGTTGAGTACGTCAGTAAGATATGATTATGTCAGTAAGATATGGTTGAGTAGGTCAGTAAGATATGATTGAGTAGGTCAGTAAGATATGATTGAGTAGGTCAGTAAGATATGATTGAGTAGGTCAGTAAGATATGATTGAGTAGGTCAGTAAGATATGATTGAGTAGGTCAGTAAGATATGATTGAGTAGGTCAGTAAGATACAAATTATCTGATGTTTATTGTCTTGTATTGTTGTAGAACTTGGCTCAACCTAAACAGTCACTTCTCTTGGCTCAACCTAAGAGTCAATCACTCCACTTGGCTCAACCTAAGAGTCAATCACTCCACTTGGCTCAGCCTAAACAGACAGTCACTCTACTTGGCTCAATCTAAACAGACAGTCACTCCACTTGGCTCAACCTAAGAGTCAATCATTCCACTTGGCCCAACCTAAGAGTCAATCACTCCACTTGGCTCAACCTAAACAGACAGTCACTCTACTTGGCTCAATCTAAACAGACAGTCACTCCACTTGGTTCAACCTAAGAGTCAATCACTCCACTGGCTCAGCCTCAGAGCAAGCAGTCTAGTCTCTGATCTTAACATCTCCCTTCTATATTGAAGAAGAACATAAACTGCCGTGCTAATAACTTTGAGCGATCCAACATATTACATGCACCCAAGCCCAGGATAGAATTACGCAAACAAGCTTGATCTACAATGCAGCTCAACTGAAACAATCTTCCACAGCAAATCAAAGAGACCATCATCTTGTAAACATACAAGCACAGACTGTTTCAACACTATCTCAGTATGTCCCCCGCTAAAATAATTCTAGACAACACAACACTCATCTATCCTGTTATGTGATATATCACCTGGATCTGTATTACCATTAATGTGACGATAATCATGAGTGTGAACTCTGATATTCATCCAGTTCTACTGTGTGGATGAGAAACACGGAGAACAACTAAATGATTACACATAAACTACAAACATTCACTAATTGTGGCTGTGCAAACTAGAGGGGAAAATTGTATGACATAATTAATAATGTGACGCTCAAGAAGGGAACTAGACAAATACCAGTAAACCAAGAGATGAAGAAAAACTGCTGGTCATGGATACGAGATACAAGGAGAAAACATGAGAATAGTATAACTAGGAAGTCCTTTGTTTGGAATCCACAGGGGCAAAGAAACAGAGGAATACCGAACAATACAGAGAAGAGAAGTGGATACAAATGGGCAGGGCATGGACAGAGCTACATGTGATATCTGGGACTAGGAAAGCTTGGAGAGAGTTGCCTGAGGGCCTATGCTCCAGTGGGGGAAAGAAGAAATCTACAGCTTGCGTTGTGTTTTGTTTTTGCAGCCAGCACCAGGCAGTCCTGAGCCAGATGCACGCAGCTCGTGATGGTCAGGTCAGGGAAAAACTGGAGCAGGAGCTGGACATGCTGTCCTCAAGCATGGAGGTTAAAGGTCAACAAATCACCAGAATTCGACAGTATCAAAACAAGGTTTGTGTGACATTATAAGTAACTAGAACATGACAACATTAGCATACGGTCTGTGTGACGTTATAAGTAGCTAGGATATGACAGCATCAGCACACGGTTTGTGTGTCATTATAAGTAACTTGAATATGACAGCATCAGCACATGGTTTGTGTGACATTATAAGTAACTTGAATATGACAGCATCAGCACACGGTTTGTGTGACGTTATAAGTAGCTAGGATATGACATCAGCCAAGGTTTATGTAACATTATAAGTAGTTAGAATATGATAACATCAAAGCAAGGTATGCGTGACATTATAAATTACTAGAATGTGACAACATCAGCACAAGGTTTATGTGACATTATAAATAACTAGAATATGAACATCAAAACAAAGTTTGTGTGACATTATAAATTACTAGAAAATTGACAAAATCAGCTCAAGGTTTGTGTGACAGCATAAGTAGTTAGAATATGACTGACCGTCTAAAAAGACACAGCTCCTTGCTAAAGGATGTGGTGAAGGGAAAAGTGGCGGGGAAGCATACAAGAGAAAGACAGTGTTACATATAGGTTAGTTAGTTGCAAATCCTTTACAGGACGTCGCACTCAACCACAGCATTGTTTGGCTGTTTGTGATTTCTTGGCAAGTTTAAGTTCAGTAGCTTGCCATTGCTTTCTGAATGACCGGCACTCATACCATTGTATGAAAACCAAAGCAAGAAGGTCTGCTTCCAAATCGTCCACAGCTTGTGTTTGGAATGTGGAATTACGAACTGTCTTTGTATGCCCTTCGCCACAGAGCCGGTGAGTGAACAACATCAAAAGATGGACAGACAGAAGCCTATATGAATGCACTGTAAAGATACATTACAATCAACCTTCATTAATAAGATGGCACTGCTTAATCATGGGTAATAAGATCAGAGACCTAGCTGTTCTGATAAGGGCTAAAATCAGGGAGTTTCGTGTGTGATATGTGCACATTAAAAATCCCACATCAGTTGGAAATTGCAAAAAGTAGGTCATAAGGCAGCTGCCCTAGCAACATTGTTGAGAAAGAACACATTGGTGGACAGAGCCCATTAACTTGGATGGAATCCGTCTAGAAGGAAGTCCAACCGGACACAAATGTATTCCGAAGTTGGACATGCTGACGTTTGAGGTACACAACAAGGATGTGACACACTTCCCTGGAAAGAGGAGCCAAGAAGAAGAAGACTGAGTTCTCTTGCTGGAGTCTGGTGTGTTGATGTTTAGGTCGCCTGAGCCCAGAACATGGCTTGCATCTACTAGGGTGAGGCTGATGTAGAGACTGACCTCTCAGCCCGGTACCAAAGTACTACCCCTGTGGGGACTGCTGCAGAGCTTTCCTTCCACTCTACCATCACAGGAATCAATTGAGCCTGAGCTACGATGTCAGTAATCCAATGCCCTTATCATAATGTCTCATAAAGAGCATGAATGATAGGTGTTTTGAAACAATTGTTGTACTTATGTTTCTCTAACAACTCCGAAGATTTGTGCAAAGAAAGATAGAGGCAGACAATTGTTGTACTTATGTTTCTGTAACAACTCAGAAGATTTGTGCAAAGGAAGATAGAGGAAAACAATTGTTGTACTTATGTTTCTGTAACAACTCAGAAGATTTGTGCAAAGGAAAATAGAGGAAGACAATTGTTGTACTTATGTTTCTGTAACAACTCAGAAGATTTGTGGAAAGAAAGATAGAGGCAGACAACGAAAGAAAATTCTTGACAGTTTTGTGTCACGGCACGAAGAATTTCATCACACAAATTGATACATGCTGTTGGAGACGGCAAGACGTGGAAAAGCATGATTGCCCACGCTAATCGGCAAGCAGTTGATGATGATAATGGTATGTTTGTTTCTGCAGATGCAAGCTGCTTCACAAGCTCAACGATCCTCATTACCAAGATCAAAGCAGACGCACACAGCCACCAGCATTCCACAACATAGCACCGGTGTTAGTAACAGGAACAGCAACTCCAGATCTCACGTCTGCAGCAGAACAAAAGACAGTAAAACTCCTGCAAATCAAGCCTTGTCAGTTCTCAAAGATGTTAAAAAAATACAACGGACTTTACGGAAAGAGGACCTCTACTGGGAATAAATATTTAGTTGTAGTTTGTTAATATTTATTTTTAACATCTGTAACTTTTGGTCATTAATTTGTCTTTTTATTGTCCTTGAGTCCTAGAATCACAAAACAATCAATGGCATCCAGTAGACAGAAATAGACTGCTTCAGTCAACAGTTAACTGCCATGGATATCCTTGAGTTTCATTATCTCAACCTTCACATATTTTTATCATGTTAATTTTGACTGGCTTCTCCTTTGCCACCATTCTGAAACATGCCATGACAATTCTAGCAATGGTGTCAGGATCTCTCAAGTCCAAGCTATGACAGTTTTAGTAACGGTGTCAGGATCTCTCAAGTCCAAGCTATGACAGTTTTAGTAATGGGTCAGTATCTCTCCAGTCAGCTATGACAGTTCTAGTAATGGTGTCAGGATATCTTTTCTGGTCCAAGCTATGACAGTTCTAGTAATGGTGTCAGGATATCTTTTCTGGTCCATGCTATGACAGTTCTAGTGATGATGTCAGGATCCATTACATCCAAGCTATGACAGTTATGTTGATAATGTCAGGATCTATTACATCCAAGCTATGACAGCTCTGTTGAAGATGTCAGGATCTATTGAATCTAAGCTATGACAGTTCTAGTGATGATGTCAGGATCTATTACATCCAAGCTATGACAGTTCTATTGATAATGTCAGGATCTATTACATCCAAGCTATGACAGGTCTGTTGAAGATGTCAGGATCTATTGAATCTAAGCTATGACAGTTCTAGTGATGGTGTCAGAATCTCTTCTGGAGCCCATGATACTTCTAGTGATAGCATCGGGGTGTCTTTCTGAGGACACAGGCCAGTTAATTCCTGCAAGTAATATCTTTCTGAGGCACTTCAGCCAGTTTAATTCCTGGAAGTAATATGTTATAAATGTGTTCATATCTGCTTTATTGCCTCATAAAATTAATTGTTTAATATTAATATGTTACAGCTAAACAATAAGTGTTGATGAAATGTATTCTGGACTCCTGGTGTTTGCATCAGCGAACTTCATTCCATCAAAAACTGTACGGGAGTGTCGCCAACCTGCTAACGGCTGCTTTTATTAGAACTAGTATATGGCAGTCTGTGTGGCTGTGGGGCTTGATGCACTTGGGCTTAAACCTCTGATGCACTGAAGGCAGGGTAGGGGGACCAACCCCAACCCCTGTCAGTCGGACTGCAGCGTTGACTTCCCATTCAGAAAGCAGTGGCAAACTACTGGACACAAACTTGCCTAGACATTCAACCTGGGGTTGAGGTCATGCAACATTTTTAAAGTGAATGTGGGGTGTGAATGTTGAGGTATGAATGTGACCAAGAAAGAAAAAGAAGGCAATTGTTACACGTTTTATGCCTTAATTAACATTGAAGGACCAAATCATGCAGAGCATTTTGTGTGTAGTTGTGATGTCACTTTTTATCTCCAAGTATAAACATTTGATGATAAAGATATTAAATATTCATCTTGTTTTGTCATTATCTCTGTATCAGTGATGTGTCATCTTAATGTGAATTACTGTGAACTGTTTTGTCAGGCCTGATCAGTTTTGATCAGGTATAAAATAGAACTACCACGTGAAGGCCAGGAGTTGGACTTTTGCTGCCAGATGTCATGAATGCACAAGCTATGGGGGATATTTTGCAAGATCGGGTGCTCACCCCCAGCTTTGCACTCACCAGCTATAACACCAGTTTGGAACCAGCGTTGTTAAAATGACCACATAAAAAAGGCAAAACCTGAAATATGCTCTTTTCAAGACTTTTAGACAAACATATATGAATTATACAATCATGGACGTCAGTTGGCATGCCAAGTGACTTTGCAACGCTGCTCTGGCACAATGCTACAAAAAGGTTACCAACCCCTTCTCTACACTGTTTAATTCCAGCAATGAATTTGAAATATGAAAACATTTCCAGAACAAAAGAGCATCAATATTTTGTTTGTTGTAAATCATCAATGTTATTTGACCAGCAGGAAAAGCATAATCTGAACATCGTTCCATTTGATACTGCTCCTGATAAACCTCAATGTTTCTAATGATTAATGTATAACTTAAGTTGTCCGACCTTAGATTGCCGGAACAAGTCCGCAGGAGCCGTGATCAGGTTGGAATAAAAGTTATTTCATAGTCAGATGTTTTGTTATTTCCATCTTCATGCTGGATTACATGGGTGAGATGCAGTGATCCAAACCCTAGATTGCACAGGTGGTCCAGGACAATGGAAGCTTGGACAGGTAGCCTGCATATCTGTTCATATGTGCTGAGAAAGACTGAGAACCCATTGGTTGCTTGAAGTGCAGTGATATGCACCCCTTGGTGGGGCATTGGTGTGTGAAAAAGCAGATGAGGGCCCTTTTGGATCATGTGTATAGTGCAGTAGAATGGGTAGATCATTGCTGCTTGGAGAGGGTGAGTCTCCAAGGGGGGCAGACAGACACTTGGTCAGGATCAGACTGCTACTGGTACTGTTACTGTCGGGACTCTTTGCTGACTGTTGCAGATAAGGATGGAGCACATATGGGAATGTCCTAAGTGCTGTGATGTCAGTTCTTGATTCAATCTGTTGAAAAAACAACAAACCAATCTCTGATCCCTGCCTGTCCGTCCTGCTCACACCCAGGCAGATGGGACATTCCAGCATGGAGATTGCATACAGTGCTCTTTCACTGCTTTTCTTCTGCGTCCATCCGGGTTTTTTTCCCCCCGGGCGTTGTGCCTGTTTACAGCAGAGCTGCGTTCTTGTGCCGTTAAGCCGACACATCCGACTTCTGCGGCCATTTGTTGACCGGGTTAACCTTCCCGGGGTTTCACTGCTTAGACAGGTGGGACATTCCAGCATGGAGATTGCAAACAGTGCTGTTTCACTGCTTAGACAGGTGGGACATTCCAGCATGGAGATTGCATACAGTGCTGTTTCACTGCTTAGACAGGTGGGACATTCCAGCATGGAGATTGCAAACAGTGCTGTTTCACTGCTTAGACAGGTGGGACATTCCAGCATGGAGATTGCATACAGTGCTGTTTCACTGCTTAGACAGGTGGGACATTCCAGCATGGAGATTGCAAACAGTGCTGTTTCACTGCTTGGACAGGGGGAAGACAACTCTGTGACAGTTTCCATGCAGATGGTAATTTGATACCATGTAAGGAAAAGAGTCTTTACACTGACCTCACTCTGATTGTTGCAATCCATTGTCAGGTCTTAGATGTGCATGACCATGTGATGAGAAGAGAGGTATTGGAGAACATGGTGACAACTGGAAAAATCAACGGGAAAGAGGCAAATCAAAAGAAATTATGCTGGATGGACAGACAGTGGCATGGAGGAATATCATCAAAAGAGTTGATCCAGATCACCAACGACCGAGACCTGTGGAGAGATGTGAACGGTTGATCCACCCAACAGGGCACACAATGATGATGAGATGAGCACATCAGTGCACCAGACTCTGGAGACTCAATTCTTGCTAAGGATTCCTCCACCAATCAACCATTCTGTTGTCTAGCTCCCTGTGGAGGATGCTTCTGCTCTAAGGCCAGATGTATCGCCTTGGCTGCCTCATATCCATGTTTATTTAGTGTTACCTTCACGTTGATTGTCCATTGTTTTCTTCCCCCTCCGCTGGCTCTTATTCAAGATCCTTTTGTCCCCACTTATCTGTGGTTGATCCTCATGAGAGTAGCATCTGGCCAAGTGACTAGAATGCTGGGCTCTACTTCAGAAGAACCAGGTTTGAATCTTCAGTAAGCTGATGGCTTTTCTTCTGTTGGGAAAAAGAAATACCCTAACCTGCACTGTTCACTGCGGCTGCACTAGTCTTAATTCTTCAGACTCAACACCCCCCCCTAAACTGCAAGGTACTATAGGCAGTAGTGATATTTTAGTAGTTGATCAGGTTTCATTTCCAAACTTCTTTATTTGTTACCTTATGAAGCATAAAGGTACGCTCATCATATATCTTGTGTTATTGTATCCCGCTCTGTCTCTCCTGGGGAGCCCAGGAATTGTTTCTCTAACATTTCGTCTCCCATGTGACGAGTGTTCTCTGGTGAGATCTTGTCTGGGGAGCCTAGCAATTGTTTCTCTAACATTTCGTCGCCCATGTGACGAGTTCTCTGGTGAGATCAGTCAGTGACCAGGTTTGACATTGATGTTTTAGGTATCATTAAATGGATTGTTAAAACCTGATTGGTTACATCATGCCAAAATTGGATTGGTTATGTTTAGGTTAAATCGTTTCAAATATTGATATAGGTTATGCCATGTCAAATATTGATTGGTTTAGGTTATGCCATGTCAAATATTGATTAGTTTAGGTTATGCCATGTCAAATATTGATTGGTTTAGGTTATGCCATGTCAAATATTGATTGGTTTAGGTTGTCATTTCAAATATTGATTGGTTATGTTTTGAGAAAGTCATGTCAAATATTGATAGTTTGTATTTCGGTTATGTCCTGTCAAAAGTTGATTGGTTATGTTTAGGTTATGTCATGTAAAATATTGATTGGGTTAGGTTATGTTATATATTGATTGTTTGTTTTGAGAAAGTTATGTCAAATATTGATTGTTTATGTTTAAGTTATGTCCTGTCAAAAGTTGATTGGTTTTGGTTATGACATCACAAAACACATACTGTATAGAATTTTCTAGATGTTTGCTAAATAACGGTCTTTTGATGTAATTTATTCCATATTGTTATTGTTTTGTTAATTTTACACAATGTTTAACATCAATTGTATTATTATTAGTTATCAATATTATTATAATAATTGTAATAATAACATTGAATAAGGTGACACTATAAACATTGTTTTTATTATTCTTATATTTATTATTATATATAGGGTGTCAATGATGTATCTACTCATTGTTCATTCATGTGATATTGTAATATACAGCTTTATCTGAAATCCATTGGTTTAGTTTTATTCCTTAATGTTATTATTGTATCTGACATATTGTATCTCATTTTTCTAACCGACTTGTTCACATGTAACTATTCATCTCACTGGCTCACATGTACCTTATACATCTCATTGGTTCGGATCCTATTTAATTGAGCTAGAAAGATTTGCTCCAACGACACATTAAAGGAAGGACTAGGCCTTCTTCACAAGACTGAAATATAATGGATATCCAACCAGTTTCATCAAGCGTCACTGCCAGCCACCCAAACCTACTCCCACAGAATCAACGGTTCCCAAACTTCCAAGTGTTTCTTCAGCTTACCTTTCGAGGAGACGATGTAATGAAACAAATACTCGGTTGACTTAAAACAGCAGTAAACCAAACATTATTTGCTGCTGAACCAATGATCAGATTAAAACCACTCAACATCTACTCCATCTGTGAAAGAACCATTGTCTGCACGCACCATATCACACTGTGTCTATTAATTCCAGTGTAAGTTTACACAGTGAGTGCCAAGCAACTTACATAAATAGAACGGTAAGACAATTAGCATGTCGAGTAACCGAACATATACCACCCATGTGGGTGGAACAGAGAGTTCATCACATGTCGAGTAACGGAACATATACCACCCATGTGGGTGGAACAGAGAGTTCATCACATGTCGAGTAACCGAACATATACCACCCATGTGGGGGGAACAGAGAGTTCATCACATGTCGAGTAACCGAACATATACCACCCATGTGGGTGGAACAGAGAGTTCATCACATGTCGAGTAACCGAACATATACCACCCATGTGGGTGGAACAGAGAGTTCATCACATGTCGAGTAACGAACATATACCACCCATGTGGGTGGAACAGAGAGTTCATCACATGTCGAGTAACCGAACATATACCACCCATGTGGGTGGAACAGAGAGTTCATCACATGTCGAGTAACCGAACATATACCACCCATGTGGGGGGAACAGAGAGTTCATCAATCTTCATATACCACCCATGTGGGGGGAACAGAGAGTTCATCACATGTCGAGTAACCGAACATATACCACCCATGTGGGTGGAACAGAGAGTTCATCACATGTCGAGTAACCGAACATATACCACCCATGTGGGTGGAACAGAGAGTTCATCACATGTCGAGTAACCGAACATATACCACCCATGTGGGTGGAACAGAGAGTTCATCACATGTCGAGTAACCGAACATATACCACCCATGTGGGTGGAACAGAGAGTTCATCACATGTCGAGTAACCGAACATATACCACCCATGTGGGTGGAACAGAGAGTTCATCACATGTCGAGTAACCGAACATATACCACCCATGTGGGTGGAACAGAGAGTTCATCACATGTCGAGTAACCGAACATATACCACCCATGTGGGTGGAACAGAGAGTTCATCACATGTCGAGTAACCGAACATATACCACCCATGTGGGTGGAACAGAGAGTTCATCACATGTCGAGTAACCGAACATATACCACCCATGTGGGTGGAACAGAGAGTTCATCACATGTCGAGTAACCGAACATATACCACCCATGTGGGTGGAACAGAGAGTTCATCACATGTCGAGTAACCGAACATATACCACCCATGTGGGGGGAACAGAGAGTTCATCACATGTCGAGTAACCGAACATATACCACCCATGTGGGTGGAACAGAGAGTTCATCACATGTCGAGTAACCGAACATATACCACCCATGTGGGTGGAACAGAGAGTTCATCACATGTCGAGTAACCGAACATATACCACCCATGTGGGTGGAACAGAGAGTTCATCACATGTCGAGTAACCGAACATATACCACCCATGTGGGTGGAACAGAGAGTTCATCACATGTCGAGTAACCGAACATATACCACCCATGTGGGTGGAACAGAGAGTTCATCACATGTCGAGTAACCGAACATATACCACCCATGTGGGTGGAACAGAGAGTTCATCACATGTCGAGTAACCGAACATATACCACCCATGTGGGTGGAACAGAGAGTTCATCACATGTCGAGTAACCGAACATATACCACCCATGTGGGTGGAACAGAGAGTTCATCACATGTCGAGTAACCGAACATATACCACCCATGTGGGTGGAACAGAAGAGTTCATCACATGTCGAGTAACCGAACATATACCACCCATGTGGGTGGAACAGAGAGTTCATCACATGTCGAGTAACCGAACATATACCACCCATGTGGGTGGAACAGAGAGTTCAAAAAGAAACAATCACATGTCGAGTAACCGAACATATACCACCCATGTGGGTGGAACAGAGAGTTCATCACATGTCGAGTAACCGAACATATACCACCCATGTGGGGTGGAACAGAGAGTTCATCACATGTAGAGTAACCGAACATATACCACCCATGTGGGTGGAACAGAGAGTTCATCACATGTCGAGTAACCGAACATATACCACCCATGTGGGGGAACAGAGAGTTCATCACATGTCGAGTAACCGAACATATACCACCCATGGTGGGTGGAACAGAGAGTTCATCACATGTCGAGTAACCGAACATATACCACCCATGTGGGTGGAACAGAGAGTTCATCACATGTCGAGTAACCGAACATATACCACCCATGTGGGTGGAACAGAGAGTTTCATCACATGTCGAGTAACCGAACATATACCACCCATGTGGGGGAACAGAGAGTTCATCACATGTCGAGTAACCGAACATATACCCACCCATGTGGGGGGAACAGAGAGTTCATCACATGTCGAGTAACCGAACATATACCACCCATGTGGGTGGAACAGAGAGTTCATCACATGTCGAGTAACCGAACATATACCACCCATGTGGGGGAACAGAGAGTTCATCACATGTCGAGTAACCGAACATATACCACCCATGTGGGGGAACAGAGAGTTCATCACATGTCGAGTAACCGAACATATACCACCCATGTGGGTGGAACAGAGAGTTCATCACATGTCGAGTAACCGAACATATACCACCCATGTGGGTGGAACAGAGAGTTCATCACATGTCGAGTACCGAACATATACACCCATGTGGTGGAACAGAGAGTTCATCACATGTCGAGTAACCGAACATATACCACCCATGTGGGTGGACAGAGAGTTCATCACATGTCGAGTAACGAACATATACCACCCATGTGGGTGGAACAGAGAGTTCATCACATGTCGAGTAACGAAAATATACCACCCATGTGGGTGGAACAGAGAGTTCATCACATGTCGAGTAATCCGAACATATACCACCCATGTGGTGGGAACAGAGAGTTCATCACATGTCGAGTAACCGAACACATATACCAACCCATGTGGGTGGAACAGAGAGTTCATCACATGTCGAGTAACCGAACATATACCACCCATGTGGGTGGAACAGAGAGTTCATCACATGTCGAGTAACCGACACATATATCCACCCATGTGGGTGGAACAGAGAGTTCATCACATGTCGAGTAATCCGAACATATACCACCCATGTGGGTGGAACAGAGAGTTCATCACATGTCGAGTAACCGAACATATACCACCCATGTGGGGGAACAGAGAGTTCATCACATGTCGAGTAACCGAACATATACCACCCATGTGGGTGGAACAGAGAGTTCATCACATGTCGAGTAACCGAACATATACCACCCATGTGGGTGGAACAGAGAGTTCATCACATGTCGAGTAACCGAACATATACCACCCATGTGGGTGGAACAGAGAGTTTCATCACATGTCGAGTAACCGAACATATACCACCCATGTGGGTGGAACAGAGAGTTCATCACATGTCGAGTAACCGAACATATACCACCCATGTGGGTGGAACAGAGAGTTCATCACATGTCGAGTAACCGAACATATACCACCCATGTGGGGGAACAGAGAGTTCATCACATGTCGAGTAACCGAACATATACCACCCATGTGGGTGGAACAGAGAGTTCATCACATGTCGAGTAACCGAACATATACCACCCATGTGGGTGGAACAGAGAGTTCATCACATGTCGAGTAACCGAACATATACCACCATGTGGGTGGAACAGAGAGTTCATCACATGTCGAGTAACCGAACATATACCACCCATGTGGGTGGAACAGAGAGTTCATCACATGTCGAGTAACCGAACATATACCACCCATGTGGGTGGAACAGAGAGTTCATCACATGTCGACGTAACCGAACATATACCACCCATGTGGGTGGAACAGAGAGTTTCATCACATGTCGAGTAACCGAACATATACCACCCATGTGGGTGGAACAGAGAGTTCATCACATGTCGAGTAACCGAACATATACCACCCATGTGGGTGGAACAGAGAGTTCATCACATGTCGAGTAACCGAACATATACCACCCATGTGGGTGGAACAGAGAGTTCATCACATGTCGAGTAACCGAACATATACCACCCATGTGGGTGGAACAGAGAGTTCATCACATGTCGAGTAACCGAACATATACCACCCATGTGGGTGGAACAGAGAGTTCATCACATGTCGAGTAACCGAACATATACCACCCATGTGGTGGGAACAGAGAGTTCATCACATGTCGAGTAACCGAACATATACCACCCATGTGGGGTGGAACAGAGAGTTCATCACATGTCGAGTAACCGAACATATACCACCCATGTGGGTGGAACAGAGAGTTCATCACATGTCGAGTAACCGAACATATACACCCATGTGGGTGGAACAGAGAGTTCATCACATGTCGAGTAACCGAACATATACCACCCATGTGGGTGAACAGAGAGTTCATCACATGTCGAGTAACCCGAACATATACCACCCATGTGGGTGGAACAGAGAGTTCATCACATGTCGAGTAACCGAACATATACCACCCCATGTGGGTGGAAACAGAGAGTTCATCACATGTCGAGTAACCGAACATATACCACCCATGTGGTGGAACAGAGAGTTCATCACATGTCGAGTAACCGAACATATACCACCCATGTGGTTGGAACAGAGAGTTCATCACATGTCGAGTAACCGAACATATACCACCCATGTGGGTGGAACAGAGAGTTCATCACATGTCGAGTAACCGAACATATACCACCCATGTGGGTGGAACAGAGAGTTCATCAATCTTCATATACCACCCATGTGGGTGGAACAGAGAGTTCATCACATGTCGAGTAACCGAACATATACCACCCATGTGGGTGGAACAGAGAGTTCATCACATGTTAACATATACCACCCATGTGGGTGGAACAGAGAGTTCATCAATGTTCATATACCACCCATGTGGGTGGAACAGAGAGTTCATCACATCTTCATATACCACCCATGTGGGTGGAACAGAGAGTTCATCAATCTTCATATACCACCCATGTGGGTGGAACAGAGAGTTCATCACAACCGAATATACCACCCATGTGGGGGAACAGAGAGTTCATCACATGTCGAGTAACCGAACATATACCACCCATGTGGGTGGAACAGAGAGTTCATCACATGTCGAGTAACCGAACATATACCACCCATGTGGGTGGAACAGAGAGTTCATCACATGTCTCTCTCTTATACACATCTATATACCACCCATGTGGGTGGAACAGAGAGTTCATCACATCTTCATATACCACCCATGTGGGTGGAACAGAGAGTTCATCACATGAGTAACATATACCACCCATGTGGGGGAACAGAGAGTTCATCACATGTCGAGTAACCGAACATATACCACCCATGTGGGTGGAACAGAGAGTTCATCACATGTCGAGTAACCGAACATATACCACCCATGTGGGTGGAACAGAGAGTTCATCACATGTCGAGTAACCGAACATATACCACCCATGTGGGTGGAACAGAGAGTTCATCACATGTCGAGTAACCGAACATATACCACCCATGTGGGTGGAACAGAGAGTTCATCACATGTCGAGTAACCGAACATATACCACCCATGTGGGTGGAACAGAGAGTTCATCACATGTCGAGTAACCGAACATATACCACCCATGTGGGTGGAACAGAGAGTTCATCACATGTCGAGTAACCGAACATATACCACCCATGTGGTGGAACAGAGAGTTCATCACATGTCGAGTAACCGAACATATACCACCCATGTGGGGGAACAGAGAGTTCATCACATGTCGAGTAACCTGAACATATACCACCCATGTGGGTGGAACAGAGAGTTCATCACATGTCGAGTAACCGAACATATACCACCCATGTGGGGGGAACAGAGAGTCATCACATGTCGAGTACCGAACATATACACCCATGTGGGTGGAACAGAGAGTTCATCACATGCGAGTAACCGACATATACCACCCATGTGGTGGAACAGAGAGTTCATCACATGTCGAGTAACCGAACATATACCACCCATGTGGGTGGAACAGAGAGTTCATCACATGTCGAGTAACCGACATATACCACCCATGTGGGGGAAACGAGAGTTCATCACATGTCGAGTAACCGAACATATACCACCAATGTGGGGGAACAGAGAGTTCATCACATGTCCGAGTACCGAACATATACCACCCATGTGGGTGGAACAGAGAGTTCATCACATGTCGAGTAACCGAACATATACCACCCATTGTGGGTGGAACAGAGAGTTCATCACATGTCGAGTAACCGAACATATACACCCATGTGGGTGGAACAGAGAGTTCATCACATGTCGAGTAACCGAACATATACCACCCATGTGGGTGGAACAAGAGTTCATCACATGTCGAGTAACCGAACATATACCACCCATGTGGGTGGAACAGAGAGTTCATCACATGTCGCGTAACCGAACATATACCACCCATGTGGGTGGAACAGAGAGTTCATCACATGTCGAGTAACCGAACATATACACACCCATGTGGGTGGAACAGAGAGTTCATCACATGTCGAGTAACCGAACTATACCACCCATTGGGTGGAACAGAGAGTTCATCACATGTCGAGTAAACCGAACATATTAACACCCATGTGGGTGGAACAGAGAGTTCATCACATGTCCGAGTAACCGAACATATACCACCCATGTGGGTGGAACAGAGAGTTCATCACATGTCGAGTAACCGAACATATACCACCCATGTGGGTGGAACAGAGAGTTCATCACATGTCGAGTAACCGAACATATACCACCCATGTGGGGTGGAACGAGAGTTCATCACATGTCGAGTAACCGAAACATATACCACCCATGTGGGTGGAACAGAGAGTTCATCACATGTCGAGTAACCGAACATATACACCCATGTGGGTGGAACAGAGGAGTTCATCACATGTCGAGTAACCGAACATATACCACCCATGTGGGTGGAACAGAGAGTTTCATCACATGTCGAGTAACCGAACATATACCACCCATGTGGGGGGAACAGAGAGTTCATCACATGTCGAGTAACCGAACATATACCACCCATGTGGGTGGAACAGAGAGTTCATCACATGTCGAGTAACCGAACATATACCACCCATGTGGGTGGAACAGAGAGTTCATCACATGTCGAGTAACGGAACATATACCACCCATGTGGGTGGAACAGAGAGTTCATCACATGTCGAGTAACGGAACATATACCACCCATGTGGGTGGAACAGAGAGTTCATCAATCTTCATATACCACCCATGTGGGTGGAACAGAGAGTTCATCAATCTCGAGTAACATATACCACCCATGTGGGTGGAACAGAGAGTTCATCAATCTTCATATACCACCCATGTGGGTGGAACAGAGAGTTCATCAATCTTCATATACCACCCATGTGGGTGGAACAGAGAGTTCATCAATCTTCATATACCACCCATGTGGGTGGAACAGAGAGTTCATCAATCTTCATATACCACCCATGTGGGTGGAACAGAGAGTTCATCACATGTCGAGTAACCGAACATATACCACCCATGTGGGTGGAACAGAGAGTTCATCACATGTCGAGTAACGGAACATATACCACCCATGTGGGTGGAACAGAGAGTTCATCACATGTCGAGTAACCGAACATATACCACCCATGTGGGTGGAACAGAGAGTTCATCAATCTTCATATACCACCCATGTGGGTGGAACAGAGAGTTCATCACATGTCGAGTAACGGAACATATACCACCCATGTGGGTGGAACAGAGAGTTCATCAATCTTCATATACCACCCATGTGGGTGGAACAGAGAGTTCATCAATCTTCATATACCACCCATGTGGGTGGAACAGAGAGTTCATCAATCTTCATATACCACCCATGTGGGTGGAACAGAGAGTTCATCAATCTTCATATACCACCCATGTGGGTGGAACAGAGAGTTCATCAATCTTCATATACCACCCATGTGGGTGGAACAGAGAGTTCATCACATGTCGAGTAACCGAACATATACCACCCATGTGGGTGGAACAGAGAGTTCATCACATGTCGAGTAACGGAACATATACCACCCATGTGGGTGGAACAGAGAGTTCATCAATCTTCATATACCACCCATGTGGGTGGAACAGAGAGTTCATCACATGTCGAGTAACGGAACATATACCACCCATGTGGGTGGAACAGAGAGTTCATCAATCTTCATATACCACCCATGTGGGTGGAACAGAGAGTTCATCAATCTTCATATACCACCCATGTGGGTGGAACAGAGAGTTCATCAATCTTCATATACCACCCATGTGGGTGGAACAGAGAGTTCATCAATCTTCATATACCACCCATGTGGGTGGAACAGAGAGTTCATCAATCCATATACCACCCATGTGGGTGGAACAGAGAGTTCATCACATGTCGAGTAACCGAACATATACCACCCATGTGGGTGGAACAGAGAGTTCATCACATGTCGAGTAACCGAACATATACCACCCATGTGGGTGGAACAGAGAGTTCATCACATGTCGAGTAACCGAACATATACCACCCATGTGGGTGGAACAGAGAGTTCATCAATCGAACATATACCACCCATGTGGGTGGAACAGAGAGTTCATCACATGTCGAGTAACCGAACATATACCACCCATGTGGGTGGAACAGAGAGTTCATCAATCCGAACATATACCACCCAGTGTGGGTGGAACAGAGAGTTCATCACATGTCGAGTAACCGAACATATACCACCCATGTGGGGGGAACAGAGAGTTCATCACATGTCGAGTAACCGAACATATACACCCATGTGGGTGAGACAAGAGAGTTCCATCACATGTCGAGTAACCGAACATATACCACCCATGTGGGTGGAACAGAGAGTTCATCACATGTCTAGTAACCGAACATATACCACCCTGTGGGTGGACAGAGAGTTCATCACATGTCGAGTAACCGAACATATAACCACCCATGTGGGTGGAACAGAGAGTTCATCACATGTCGAGTAAACGAACATATACCACCCATGTGGGTGGAACAGAGAGTTCATCACATGTCGAGTACCGAACATATACCACCCATGTGGGTGGAACAGAGAGTTCATCACATGTCGAGTAACCGAACATATACCACCCATGTGGGTGGAACAGAGAGTTCATCACATGTCGAGTACCGAACATATACCACCCATGTGGGTGGAACAGAGAGAGTTCATCACATGTCGAGTAACCGAACATATACCACCCATGTGGGGGGAACAGAGAGTTCATCACATGTCGAGTTCATATACCACCCATGTGGGTGGAACAGAGAGTTCATCACATGTCGAGTAACATATACCACCCATGTGGGTGGAACAGAGAGTTCATCACATAGTCACATATACCACCCATGTGGGTGGAACAGAGAGTTCATCACATGTCGAGTAACCGAACATATACCACCCTTGTGGGTGGAACAGAGAGTTCATCACATGTCGAGTAACCGAACATATACCACCCATGTGGGTGGAACAGAGAGTTCATCACATCGAGTACCGAACATATACCACCCATGGGGTGGAACAGAGAGTTCATCACATGTCGAGTAACGGAACAATACCACCCATGTGGGTGGAAACAGAGAGTCACTCAATCGAACATATACACCCATGTGGGTGGAACAGAGGAGTTCATCAATCATGTCGAGTAACCGAACATATACCACCCATGTGGGTGGAACAGAGAGTTCATCACATGTCGAGTAACCGAACATATACACCCATGTGGGTGGAACAGAGAGTTCATCACATGTCGAGTACCGACATATACCACCCATGTGGGTGGAACAGAGAGTTCATCACATGTCGAGTAACGAACATATACCACCCATGTGGGTGGAACAGAGAGTTCATCACATGTCGAGTACGAACATATACCACCCATGTGGGTGGAACAGAGAGAGTTCATCACATGTCGAGTAACCGAACATTACCACCCATGTGGGTGGAACAGAGAGTTCATCACATGTCGAGTAAACCGAACAGTATACCACCCATGTGGGTGGAACAGAGAGTTCATCACATGTCGAGGTAAACCGAAACATATACCACCCATGTGGGTGGAACAGAGAGTTCATCACATGTCGAGTACCGAACATATACCACCCATGTGGGTGGAACAGAGAGTTCATCACATGTCGAGTACCGAACATATACCACCCATGTGGGTGGAACAGAGAGTTCATCACATGTCGAGTAACCGAACATATACCACCCATGTGGGTGGAACAGAGAGTTCATCACATGTCGAGTAACCGAACATATACCACCCATGTGGGTGGAACAGAGAGTTCATCACATGTCGAGTAACGAACATATACCACCCATGTGGGGGAACAGAGAGTTCATCACATGTCGAGTAACCGAACATATACCACCCATGTGGTGGAACAGAGAGTTCATCACATGTCGAGTACAACATATACCACCCATGTGGGTGGAACAGAGAGTTCATCACATGTCGAGTAACCGAACATATACCACCCATGTGGGTGGAACAGAGAGTTCATCACATGTCGAGTACCGAACATATACCACCCATGTGGGTGGAACAGAGAGTTCATCACATGTCGAGTAACCGAACATATACCACCCATGTGGGTGGAACAGAGAGTTCATCACATGTCGAGTAACGAACATATACCACCCATGTGGGTGGAAAGAGAGTTCATCACATGTCGAGTACCGAACATATACCACCCATGTGGGTGGAACAGAGAGTTCATCACATGTCGAGTAACCGAACATATAAAACCCATGTGGGTGGAACAGAGAGTTCATCACATGTCGAGTAACCGAACATATACCACCCATGTGGGTGGAACAGAGAGTTCATCACATGTCGAGTACCGACAGTATACCACCCATGTGGGGTGGAACAGAGAGTTCATCACATGTCGAGTACCGAACATATACCACCCATGTGGGGTGGAACAGAGAGTTCATCACATGTCGAGTAACCGAACATATACCACCATGTGGGTGGAACAGAGAGTTTCATCACATGTCGGTAGACCGAACATATACCACCCATGTGGGTGGAACAGAGAGTTCATCACATGTCGAGTAACCGAACATATACCACCCATGTGGGTGGAACAGAGAGTTCATCACATGTCGAGTAACCGAACATATACACCCATGGGGTGGAACAGAGAGTTTCATCACATGTCGAGTAACCGAACATATACCACACCATGTGGGTGAACAGAGAGTTCATCACATGTCGAGTAACCGAACATATACCACCCATGTGGGTGGAACAGAGAGTTCATCACATGTCGAGTAACCGAACATATACCACCCATGTGGGTGGAACAGAGAGTTCATCACATGTCGAGTAACCGAACATATACCACCCATGTGGGTGGAACAGAGAAGTTCATCACATGTCGAGTAACCGAACATATACCACCCATGTGGGTGGAACAGAGAGTTCATCACATGTCGAGTAACCGAACATATACCACCCATGTGGGTGGAACAGAGAGTTCATCACATGTCGAGTAACCGAACATATACCACCCATGTGGGTGGAACAGAGAGTTCATCACATGTCGAGTAACCGAACATATACCACCCATGTGGGTGGAACAGAGAGTTCATCACATGTCGAGTAACCGAACATATACCACCCATGTGGGTGGAAGACAGAGAGTTCATCACATGTCGAGTAACCGAACATATACCACCCATGTGGGTGGAACAGAGAGTTCATCACATGTCGAGTAAACCGAACATATACCACCCATGTGGGTGGAACAGAGAGTTCATCACATGTCGAGTAACCGAACATATACCACCCATGTGGGTGGAACAGAGAGTTCATCACATGTCGAGTAACCGAACATATACCACCCATGTGGGGAACAGAGAGTTCATCACATGTCGAGTAACCGAACATATACCACCCATGTGGGTGGAACAGAGAGTTCATCACATGTCGAGTAACCGAACATATACCACCCATGTGGGTGGAACAGAGAGTTCATCACATGTCGAGTAACCGAACATATACCACCCATGTGGGTGGAACAGAGAGTTCATCACATGTCGAGTAACGAACATATACCACCCATGTGGGTGGAACAGAGAGTTCATCACATGTCGAGTAACCGAACATATACCACCCATGTGGGTGGAACAGAGAGTTCATCACATGTCGAGTAACCGAACATATACCACCCATGTGGGTGGAACAGAGAGTTCATCACATGTCGAGTAACCGAACATATACCACCCATGTGGGTGGAACAGAGAGTTCATCACATGTCGAGTAACCGAACATATACCACCCATGTGGGTGGAACAGAGAGTTCATCACATGTCGAGTAACGAACATATACCACCCATGTGGGTGGAACAGAGAGTTCATCACATGTCGAGTAACCGAACATATCCACCCATGTGGGTGGAACAGAGAGTTCATCACATGTCGAGTAACCGAACATATACCACCCATGTGGGTGGACAGAGAGTTCATTCATCATGTCGAGTAAGGAATATACACCCATTGAGAGTTCATCACATGTCGAGTAACCGAACATATACCACCCATGTGGGTGAACAGAGAGTTCATCACATGTCGAGTAACCGAACATATACCACCCATGTGGGTGGAACAGAGAGTTCATCATGTCGAGTAACCGAACATATACCACCCATGTTGGGTGGACAGACAGAGAAACAGACAGTTACCATCACATGTCGAGTAACACGAAACATATACCACCCATGTGGGTGGAACAGAGAGTTCATCACATGTCGAGTAACCGAACATATACCACCCATGTGGGTGGAACAGAGAGTTCATCACATGTCGAGTAACCGAACATCTACCACCCATGTGGGTGGAACAGAGAGTTCATCACATGTCGAGTAACCGAACATATACCACCCATGTGGTGGAACAGAGAGTTCATCACATGTCGAGTAACGAACATATACCACCATGTGGGTGGAACAGAGAGTTCATCACATGTCGAGTAACGGAACATATACCACCCATGTGGGTGGAACAGAGAGTTCATCACATGTCGAGTAACGGAACATATACCACCCATGTGGGTGGAACAGAGAGTTCATCACATGTCGAGTAACCGAACATATACCACCATGTGGGTGGAACAGAGAGTTCATCACATGTCGAGTAACCGAACATATACAACCCTGTGTGGGTGGAACAGAGTCATTCATCACATGTCGAGTAACCGAACATATACCACCCATGTGGGTGGAACAGAGAGTTCATCACATGTCGAGTAACCGAACATATACCACCCATGTGGGTGGAACAGAGAGTTCATCACATGTCGAGTAACCGAACATATACCACCCATGTGGGTGGAACAGAGAGTTCATCACATGTCGAGTAACCGAACATATACCACCCATGTGGGTGGAACAGAGAGTTCATCACAGTCGAGTAACGAACATATACCACCCATGTGGGTGGAACAGAGAGTTCATCACATGTCGAGTAACCCGAACATATACCACCCATGTGGGTGGAACAGAGAGTTCATCACACAATGTCTAGTGTAACACGAGAGTCATATACCATATACCATGTGGGTGGAACAGAGAGAGTTCAATCACATGTGGGTAACCGAATTCATAATACCCCCCCATACACATGTGGGTGGAACAGAGAGTTCATCACATCTCGTAACCGACATATACCACCCATGTGGGTGGAAACAGAGAGTCATCACATGTCGAGTAACCGAACATATACCACCCATGTGGGTGGAAACAGAGTTCATCACATGTCGAGTAACCGAACATATACCACCCATGTGGGTGGAACAGAGAGTTCATCACATGTCGAGTAACCGAACATATACCACCCATGTGGGGGAACAGAGAGTTCATCACATGTCGAGTAACCGAACATATACCACCCATGTGGTGTGGAACAGAGAGTTCAATCACATGATCGAGTAACCGAACATATACCACCCATGTGGGGGAACAGAGATTTCATCACATGTCGAGTAACCGAACATATCCCAACCATGTGGTGGAAGAACAGAGAGTTCATCAATGTCGAGTAACCGGAACATATACCACCCATGTGGGGGAACAGAGAGTGTCATCACATGTCGAGTAAACAGAACATATACCACCACCATGGGGTGGAACAGAGAGTTCATCACATGTCGAGTAACCGAACATATACCACCCATGTGGGTGGAACAGAGAGTTCATCACATGTCGAGTAACCGAACATACACCACCCATGTGGGTGGAACAGAGAGTTCATCAATGTCGAGTAACCGAACATATACACCCATGTGGGTGGAACAGAGAGTTCATCACATGTCGAGTAACGGAACATATACCACCCATGTGGTGGAACCGAGAGTTCATACATGTCGAGTAACCGAACATATACACCCATGTGGTGGAACAGAGAGTCCATCACATGTCGAGTAACCGAAACATATACCACCCATGGTGGGTTGGAACAGAGATTCATCACATGTCGAGTAACCGAACATATACCACCCATGTGGGTGGAACAGCTAGTTCATCACATGTCGAGTAACGGAAACATATCCACCCATGTGGGGGGAAACGAGAGTTTCATCACATGTCGAGTAACCGAACATTGCCACCCCCTGTGGGTGGAACAGAGAGTTCATCACATGTCGAGTAACCGAACATATACCACCCATGTGGGTGGAACAGAGAGTTCATCACATGTCGAGTAACCGAACATATACCACCCATGTGGGTGGAACAGAGAGTTCATCACATGTCCGAGTAACCGAACATATACCACCCATGTGGGGGAACAGAGATTTCATCACATGTCGAGTAACCGAACATATACCACCCATGTGGGGGAACCAGACGGAGTTCTTCCTCACATGTCGTGAGGGAAACGCGTGAGGTGCATACATGATCCACACATGTAGGGTGGACAGACAGTAGATTCATCTACATGTGCAGTAATAAACGAACATTATACCACCCATGTGGGTGGACAGAGACGTTCCTCACATTTCGAATGTAACAACCGCGAACACAATAATATCTCAACCCATGGTGCGTGGAACAGTAGATGTCTTCTATTACACACTGTAGTTCGTAAAATAAAACAACCGTGTACATTTATTCCCATCACAAAAGCATGTGGGTGGAACCAGAGAGTTGCCTTTATCACATGTCTGATCAGCCGAACATTACACCACACGTGTGGTTGAGACAGTCACGAGATTCATCGACATGCCAATCGAAGTCGAATCCGTACTATATAGCCACCATCCATGTTGGTATATGGAAGCAGAGAGTTCATCACATGTCGAAGCTCAACTTCATAACTATACCCACCAACAAAGTATGTGTGTGTGATAGAAACGCAGAGATTTCATTGCAACACATGTCGACATAACAGAGAACGAAGATACATAAACCATGTGGTGGTTGTGTGAACAGAGTACTCTCTCACATTCCATATTAGCTCCTGAACATCATTCCAACCACCATGTCGGGTGGAACAGAGAGTATTCATCACATCTCGAGGACCGAACATAGACCACTCCATGTGGGTGGAACAGAGATTTCATCACCTGTCGGTAACCCGAACATATACCACCCTGTGGTGGAACAGAGAGTTTCATCAAATGTCGGATTAACCGACATATACCACCCATCGCTGGCTGAGAACCGAGAACATCTTGTACACTCTGCTTGAAGGGCGGTGTGTGCGAAGAGTACCCCCGCGAATCCATTCCTTCAGTTAGCACTGAAGTTGTCTGACGGGCTGGTTTAAAAGTGTGGGATCGTGCTGCGGTGAATTGTAGGACTTATTAGCAAGTGTGTGTCCGCTCTGCTATTTCCAGTAATATTTACGCTAGTCGTCGTGCAGGACTGTACTTACGCGCCAGTCGGACTGGTCAGACGCGGAAGTCTTAGTATAGCGGCGCGTTCTGACGATGGTAGGAGTGTTGCGAGTAGGAGGAGCGCCGGTCTATGGCAGGTGGAACTGAACTGAATGCCTCTTTGGAGTCGGTCACAGGCGCACTGTGACTTGAGTACAGGGAAGAAACGTATCCATGCTTCGAGGTGAACAAAAAGGTGGGGACATAAGGGGTTCACTCTCGAAAGAGAGAGGAAAGCGGGCGATCCCCAGTTTCAGAAGTTTGAGAGACGTCAGACTCGGCGGAGAGGAGCTAATCTTCAATCGTCCGAGGGGCAGATAGATGAAAGTGGCACTACTCATGGTCAATGGTTTACCGGGCGAGACCTCGCAGGACGCAGTAGCGAGATTGATCTCGAGTATTCATCGGCGCACATGAAGAATTTGCACTTACACGGGGTGTAAGCATAACGAGGCTAGCCCTAGTTCCCTGGTTTAAGAGTCATTAACAAGATTTGACCTGATTATATTTGGGACTTGGAATTTATTTATAACGACTGTCTCTGACAATAGCCTTTATGTGGACTAGCCCAGGTGGAATTGTTACCTGCGACTTTGGTACTGCAGTAATAATTGTGTATCACATATTACCCCTGGACCAAGTAGTGAGTTTTAAACAATACTCTCATTCTAATGGACTAATGGGAAGAGAAAATATGACGTCAATTTCAATTATGACATGGTAATAAATGTCACTAATACTGCTGCATATTTTTAACCGCAGATATGAACAGCAGCATCGCATAACATCATTATTTGGAATTAAGACCATATATTTAGATCAGACTTAGTTTTTACATCAGTGCTACTTTAGTGAGCGTGATGTTCTCATAGGAATCTAGGTGCTACCTTGTCACACATGCCTCCAGGTATTTAGCCATTTCACTCATAAATATTACTTTTAAATCTTTACAGATTCATCAGAGATTTTGCTGTTCATGCAGTCACGTTCATTGCTGGAATCAAATTAGGCAGCACAATGTGACTGGCATTATCCCTGTCAGTTCCATCAGCAATGGCCAGGACTTTGATTTTGACAGCAGAGAAGGCTTCATTTACTATGTAGAGAAAAATTAATGTAAGTATTGACAGCAGAGAAGGCTTCATTTACTATGTAGAGAAAATTAATGTAAGTTATCTTTCAACTTGGAACATGAATGAACATATCAGGAAGTGTTAGAAGCAACAGAGATGGTGTTCCTACAATGAATGTTGCAATTATCTTGGATTGCCTGAGTAACTTTAACAATTGCCTGGGATGGTCTTGTGATGAGAAGAGAGGCATTGGACAACATCGTGACAACTGTAAAGATCAGTGGGAAAAGAGACAGGCATACCTAGAGAAATAATGCTGGATGGGCTCAGCTGAGTTGTTGAGTTGATCTATAAGCACTGACATCACTGCACTCAGGACATTCCCATACGTGCTCGTCCCTCATTCAACAGCCCCTGAAGAGTCACACTACTAATCGTTCCTACCGCCAATCGATTGAAATTTCTCCTGATCTTCCCTCTCAGTTTTGAGATTCTACCAGAACCTCTGCCGATCTCCCACAACTACCAGGTTGGGCTCAGATGGTGACATGGAGGAATAATATCATCAGTATTGTTCCAGAACACCCCAGACTGAGCTCTGTGAATGTTAGATGAATGCCCACACCTGTCTGACAGGCACATGATGATGAATCTTCAAACAACTTACCTGCTGTTGGTAAATGTATAGTGAAATCTGGCCTGTTGAGTCACAATGTAATAACATAAGATATTAACTTCTGTTCAGTTTTGGTAGCATACAGATGAAGCAAAGTCCTTTGTTTGAGGAAATTAAGAATGATGGCAAAAATCCTTGAGAATTATAAAATAAAGTTGAAATACATAAATTAATCATATTGATACATGCTTGTAAGTCATGTCTTAGTCAGATATGACTGAGCTAACCGTATGACAGTAGACGGTACTACCTGCTTTCTGTCAGCACCGAATGTTTGGGCGGCGCTTACCAAACCCGACACCCCACATTGTGCCAACGGCTTCGGGCGAAGAGCGCAATTGGGAGGGTACTAAGCCTTATCCTGGTGCGAGGAAATGCAACCCAAAGACAAAATAAGTCATGGCAGGGCAGACCAGGCCCTAAGCCTTGGTTGGCAGCTGGTCTAGGATCGAAGCTCCGACAGGCGGACAGTTAGAGCATTGCTTTGCTGATCCGGCAGCTTCTGCAGCTTGTCTTGTTCCAGATTATAGGTGTCAACTTTCCTCTGGAGTGAACTAGGCAGGCCGAGAGAGGGATCATGCTGCATGGGCAACACATGGTTTCTTTATTTTAGCCCAGGCTTTGTGCTATGGAGAGGCAATAACTCCATCCCTGGTCTTAACCGGTCTCGGAATCAAAGCGAGAGGCAACTGTTACGGGTTATAAGTCCTTGTCAGTTGGCGTAGACATGGGGCGCCACGCGTTGCCTCTGACGGTGGGAGACACCTACAGGTGTCACTGATCAGCTACCGCCCGCCTCAAGCTGGGCAGCCCCCAGCCAATTGGGTGCTGATCCGCCACAGCCTGCCTGCTTCAATGGGTGCTTGGGGCTAGGACAAAATCTGAATTTCAGGCTGTAAAACCAATGCACCAGGTACTAATAAAAAGAATAGAAACCTCAAGCTACGGCTTGCAACCTGGAACGTGAGAACCATGTGTCCAGGATTTTCCACTGACTTGACAAATATTGACGATGTGAGAAAAACGGCTGTGATTGATGCTGAACTCGATCGTCTTAACATTGATATTGCTGGCCTGCAGGAGACTCGCCTCGCTGAGGAAGGGTCACTCAGGGAAAACAATTACACCTTTTTTGGAAGGGAAGAGGGCAGGCAGAAAAAAGGCAACATGGTGTGGGCTTTGCAGTGAAGAATTCGCTACTGGGAATGATTGATATCCCAGCTGGAGGTAATGAAAGATTATTATCACTGCGCTTGGCAACCTCCTGTGGATTTGCCACCATTCTCACTGCATATGCACCGACACTCGCTTCCTCTGATGATGTGAAGGATACGTTCTATGAGCAGCTAGACTCTGCGATCAAGGCAGTTCCAAAATCCGACTACATTTATATGCTCAGTGATTTCAATGTTCGTGTGGCAAGGACTCGAGTTCATGGCCAGTGTGCCTTGGAAAATACAACATCGGTCGCATGAATGATAATGGGCAAAGGCTGCTGGAGCATTGCACTAGAAATGACCTATGTATTACAAACTCCTTTTTTAAAACAAAAGAGATGCATAAGGTCACATGGAAACATCCAAGATCCAGGCCATTGGCATCAGCTGGACTTCATTATCACACGGAGACAACTTCTAAACCATACATCATTAACTCGAAGTTACCACAGTGCTGACTGTGATACAGATCATTCTTTGGTTGTTGCAAGGGTTAGACTGAGACCAAAGAGAATCTACACAGCTAAACACAAGTCTAGCCCCAGGATTAATATTACTAACACTCACGATCCTGGAAAGTGCTTTGAATTTCAACAGCAACTTGAAGACGCTTTCAATGATACATCAGAAAATTGTATAGTAAATGATAAATGGAGTAAACTTAAGGAAACTATTTATAAAACAGCGGTAGGGGTTTACGGCACTGTGGATCATAAGAGGCAGGACTGGTTTGCGGCAAACAGCCAGATACTGCAGCCCTTGATTGATAAAAAGAAGATAGCTCTCTTAAGAAACAAGGAAAGACCAACGCGTAACACTCTGAGTGAGCTGAAGCAAGCAAGGAATGTACAAAAGGCTGCCAGGCAGTGTGCGAATGACTATTGGATCAAGTTATGTGAGTCCATTCAAATCGCAAGTGATAAGGGAAACATCAGAAGCATGTATGAAGGGATAAAGAAAGCCTGTGGTCCAATGATCAAAAGAAGTGCACCGCTGAAAACCTTGACTGGAGAAATCATCACTGATAAGAAACAGCAGATGGATAGATGGGTCGAGCACTATTTAGAGCTTTACTCAAGTGAGACCAAGCTAGCGGATGATGCCCTCAACGCCATAGAGGCCCTGCCAACTCTTGACCACCTGGACACACTTCCCACTATAACAGAAGTTAAGTGTGCTATAAATGAGCTTGCATCTGGCAAGGCTCCAGGTAAGGATGGGATTCCAATAGAGGTGATCAGGAGTGGGCAAGACACACTCGCTCTACAGATCCACCAGCTAATAGAGCTATGCTGGCGAGAAGGACAAGTCCCACAGGATTTCAAAGATTCAAACATCATAACGCTGTACAAGAACAAGGGAGATCTGAGCGACTGTAACAACTATAGGGGTATCTCACTTCTGTGTATTGTTGGGAAAGTATTTGCCAGAATTGTCCTGCACAGACTTCAAGTCCTGGGAGATCAAGTCTACCCCGAATCACAGTGTGGCTTCCGTCAGAACCGGTCTACCATTGATATGATATTCTCATTGCGACAGATGCAAGAAAAATGCCGGGAACAAAATCAGCCACTGTTTATTGCCTTCATCGACCTCACAAAGGCATTCGATTTGGTCAGTCGTGAGGGTCTGTTCAAAGCACTAAAGAAGATTGGCTGCCCACCAACTCTTCTGTCCATTGTGGAATCGTTCCACACAGGCATGAAGGGTATAATCAAGTTTGATGGCTCAACTTCAGAAGAGTTTGAAATCAAGAGTGGAGTTAAGCAAGGCTGTGTGCTAGCCCCCACCCTCTTTGGGAATATACTTTTCACTTCTACTGAAATATGCCTTTCGTGATCAGGATGATGGTATATACATTCACTCACGCTCAGATGGTGGCCTCTATAATGCTCAGAGATTGAAGGCCAAGACCAAAATTAGCAGGGTACTAATCAGAGAGTTGCTTTTTGCGGATGATGCTGCGATTACGACCCACTCTGAGGAAGAATTACAACATCTACTATCTGCATTCTCCAATGCTTGTTCTGAATTTGGTTTAACAATTAACAAAAAGAAGACACAGATTATGTCACAAGGTGCACATGGTGTACCATCAATCTTTATTGACGACGCCGAACTGGAGATAGTAGACCATTTTACATATCTAGGATCAGAGGTAAATAGCAAATTATCCCTCGATCAGGAAATCAACATCAGGATTGGCAAGGCAGCAACAACAATGAACATGTTAGCAAAAAGAGTCTGGGAGAACAGGAAGCTTACTGCCAAAACAAAAGTCCTCGTCTACCAAGCCTGTGTCCTTAGTACTCTTCTTTATGGCAGTGAAACCTGGACAACTTACTCACGCCAAGAGAAACGTTTAAACAGCTTTCATATGCGGTGTCTGCGAAGAATACTTGGTATTAAGTGGCAAGACAAAATCACAAATACTGAAGTATTGGAAAGATCAGGTTGTGTGACGGTGTATTCCATGCTCAGTCTTCGTAGACTTAGATGGATAGGACACGTTAGGAGGATGGATGATGGTAGAATACCAAAGGACATCTTTTTTGGTGAATTACAGACGGGTAGGAGATCTCAGGGTCGGCCTCTACTACGATACAAAGATGTGTGTAAGCGGGACATGATTGATACAGGCATTGATAATGCACATTGGGAGCACGTCGCCGCTGAACGTGTTGCATGGAGGGCAACTATCAGAAACGGAATAAAGACAAAGGAGAAAATGATTGCAGATAAAGCACACACAGAGCGTGAGAGACGTAAGATGGTGCAAAATGGTGGAAGTGACCATGTTTTCACATGCACCTACTGTGGGCAAACATTTGCAGCAAGAATTGGCCTTACCAGCCACACTCGCCACCGCCATGGATCGTAGTTATTAAGCCTTTTTAAAGCACAATGTACCAAACTATCGTCTGTCAAGACGGAAAGGTGCCAATGACATGCTTATAGTACGAGAAAGAAATAGATATTATAGAACACAGTAGACAATGGAACAAAAACTAAATTATAAGGACTCAGAAGGTTCAATGAAACTCAACACAAATAATGTAACTGGGTAACTCATAAAAGTGTGGATTCAGAGGAAAATGCAAATCATACTATGACCAAACTGAAAAACTAATGTGCAAGTCCTACAAGAAACAAATAAAAAGTGATTAAAATTGATATGAGAAATTAGACAGTCAAGAATTTTTTGGGCGCGTATGAGAAGAAATAAACTGGAGATTTGGTAACAACTGGAAAGATAAAGAGGTAAATAACAGGGGGAAGGTAGAGAGGTAAATAGCCATTGGCATAATCAAGGCAAAAACAGAGCTGATCCACGACTCTGGTTTCAAAATCACGCACAAACGATTAGGAAGCAGACCACTTTGTGTTAATTTTCACAATAGTATGAGCATCTACCATTCAGAATCTGGAAGCTATGACACAACTACTGAACATAAAATTGCTTAGAAAATAACAAAAGCCAAAAAATACTCGGGTGGATTGCGATATCCTGTAAAAGGATATGCAACTAGCATAAACTCCGTCTGTAAACTCCGTTTACTGTAAACTCCGTCTCAGAAAATAAAAAGAATATTTTTAGCATGTGAAATTTGGATATACACAAAATTTGGATCATTGCTGGTGGACAGAGAAAATCACAAACTCTGAGGTATTGGGAATTGTAGGTGTTAGGTCTCTCATCAAAACCTTTAGTGTTGCAGATGATGGCATCACCCTGGGAAGAATTTTCAAAAATCAGTGGCTGTACTTCTGTCTCATCAACCATTTGGGTTTTGTTGTTTGCATTCTCTGTCCAGTCTAATGCAGACTGAAAAAGACATTACTGGAAAATGAACCAAGAACCACTGTGTTGGCAAGTAAGTATACTAGCCACTCTCTACTATGGTTCCTTTCATACATGTAGATTTAATTTCAGTTATATGTTTTCAGGGTAGCCTGAAGAGGATACAAGTCAATGGACGTAACACCTCAGAGTTTGTACCTACAGCAGTCATTGCAGCCCAAATGCAATCGCAATTGACTGGATGTCCAGGAACTTGTACTGGGCCAATGCTGCCGCCAGCTTGTTGGAGGTATCAGGGAATGGGGATCGTTGTTATTGTGGGTTTAGGTAGCATGATCAAGGAAATGTTTCATAGAATATGTATTATTCTTCTAGTCACAAAATGGACAAAAAATGCTGGGTCCTGTAAAGGATATGCAACTAACTAACTAAACATGCCATGTGCCATTGGTGATCATGTCTGTTCACAGCCTTCTGTCTCTTTGCTATCAGTTATTTTTTAATACTTACATTTCTCCATGTCATGATGTCAGTCTGCCCAGCATCTTCTCTCTTGGTTTCCCCTGCCTCTCCTCTCCTCCAACTTTCTCGTTGTGACAACATACTCCAGCTGTCCTTTTCTCATGACATGCCCAAAGAATGTCTTCTTCTGATGCGAGTAACCAGTTCTCTTTGTGAGTTAACTTCTTACAAGATGTCTTTATTGCTCTTTCTAATAAACATGGTGTTCTCATTATTCTTCTGTAAAACCACATCTCTGCAGCTTCCACGTAATTCCTCACTAGCCTGTTAATTGTCCATGATTTACTCCTGCACATCAAGATTGATTGCATGTGTATAAAGAAAGTAAAATATGTGCCAACCTAGAGAGTTGAATGAAGACATCCGTTAATGCAGTTTTTGATAGCGAAATGACAAAAAATACAATCAACAATGAAGACCTGGCTTCATAATTAAGAAAACAGGGACTGTTCAGAGGAAGTCAGGAGGGGACCTAGCCATGGAAATGCAGAAGTTAAACAACACAAAGAACCTACTGCACAACACTAGCAAACAAAAGTCAACATATTTGTTACTGAAGTGTTAGTGTGTTTTAGCCTAGGGAAATGGTGTTTAGTTGTCTTCCTTCTTCTCTTTAACTGATTCAGAGCTGAAGGATAATATATCGCCAAATGTCGCCTCCCATTTTAACAGTAGGATGATATATCGCCAAACTGGAATAATTGTGTTATGTGTTTTGTTTCTTGGTATCTTCCACAATTTCAATGGTCAGAAATGGAAATTTACATTATAATATTTGTTAAGTTGAGTATGTGCCATGTTTGGTCTAAACCTACTACTTTTTGTTTGATACTGAATCAGTTAAGAGTGATGCCAGCTGATTTTGGAGAGTGTGTCTCTGTATATTCAGCACATGTTAGGGTTCATTACTTTTGCCACGCAGTGATACAATATCTACTTTCTATTTTTTCTTCTTCTTCGTTCATCCGGATTTTTTTTTTCCGGACGTGACTGCGTTGTGCCTGTTTACAGCAGAGCTGCGTTCTTGTGCCGTTAGGCCGACACATCCGACTTCTGTGGGCATTTGTTGACCGGGTTAACCTTCCCGTACTTCTATTTGATCTGACATTTTCTGTCTCCTCTTCAATTAGTCTGCTAATTCTTACAATTTATTCTAGTTTTCCTGTTTTTATAACATGTCCAAAATATATACCTTTCCCTTTTGACATTTGCTTGAATTTTCTTTTATGTCTGTGCTACTCTTACAAAACCTTCTTTGTATTTTGACATCTCCAATGACACCTGTCATGGCAAGATTATCATAAGCTGACACAAGAAATGCTGCTAAGAATGTGATACTAAAGAGGGTTTATTGACTTTTTAAAGTGGACTTTACAGGAGGCAAGCTGGCTCCATGGTAAAGGGTTTAAGGATGCAGTTCATAATTCCGCATACCCTCGCTTGAAACACAGCTGTGTTGGTGTCTTCAAAATCAAAATGAAAAGACCCACAAAATTTAATGTTTGTTGTATATCAACAGATAAGGTAGGAAGAGAAATTAGCTTTATGTAGGGAAAATTCTAGGCACGAGGAGCAAATGAAGATAGGAAGATTTATGTGGGAAAACTCAAACAGCTGGAGAGCAAAAAAAAAAAAAAAAACAAACAGTAGAAAATATCACATATTTAAGGTATCAGTTGGGAGAGAGGAGTTGAAAGTCATGACTGCTAATTTCTGCTGAAGACCAGACACCTGAAGTAGACGATTGAATTACAAAGATGGTAACCCTGTGACAGGGTAGGAGTATTCCATATCAAAGGAGAAATAAAGCACCTCATTCCCTCTTCTCACAAACAGGCCACAATTTTTCAAGATGGAGTACCCATGAAACCCCACCACCATGGTAAATTGAAGCCATGGGAGTAGTTGGTGGAATGAGCTTGAGAACAGTCAACAGATAGTTGTTGGTTATAGTCTCAAGTTGGCATAAATAGGCAGAGGATCTCTTTGTAGAAAAAAATGGCTGTGGTAACCAACAAGTATGGTCACTGCCAAGAAGGAAAGCAGTGACTGACCCCCTTCTTTACAGATGCCGAGTATATCATGGTTTGATGACTCACACAATTTCAATCTTGATGGGAAAAGAGCAAGGTGAAGACAAGTGCCTGGATGACTTGGCCACATGGCATAATCAGGCAAGAACACAGATATGATCCAAGACCATGGTGACTGTGTGAGACAGCAAGTATAACCACCCATATCTAGTGGCATGGCACATGATGATGATGAACCCTGTGATATATGTATGTTTTGTATATGCTCACCATTTCTGAGTGAGGTATGATCTTTGACTTCAAAATGTGTTGCACTGTGTAATAGGATGTATTATACCACTGCATACATCATTTAATCTCCAGGTGATGAGACTGGATGGCCCTGTCCACTACCGTAGAGTGTTGCACAGTAACAATGGCAGAAATAGAGATGTTGCTAACCCCCTGTCACTGTGTGTGGACCCCAGCAAAGGGTAAGCAGAGTTCTGTCAGACCTTATGTTTGGTCTTTTTGAATAGCACATGCCATTTTATGTATTATGGATGTTTGGGTAATAAAGACCAGAAAAACCCATCAGATGGTTCTTACAGGGCAGTCTTTGTTTTGATGATTTGTCAGATTATAAGGAATGTTTTTCCAAACTAGAATTTATTTGTTTTCCACATTGTATTCTGGTATTTATGTGCAGTTATATTTACATTAATATTCTGGATTATTCTTCATTTTGGATAAAATATGATTGCTTGTTATTGCACAAATTGACTCTCCAGAATTAGATTGTAACTTTTGTTTTCCTGTCATGTACTTGAAGTTATAACGTCTGTTTTTCTATCATGTATTCAGCGTTCAGGATTCTATAATGGTTAGTACACTGGCTTATCTGATAAAATAGCTACTAGATATTTTTAGTTAAAAGTCAGTTGCATATTATTTATAGGAAGTCGCTGTCAACATCAGAATTTTTTGCTGTTGTGATCTCTTGGCAAGTTTAAGTTCAGTAGTTTGCCATTGCTTTCTGAACGACTGGCACAAATACCATTTCGTAAAAAACTAATGCAAGGCGGTTTGTTGCCAAATCATCTGCAGCTGTGTTTCAAACGCAGTTAAACGGAATTACAAACTGCATCCATAATGCCATCGCTACAGAGTGGGAAGATATTTTATGATCAGAAAAATACTGGACAGTTGGTTTTGTATCTATATAATTTATGTCTTTGCTTACTCATTCACTTCATAATTCATTTTATTTAGCCATGATATTGCAGTGTAAGTGAAACAGCTTTATTGGCAGATAAGTTAAGAAAGGCTGTCGTGCCTTCATTATGACCACAAGCAGCATGACAATGGGCATTTTTGTTGGTAAAAATAGTACTTCTTTGGTTTGAGTCACAAACTGCAAATAAGTAATTAATTGAATATGATCCTGACAGTTGAGGCAGGTCATACATGCAGTCATAGAACTGAGACCCTGCAGAGAGAGGTCCACAGTTTGTATCTTTGTACTATAGCATGTGGGTTTTGTGGGCTATGAAGGAGTAGAATTTTGTCGAAAAGGGGGAGGGGAGGTGACTGCTGGAATCGGAATAAATATAAAGTCACAACCGTCCACCGCCATTTTGACTGGAAGATGTGAAGATTAATAAAACAACACAGAACTAGTGTCGTGAGCCGCTACCCGCTGTAAGATATACTGAGGAGGGGATTCGAACACTTATGGACTGAATGGTTTGATGTGTAATGATGATCATCCGTCATCTAACTAAACATAAAATACGGCTAGGAAGTTCAATGAAAGGAAAAAACACAGATACAGGCAAACAAATGTTTTTAATGAAGAAGAAAAACATAACAACAACAAAAAAATACAAAGAAAAGAATACTTAGCTGAAAAACAACTGTAATTCAATGAGCAATGTAAAATGGTTTTGCTTATTACCACATGAAGAAAGATTGTATCAATGTAAACGACACCAAAACTCAATGTAATCCAGATGGCACATTTGATTTTATACTGAAAATGTTAAATCATCTTTACTTTCAAAAACATGTACCAACAATCATTGTTGATATATTGATGGATAACAGAATAAATTGTTTGAAGAATTACATTCTTTTTGTGGATAATAAATTGGTTGTAGAACTGTATTCTGTATATGGATAATAAAATTAATTGTTTATAGAATTATTGTTTTTATGTGGATAGTAGAATTGTTTGTTTGTAAAATTGTACTCATGTGGATAATAAAATAATTGTTTGTACAATTGTTATCTTTATTGTTATCTTTATGTTGATAATAGAAAAGATTGTTGGTAGAATTTTTGTCTTGATGTGGATAATATAATAAATTTTTGGTAGAACTGGTTTCTTTCTGTGGATATTAGAATAAGTTATTAGTTGAGTTTGTGTCTTTATGTGGATCTGAGAGTACATAATGTGTAGAACTGTTTTCTTTTTATGGATAATAAAATAAAGTGGTTTTTTTTTTCCATTTGTTCTTTCAGTCATGAAATGTTTGATCTTCTTTCCAGGTTATTGTACTGGGGTGATGGTGGAGTGCCGGGAGTTCCTGCCAAGATTGGTGTGATGGATATGGATGGCTCAAATCCTAGAGTGCTGCTGTCAGTAGGCATCCGGAACCCAGCCTATTTGACACTAGATACACAGTCTCAGAGTCTATACTTTACTGATACTTTTCACAGAAAGGTAGGCAGGCAGAGGCAGATAGACACACAGACTGACTGACTGATTTTAATGAAATAGGTTGAAGCTAGCAATGTAGACATTATGGGAAAACATATAGAGATATTAAGATAAACGTACAAAAGGCAAGTCAGCTTTCGTGGTACTAGGAAATTTGTGTAGGCCAAGGAAATTGAACTCTAATATTAAATCAATTGAGAACTCAAACTGTTACTAATAAACATTCATTAATTGATGCCTGCACATAATAGGAATAAAGATATATGACAGAATTACCAATGTAGAACACATGGAGAGAACTAAACAAGTGCCAGTGAACCACCAGCTGTGGAAAAGACACTGACACTGGTAGGACCCACATTGAGAAAATCTGATATTAGTAAAATTACACACTCACTTATCTATATCCTCCCTGGCCAATAAAATAGAAGGAAACTCAAAAACGCACGAAGAAGAGAATTTGAGACAAATGAACAATATGGGGAGAACATGGAGGAAGCTGAAAGAGACAGCAAAGGATAGGACAGTTTGGTGTGAGTTGGTTGAGTGTCTTTGTTCCAAGGAGGTATATAGAGCAGATGAAGAAGGAGGTTGAATTTAGGTCTATAGTTGCCAGGAAAACAAATAAAATCCAATCATTGCTGAGGATTGAACATCAAACCACTATGTTGGCAGAGTATTAATCAACATCATCGTCTTTGCAGAACATCAGTCCACCAAAAAGTTTATAACTCACTTGCCAGTTTTCTTGCACAGTCATGCCCAAGGTGTCTGCAATGGCCTGTGTTTATCTTCATGCTGGCCAACCCCAGCCTATTCTTCCAGTAACCATGCCTGTGTGATGTTTAATGTAACCAAAGTATTTCACTTTCTGAGACATGATGCTGTTTATAATCCAGTTTTCTTTGATGTTCAGATCTCAAAGAATATCAGTATTTTTTTTCTCCATGATATCCTTATAGAATATCAGTATTTTTCTTCCTTGATATCCTTATAGAATATCAGTATTTTTCTTCCATGATATCCTTATAGAATAATGGTTCTCAACCTTTTTTGGCCTGTGCCCCCCTTCACCATATTTTCAGAACGTCATCCCCCCTCCTTTTTTCGTATTTCCTACCTAAAAAGTTGGCTGTGCCCCCCTTCACCATATTTTCAGAACGTCATCCCCCCCCTTTCGTATTTCCTACCTAAAAATCCCGCCCCACCCCTACACAGTATACATAATAATGGAAGCTAAATTTAATAGCACATACTAAAACAAGATCAAGGGGAACAGACCAAGGGGAAGACCTAGAAGCAAGTACCTGGATGGCTTGGCCTTGTGGCATGGTCGAGACAGAAACACGGAGCTGATCCATGACTCTGATGATCGAGTGAGATGGCAGAACATGACCGCCCACGCTTACCGGCATGGCACGTGATGGATGGATGGACTAAAACAAGTCTAGACGTCCACATAAAACACGATTTCTGGGTCTACTCACTTTATAAATTGAATTTTAGAAGGGTGAGACGTACAAAACCGTACAGTATGAAGGGAAAAAACAATATCAAGTAATCGGTTCTTGTATTAATGTGATCTTGAAATAATCTTAATTCCCCCCCCCCCCCCATGGAAACCCAAAAATTGGGGGGGGGGGGGAGGGGAGAATTCCCCACCGGTTGAGTACCACTGTTATAGAATATCAGTATTTTTCTTCCATGATATCCTTAGGGATTTTCTGCTCAAAAGCCTCAGTTTTCTTCTTTAGTGATCGCAAAATAGCATTAACCATCATCACAACACCTTATTTACCATTCTATCTGCTTGCCAGTCTGTTTGTCTGTCTGTTTATCATGTAATGATGTATTTTTCCCTAATCCATGCTTGTCATTAAGCCCATGTGCAGGTATAGCCTAACTTTGCATCCAAAAGCCAGATGTGTTACCTTGGTTTTGTCTTCATCATCAAGTGCCTTGCCTGCTGGCGTGGGAGGTCATGTCTCTCCACAAATTATGATCTCCGATGTCATGGATCAGTTCGTGTGTTGACTCCCATCCATGCCATGATACAAGACTGTCAAGAATCTTCTCACACTGTCTTCCTCTATCTCTCTTTCCGCAAATCTTTCCAGTTGTCACAACATGTTCCAGTTTTTGTCTTCTCATAGCGTGGCCAAAAAACAAGGACTGCCTCTTTTGCCATATATGAGTTTAATTTAGTGTATGACTGAGGTTGCCTTTCCACCATTTTATTTGTATTTTTCTGTCATTAAATCTCTTAAGATTGTATGCTGTCAGTAGCTGTTCAGGTTTCCTTCTCTTAAGATGTCCGAACCACTTTGTATTTTACCTCTCAGTTAATTTAATGCATGTTGTTATGCCTGTCATGTTTCTGATGTCACATTTACACATTGTCGCTTTTAGAAACTCCAACAGCCTTTCTCAAATATTTAACATTTGGCCTAACATGTGATAAGTTTTCTGTTTCTCTGGTGGGATGTTAAAATAAAAGTTTCATTCTTCTATTTCTTGATCTACAGCATCTGAAGCAGACACTGGTGATCATGACTTCCATTCTATCTGCCATCTGGTTTTTTTAATCAAGTTTGTGTTGTTTACAATAGTTTTGGTTGTCCAGCTGTTAAGCTTTTCACACACATTTCTCTGTCTTCCTCTATTTTTCTTGTCTAGTATTTTCCAACGTAAACCCACTTCTTCTTTTGGTATGTCCTATACATCATTCACCTTTTCTTACAGTTTTCATAAAAGAGCTAATGACACTTGCAGCTCAAAATACTGTAGCATTTTTCTGCTCTTTCCACCATAATCTTTACATTCTAACATAGTGGCCATTATAGAGATTAACAAATTATTTTAAATAAAATGTTAGCATGCATTAGTCTGTACTTGTTTGATCATGCAGATCAGATGACAAATTTCCTCCTCAACAGCTCCAACGATACTTTATAAAGACTGGGTCCATCTCACAAGTAGTCTCGTCAGGGTCACCGCAAGGAGTTGTCTTCCACGGCAACAGACTTTATTATTATGATGCCATTTATGAGACCATCAACCGTGCCCCATATCCATTCATTAGGACAGCAGCTGTGCTGAGAAGTAACATCAAGGATGTGGGGGCATTGAAAGTTTACTATGATAGGCACGAATGTAAGTGTTCATGTTGTTCATATTATGTTGTATCTTACAATGCACTTAACATTTTAACTCTTTCTGACCTAGGCAGTTGTTGCTTTGAATGTAGCAACTACATGGTTAATGTAATAGCTGTTTTTATATGAATAGTTGAAAGTATTTATTGCCACTCACAGGTGGAGATAGAAAACGTAAGGAAAGTAGATGAAGGTATTTACGCTAGATAACAGAAAGAAGTAGATGAAAGAGCACACATGACAATACCAAGAAATGGATAGAAGACACACTGTACAACAAAGCGAAATATGTAAGAGAAGGCACATTAGAGAACTGATAGATGTAAATAGAAGAGGATATGCTAAACAGCAGAAAGAAATATGGAAGAGAGGACATACAAGACAACATAAGTAAGTAGATAGCAGTTTACACATTATAACAGAAAGAAGTAGACAAAAAGATACTCTTTAAGACAACAGAACAATATAGATAGGACACACCTTGAGATAACAGAAAGAAGTATATAGGACATACATTGTGACAATTAAGAAAATGTAGATAGGAGGGCAGATTATATAACAGAACAACTGTAGATATAAAGCTGCACAGTATGACAGCAAAAAATAAGTAGATAGAAGGACACACTTGTGACAATAAAAACATGTAGATAATATAGGACACACTAGAAAACAGAAATGTTTATAACACTGTCATCTTGTTTTATATCCATTGCTATATTTAGAATTATGTGGCAAGGTCTCTACTATCTTCCATGACGGTCAAATATTGTTTACTAAGCCCAGGGTATTCAGATATGTGGGGCAATGAAAAGGTGATAGACTGGCTGCTGTCTACTCTCTAGGTAGAGAGCTAATTTATGACAAGTGGGATGTGTTGAAGAATCTCTGATACCAGGTAGCATGTGCAACTGAAGAGAGTATCTATAACTGGAAAAACAGGTTCAGAAAGGAGTGAGTAGGGGGTCTGGACAATACTCAATGTGTACAGGAAAAATCAGGTGGACTTTTAATCGAACTGCTACTGGAATTATCAGCATGGGGACACTTATGTGGCTTTTTTGGAGGATGGAGCATGTGTTGGAGTATTCCAATGCAGTGATGTTGATTCGGAAACCAAGTATTAACAAAGTATGATAGAACACACACTCAGTTCTTCCAATAGATGCTGAGGATAGAACACATACTCAGTTCTTCCAATAGAGGCTGAGGATAGAACACACACTCAGTTCTTCCAATAGATGTTGAGGATAGAACACACACTCAGTTCTTCCAATAGATGTTGAGGATAGAACACATACTCAGTTCTTCCAATAGAGGCTGAGGATACAAAACATACTCAGTTCTTCCAATAGAGGCTGAGGATAGAACACACTCAGTTCTTCCAATAGAGGCTAAGGATAGGACACTAACAAAGTTCTTCCAATAGAGGCTGAGGATAGAACACACACTTAGTTCTTCCAATAGATGTTGAGGATAGAACACATACTCAGTTCTTCCAATAGAGGCTGAGGATAAAAAACATACTCAGTTCTTCCAATAGAGGCTGAGGATAGAACACACACTCAGTTCTTTCAATAGAGGCTGAGGATAGGACACTAACAAAGTTCTTTCAATAGATGCTGAATATAGAACACAACTCAATTTTTCCAATAGATGCTGAGGATAGAACACACACTCAGTTCTTCTAATAGAGGCTGAGTAGAACATTTACATTGTAGTTAAAACCCATTTACACACCTTATGTGTATTATGCATATGGTGCTGCATCCATATTTGTATAGACCAATCAGTCACCTCTACTTTACAAGAAATTTCCTGGTAGCCATGTTAAGACATTGTAGGTGTAAGCATGGTAGGTGTAAGCATGTTAGGTGTAAACATTGTAAGTGTAAGCATTGTGGGTGTATGCATTGTATGTGTGAGCATGGTAGGTGTAAGCATGGTGGGTGTAAGCATTCTGGATGTAAGCAGTGTAGGTGTAAGAGTAACTAACAATGATTGCCTTAAAGAGACTAATGAAACTATAACATTATGTACAACAATAAGAAAGCGACAAACAATTTTATTTGGTCATGTGATGAGAAGAAAGACATTGGAGAAAATCATGACAACTGGAAAGATCAAGGGAAAGAGAGACAGAGGCTGACCAAGAGAAATGATGCTGCGTGGATTGAGACGATGGCGTAGAGGAATATCATCAGCAGTGTTGATCCAGAACACCAAAGACCGAGATCTGTGGAGAGTCAGGAATGCCTACGCCAGGGCACTTGATGATGATGAAGTGTAAGCTATTAAGTCTTTTCTCTTGCTAAACTTAAGGGGTTCAGATCCCATTACTCTATAAGAGACAGGGAAAGATAATGAAAGAAAAGAAACTAATTTTTTACAATTACTTCCTCAGCTGGTGGTACAAATGCTTGTTCTGCCAACAATGGAGGCTGTGAGCATCTGTGCTTGCCAAAGAGTTCCGGCCATACTTGTGCTTGCAGTATTGGGTATGAGCAGAAAGATGATGGTAGCTGCAAAAGTGAGTATGAGATGGGGGTTATAGAATTATGTTGCATGCAGCCCATGGAAGGGCCTTGACAAGAAGGCTTTTTTAAGCCTGAAGCTGAAAGGTATCTTCTTCTTCTGTGTTCATCCGGAGTGTTTTTTTCAGATGTAATTGCGGTGTATCTGGTTAGGCACCCTTGGGCCGAAACCCTTAGGCCAACACATCCGACTTTAGTGTGCATTTTGACCAGGTTAGCACTCCTGGGGGACTCACTTTTGTGGTGCCGTCCACATCCCAGCTGGTCAAGTTAGAATGGTCGAATACTTCACGATCAACCCTCAAGGGACAGTCCATGGCATTTTCCGCCATCCAGGGCGGCTTCCATAGTTCCAGAGCCGACACATAGTGCTCTGGTGCTGAGCTCACTGAGGGAATCGTCACGTCCTGCTCATGGCTGCTTTAGTTCCTCACTTCAATCTATTGGACATTTTGTTCACTACAGGCCGCTCCCCACACAAACCAGGCCGGTCTGCAGACTGACATTATCCATCGATTCTGACATGTGCTGTTCATTGCACTCGAAAGACGTATATAGTCAGAGCTGTTCCGGGTACGACGGACATTTGGAAAACTAGCTAGTCAGAGCTGTTCTGGACACAAGGGCTGAAAGGTATAACACGGGACAGTAGAAAGGGCTGCTAGCAGACCGCACAGATAGACCAACTAGACAAACAGACCATACCAAATTAGACAGACACACAAAGAGGGTTAATGAGAGAGATAGAGAGAGGCAGACACTTTTAATGAGTTAATAAATTGTGAGAAGGAACTGTAGGAGACATCAAAGGATAGGAGGGCTAGGCATCAGTTGAAATTGGTTGAGTATATCCATTGTGACATAAAAGTCAGAAGTAGAAGAAGCAAGATGGTATTCAAAATATCTTAATCAGGGTGAAACGAAACAAACAAATAGTAGAAGTTAATCTAATTTGAACTATTGGAAATATATAATCCCCAAAATCCTGGTGTTTAACTGATTCACTGCCAAAGAAAAAAGTGGGTTTGGAACAAACAGAAATTGATGGCAGAAAATGGGAAGTAGGGGTATGTCACAATAATGCTCTAAAAATTGTTAAAATGCTAGCAATTGTATTACATATCAAATTAAAGGAGACTGCACATGGAACACGTTGGTATTGTTACTATTGCTATAAATTAGAAATATAATAATAATATGTTTAGATATTGTAAAAAAAAATTGAATATGGGTGACAATTATTTAAAATTTCCACTTACCAAGGCACTACTTCTCTGTCGCTGATGATAATCCAATGAAATTTACTGAATTTTGATAAATACACCACTTTTTTCCACCAATATCACAAGAACTACTCCATAACTCCAATGAAACACAATTAAAACATATTTTGATGCACATCATTTTCACACAAAATGGAAAATGTCAAAAACACAGGAGGCAGATTTGTACTGAAAAACAATATATACTATTTTCTATTTAGTTATAATTATTATTATTTTGAATGTAATTATTTAAATACTCCTCAGCTTATTTATGATAGGCAAAGCAAACTTATGGACACAAGTGTGGCCCATTAGAGCATGTCTAATTCGACATGTGCCATCATATGATGACGAACTTTCACTGTTAGTTTTGTTTTCCATTATGACCAACTGCTAAATAATTTAACTGAATACTGCATGTGGATCCTTTAAATCATAATTATAATCAAACATTGTTTAAAAGGTTAATTTGATGAAAATCTATGCGGTCTCGTACCAGAGGGCATTGCCATTTCTAAAATAATAAAAACAAACAAGCTTTGTGTCCTAAAAAAACTATGAAACCATGAGTTAATCAGATTACTGTCCATAAGGGTATATGTTTCCTGTGTGTAAATTTTCATTCACCCGGCATTAAAATTGTGGACAATACGGAAAATAAAACGAATAATGAATTGTCAACATTCTGGCAATAAAATGGTGCACGACAGGCCAGTGTAGTTCCATTCTGTCAATAAAGGGGCGTACGGAAGTGAATCAGTTAAGAGTTAAAGGCCTTGAAATAGTGTTCATTTTTGTTGAAATTCAGTATTTGAAACAAACATGACCATGTCCGTGTATCACACACCATTACTAGTGTATGGCTGTGCTAAAAAAAGCTTGAGAATCATATTTTTAGCTTTAAAATTTATAGGATTTATTTATGCGAGTAATTTTATCATCCATCTCTGAACAGATAAGAGTTCTTTTGTGGTGGTTTCCATGTACAGTGTCATTCGAGGATTTGGATTTACTCGTACAGATGTTGATGAAACTATGATACCCGTAGCAGGCACTGGTGAGTTGTTAGTCTTATGTTTATTATGTATTACCTGAGTAGTGTAGTGATTAGCACTTGACTTAACCAGCACAGTATTTTCAGAGTTCAGTATTGATGTCCGCTTTATAAAATGAGCACATTTCTATGGTTGAGCTAGCACTCATAAATTGGGTGTGAGAAATTTCAATCAGCATTGTTCTGTGGTTAATTTATTCCTATAAATTAGGTGCAGAAGAGTTAGGTTAGCATAGATCTTTGGTTGATCTCTCTCCCATAAATTGAGTGTGGGAGATTTCATTCAACATGGTTCAGTAGTCAGCTTGCTGCCATAAATTTGGATGTGGGAAATTTTTAATCGCCTAATCTCATAAGTAACGTTTTAGAGATCAATTTATCATCAATATTACTTGTTTGATTAGCTTTAACTTTATTGTTCCATGTTATTTATTGCATTTGTGTGGTTGATGGTTTTATTTGCTGCATGACACTTTTGGGTTTCCTTTAGAATTTGTCATTAGAGAGGTGTTCTGACATCTCCCTTATCCATATTTTAGCACCTAATTGTTATTTCATATGACTTGTAATATAACTTGTATAAGTTAAGTTAGTTGCATATTCTTTACAGGACGTCAGAGTCAATTCCAGCCTTGTTGGCTGCTTGTGATCTCTTGGAAAGTTGTTTGCCATTGCTTTCTGAATGACCGGCACCCATACCGTTTTATAAAAAACCCACTGCTAGGCAGTCTGCTGCAAAATCACCCGCAGCTGTGTTTCGAACGCTTTATGCGGGATTACGAACTGCATCAGTAACCCCTTCACCACAATAACTTGTATAGGGTGTATTTTTAACGATTGCCGGTCCAAGTTTTGTATTTACCTATTATGTTGCATGAACTGTACAGAGGGTGAATACAAAACTTGGACTGGCAATATTTTCAAACACTGCACACTCATTAAAAATACACCCTATATATGACTTATAATAAGAGCTAATGGAAACAACACTTAAAACCTAAATGTAATTATTGTTTACATGAATAAATTGTATAGAATAATTTAATTACAATTGTTTATTTTAGTCATGACAATCTAGAGATTAATATTACATTTTTTTTACGCCACCATAAATGTATCTTTCTGACTGCAATAAACTGATTCATGAGAATTAAGATGGTGGTTGACGTTATGTTCTACATAAACATAAAATCTACATGCAATAAATAGTCTATTATGAGTAGCCTTTCATTGAAAATTTGCAATTTTTTTAGAGCAGTGGCAAATTACAGCCTGCTCATTGGGCTTGAATCTGTTGACAATAAAATACCTAAAGCCTATGATGTAAACATGACCAAAATAGGCCTAGACCATGCCAATTTGTATGTGCAGTGCTGAATCATGACCTGGTTACATTTTAACTGATTAAGTGCCATGGGATGATAAATCATCTTATTCAAATTTTTCCATAACTGCTGTGGGCTTATAAATCAAACTATTGTTAAAATGACAATACAGTAGTTTTCTCAATGCAACTCCCTTTAATTTGATATATAATACAACATGTCTGCTACCACCTTAACAACTTTTAAGTCATAACTGTGACACACCCCTACTTTCATTTTCCACCATCAATTGTTGTTTGGTCCAAATGAACTTCTTGTTTGGCACTGAATCAGTTAATACTCTTCTAACCAGATATGAATTTACTGTACTGGTCTTTCACACTTTGTTCATTTCTGGGCTTGGAGATGGGAATGAGTGCTCTGCATCACAGTACTGTGGGTATGGTCCTTTGGTTAGTTAGTTAGTTAGTTAGTCGACAGATCATCCTCGTTGCACATCGAACCATTCAGTCCATAAGTGCTCGGATCCCCTCCTCAGCAAATCCCGCAGCGTGTAGCGGCTAACGACGCCAGTTCTGTGTTGGTTTATCAATCTTCTTTGGCTTCCTGCGTAGTGTTCTTGTTTGGCCACCCCTCTTTTAATTTGCTGCTCCCGCAGTCTGGCCATTGTTATAGATTCACAGTCATCACTTGGTTCTCGCAAAAGTCTCACTTCTCGTAGAGCATTCAGAATGTCAGCCTGGTCCATGGCGCGTCCGCCCTCCACAGTAGCCTCACCTGCGAGCTTGTCAGCCCGCTCATTTCCTTGTACTCCTGCATGACCTGGCACGAAGATGAAACTAATCTTTGCCAGCCGAGACCGCTTCAGAGGCAGCAACCACTCTCTTCGGATCGACCCCTCCTCTATCCTCTTGATCATGTTCATTGAGTCGCTAAGGAAACAAGCCCTAGTGAATGTCTGTGTCTCGAGCCATGTTATTGCTTTACTTACTGCCATGACTTCCATGGTCAGGCTACTTGTGGTTTCAGTGAAAGCACCAGAGTCCTCCTTCACAATTCTCCCTCCGGCCCGAGCTGTAAAGGCCCATGAGCTTCTCACATGTCGGACGACCGACCCATCTGTGTAGATGACCGCGTCACCGTCTAGCGAATTCTCGAAAATCAACGCTTGTACTTCAGCCTCAACAGCAGCCGGATTTTCTTGTCTGCATTTTCTATCTAGTTGGATGCAAACTGAAAAGGATGTGCAGAAGTCTGTTGGCACTTGCACCCACTCCTCGCCAGGTTCTAAGTCCTCAAGTGAACACACCTGTTGAAGAATGTCTTCGGCTTGACCCATCCACGACCGTCCTCTTTTTAACCTGCTGCCCTTCACCTTCCTAATTTCGCTATGCAGTGGATGTTGTGTGTTTGCGTTAATTTTGAGGTAGGCGCGTGCCCTGCAAACTTGTATTCTCTCTTCAATGGTTGGAAAATCAAGAAGGTAGCGCATCGCCCTGCATGCTGTATCTCTTGTACATCCAAGAATAATGCGCATTGCTTCATTCTGTATCCTTTCCATCCTTTCTATCTGCGTATGGCTGAGAGTCAGGATTGCCATTGCATACTCCAAAACAGACATGACCAGCCCCTCGTACAGAAGACATAGATGGCGCTGCTCACAGTTTGCTGCCGCCATCACCCGCATCGCTGCCAAACCCCGCTTGGCCTTTGTTATCACCTGGTCTATGTGCACATTATAAGCAAGGCTTCGATCAAACCGTATTCCCAGGTAATTCATTGCCTGCGTTCTTTCCACCGTCTCTGAACACAGCATTACAGTTGGTGTTGGATTGTTGACAATATGATTATTCAACGAGAACCAAGTCACTGTTGCCTTTGTTGGGTTGACCATTGCCCCCGCTTCATCACACCAAGTACTTATGCGATTGAGTTCGTTTTGTAGTTCCACAGCAACCTCCTCTCTATCCTTACCCTGACGATACACTAAAACATCATCGGCATACGACAATGTCCTGCCAGGTCCAGTGATCTGCTCACTGGTGATTCTCACTGTGTAGGCGTTGAACAGTACCGGAGATAATGGCGATCCCTGTGGTAGGCCAGGATATATTGTTGTTGGTTCCGAAGTCCAACTGCCACATCTAAAAACTACTTTCCGTTGGTAGAGGGCTGCAGCGATCCAACTAAGGAGGAATGGACTTACGTTTAGTTCAAGAAGCTGAAACATTAAAAAATCCAGTGGTACTCTGTTGTATGCGTCCTCAAGATCAATCGCTGCAGCAACGGTTTCAGTGCCTGCGTGGAAACCTTCATAGACATCCTGGGCAAAGACTGCTGCATTGGTCCAGGTTTCTCTTTTTGGACGGTACCCACCCAGGGTAGGTGGGAAAACACCTTGCCTCTCTAGTTGGCTTGATATTTTCCTGGCAATTACCTTCTCCAGCAGCTTGCCTATTGTATTCTGCATGGTTATAATTCGATATCCCTGAATTTTTTTGTGGTCTTTGTCAGGCTTCGGCAAGGGAATCAGATAGCTGTGTAACCATTCCTCCTTGATGCTAGCACTCCCTATACTGTTGTTGTACATGTCTGCTAATTTCTCTAGCTCATTGTCGGTACACCTATTTATGTCGTCGTATCTTATGCCATCAGGACCTGGAGCACTGTTTTTTGATCGTCGAAGCACAGCCCTGATTTCTTTCACTGTCACTGTGTCTTCCTCCGAAGTGTTCTGGGCCTTGCATCTGTCTGAGGTGACCTCCTTGGCCAGATTTCGGCCTCCCATGTCTGTCTGGTTGCCCTGCTCAAGGTAGCGTTCAAAGAGGGCTTTGCCCTTGTCCTCGTCCGTCCTCTGCCAGATGAGGTCAGCACCTTGGAAGTCTGAAATGCTCTTATTCTTGACTACACCACTCATGCTTTTATGTAGTCGCCAGAACAATTTCAGTGACTTGTCTGTGCTTACTCTTTGACACACCTCTGCCCATTTTTCGCTTTTAACCACCTTGACCAGTTTTTTGAAATAGCTTACTTTTGTGTGCATCTCTCTTTCTAAGTGCAAGCAGGGACTAGGATGACCAGCTCTGTTCTTCTTGGCATTTTGCCATCTCCTTACAGCACTACGCTTATCCACCCAAGCCTTCTCCATCCTCGAAACTCCACCACGGTGGCTGCTCCCAGCTTTTTTTCCTGCCCTGAAACGTTCTGCGCTTGTCACGTCTTATTTTACTCACCACATCTTGCCCTGTACTGTCATACTGGAACGTCTTTACCTTTAGCTTGTGCTGCCTGGTTCTGCCTTTCTCCACCAATATGCTGCACGGGTGGTGGTCAGCTGCCATGGTGTCCTAGGACACCCCATCTACACACTGTAGTGAGTGAAGGTGAAACTAGCGCCAGATCAATAGCACTGTCCTCATCGCCTGGACGGCTTGCTGTCCTGGTGACACAGCCACTGTTAATACAAACCAGGTCGATGGTTTCCAGTGCAGTCTCGAGCTCCTCCCCTTGTGTATTGGAGGAAGTGTTTCCCCATGCTCTGCCCTTAGCGTTGAAGTCACCACAGAAAATAACATTTCTCTCTTGGCCCAATATGCCACTTAAGCACTGCCACTTCTGGGCGTCCATACTCGCATTGCGGGCATAAACATTAACCAACACGAATGGTATACTGGAATGAACTCTCAACGCCTGTATTTGTATATCGTCACTGTCCCAACTGGACATGTCTAGCTCTGACGCCACCATGCTGTCGCGAACGAGAATCGCCGTTCCCAGATGTCGTCTGTTGTAGAAACATTTGAAGCCGGCAATTCGGAGTAGCTGATCGCCCAGTCTCGTCTCCTGGAGTGCTACAATGTCGTTCCTGTAAACTAGGGTTTCTAAAATAGAGCCCCGTTGTTTTACGCTGGCACAGTTCCAATATAGAATACGGATGTTCCTGAGTCCTAGACGGTGACACTTGAGTCTAAAACGCCTCAAACCTCCGCGCTTACCTTGTTTCTTTTTCCCTGCGCGGCTACCACGCCGCTTCGGTATGTTGACTGCTGGCCCATCGGAAAACACACGTTGTTCCGCCATGTTGAAAAAACGTAAACACAGACTGATTTGAACCACACACGCTGCTGAAAATTCACTCAAGGATGGCTTCGCTCGATGCCCGAACTCCGTAGCACCCGCGCAGATCTTGAGTAGAAACTCCTGGTTTTACATCCTGGCACACCAATTACACGCCAGAGATGAATAAATCCATCCCCGTCGCGAAAAAGTTAACGAACACAAAACAACACGACCGTCCGTCGCCATCTTGAAACCGGAAGCCATGGTCCTTTGGTGGCCGGAGATAAGACTACATCAACTTCACTTAGATTGATAAAAGCTTTTTGAGAGCTCAGACAATCTGAATGGCAAAGCGTCAAATTTAGATTCAAACCTCATGGTCACAAACAACATTTGATTTTCAACTGTTAAGAGATCTTTAACCCAGACATAGGGCCTATAGTATAAGGGGCGTTCATTTAAAATCCGTTCATACTGCACCGCGCGTAATTGCGTACATTGAACATGATCATGTCATAGTCATGTGATAAGTACTTACTAATGAATAAAAGAGCAAGTGCTTATCGTCCCATGATGCATAGGTTCTGTTTCTGACCGTTGAGAAAATGGCCGGGGTGATCCAGAATCTGTCCAAAGAAGCTCAAAGAGCGGTGATTCAATTTCTTTCATTTGAGGGATGTCGACCAGTGGACATTCATCGAAGAATGCAGGCAGCGTATGGTAACAAATGTGTGTCGAAGACAACAGTGACAGACTGGGCATGAATGTTTTGGGAAAGATGTCAGTTCACGACAGATCTTTGATGGCTGGGTCAAGCACATATTGTTGCAACAGAAATTGATGCAGCAGTACAGATGAACCGTTGTCGAATCATACGTTCGCTAGCGAAAGAATTTGAAGTGTCAGTTGGGACAATTCAAAAGATCGTTCGTAAGAAACTGCAATATCGGAAGGAACCATGGATGTTGACCGACCACCAAAAAGAGGAACGCATGGGATGGTGTTTGAACCACTTGCTGGGTTACAGAGTGGAGGGTGATGCATTTCTCTTCCGCATAGTGGCAGGCGATGAATCATGGTGTCACCACTTTGAGCCGAGCAGCAAAAGAGAGAGCATGATGGATCACCAAAAGCCAAAAAGATCCAGCTACAGGTTTCCGCTGGTAAGGTTATGATGAGCGCATTTTTTTTACCATGAAGGGCTATTGTTGGCCGACTTTAAAGAACCTGGTGTCAACATCAACTCTACCCACTGCTTGCAAACACTAGACAAGCTGCAAAAAGCCATCAAGAATAAATGACCCGGCATGCTTTCTCGCAGTGTGATTTTGTTGCACGATAATGCTCGTCCGCATGTCGCAAAGATTGTGCAGGAAGCATTAGCAAGGAAGAAGTGAGAAATTCTGCAACATCCAGCCTATAGTCCTGATTTGTCATCATGTGATTTTGTTCGAACCTCTAAAAAAAGCTCTCAGGGGGCAATGATTTCACACAGATGCAGGTGTAATGAACGCGGTAAACACTTCGTTCAGTGAGCAGCCACAATCCTTTTTTGCGGACGGCATTCGCTGCCTACCTAAGCAATGGGATGCTTGCCTGAATGCCTACGGTGACTTCTTCTGACCAACCCATGGTGCATAATTCATTCAAAATGAATGCTTTGTTTAATTCTACCACACCTGTTAATGTTTCTTTCATGATTTTGTAATAAAGCCATTGGAATGGGTTTCAAATGACCACTCCAAATAGTAGTAGCAGGCCTCTTTCATTCCTGAAGGACTATAGAGTTGTGCCGCTGGGGAAGCACCTGACAGCACCGCTGGTGACTGTATAGTCCAATGCGAGAGTGACAATCTCTTTCACAGTTTCCACATCTGTAACACGAGGCAAGTCTTGCAGTAAGTGACTCTGTTTGCTGGATCAGATTGTGCTTGAAGACCTATACTTGTGTCATTATCTTAGAGCAGTGGTTCTCACCGGTGAGGAATTCCCCCCAGGGGGGAATTTTAGGGTTTCGGATGTGGGGGGAATTAAAATTATTTCAAGATCGCGTTAATACAAGAACCAATTACTTGATATTGTTTTTCCCTTGATACTTTAGGGTTCTGTACTTTTCGCCCTTCTGAAATTCATTTTATAATGCTTGTAGATCTGCAAATCATGTTTTATGTAGATGTATAAACTTTTTCTTGTATGCATTATTAAATTTAGCTACTATTTTTACGTGTACTGTGTAAAAAAGGGGGGGGGGGGGATTTATAGAGAGGAAATACGAAAGAGGGGAAATGACATTCTGAACATATGGTCAAGGGGTGCATGGGCCAAAAACTGTTAAGAAACACTGTCAGAGGGTTAGGCATCTTTTTCACTAAACTAGGATCTGAGGGGAATATATCATACTCTGTTTTTTTATCATGTATTTCTTTTAGGACAAGCTAAAGTAGCTGTGGATGTCTACATGGCAGCAAACTACATCTACTGGGTTGACACCAAGCAGGGCAGCTCAGGATCAAAGCTGGAAGGTGGTATTCACAGGATCAAACCAGATGGAACTGGTCTACAAGACATTGTGACTTCAGGGATAGGATCCCACAACATACAAGGACTTGCAGTTGATTGGATTGCAGGTTTGTTAGTTTTGTATGACCTACTCACACATGTCAACCTCCTAAAATCAGAATCTGTGCATCACGCCAATAAAAACTATAAGTCAATAACAAATGTGTTAACTTCATCATGTTGTGTAGCACTGGTCATCATGCCTGTCCACAGCCTGTATACATGGCCTCAGGGACACGGCTACATGGCCGTGACAATGTTTTCCAGTGCCTCTTTTCTCACTACATGAACAAGGATGCTGTTTCTCTCTTTTTCTTCCAGTTTTCTTTGAATTCAAGCGTAGTCCATACACACTACTTGTAGTAGCACTGGGCTGAATTTTGCATGTGGTTTAGCTTTCCCTATTACTATTACTGGTATCCCTCGCCATCAGGCGAACTTACTCTGACTTCAGAGGTACTTGTAATTTACATCCACAAGTCAAAGATGAGAAGTCAACATTTTAGTTCAACTGACCAATGTAGGGGTTGAACCACTCTACCTCAGCTTCAGCACACCGGATGTTTAAGAATGAGTGCTCTTATTCATTCGGTCAAGCTGACCTCTTGTCTCTTTCATATAGTTGTATATAATGTTCAAGAAAAGTCAGAGAAAAAACAAATAAGATTGAACACCAGTCTCCATGAGGCTAATTTGATGTAGTTGTTTCTTGGATGTCCTTTTTATTTTCTACCTGAAGAACATCCCAGACTTTTGAGAGTTTAGAGTCTAGAATTAACACTATAGATGCACTGTGTCTGGTAGATATCCCAACTTTTGAGAGTTTAGAGTCTAGAATTAACACTATAGATGCACTCTGTCTGGTGGACATCCCAGACTTTTGAGAGTTTAGAGTCTAGAATTAACACTATAGATGCACTCTGTCTGGTGGACATCCCAGAGAGTCTAGAATTAACACTATAGATGCACTGTATCTAGTGGCCATTCTAGACTTTTGACAGTTAGAGCATAGAACAAAAACTGTATATGTCTTGTGTCTGACAATTTTATCTCTTGTTGAGCACAGGCAATGTCTATTTCACCAACACCTTTGATGTGGAAGTATTCATTGAGGTGATGAGACTTGATGGAGCCTACCGGAAGGTCCTTCTGAGAGAATCACAAGGCCAGCCTAGGGCAGTTGCTGTTGATCCAATTAAAAGGTATGTAGAAATGTTTATGTATATGTTTCTGTAGTGTGAAGTCTCCTGGGGTGGGTATTAGTCAGTAAAGTATTCCTTTCTGTTGTTCGTTTGTTATATATTTTAAGTGTTTCATTTTTGTTGTTCCGTTCATAAAGACTTCGGTCAAAACGTTCCCCTCTATCTGTGTATTTTTAAAGGGTGTATCTTTAATGACTGTAGGGTTTTGAAAATATTGCTGTTCCAAGTTTTGTATTTACTATTTATGATGCATGAACTCCACAAATGGTAAATACAAAACTTGGAATGGCAATATTTTCAAAAACCTCACATTCATTAAAAATACAGCCCGCTGTATGTTGGCTGGAAAGATATGCTGTGGGAGGAAAATATTTTGGCTAAAATTATATATTGGTTAGGAAAGATATGTTGGTTCAGAAGATATGCTGAGTTAGAAAATAGGTTGGTTGAGATATGTTAGTTAGGAAAACGTATAGGTTGGGATGATATGTTACCTGGTAAGAAAATGTATAAGTTGGGATGATATGTTAACTGGTAAAACACACTGATTGGTAAAACTGTTGATAGATCTGTCTGTCTGTCTGTCTGTCTGTCTGTCTGTCTGTCTGTCTGTCTGTCTGTCTGTCTGTCTGTCTGTCTGTCTGTCTCTGTCTGTCTGTCTGTCTCTGTCTGTCTGTCTGTCTGTCTGTCTGTCTGTCTGTCTCTGTCTGTCTGTCTGTCTGTCTGTCTGTCTGTCTGTCTGTCTGTCTCTGTCTGTCTGTCTGTCTCTGTCTGTCTGTCTGTCTGTCTGTCTGTCTGTCTGTCTGTCTGTCTGTCTGTCTGTCTGTCTGTCTGTCTGTCTGTCTGTCTGTCTGTCTGTCTGTCTGTCTGTCTGTCTGTCTGTCTGTCTGTCTGTCTGTCTGTCTGTCTGCATGCATGTGGAACTAAGTATATGTATTGTATGCACATTTAAATATACATTTGCATATTTACCATTTGTTGGCATATAATTTGCAGGTTCACACACTCAAGTGGAGAGTAGTAAATAATAATATAAATAAATAATAATAAACTTTTACAATGTAGTTTCAGCCATTTGTCATGGGCTCACAAAATTGACTCTTACAGCTGCTGGATCCTGTTGACACTGAAACATCTCAAACCTGTGGAGCAGGCATTCCTAGCCTAGGTCTAATCCCAGCCTGTTAACATGTGCTATGTCATGGCTTCTCAGGAAGGCTAACCCGTTCAAAAAATGCCCCGATAAATTGGATGTCAGCTGATACATGAATAACATCTCTGCAGCAGCAAACAGGCAACACAGTTATGTCTATAACCACAAAAAATGTTCTATGAGTAAAGCAGCCGAAAAAGAGCAAGAATCATATGTGACCTCCTAATACGCCTCTCTGCAGATGTAAAATGTCAGTACCAATCTTGAATACCTCGCTGGTTTCTAGGCTTGGAGAGGTGAAGGAGAGCTTGACAATACAACTCCCATAGAACTAGTACTTCTGTGCCTGGTTGGGAGGAAAATATCTAAACCAATGTCGTTAAGACAGATGCAGCCCTTGTCAGAGCTGAAACCACCTGAACGTCAATGTATTAGATTTAAGAGTTAAAACTCAGTCATTCAGAAGATTCAACAACCAACCAATCAAACCAGCGACTGCTGAACTAGGGCAGTAGTGCCTGGCTACCAACCAACCAAGCCAGTGACTACTGAAGTAGGGCAGTGGTGTACAAGCTACCAACCAACCAAGCCGACGATTGCTGAACTAGGGCAGTGGTATTCAGACTAAGATTTTATTACTCCAATAAACACAAATTCCTGACCTTAACAGGGATAAAACCTGGGTCTCCAGATTGAGAGTGATACATTTCTTCATCATCAATTTATTGAAAACTCTCATCTACTGCCTATAGTACCTTGGGTGTAGGACAGGGGGGTCTTGAGTCTGAGGAATTAAGGCTGGCTGATTAGTGTAGTCGCCGACAGAAGAAAATCTGCACCTTAACTGAGGATTCGAACCTGGGTCTCTTGAAGGGGAACCCAGCATTCTAGCCACTATGCCAGCCTTAACTGATAACTGAGGATTTGAACTTGGGTCTCCCAAAGGAGAACCCAGCATTCTAGCCACTCAGACAGCCTTAACTGAGGATTTCTTCTTCTTCTTTGCGTTCATCCGGAGTGTTTTTTCAGATGTGATTGCGGTGTGTCTGTTATGCGCCCTTAGGCCAAAACCCGTAGGCCAACACATCCAGCTTTAGCATGCTTTTTTGACCAGGTAGCATTCCTGGGAGACTCTCACTTTTGCGGTACCGTCCACAACCCAGCTGGCCAAGTTGGAAGCGGTCGAAGACAACGGTCGTCCCTCAAAGGAAGGCAGGGACAGTCCATGGCATTTTCCGCCATCCAGGGTGGCTTCCATAATTGCAGGGCCGGCACATAGCACCCTGGTGCTGGGCTCACCGAGGGAATCGTCACGTCCTGCTCATGGCTGCTTTAATTCCTCACTTCAATATATTGGGCATTTCGTTCGCCCCAGGCCGTTCCCGCACAAACCAGACTGGTCTGCAGTCTGTATCCACTCAGCGAGTTTTTCGGACATGTGCTTGTCGTTGTGTCCGTCAGAACTGTTCCAGACACGTCGGACATTCGGAAAACTACCTAGTCAGAGCTGTTCCGAACAAGAGCGGCATTCGGAAACTAGGTAGCTGTTCCTAGCACGAGGGAAGACTAGTTAGAGCTTTTCCGGTCACGAAAGACATTTCACTCGGACGTAATTGCGTAGTGCCATTTTTATTTTGCCGCCCATAGGCTGGCACTTCCGACTTCAGCGGGCATTTTTAATGAGGTTAGCCTTCCTCGGGTTTCGAGACAAGTTAGACTCTTATTTCGACTTCCACACAGCAAGCTTTTGCTTCGGACTGCCACGTAATGGATTCACAAGACAGGCGTTCCATTTCGTGTCAACGAGACAATTTTCCACCTTTGACTACTCTCACTCCATGAGTACAGTTACACACTATCTACGGAACGTGCGACCGAGGTGTGTTTCCACCTTTAGTACTCGCTCAATAGGTAGGCTACATGTGCTGCCGGCTCAGCACCTTACCTCCGTGCGTCTGTGTGCGAGTAACGGCCAGGCCCTCTCATCCGGGGATCCCTCATATCCCCCATCTAAGAGCCATCGAACGAGTATCTGTGCCAAGCATATAGCGTGCTCAGTACCTCACCTCAATTTTGATGTAGGTTTGTGTCGGCCAGGCTCTCACTTCCGAGGGTTTATGGCTTAGAGACGTTCAGCCATACACCTCGGCTGGGAGCCTTAGAGGTTATGTCCAGACTGAAATTATTGGCATCGTTTGCCTGATTTAGACTGCTATCCTCAGTCTACCTGCAGAGCAGCAGGTTGTGTCTCTCTTAGTCTGGTCCCTATCCCAAGAGCTGTCCAATATGTAGTTAATATCCATCGGCATAGCGCTTGGGGTCAGTGGGACACTCAAGCTCCCCCACCATGGCAAGGTGGAGACACATCGGGGGAGTTAACTGAGGATTTGAACCTGGGTCTCCCAAAGGAGAACCCAGCATTCTAGCCACTCAGCCAGCCTTAACTGAGGATTTAAATTGGGTGCCCTATCAATTTATTAATTGCACAACTCTTCCTCACTTTAATCCAATTCATTGTGCAAGTTATTCTTCATCCAACTTCATCACGACACTTGGGAGACTGCTGCTAAAGACCAAAATTCATGGCGTACATCATTACGCAAGGGTGTAGACACTTGTGAAGCAAACAGGGCTGCAAGAGCTGCGAAGAAAAGGCTGGACAAAAAAATCAATGCAGGAGATCCTCCTCCTGGAACATCAAGCATTCTTTGCCAACATTGTCAAAGAACATTTTGAGCCAAAATAGGCTTTACCAACCATCTTAGAACTCATGGCTCCAAACTTTCAACCCAACTGGATGAAATGAATGGTCATCATCATTCTTGATGGACGAACACCATTAATTGAGTAAAAACAGAAAGTATATCATCTTAAATTGACATACTTATATTGTTTAATGTAGATTCTTTTGATCTGTGTTTGTACTACTGCATCCACAGCAATACTAGTATTTTTTCCCTCTTCTGCTGCTGCTGTTCATCTCCCTTTGGAGCATAAGCCCTCAATGAACTCAAGTCAAGCCCTTTTTTGACTTGTTTATGATTGGTTAGATTTTGCAGCAACAGATTTCTACAAGACGAAGCAGCTAATTTCATGCCAAACCTCTTTAGTTTCTTCTTGCAATATGCCAGGTGGGTTATAGTGTTTCTAGTCTTGGCTTCACTTATGAGCCCCGGTAAAACACGGATTACCAGTATGTGCTTGAAGTTATATTATTTAAATAAAAAAGGTCCCCTTTACATATCTAAGGCACATTGGGCATAGGGAGAGGCCTATATTTTTATACACCACACCCATATTTTTCTACACCACACCCATATTTTTCTACACCACTCCCATATTTTTCCACACCACACCCATATTTTTCTACACCACACCCATATTTTTCTACACCACACCCATATTTTTCTACACCACACCCATATTTTTGACACCACACCCATATTTTTCTACACCACACCCATATTTGTCTACACCACACCCATATATTTCTAGACCAAAGCCATATTTTTCTAGACCACACCTATATTTTCTAGACCAAATGGCACTCTGTAAGTAATGTGCTCGGTATCTTGCTGGCTGCATTAATGTCCCAAGACATTTTCTGGTACCCAGTTTTTGGCTGGGTTGATCTGAGGTCAATTTTTTTTAAATTTGTGAACTGCTTCAATGCAGATCGAGCCAAAGACTACCGGCACAGCATCTAGCCGCTACGCTTTCGCGACTACACAGTTTTTTTTATTTGAGGAATAAAGTCACTTCTCCAAGCAGTTGTCAGTTTGTGTGGATATTATAATATTTTATGCACAACCCTGATTCTTACCCAAGCATCAAACATTAATCCTATGATGTTTAATATAAAAAGAAGAAATTTGACAATCCTTCCCATCTATGTGTATGTTATGTTAAATTATTGTCTTCTTGTTGCAGATATCTTTACTGGGCAGACATGGGCCAGACAGCCAAAATTGAGAGGTCATTACTGGATGGGTCCAATAGAACAGTAATTGTGAATACCAGCATCAGCCTGCCCCGGGATATCACTGTTGACATTGAAACACATGAAATCTACTGGGTGGATGCCATCATTGATGCTATCCAGGTAAGAGAATTTCAGAACAGGAGGTGGTAGAAAAAGATGTGATAGATAAGGAGCTGGTATAAATGGAGGTGATATAAATGGCGGTGATAGAAAAAGAAAGTGATAGATAAGGAGCTGCTATCAATGGAGGTGATATAGATGGAGGTGGTAGAAAATGGGAATATTCTTCAACAAGTGAACCGGTACAATTATCTCGGAACAGTCATAACATCTGATGGGAGATGCCTTGAAGAGATTAGAATAAGAATCGCCATGGCGAAAGTAGCCTTTAGTAAGATGAGAAACATATTGACCAATAAAATGATGTCAATTGAAACGAGAACTAGAGTGTTGAGGTGCTACATAGAGTCTATACTTTTGTATGGATGTGAAAATTAGACAATGAGCAGTCAAGCTGAAAATCATCTGATGGCTGTAGAAATGTGGTTTCTGAGGAGAATGTAAAGAATACCATGGACAGACAGAAAAACTAATGAACAAGTACTACAGGAAACAAATGAAAATTGTAAATTGATTAGAGAAATTAGACGTAGACAGTCAAAATCTTTTGGACATGTTATGAGAAGAAATTAACTGGAGAACTTGATGACAACTGGCAAGATTGAAGGGAACAGACCAAGGGGAAGACCGAGAAGTAAATACCTGGATGGCTTGGCCACATGACATGGTTGAGACAGGAACACGGAGCTGATCAACGACTCTGGTGATCGAGTGAAATGGCGAGTCATAACCGCCCACGCTTTCCGGCATGGCACATGATTGATTGATTGATTGGACTATAGGCCCTCAACCAACTCATGCCACGTCATCATACCCTTTGCAATCTTCTGCAGCTCCATCCATAACCCCCACCATTATTCATCTGAATTTAATTCTCTTCTCTATATGTTTTTATTTTTCCCTCTATTTTGTTTGCTCTGGTGGTTTAAGTGGTTTTCCTGCTCCTTTCCATCTTTTTTTTTGCATAGTCCCGAAATGCTAATCTTATATTTCTTTTTTTCTACTTCCTGTGCTGTCTTTTCCAGTTCGTATATAGTTTTAACATTCCTGGTGCTAATTCTGACAATTTTCCTAAGTGAAACGATGTAAGTCGGCAATCCAGACTACTTACATCTTTCTCTGCATCAAATCACACCTCTTCCAGAAGAGACTTTTTAAAATCTTGTTGGCAGAGTTAATTCTTCATTCCTTATCTTTAGGCTTGTTGATGGTTGATTGGGTTTTACAGCTAAAGTTTGTGCAGAATGGGTAACCAATCCCAATCTAACATTCCTTAGTCGCCTCTTACAACATACATGATTGGTTACTTTTATTCTTTTCTTCCTTAAAGACTCCAGTAAAACACTGGAAATATTTGTTTTACTCAAAGTACATACATGGCTACAGAGACTGCGAGTATATCATGGATGCCCAGGGCATGCAGGCATGTAGGTAATGAATAGGCTGTTAGATTAGCTGTTGCTGCTGCCCCTCTGGGTAGAGAGCTCCTTTATGATAGAGTTGATATGGTGAAAACTTTCTGGGATCAGGTGGAGAGTGTAGCTGAACAGATGGAGTATCCATATCTGGAAATATTGACTCAGAATGGAGATAGCTAAAGATCTGGATGATACTCGAATCATAGAGAAGAAGTTAGGCAGACTTACAATTAAATCGCTGCTCTCTTCTGTGGCTTTTGAAAAGGGGGTGGATAGATAATAGACTTGATTAGTGATACACTTCTTTTAATGTTGTGTGTATATATATCTTTGGTTTTGGGATAAACTTTTATCATTTGGAAGTGACAGATTTGCATCTTGGTATGCTTGTAGCTTTACATTTTTCTGTTGTCCACTTTATCCTCTTATTTCAACTTCTTTTTGTCTTCTGTGCACACAGATTAATATTTGTGAGTTAATTTCTCATGTTACTTAAATTTTCTTAAATTAAATATGTTGTGCTGCCTGATTGTCTTTGGTTGTTTCTATTTTTAAGAGTGTGTCTTTCAATGGAGAGAACCGACGATACATCCAGACTAATATACCAAATCCTTTTGGCATAGCTGTGTTCAAATCTTATGTATACTGGATAGACAGAAATCTTCAGCGTGTAAGTTAAAATATGACGTCTAGCCTTATCAAGTTAAATCAAGCATTTATTATTGTCACATAAACTATGACATTATATATATATATATATATATATATATATATATATATATATATATATATATATATATATACACATATATTTGTTTAAAGTTAGTTGCACATCCTTTACAGTATGTTACAATTAATCCCAGCATTCTTTGGGCTGTTTGTAATTTACAAGTCAAGTTTATGTTCAGCAGTTTGCCATTGTTTTCTGAATGACCCTTGTTCATACCAGTGTTAAAAATCAACATGAAGCGGTCTCCTTCCAAATCACCTGCAGCTGATTTTGAACGTGGTATGCGGGATTGTGAATTGCATTTGCTACCCCTTTGTCACAGTCACTAGCTCTCTCTCGCTTTCTCTCTCTCCCTCTCACTCTCTCATACACACACACACACTAACACACACACACTCTCTCTCTCTCTCTCTTTCTCTCAATTATTTATATTAATAGTAACCCAGAAGGGTTGAACAGGATATTGATGATGAATAAGAAAACCTAAAGAAATCAGAGGTAATACCTGGGTTCGAAAGATATATTGAAAACTGATGAAAACCATTTTAAAAATTCACCATATCTTTCAGAAACATATATGAAGCATTTCAGTGCCTCAGTAGAATAGTAGAGAAATGGCAAAAATTTAATAAATACATTGAGATATCAATGCAAAAAACAAATCCCCAAACAAGAGAAAATGAAACCCAAAACATTTATTATGCTGGAAATGTTAAGATCTCATGGAATCAAGACTGGCAAACAGTCTTCATGTCCTTCTTATGCCTTTAAGACTCTTAGTGGTGTATATTAAATAAGAGAAGCAACGGCTGCAGCCGGATATAACAATAGAAAATACAAACAGTTGGGTATATGCAGCTCCTGCGAAAAGATGAGACATAGTAAACACGGACACAGTGTTCATACTTTACAATGGACTCCATAAAGGTGAACATAAGTCACAGAGTGAACATCCAAAAAAGCTGCTGTGCCTTCTTGACTACGAAGGAGTTTTGTTTTAATATTATTTTATTATTTTATGGTATTTCTTTAGATCTGTTTGTGTTGTTTCATTCCTGATGAAGATTTATATAATCAAAATGTCATTTGTTGTGTTGTTTTTTTTTACTCTGTGATTTGAAAAAATGTTCCTACTTACTTGGGAATCTGAACGTGAGACACGTTCGGATTCCCAGGTAAGTAGGAACATTTTTTAAAATTTTTATTTTCTCTTCATTACTTTCATTTTTTCATCTTTGTGTTCTTCTCATCCCTCAATGTAGTTACCGGAGGGTCTTCTCCGTGGCTATGTGTTGTGTTTCGTGTGTGTATTTGTTTGCTGGTGAAGGCTAGTCACCACAACGTCCTGCATGTGTCATAATTCTGTTATGTAAAGCTGCACTACTTTGTGTCATTTTATATTGTTTACAGTAGGTCTGCAGTGTTACTCTTTTTATTTCCCCCTTTGGGACCCCAGTAGCACATGGACAATTGGCAAAGAGTGATCAAAAGAAGTATTAAAAAGTAGAGAAGTCAAGAAGAATTACATAAAGCTAAAGAAACATGGTTCAATGACCAGTGCTTAGAATTTAGCAGGCAGGCGGGTGGTCAGACAGATAGGTTCGATTTAATACATTTATTTATTAGTGCCTTAAAAAACTAATGTTGTTTTTCAGCTTTATCGAGCTCTGAAATCCTCCCAACTGACCGCACCTCAGACTCTGAAGAGCAACTTAGAGATGTTGAGTGACATTGCCATCTTTGACCAGTCCATGCAGCCACTTGGTGAGTAGTATGTGTTCTCTTTCTAACATGAGTTTTGATTCCACCATTAAGATTTACTTCATTTTATTTCCTTTCTATTCCTCCTGTTTCTCATTCTGTTCTAACTCTTTTTTTCTTTCCTTTCTCCTTTTCATACATAGCCACCACACATAACCTTCTTCTCTCCTCCTCCTACTCCCTTGCCTTATTCTTTTCCTTTGTCACCTGTTTGCTTCTTTTCAATCTCCCCATCCATTTCTCTTGTATCTCTTTCAACCCCTTCCCCTTTCACTTTAAAATAAAGAACTCTGCATGTCTATTGGGCGTAAGCTGCTAACCCCATGACCAATAAACATTCAGGGGGTGGTGTGGGCAATATCATGCCAGCCATCTTTACTTCCCTAGACACTTTCTGGACACAATTCAGACTGTCAACCTGGCAGCCCAGGTCATTATTAAAAAATCTGCCTCAGTGTGAATTCAAACCCACAACCACCTGGCTGGCAGACAAGCGTTCTTCACCATGTGCTTCCTCAAATTCCGTACTGTGGGTATGGTTTCTCTATACAACTATGTGTCTGAAACCCACAGGGCAAACAAAACAGAGGAAGGCTTCAAAACACACAGAAAGGAGAATTAGTAACATAATAATATGGGGAGGAGAAGGAAGGAGATGTACGGGATAGCAAAAGATAGGGCAGCGTGAATTGAGTTAGTTGAGGAACTATACCCTAATGGGGGACAACAGGCAAAACGAAGAACAAGCTGTTGTACAGAAACTATATCATAGTACTGTCTTTCATATCTCAGTAAGGAAATTCAGGAAATTATTAGGACACAAAAGCTGTTGTACAGCAATATCTCAGTTTTCAGTTTGATCTTCCATGTCTATGTATGGAAGTTTGATGACATACTCCAAGGACACAAATAAGCTGATGGACAGCATTTATTGCGCTTTTATCTTCCATGTTTCTGAGACTCCATAATCCTTCAGTACTTGACCTTCATGTATACTGTCAAATGCTCATTCTCAATCTAGCCTGTATTATACATTGTTTTCAGATGAGACGAACCCATGCTCCTCCAACAATGGAGGTTGTCAACAGCTGTGTTTTGCCAGGCCCAACATTACAGAACCTCTCTGTGGCTGCTCTACAGGAACACTAACAGAGGATCAGAAATCTTGCCACGGTAACTCATGCTCTGAAGTGCAATATTATTCTTATTTCTTTTGTTTGCACCTACTAAAGTAACCTGAGTGTATATAAAGAGTATAACTATCTTTTGCACTGGACACTCATGCAGCAAATTTCATTGTAACTCTTACAAAGTTACATTCATCTCTAGTTTCTATCATTAGTTTGTTGAACAAGAAGTATCTCAGTTTATTATGTTATGAGTGAAATCTGAATACCTCTTCCTCTGCCTATCTCCCAATGGAGCATTGGCACTTAACTAACTTCAAGGTGACATAATGATTTACACCGATGGGTCAGTGGTGAGAAACAGATGTAGTGGTTGGGGTTTCATTACGAAGGCTAATGTATGATTCTTGAAAAAGGAGAGTCTGGCATATGAGACTATGGCCTCCAGCATAAGAATGGAGGTGGAAGCAGCAACAGTAGCATTCTGTTGGTTAGAGGAGACCAATGTAACACATATTGTATTCATTACGGACTCAGGGAGTATGCTTAGTAAGGTGGAGAAAGGAATATTTTGTGTGGAATGGCTCACCTCACTTCAGAGGTCACAGATTGTGAGAATTATATGGATTTTTTGCCTTGGCCATACAGGAGTATGGGGGGAATGAACATGCTGATAGGCTGGCAGGAAATGCATCTCTTGGTGCTAGTTTACTTATGGACAAGGGACAGGTGGTCGTGCACCTGTGGGACCAGGTGGAGAGGGTGGGGGACCAGATTGAGAACCCCTTTGTGAAAAGAATGAAATTGCTGGTGAATGGCAGGGGTTCTGGAAGAATCTCAAAACTGAGGGAGAAGACTAGGAAAACTTTCAATCAGATAGCAGTGGGAACGATTAGTAGTGTGACTCTTCACTGGCAGTTGAATGAGGGGACGGAGCATGTATGGGAATGTCCTGAGTGCAGTGATGTTGGTTCTTAATTCAATTAAACTCACCCAACTTATGCCAAGTTCTCTTATCCTTTGCTGTCACTTGCAGCTTCTTCTTTGTACTCCCCATATTGTTTCACTGTCCCTCTCTAATTCCGTCTCCATGTGGTTTTTAATATTTCCCTCTATTTCTTTTGCCTTGTGGGATTCATAGAGAAGGGTGTTCTAGTTTTACTATTCTCAGGTTTTCTCAGCGGGTGTCCTATCCAGCACCAGCATCATTTGTTCACCTCTGGATTCACTAAAACTGTTTAGTTTTCTCCATGAGCTCCATCTTGTTGATTCCATCTTACAATGTTTAGTCCTTCTATTCCGTGCAGGCACCAATGAATGGATGTTTGTAGTTTATTTATACTTGTTTTAGTCATTCACCTAGGACCCATACATGATGATGATGATGATGATTAGGAACATTAACTCTTTCTGTCCCAGGCAGATATTACTTATGCAAATACTTAAGCCAGCTCCATGGCGAAGGGGTTATGGACGCAGTTTGTAATCCCGCATACCCGCATTCAAAACACAGCTGCGGGCGATTTGGCAGCAGACAGCCTTGCGTTGGTTTTTTATGATATGGTATGGGTGCCGGTTGTTCAGAAAACAATGGAAAACTACTGAACGTAAACTTGCCAAGAGATCATAACAGCAAAACATGTTGGTTTTGACTGCAAAATCCTGTAAAGGATGTGCAACTAACTTTAAATATACTTAAAATAAGGAATGCATGTTTGGATTTCAAGTCCAACTAATAATGATATGGGACAACCAGAGTTAACTCTTTCTGTCTCAATTAACTAAATATATTTATCATTTGTTGCCTATATATACTGTTCAGTGGATGTTGAGTTGTTATATTTTATATCTTTAATCTGAGAATGCTACAGAAATCTGGCTAGTTATTTTAACAGACAACACAGTACAAGTTTTACACAAGTTGTATAAATGTTGTCTGTTTGCAAGTAATACTTTTTCTTTTTTTTACTGTGGTTGTTAACTACTTTGGGCATCTTTTGAAAAATCTTCTAGGAGTGACAGGGTTAAAGTGCCAATTAGTATCAATCAATCAATCATGTGCCATGCCGGAAAGCGTGGGCGGTCATGATTCGCCATTTCACTCGATCACCAGAGTCGTGGATCAGCTCAGTGTTTCTGTCTCGTCCATGCCATGTGGCCAAGCCATCCAGGTATTTTCCTCTCGGTCTTCCTCTTGGTCTGTTCCCTTCGATCTTGCCAGCTGTCACTAAGTTCTCCAGTCCATTTCTTCTCATAACATGTCCAAAAAATTTTGACTGTCTACGTCTAATTTCTCTAATCAATCTACGATTTTCATTTGTCTCTTGTAGTACTTGGTCATTGGTTTTTCTATCTGTCCATGGTATTCTTTGCATTTTCCTCAGAAACCACATTTCTGCAGCCATCAGATGTTTTTCTGCTTGACTGCACATTGTCCAAGTTTCACATCCATACAAAAGAACAGGCTCTATGTATCCCCTCAACACTCTTTTTCTCGTTTCAATTGACATCATTTTATTGGTCAGAATGTTTTTCATCTTGCTAAAGGCTACTTTCGCAATGGCGATTCTTGTTCTAATCTCTTCAAGGCATCTGCCATCAGATGTTATGACTGTTCCGAGATAATTGAACCGATTCACTTGTTGAAGAATATTCCCATTTACTTGTATATTACATTGTGGTACTTCGTTCTTCCTAGTGACGACCATAACCTGTGTCTTCCTACAATTTAATTCCAACCCCAGCTGCTCACTATGGACAACCACAGCGTCTACTAATTGTTGCAGATCCTGTGCATTGTCTGCAATCAATACTGTATCATCTGCATATCTAATGTTATTTATGTTTCGTCCTCCAATGCTGATTCCATTTAGGTCTTCTACATTTCTGAAAATATTTTCACTGTATAGGGAAAAAAGATCTGGAGACATTACACATCCCTGCCTAACACCTCTCTTAATAGGTTGGTATTGTCCTACTTCATTATCAATCCTTATGGCAGCTTGTTGTTTCCAATATATGTTTTTTATAAGTCTAATGTCTTTCCCATCAATTTGTAGATCTGCAAGCATATCCACAATGTTGACATGTCTAACTCTATCAAAAGCCTTTGTGTAGTCAATAAAGCAAAGATGTATATCCTTGTTTACTTCTAAAGCACGTTCAATAACTGTTCGCAGCATATACACAGCATTTACTGTACCCTTTCCTTCTACAAAACCACATTGTTCTTCCCCTATTTCAGGTTGTATTTTCTTCCTCACTCTTTGCATGATAATTCGTAACAAAATCTTTGTGATGTGACTCATTATACTAATTGTTCTATGTTGATCACATTCTAAGGCTCCTGATTTCTTTGGGATTGCAATAAATACAGAATTACATAATTCAGAAGGTATATCTCCAGTATCATATAATGTGTTCAGAAGTCTAGTGACTTGCTCTAGTCCAAATACTTCTAGAGCTTTAATCATTTCTGCTGTGATGTTATCTGCACCGGGGGCCTTGCCAGCTTTCATATGCTTAAGAACATTTTGAACCTCCATCTTTAAAATTGCTGGTCCTTCATTATTAAATCTAATAGCATACTGTTCCTCTCTGTTATCATTATACAGGTCTTTCACATAATCTGTCCATACATGTAGAATCTGATCTTTTTCTATTATGACTTTGCCATCTTTAGTTTTTAGACAGCCTGTTGATGTACTTGTTCTTTTATTAGTAAGTTCCTGAATTTTTGTGTGCACTAATTTGGTATTTTGACTGTTGTGTTGTTTTTCAATTTCTAAGCACTTTTCCTCAAGCCATGATTCTTTTGCCTTCCTACATAATATTCTGACTTGTCTGTGAATTTCTTCATATTTGGCAGGATTATTATTGTTGAGTCTTCTTGTTTCCATTAAGTGTAAAATTTCCTCAGTCATCCATTTCTTACGACCCACCTTCTTTAATTTTGGAATAGTTTTTTCTGCAGCCACATTGATTGAATTCTTTAACATTTCCCATTGATCATCCACATCCTGGAATAGGATCTCTAGATCAGACAATATTTCAAATCTGTTCTGTACTTCTATGTTGAATTTGTTTTGTATTTCCTTGTCATTACTCAATGTACACAAATCATATTTAGTGTTCCCTGTTGTATACTTGACTTTCTTCAACTTTATCCTCAATGTTCCTGTGAGTAGTCTGTGGTCACTATAACAGTCAGCACTGGGAACTGTTTTTGCTACTGTTAGCGCGTTTCTAAATCTTCTGCTAATGAGAATGTAGTCAATCTGGTTTCTAATCCTGCTATCAGGACTCCTCCAGGTCCATAATCTTCTAGGGTGTTGCTTGAACCAGGTGTTTCCTAGAATCATTTCCTGTTCTTTTGCCCACTCTACTAGTCTGTATCCTCTTTCATTTCTCTCTCCTAAACCATAGTTTCCTACTGTGTATCTATCCCCTTGATTTCCTACTTTTGCATTGAAGTCCCCTATTATGATGTTTATTTCTGAATTTTTACATTTCCAAGATCACCTTATCATCATTATTATTAGTCCTGCCAAATGGTGTAGGCATTCATGTCTCTCTACAGATCTTAGTCCTTGGTGTTCTGGGTCAGTTCTACTTATAGAATCCTTCAATGACACCCTCTTAGACTATCCATCATTATTTATCTGTGTCTGCTTCTTCCTCTTCTACTGCTAACATTTTCAGTCATGACAATATTTTCCAATGCTTTTCTTATTACATGACCAAAGAATACTGTTAGTCTCTTTGTTAAAGTTGTATATAAGGTTCTACTTTAATTAGTCTTTTTCAAACAATCGTTGTAAGCCCACCTACTTGCTTGTATAGTTTTCAATAGTTGTATATTTGCTTCTATACAAGTAAGAAATTTTCAGTACTGTCACAACTATGCATTCAACCTCAGACCACTATTTTGACAAGCACAATATACAAACCACTATATAATCATTTACACTATATATTTACCTCCACAAGAAACTTTGTGACATCTGGCAAACTAGATGGGAAAAAGAGCAAGGGAAAGATGAGGATAAATAACTGGATAGCTTTGGCCATAGGCATAATCAGATTCTGGTGATAGTTAGTGGCGGACTGGGTATAAAAATATTCGTTTCTGAGAGACGCAGCTATTAAAAGGACATAAATATTTTAAGCATATTGTCTTGTGTTTAAGGGGTCCCACTTATCAAAAGCCCACAGGGCCTGCTTGCAACAGCCAGTTAACACCATGGCCATCACGCCACTAGTGGTAGTGTGAAACAGCAAACCATGACCTCCCATGCTTTTCGACATAGAACATGATGATGATGATACCCCACAAATTGCATAAGTAGACATTGTTTTCCTGCACGTTTACCAAGAGTTGTACTCTGTATGCAGATTACATTATAGATCATTTGTTAAGCAATTCGTACAGGCTTTAAAAGAACTAATTTCATGTATTTCCAGCTCCTTCTTCATTCCTTGTATTTGCTGCGGAGACAGAGATACAGAGTTTATCCCTGGAACAAGGCTCCACTTCTAGTCCTGTTCCGGCAATATCAGACCTACAGGTTTGTGACAGATATAGTGATGTTTAGTTTTATTTAAATGCCATCTATGTTGCTTGTGAAATACTCTTAAATAAAGTTGGTTAGTAGGTGAATCCTTTGGAAGACACACTTTAACTTAAGTCCGATGCACTGTAATTCAGGTCATTTTGGGCCATGAAAAGAACTTGGATCTGTTGGATGGAGGGTGGTGTGGAGATTGTACTCATGACCTGGTAAACAAGTACTGTCTCACAGTGACTATGAGAGCTCTTCTCCCCTGTTCCAAACTCACAAACTAGTGGGGTGTGTAAGGCCAGTATTTAAACTTCACATTTACACTGAGGCATATTAGGATGTAACTGTAACAAGGTCATGATTGAGCACAGCACTTGCAGACTTGCTGCGGTAATGCCTGGTTAATTGTTTCCTCCACAGGAATGAATGGTTCCTGAAATACATTCCCCACCCTATGCTGAGATTGAACCCTGTACCTTCTAAATCTGAAGCAGACATCGAAATCTCTCAGCCTTAGCTTCCCTTGAATGATAATAACCATGAAATATTTTGTGTGCTCGGAAATCAAATACCAGCATGACTGTTCAGTTATTTTGCTTTCTTGGGCAGGGAGCAGTGGCTGTAGACTTTGATGCCCATGAAAATTACATCTACTTCAGTCAGCTCAACTCCAGGAAGATCAGCAGAGTCAAGAAGGGATCCATGGTTGTTGAAGATGTCATGGCTACCAACATGAGCTCTAGTGAGTGGTGGCTAATCATACTGTATATTTAACCTGTGGTTGTGAATATAGGCAGTTAGTACACAAGCAAACCAGCTGGTGGGGGATAGATTCTACTGTATTTTTAACATGTGGTTGTGAATATAGGCAGTTAGTACACAAGCAAACCAGCTAGAGAGAGAAATTCTACTGTAATTTTAATGTGGCTGTGAATATAGGCTGTTAGTGTATAAGCAAACCAGCTAGCAAGGGATAGATTCTACTGTATATTTAATATGTCCCTGTAAATATAGGCTGATAGTGCATAAGCAAACCAGCTAGTGAAGGATAGATTCTACTGTATTTTTAACATGTCATTGTGAATATAGGCAGTTAGTACACAAGCAAACCAGCTAGATAGGGATAGATTCTACTGTATTTTTAACATGGCTGTGAATATTGGCTGTTAGTGAATAAGCAAACCAGCTAGCAAGGGATAGATTCTACTGTATATTTAATATGTCCTTGTAAATATAGGCTGATAGTGCATAAGCAAACCAGCTAGTGAAGGATAGATTCTACTGTATTTTTAACACGTGGCTGTGAATATAGGCCATTAGTACACAAGAAAACCAGCTAATGAGGGATAGATTTCTGTAGTTTTAACATATAGCTTTGATTTGTGGAAAATCAGCTATTGAGTGATAAAAATTTTTATATTCTACTGTAATTTTAACATATAACTTTGAATCACAGACAATCAGTTAGTGAGTGATAACTAATTTTTAGATTCTACTGTAATTTTAACATATAACTTTGAATCACAGACAATCAGTTAGTGAGTGATAACTAATTGTTATATTCTACTGTAATTTTGGCATCTATTGCTTTGGGGTTAGTGACTGCAGTTTCACAAAGACAAAGGAAACGGTAGACCTATTTGAACCCTACCACGAGAAGAGAAACAATGGGCTGCACTGAATCATTTGAGGAAGAAATCAACAACAACAGTAAGAAAATATATTAAATAGTCTTGCACCATGCCATGGACAGAAAACAGTTCAGAAGTTGATACAAGTCTCTAGAGATTGGGGGTCCTGTAATAGTCTTGAAGCAGTTTCCTGCCATAAGTCTGTGATGTTATAGAGCCCTCACAACTTGTAGGCCTGAATACACGGAGGAATAACAGGCCAATTGTTCCCCTACTTTAGCAGGTGATAAGCCCAGATAACGAACCCTATTTCAACCATTTTTATGCCATTGTCAGCGCAGTTCCTTAAGGCACCAGCCATTGGTGGTTATGGAGGGTCATAATTGCTTATGCCAGTTGGCAAAGCATTTGAGGAAGATAGTGACTGACTACATTTTTTTAATATTGTAGCTTATGCATTTATTTATGTAGCTTACACAAATACGTTTGTTTATGTAGCTCCTGGCTACGTCCATGACCTGACGTCAGTGGAAGGAATTGCCTTTGACTGGGTAGGCAAGAAACTGTACTGGGCAGATCTAGCTAGAAACAGAATCTGTAGCATCAATGTCAACCTCACCAACAAAGTGGTCATTGCTGTCGTTCAGAGTCCCCGAGCTCTGGCTATTGATCCTTGCAAGGGGTAAGGCTACTTCTTGTGATGTCTTGTAACTCTTCTTGGCCCAGGCTGTTCTTATTTTAAGCCACTTCTCTCTGTCCCAGGAAGTTCCGAGCCATATGGGAGAAAACCTTGTGTAGTGAAGTCAATTATCTTGCCTTTAAACATTTTATATCTTTATTTCAACTAAATATTTCTTTAATCTACCTTTATTGGGTCAGAAAGGCCAAATTTCCTTCTAAGGATGACAGAAATAGTTAGAGAGCTTTCCTAATCAGTAACTAGCACAGTATTTTAGATTCAGTCTTAGCCTTTTTATGGCATGCTGTAGGCTAGACTTCGGAATCATGATGGCATAGTGGTTAGTGTGCTAGCATGTCAAGACAATGAGGTTGATTTAATCTCCAGCAGAGGCATGATTACCTATTTAATCAACCAGGATTACTCTAAGATTGACCCAGCCTCATAAAAATAGGTGCCAGACAAGTTTTAGAGTTTTCTGGGAATTTCAGGTATAGAAAGTAATGAGGAAGGGAGTTGACCACTTAATCTCATGTTATGACTTAGAATATGTTAAAACCTAACACTTCACATCTCAGTGACAGAATCTGCTGTAGAACTACCTTTACCTTTTTAGGTTACAGAAACACAAAATGTAAAAATATGATTCATGATTCTTTATATTTTGTATGTGTGTGTCTGAACACTTGAGCAGATATTACCTTGAAATGTAACCAACATTTTATTTATTTCTTGTGTGAACAGGCCCAAATTCTCCTAACCACAGTTACTGATTTGTGATGTGCAAGCTAAGAATTAACAAACCATAGAGAATGTGCGGTTAATATGCCTTGGATTTTGTGTAACCCATCTTTTTTAATACAAATACCTGGATGGCTTGGCCTCGTGGCATGGTCGAGACAGAAACACGGAACTGATCCACGACTTTGGTGATTGAGTGAGATGGCAAAACATGACCGCCCACGCTTACCGGCATGGCACATGATGGATGCATCTTTTTTAAATTGTAACATAGCTCGGGTTGTGTGTGTATCGCCGGTCTCCCTGGTGTAGGAGTTAATGTCTTTCTCCATAATCCTGTATATTCTCGTGAGTAACATATCCTGCACGAGAATCGGTAGCGGTTCTCGCCACTTTGGTAACTTACGGGGTATATGAGCTGGTCGCTCAGAAAGCAATGGCAAACTATTGAGCGTAATCTTGCCTAGTACATCAACAGCAGCTGAAAAATGCTTGTGTTGACTGCAACGTCCTGTAAGGGATATGCAACATTTAAAAAAAAATTTTTTTTAAACTTAGGTTTTGTGTAACCCACTTTCTGTTTGATTTTTTCACATCTAGGATTGTAATGATGATTGTGTGTAACCTTTATTCTGTTTAATCTTAACATATCCATGAATGTGTGTAACCCATTCTCTGTTATATCTTTACATATCTGTGATTGATTGATACCTGACCTCGGTTTTATCTTCTTCTGTGTTCATCCGGAATGTTGTTTTAGATGTAATTTGTTTAATCGTAATATATTTGAGATTGTACATAATTTACTTACTGTATATGTGATTGTATGCTATCCATCCTCTGTTTTATCTTTATGTATTTGAGATTGTATATAATTTGTCATCTGTTTTATTGCATCTTGCATCTGTTTTATCTGATACCCAGCTACATTTACTGGTCCGACTGGGGTCGAGTTCCTAAGATTGAGCGGGCAACCATGGCTGGTAATCAGAGACAGGCAATTATATCCACTGACTTAGGGTGGCCTAATGGATTGACTGTGGACTATGATGATGAGAAAATTTACTGGGCTGATGCTCAGAGGTAAGAAAAATAAGATTCTGTTAGTCTTTCAGTCAGTTTTATAGTCTTCCTTCAAATTATCTTTCTTTTTTTTTTAAATCTTTTTTTTAAGATTGCTGCTCTTATGTTCATGATCTTGGTTTAAAAAAATATAAATAAACCTGGGATTGGGATTGATTGCTTCTCATAGATACACATCTTTGACTAACCTGGGATGTAAGCTTGTTTCCCCATTTCAGCAGACATATGTAATTACTGCATGATGATACACTCCTCTTGTCTGTCAATCTGTTTTCTATTTTGAGAGCTGTTTGGTTTGATTTTGATAAAGAGTCATTGTCATTGCTCTATGAGTACTCAGTCTCCTTTCATAGATCACACTGGAGAATCTCAGTCATCATGAGGGCTATTCCAAAATCAACCTCTGATTGGCTGGTCAAAATAAACCAGTTGCCATAGCGACACTTTTCATTGCTTTCATCATTCAGTAGTCTTTTAGTTCACTACACATCAACCTACAATCACATTTCTTCAGTGGTTCAGGAATCGCAGATGAACACACATGGACACTGTTATTGCCTTTTCCCACTAGCTGTGAAATTCGTAGTGTGATTCATTTTCTTCAAGCAGAAGGTCAAAATGCATCTGAGATTCATTGTCGATTGTGACGTGTGTACGGTGATAACATTATGAGTGACAGTTCTGTTCAGATCAATCCAAAACAAAAGGTGCGGAATGCTCACCAGTGGCATCATTAACCTGTATGACAACATACGGCTCTACACCGCTGCTCGCACAAAGTCTTTACTTGAGCAGTTTAATGGGAAAGTTTCAAACCAAACCTCCCCCCCTCTCCCCTTACAGACTGAACTTGGCACCAAGCGATTATCATCGCTTCGGCAAGATGAAGGTCTGGCTGGCTACCCAGTGCTTCAAAATCACTGAGGCACTCATGGATAGAGTCAACAACTGGCTATGTACCCTGGTGGCACTGTTCCTTGACAAAGGGTTACAAAACCTCATGCCATGAAGTGCCAACAAGTGCCTGAATTTAGGTGGTGACTATGTAGAAAAGTAATGCAGTGATGCATGTAACTTTTGTATGTATTTAGATGTTATTGTCAGTTTGTTTAAATTTTTACCAGCTAATTAGTGGTTGATTTTGGAATAGCTCTCGTATATTACAGTTCATTTGTTTTCATTTTTGTGCACTTTCCTTTTGTTTTCTTGCTAACTTCTATATCTGTAACTATGTGCTGACGAAATTAAAAGAACATGACATCTGCACCTTTACTATTAAAGGGGTCGCATTGAGAGAGCAAATCTGGACGGCAACTACCGTGAAGTCATTGTCAAGTCAACTGTCCATCCATTCTCCCTGACTGTGTTTGGTTTCTACATTTACTGGACAGACTGGACGCTGAGGGGCATATACAGGGCCGAGAAACACACAGGGGCTAACATGAAGATGTTAGTGCAAGGGTTGTCCTCTCGTCCTATGGGCATCATTGTGTACTCAAAGGATAAACAAAAATGTAGGTATATTTAACACATTTTACTGTCTGTCACTGTCATCTACTGTCTATAGTACTTTTCAGTGTAGGACAGGTGTCATGGTCTCATTTATATTAACATTTGGCTCGCTCTTCATAACAGGGACGAAGCAATCATACACATTCAATGATTACACTCTTACACACGGCAACGTGAAGTAAACCCTTTTATTCACGTAACCTATTTACATTAGGTACATTCGTGGAAGTTGCGCTCATAATCATGCGCAACTCGTACATTATTACAGCAGTATATACAATGTATCATACATCTGGTAATAGAATAATACAGAATAACTCTCTCACTGCCTCAGCTCAAGCACATCTCAATCTACCAGTCAGTCACGCCTTCCCTCATTACAGCCATCTCACAACAATCATGAAACACAAGCATAACCCTCTCTGTCTGTCCATCTTGAAGTCCTTAACCCGTCTGCCTGACATAGGTATGTCGGTCAGTCCTTCACTTCTCACCGTTCGTGCGACCCGTGTGGGGTACCGTGGCACGACGACCACAGGGCTTCAACTGATTATTAGTTGACCTGTACTCGGTGACACCAGGTTGCCTGTCCTTATCACCTGTCATGAGCTGTCCTCCACTAACTCCTGTCATGCAGGACGTTGGGCTCCTGACAACAGGGAGGTCTTGAGCCAGGGGAATTAAGGCCGCCTGGCTAGTGCAGTCGCCGCGAACTGTGCAGGTTAGGATTTTCTTTTTGCCCCTGACAGAAAAAAATCTACACCTTACCGAGTGGATTCGAACCTGGAGTTCTTAGCCACTCGGCCAGTTGCTCCTCAGTTGCATTCCTGGGAGCATCAGTAGTGTAGTGACTACTCACCTGCCAACCTGATAGGTTTGATTTTGCATAGGAGAGGATTTTTACAATTGATTTTGGCTTCCAGGCCAACCCAGCCGAAAATGGGTACCAGAATTATTGGTCCCAAATACTGGCCTTCCATCTTTTAACTCATTAACTACTAATAAATTCACTGTATGTTTGCTGGTAACTTTTTATATAATCTAATATACTGAACAAGTTGCATTAACACATATCTTGATTGAAAGAATCAAAAGTTAAATGAGGTACTTAAATTTGATTGGTTCACTCCATTAGGTAGCAACAACCCTTGCAGTGTGTTCAATGGAGGATGTAGTCACAGTTGTCATCCAGGTCCTGATGGCCAAGTGGAGTGTGCTTGTGCAGAGGGAACTGGGCTGGAAATAAGAAACAATGGAAAGGTAACCATTTTGTTTCTGCTTTTTAACTTCTCATAAATCAAATATCAATTGTCAAATTTTTGTTGCCTTTGTCATCTTATTTTCTTCCATGGATTGAGTGTATGGCGTATATAACAGTATTAAGAATCTAAGGCACAACATAAACAAACAAATTAAATGAGAGGTCTCAAATGTCCCTGTGACAACCAATGGATTTGAGTTAAGGACCATTTCACAGTCATCATCATTGCCAAGCTGATAAGCATGGGCGGTCATGTTTCGCCATCTTACATGATCAGCAGAGTCATAGATCAGCTCTGTGTTCTTGTCTCGACCATTCCAAAACATGATAATCTTGGCATCTGTAAAGAAGATGGTTTGCCATTGCTTTCCTTTCTTAACAATGACCATACTGGTTGATGACCATACCCATTGTCTCCAAAAATAGACCCTCTGTCTACCGTCATGAAATTGGAAACACATACGCTACAACTATTTGTCGGCTGCTCCTCAGCTTCATCCACCACCTGCACCTGTGGCTTCATGTGACCCTGATGGGAGGGCTAAATGGGTACTCAGCCTTGCCTAAAGGTTCCCATAGGCTAGCGGAGGGAAGGAGGTACATTACTTCTCCTTTAATAGAGGATACTCCTATCCCGCCTCCCAAATTTCACAACAGAAAAATTGGGGCTTTTGAATTTAAATGTTACTGAAAAGTTCTTAGAATATTTAATATAGTAGCAATATCAACTTCACTAAAATGTCAGATGACAGAGAGAATTTGAGAGTCATGGTTGCCAGTGTCTTATCCAGACCATGCACTTGGAGGAAGAGGAGGAGGAAGAGACAACAACACATAAAAAACAAACTTGTTAAATGTTTTTGTTAAAAGAAAGGGAATATTATGAATTGCTTGTTAGTTGTTTTACTATCAGGTGTTATGTTCATCAAAAGAAATTTCAGTGTATATAATATCATTAACCAATATTTGTGGAACAATTTAAAAAATGTTAACACTTTTCTAGTAAATGACAGAACATAAATCATCATCTTGTTTGTTTGAATCCCAGGTGTGTGTTCCTAGCAACAGCACATGTCCGTCTGATCAGTTTGTGTGCAGTAATGGCCGGTGCCTCAGAGAGAGGTGGGTCTGTGACCTTGACAATGACTGTGGAGATGGATCAGATGAGAATGTTAATTTGTGTGGTAAGTTTGCCATACATTTGATGCTGGTTTCAATAGCTTTGATGAGTCAGTGGGAGGATGAATAATTCAACTGCTAAGTTCCAAAATAAATGTTTCTCAGAGGGAGTTTTAATGATTCAACTGCTAAGTTAAAAAAAAAAGTGTTTCATCACCAGTTTAAACCATAATGACTTTTCTGATTGTTTCAGTATTTTTTTTTTTTTTTTGTTATTTTTTTTTTCATTTTGTAATATGATTTAACATCTTTATTTTATCATCCTTCATAATTTTTATGTTATTTCATTATTCTTATAATTTTCTTAGTCCTTCCTCTTCTGTATGTAAAACTTATGCTGGCTTATGTGTTCACAATGAAATGATTGATTGATTCAAGATTGACATTGTAACATTCCGGGCCAGCACATAAAAGCTGTGTCTCGTGCAGCAGATGTTGCAAGATGTAAAATAAAACAGTAAATATAGCAGCATTTCGATAATTTTTCTACTCTTCTCTTCAGGCTGTGGCATGTAACATGAAATTTGAAACATACTAGATAAAATACATCTTACCCAATTGCCTAACAGTATTTGAAAACTCAAAACTGAACTATCTATGAACAATAAATAGTTAAAGAAATAGGAATGGATGAAACAACGTATTCAAGGATGCTTGAAATAGGAGTCGAGTGTGGGTCTGATAGAGAGGGATGTGTGAGAGGCCAAAGTTGATGTAATTAGAACCAGTGTTTCAATGGGACGATTAGTAACTGCACCTTGTGACATTTGCTGCGGAAAACTGAGCATCTTAGAGTTTGTCTGGAATGTTATGTTCTCGATACATGAATTGGCATGAAATCATGAATCATCATTGCATTCAGGACATTCCCACATGTGCTCTGTCCCTTTCTTCAGCAGCCAACAAAGAGTACTCATGCTGATAGTGTCAATAGCAGTCTTATTGAACATGTACCTGCATTTTCTTCTTCACATTATGTGTCGTAAAGACTCCCTGATCAACCCCTGCCGAATCAACCTCTCCAGATATGGGTCCTTTATTTTGCTGCACTTTACCCTTGATCACAGAGAGCCTTGACCCCATCAGCCTTGTCATAATCTAATTTGCTGCCCAAAGGAACAGTACCAGCCAGTCTATCAGCTTGTTCATTTCCCTGTACACCCTCATGCCTCAGACAGAAGATCCAATATATGCTTCATCTTTTTTAGCAGTGCAAGCCACGGCATGCGAAATATACATTTCTATTGAATCAATTCTTGAAACAATCAATCAGTCAGTTAATAAAACTCAGAGTAAAATCCTTTACGGGATGTCGCAGTCAACCACAGCATTAATATGTGTCTACATTATTTTTTTTTGCCCTCATAGATTTCTCTTAACATTATTTTTGTTTTCCTGCTTTCATAATTTTTCATTGTTCCTATACTCTTAGCTAGCCTATTTTTGTTAAATTGCATATTCTTTACAGAACGTCATAGTCAACCCCAGCAGTTTTTGGCTGTTTGTGATTCCAGGGCAAGTTTACATTCAGTAATTTTCCATTGCTTGACCGGCACTCATACCAGTGTATGAAAACCAGCGCAAGGCGGTCTGCTTCCAAATCACCCACAGCTGTGTTTCAAAAGCAGTATGCAGGATTGCAAATCATGTTTGTAACTCCTTTGCCACAGCACCAGTAAATCATTTAAGAGTTAAATGTAATTATGCAGTACAACATCTGTACTGTGAAAGATGACTAAGTTTAAATTACATTCATATAATGTTTGTCCACAGCGCTTCACACCTGTGATCCCAAGTACTTCAGCTGTCAGAATGGCAGATGTATACCTCTGAGGTACCGCTGTGACTTTGATAATGACTGTCGTGACAACTCCGATGAACAAGGCTGCAGTATGTGTACATTTCATTTTTTTTATTTCTAAGGGATGATTTATCTTTTTTGGCTTCATTTTTCTTCATAAATCATTTACAACAGATTAAGAGCATAAAAGATCAACCAGAAACTGCACTTAAGAAAAATGAAAGTATCTTATACAATAAGTCACTATCATTGAATGTCAGAGAGTGCCGAAATGTTACATAGAACCTGTTTTGCTGTATGGCAGTGAATCATGAAGCGTGAATGAACAAATCAGGAAGAGGCTTAGAAGCAATGGAGATGTGGTTCCTGTGACAATTGGTGCGAATACCTTGGACTTCCAGGATAACTAACAACAATTACCTGAAAGAGGCTAATGAGAGCTGAATACAATACACATCTGTAAGGAAGAGACAGACAGCATCCTATGGACGCACTGGAAAACATCAGGATGACTGCAAATATCAGTGACAGAAGAGATAAGAGCAGACTGAGAGAAGTGATGCTGGGTAGGCTGAGATGGTGGATCAGCAGAGTTGATCCGGAACAGCAAGGACAGAGATCTGTTGAGAGATATGAATGATTACATCAGTTGGCAGACTTCATTATGATGATGAAACTATTTATATATATTCTGTAGGTCTTTTTTTTAAACTTAAATGTTAAGTGTTTTTCTGGTGTTTCTGATAAGTTGTCTGTGTGTCCCTGCCGCTTTGAAAACATATAGATTACTTAATTTGGCTGTCTGTGGTATTGTCAACATTGTTCAGTAGAACTAATTTATCATCTCATCTCATCTCATCTCATCTGGTTCCTCTTGTACCTTGCGGTGTTGGGTGAAGCATAAACAGCTGGAGAGTGCCAGTTTATGGACTACATGTATTGAGGTTCCCATGGACTCTGTTATTCCCTCTGTACATCGTTTATATGGCCGGCTTCTTCTTCTGCTTCCATTTCATCTGTACATCATTGCTTGTTGTGGTATACTTTAGTTGGTAATCTGGTTATATGACCAAACCATTTAACTTGCTGTTTTCTTGTTAAATGTAGCGCTGCTATAATCCCCATTTTAGTCCTGATTTCTTCATTTCTGATTTTCTCTCTTCTTGATATATTGAGTATTCTTCTCAGGCATCTCAGGTCTGTTGTAATTTTTTTTTCTCTTTTTCTGTCATTGTCCAGGTTTGGCATTGGTGGCATAGAGTTGGTAGGACTAATTTCTGTAGCTTTAAATCTGTCAGCATCAGGCAATGTGTTTGTTCATGGCTCTGTAAATAGTATGGGAGCCACCTGCTGGCCCAGTGGTCATGTATTTGAATCCCAATCATGACATCATCATCATGTGCCTTACCAGCTGGTGCAGTCATTCATATCTGTCCACAGATCTCGGCCTTTGGTGTTCTGGATCTACTTTGTTGATGTTATTCCTCCATGTCTCTCCACAGATTTTGGCCATTGGTGTTCTGCATCAACTCTGTTGATGATATTTCTCCATGATCTGTCTCATTTCATCCAGCATCATTTCTCTTGGTCTGCCTATGCCTCTCTTCTCCTTGATCTTTCCAGTTGTCACAATGTTCTCCAATGCCTCTCTTCTCATCATTGACTAAAGATAGCTGTATCAAGACAGATTTGTACAAATTGACCTGGGCTTCGACATCGTCTGCCTAAAATGTAAAAGTCAAGGACCTTTTACACACCTAGACACATTGGGCGTATGGTGCTAGACCCATGGCAGTGTCAAATGTGAAGTGACATCGTTCAACATAAAAATGTGAATGTTGTGGTTTTTGTTTAAAATAAGATGAATTGCATGACAGGAAATTAGTGAATATTCACAGATTACCCAGCCTGTGGGCCTGACCAGTTTACCTGCAGCAACTTCCGGTGTATTGATGCGGCTCAAAAGTGCAATGGCATTGACAATTGTAGAGATGGCAACAGAACAGATGAGCTAAATTGCCGTAAGTTGTAAACAAGGGTTCGTTTTGCTTGTCAGTATTTACCTGCTTGTCTACTTGCCTGTCTGTCTCACTGTGGGTGAGGGGAGGATTATGAGTGTGCTTTTCTATTTTAATCTATGTAAAAGCAATTATTTTGTGATAACTGAGTCTGTTAGAAATTAGTGCATATTATTATGTAGAATATCCCATGTTTATATGACTGGCACCTTGCCGTCTTGATAGTCAATAGTTTGAAAAATGGAGTTACACCTCTCCCTAACACAAAAACTGGGCTGAATTTAGAGATTATGTGTTGCCCATGCAGCATGATCCCTCTCTCGGCCTGCCTAGTTTACTCCAGAGGAACAGTAACACCAAGACAAACTGCGGAAGCTGCCAAATTAGCAAAGCAATACTCCAACTGTCCGCCTGTCTGAGCTTCCATCCTAGACCAGTTGCTGACCAAGGCTTAGGGTCTGGCCTGCCCTGCCATGACATTTAGTCTTTAGGTTGCATTTCTTTGCACTAGAGTAAGGTTTGTTCCCTACTAATTGCTCTTCTGCACAAAGCCGTTGGCACAATGTGGGGCATCAGGTTTGGAGAGCGCCGCCCAACATTTGGGGCTAACAGAAAGCAGGTAGTACCGTCTACTGTCATCCGTCATATCTGACTAAGAAAAGATGCTTACTACAGAGTTACATATAATATGAAGCTGTATTCTACCAACAACAAACATATGATTACTGTGGTGACATATGCGTTATGTTCAAGTAGTATCATTGACTATGTGTGTTATATATTTCATCCAAAAAAGGATTCATCTATTTGCTCAATGTTATACTAACTCTGTAGCATCCACCTGACAAGATACAGTGAAATATGCCACCTATTGTGTAACCTATTGAATGTCTTTTTTTGCGTAAATTATTTTATGACAATGTGCACAATGGAATTTGGTGCCTCAATTGTGTCACGTATCCATTTTTCCTCATTGTATCTGAGCTTTATACAATCACAGTCTGTTAGTAATTGTAATACTTAACCAAACCATGTTACTAGCTGTTTTTTAACTGTCAAATACTAGTATTGTTCTTTTTCTACCCATTACTTTTTATTGGAGCATCATCCCTCAACCAATCCAGCATTCAGCTTGATTAAGAAAATTAGCTTTTTTTACAGGCCTTGAGGTGTAATTGGCACATGGTGTTAGTCCCTTATTTGTTCGACCAGTCATCATTAGATGGGGAAAGGGGAATGTGGTCAGTATCATGCTTTACTTCCCAGGATATTCCCTGGTTTTTATTTTAAGTTTGGTCAACCTGAGAGTTAGGTCAATTTTTTAAAATCCACCTTGTTGGAGATTCGAGCAGACAACCACCAAGCAGGTGTGCTAACCACTGTGCTACCATGGCTCTCTCCATCCGGATGTTGTATACATAAGTTTCTCTCCACCGGGATGTTGTATACATACAGCTTCAGTTCACACATGTCCTATCTTTTGCTACCTCCTGCAGCTCTCTCCATGTCCTCCCTATATTATTAATCTTGGTCTCCTAATTCTCTTCTTCGTGTACTTTTGGCCTCCCTCTATTTCTTTTGCTCTCTCAGTTTTAGAGAAATGAATTTCTAGTTTTACTGTTCTCACATTTCCTCAGTGTGTGTTCTATCCATGCCAGCTTCTTTCCCTCACCTTGATTTCCTGGATCACAACATGGTGAAATGAGAAATGTGTGGAGATGTTAAAGTTGTAAAGGGAGTGTTTGTTGCCAAGCTGTAGGTTCCTCTTCATTCGTATACTTTGTCTAATAACTTTACGAACCAAACAGCAGGTATAATTAGATTCGGCTCAACGACAATTAGTCAAGGTAATAGCAACTGGAGCCAACTGTGAACTTAAAAGACGAAGTAACTTCTGGGTTTAACAATACGAACGCTGTTTAATCCGACAGCTAACATTGTTTGTTGTAGTCGATATGATCTTGAACACTCAAATTGCCTGTTATTGCCAGGCTGGCATTTAAGTTATTGTTACAAGAATCTATATTCTAAATACAATCAAACCTGTTCTTTATAAAGTGTTCGCCATTGTTCTTATACCTCTGTACATATCCTTCTTTCCATTTACACAGTCTGTCTTCGCTGCTGCATAGATTCCGTCTAGGTTTCTGCCCGCCGTTTCTGAATATGTGGTGCTATTGATCTTCTACAACATCCTTCCATCTGTTGTTAACTTTATAGCCACTGATAAATGCCCACAAGTCCGTAGCCAGGCTAATTTGCTCCAGAATCACAATTGCACGGCCTTCTCTGTCGAGAACTCCACAAGGACTCTTTGTTGTTAATTGACGTCAGAATGACGTTTCTCTGTTGACAACTTGTCTCCTAGTTTCCCTAGGTGGCTTTCGGCTTATAGGATTTTTCATGTGCTTTCTGTGCCGTAATTCTCGGGCACTAGCTATGTGGCATTTGTTGTATATTTGCATATCATGTACATTACAAAAATTCCAATGATTTCTCACACCCAGCCCCAAGAACCTGTCCTCCCAACCAAGTGAAATGTCCGACTACCAACATCTGCATTATCCGTCGCTACATGTGTGATGGGGACAATGACTGCGGTGACAACAGTGATGAGAATCCTTTCTTCTGTAACCTGGTCTCCTGTGCTTCAGGTACAATTATTTTACAGTTTTGTGATTCTATGTGGTTTGTACAGTTTGAGTTGAGTCAAGAACTGACATTACAATACTCAGGACATTCCTTACCTTCAACAACCAGTGAAGAGTCTCAGTACTAATGACACAAGTGCTAGTCTGTCTAGCCTTTCCTCAGGGTAATGAGTGTCAGCCTTATCTTCTATACACTCTCTGCTGTGCCATTCTCTCCAGGCCATGATGTGTTTGTAGATAGATCTGTAGCCATGACAAGTAGTAGGCTAAATAGGTCATAGACGTTTTGATGATTCTTTTGTATAACAGAGCTGCAGACGTCATGGTAAAAGAATAGTAGGGTACAAGCAATATAACATCAACTGATGTCATAGTAAAAGAATAGTAGGAACAAGAGTATCAAAGTAGAATGGACAACAATGTAACAGAGCTGCAGATGGCATGGCAAAAGAACAGTAGGATACAAGAGTACCAGAGAAGTATAAAAAGACAATAATATAACATCATCTGATGTCATGGTAAAAAACAGTATAATACAAGAGTCTCAGAGTATAAAGGAACAACAGTGTAACAAAACAGCAGTAGAAAAGTAAGCAAAGGACACGTTTTGGTATATGGTGCTAACCCCATATTTTTATCGACCAATTGGCCTTCCAAGACATCCAACCCATTTTAGGCTGGATCGACTGAGAGCCAGGTCAATTTTTTTAATCGACCTTTTTGCGAATTTGACCACAAATTTGGCAGCCACGTGTACTAGCTACTGCACTCCCACAGCTCTCAACAAAATAGCCAATGTTTAGGTAAAAGAACGTTGAATACAAAAGCATCAAAATATGAAGGAAAACAGTACAATAGAACAGAAGATATTATTATTGAAAAAACAGCCAGATGTAAAAGAATTATGTAAAGAATAAAAGAACAATGGAATAACAAAACACTAATATACAAGTGTAACAAATGTTAGGATAAAAATAGTAAAAGATAGTTTGTAATGCTTTAAATAGGACACAAGTGGTGAAAGTGTAGTGAAATCTTCTATTGATATTTCAGGACATGAAAATATGTGGTGAAATCTTTTGTTGGCATGACAGGACATGAAGTGTGAAATAATCTAATGACATGACAGAACATAAAATGTCGTGAAATCTTTTATTGACATGACAGGACATGAAGTGTGAAATAATCTAATGACATGACAGAACATAAAATGTCGTGAAATCTTTTATTGACATGACAGGACATGAAGTGTGGTGAAATCTTCTATTGACATGACAGAACATGAATTGTGGTGAAATCTTCTATTGACATGACAGAACATGAAATGTAGTGAAATCAAGAACAAATACTTGAATACTGCTTGCTATCTTTCTGCAGGTGATTTCCAGTGTTCTCAGAGCCACAAATGTATACCTGGTTCATGGCAGTGTGATGGGGATGATGATTGTGGCTTTGGAGAAGATGAATCTGCAACTATTTGTGGTCAGTTAGTCTGTTAGTTCTTTTGTTTAACTGTTCAGTACACTATTTGTGGTCACGCTCAATCAGAGTTTGTGACTTTAGTCACAAATGTGACACAACACATTTGGCTCTAGATTGAAAACTTCAGCTCCACTTATGCTTAACGCTTTCAGACCCGAAAGTAATGCATGGCGTGTAATTGACTCCTCCACTTGAATCTTATCCATCTCTTACCTTTTAACATTTGGTCAGAGCATACTAAAGAAATCTGGCTTCCCCAATGGCCACTTCCTGTAATTATTTTTAAAGTCATGCATTCATGACTGTTCATTGTGGTTATTTTCCACCTTGATCATCTGCTGCAAAATCTTCTAGAACTTGAGTTAAAGGACAAATGTGAATCCAGGAAGCAAAATCACAGCTCTATCTATGCCAACAGAATTAGATACATCATAAAGGCCACAATTATAACCGACCGAAAACACGATTGATGAACGGGGCCAAAACATCTTTCAAAATTGGATTGGAAATGCGGACCAAAATAAAGAGTACTTGGAAAGTTATTGTTCATATGAGGATAGAGATAAAATAGAAAATGGATCATAAACATGTATCGATAGATCTGTTGACAATGGTGAAGCATGCGTGGGTTAGGCTGGAGTTTGGTGTTATAAGTTTTTATAATTAATAGCAAATAACCAAAAATGATGCTTGTCTGAATTTATCATTGCTGTCATTTGTTTCCAGCATCCTTTAATCGCACTTGCCAGTCTGACCAGTTTTCCTGTGACAATGGCCGCTGCATCTCTCAGAGATGGGTGTGTGATAGTGAGGATGACTGTGGGGACAATTCAGATGAAGCTACAGCAAGAAACTGCAGTAAGTGAGGGATGGATAATTGCTGATATATAGTTACTAACTCTTCAGTTTCCACTTGTACATTCACCACAAGGTTCAAGATTAACTACATCTTGTACATGCCAATATGACATATCAAAGATATGATCTTCTTATGTCCTTTATCTCCTATTGAAACATAGACCTTCATCAACTCATATATCTTTTGCTGCCTCCTATAGTTTCCTTCATGTTCTCCCTTATGTTATGTTTATTTCCCTTTTTTAGTTAGTTAGTTAGTCGACAGATCATCCTCGTTGCACATCGGACCATTCAGTCCATAAGTGCTCGGATCCCCTCCTCAGCAAATCCCGCAGCGTGTAGCGGCTAACGACGCCAGTTCTGTGTTGGTTTATCAATCTTCTTTGGCTTCCTGCGTAGTGTTCTTGTTTGGCCACCCCTCTTTTAATTTGCTGCTCTCGCAGTCTGGCCATTGTTGTAGATTCACAGTCATCACTTGGTTCTTGCAAAAGTCTCACTTCTCGTAGAGCATTCAGAATGTCAGCCTGGTCCATGGCGCGTCCGCCCTCCACAGTAGCCTCACCTGCGAGCTTGTCAGCCCGCTCATTTCCTTGTACTCCCGCATGACCTGGCACGAAGATGAAACTAATCTTTGCCAGCCGAGACCGCTCCAGAGGCAGCAACCATTCTCTTCGGATCGACCCCTCCTCTATCCTCTTGATCATCTTCATTGAGTCGCTAAGGAAACAAGCCCTAGTGAAAGTCTGTGTCTCGAGCCATGTTATTGCTTTACTTACTGCCATGACTTCCATGGTCAGGCTACTTGTGGTTTCAGTGAAAGCACCAGAGTCCTCCTTCACAATTCTCCCTCCGGCCCGAGCTGTAAAGGCCCATGAGCTTCTCACATGTCGGACGACCGACCCATCTGTGTAGATGAACGCGTCACTGTCTAGCGAATTCTCGAAAATCAACGCTTGTACTTCAGCCTCCACAGCAGCCGGATTTTCTTGTCTGCATTTTCTATCTAGTTGGATGCAAACTGAAAAGGATGTGCAGAAGTCTGTTGGCACTTGCACCCACTCCTCGCCAGGTTCTAAGTCCTCAAGTGAACACACCTGTTGAAGAATGTCTTCGGCTTGACCCATCCACGACCGTCCTCTTTTTAACCTGCTTCCCTTTTTTGTGTGGTTCTATATGTTTGTGTTATAATTCTAGAACTCACTGTTTCACACTCTACTAGTGCTTTCTCTGCCTCTTCAGATAGCATTGGGGCCACTCCTTCACATTTTTTTTCTCTTATCTTTAGACTTTATCGTGGTTGATAGTATTGTGCAGCAAAATGTTTTTTTACAGTATGGGGTAGCAAACCCCATGCCTATCTCTGTCACCACTTATGACAAGCATGTTAGGTAACAAAGTTTCTATTATTTTCTTCCATTAGTGGACTTGGTAAAATACGGCCACTACCCTCTTTAGTCACCCCTTACAACATGCATGGTAGATTACAGTGTTATTTCTATTGATTTTTCTTTCCTTATAACACCATCAGAAGCAGGACAATAATTCCTGCTGCCTGCAGGTGAAATTCCAAACCTGCTAAACACAGTTCAACACCACTACTGATTTTTTTGTCAAGGCAAAGTGGCCTCCTTGTGTATGAAATTTACTAAACAGACAGCTTCTTTTTAGCATAGCTTTATTTGCAAAACTAACACAAAAGTCATTAATGTTGTTGAGCTACATCCATTACGCCATGTTAATTCACCACGTGTGTCATTAATTCTACTTGTTCATATACATTCTGTTTGTTCACTTAATGATGTCGATCATGAGCACTTGGTAAGCTTTCTTACATAATTACTGAATGTATTTCTTTGTGTTTCCTCAGATGAACGCACTTGTCCACCTGACACATTCACTTGTGAGTCCAACAAACAGCACAGCACTTACCCTTGTATTCCCATGTCTCGAGTGTGTGATGGAGTGAGGAACTGCCGCAATGGGGAAGATGAGATGCAGACCTGCCCCCCTAGAACATGTATGCCTAACCAGTTCCAGGTGGGAACGTTTGCAGTGTTTTCGGACTCTCATTCCAAATTACACAAATGGGGAACACCTATTTTTAAAATATTAATTTTAAATCTGAAATCATGCTGTGTCAAAAGAAGTCACTGTGTTGATAAGTTACTGCTTATTTGATTAAAATGCTTTAACTTTTCTCAGTGCTTTTGGTTCCAAACAGTTATTATTTGTACCCTCTGTCCTAGCTATTATTTTTAATATTTCCAACCTTCTTGTTCTTTAGCTTATTCAATTCAAGTATTATTATTTTACAGTAACAGTTGTCTGGAACTGATATTAATTTCAGTTGATTTCACACCCCAACATCTAATATTTAAACTTAGAAAAGGGAGAAAACATTAATTGTTTTAGTTGTGCCCCAAGGATCTGATTCACACATCAGTATTGATTTGACCTCAGAATTAAATATTCTAATTTTGGTACTAGATTTAATTTCGCCCATAAATTTCCTAGAGCTACAAAATCTCCTTTTGCCTTGTGTATTCTTATTTCAACACTCCTATCTGTTCCCCCAACTTTTTTCTTCATGGTTCTAATTATCTGTATGATTCCACCTCTTCAAGTGTTTTCACCAAAGCAGTTCAGGTTATCATTAGATTAGCTTATCATTTTCTTTCGCCTATAAATTTTTAGACCTAATGGTTGTGACTTCTAATCATGTTTAGTTTATCTAATCATGTTTAGTTTATCTAATCATGTTTAGTTTATCTCTTACATCTGATTTCATTTGTGGGACAGGAGGGAAATATCACCAGAGAAGTCCAGATCATCAAGCTTCTGTCAGAGTTCATTGAATTCTATTTCTGATGGTAGCTATTGTTGTCTTTGTAATCCAGCCTATAGTCTGCAAGAATAATGATGGTAACAAAAGGGATCCCTGTCACACTGCTTTTCTTTTTTCAAACAAATCTGTTATTTGTCCCTCATGTAGAACTCTGAAAATGAGATTCCTGAGAATTCAAAAGTGAAGAAATCAGGACTAAAGTTGGGGCTATAGCAGCGCTAGATTTTATTAGAAGGCAGTAAGTTAAATGGTTTGGTCATGTAACTAGATTACCAACTAACAGTATACCACAAGCAAGACCAAATGGAAGCAGAAGAAGAGGCCAACCACGTAAATGATAGACAGAGGGAATAGCAGAGTCCATGGGGTCCATAAACGGGGACTCTCACGCTGTTTATGCTTCACCTCAGCACTGCAAGGTACAAGAGGAATGAGATGTAGAACTCTGAATTTCATGTCTTGCAGGTCAGCATGGTCGAATTAGTAAGAACGCGTATTCTTAAACATCCATTGTGATGATGCCGAGGTAAGTAGTTCAACCCCTACACCGGACAGCTGGACTAAAATGTTGACCTATCGTCCTTGACTTTGGGACATAAATTACAAGTACCTCTGAAGTCGGAATTGGTTTGCCTGAAGGCGAGGGACACTGTTCATAGGGAAAACTAATCCACATGCAAAGTTCAGTCCATCACTACTATAAATAGTGTATATGGACTAAGCTTGAGTTCAAAGCGAGCGAGCGCAAAAAAGTTTTAAAAATTTCATGTCTTTATATGTTGCCTTTATTAAGTTAATGATCTTCTTTGGGATCCCATAGTGCCTTATCAGATTTTCACAGAAAGGCCCTATTAATTTTGTCAAAGGCCTTTTCTTCGTCCACAAATGCAATATTAAGTTGTGAATTTATTGTAATGCTTTGCTCTATTATTATTCATTATGTGACTGTCTGGTCAGTGCACTATATGTTTGGTCAGAAGCCTACCTATTCATCCCTTGGTTGTTTGTTAATAGTATTAATCTCTCCAGGATCATAAAGCTTAATATTTTCCCGGGAACTGACAATCACTTTATTCCTCCAAAATTTACACACTCCTGTAAGTCTTTGTTAGCTTCACCATATGTCTATCTCTCCAGTATGCTGGTATTTCTTCAATGTCCCAACCTCTTATAAATAATTTTTGCAGTAATTCAGTTGAGTGATTTATATTGGCTTTAATAGTTTCTGCTGGGATACCATCTGGACCAGCAGCTTTCCCACCCTTCAAGAGTTTGATACCATTTATAATTTCTTCTTTAGACGGTTTCTATTAATTCATATCTAGCTTCGCTTCTACAGTCTGGAGGGTTAGCTGTATTTTTGTTGGAGAAATTCAGAAGTTTCTCAAAGTATTCAGCCTATCTGTTCATTTGATCATTAATGTTACACATTCTTTACTCTGTATTATGTGTCTAGCATCTTATAATTAACAGCTGGGCATATTAAAAAAATGCAGTCAACCAAACATCTATTCTAGACTTCATTTGATCATAACAGTACTCATCGATTTCTATCAGAACATTTGTATTACTACACAAACTTTGCTGTTTAGACCATACAGTGAATAATCATTAGTTAAACTGTGTTGTGGGAAGAAGCCTATACTTTTCATGGTAGCTGTGGTAGTTTAAAGGCTTCAGAGCACAAGGCAGATAGCTTGACAACTTTGCCATGGAGACCCTTTGACCTGAAATATTGTTAGTATGTAAACCAATGGTTTTTTCTTTTAATCATGTATGTTAAGAGTTTATGTATTTTATATAGCAAACCCCTTCAGCATTTTAAAGTATCATTTATTCCTTTCTGCTTGTCAAGTGCACCAACGGAATCTGTATCTCCACAAGATTCAAATGTGACCATGATAACGACTGTGGAGACTTATCTGATGAGCCCAATGACTGCAGTAAGTTGTGTTTGTGTGAGGGTGGTGGTGGTGTATCTTGTTTATTTGTTTGTGTTTTTATTGTTCCTTTTTTGGACATGTAATAACTTATTATGTGTTTTTCAGTAAAATACTGACCAACCGATTGTTTGCAGTATGACTAAATTTCTTCAACAAAATTAGCATGTTCACAGAGTTTTTAGTACGTGCACAGACTGCTTGAGTATTTTAGCAGAAGGATATTAATTTTTGTATATTATTTCTTAATTTTTCTCATCAAAATGAATGTTTAAACATAGTTTTCTAGTATGATTAACCCTTTACAGGGCAGACACTTGTCCGTTTTTTTAGCCCTGAACGGGCAAGATTTTTTTCAGATTCGGTAAAATTTCGGGTTGCGTTAGTAAAAACATCACAAATAAGGTGTTAGTCAACCGATTTTAGTTAAATAAACAACACAATGAAGGGAAAAGCATGTAGAATATGTTACTCACATGATTGTTGTCGGTAATCTATATATGAACACAAATATTTACGAAATACAGCATGTTGTTTGTGATTTTCCGTCATCTATATGGCAATTTACAAATACATTTCCAGAATCATAATCACTTTCTTTAAAGTCCGACTGGCGACTGCTAATGCAAAGTAACGCTTTTCACTGATATCTAGCTGCAATTAATAGTCAACTTCGTGCACTTTAATGTCACTTACATTGAACCTAGCGAAATCTCGGCTATCACTTGAAGAATCGCCGAAATCCATTTTGAAAAACTAAGCGTAAAAATCCCGAAAACTATCAAAAAAAGTCAGTAAAAGTCCGTTCAAATTCATAGTAGGTGCTTACAAATGGCGGCCACGTTGTCAAGCTATCAGCAAAAGCGAAAGTAGCCGTCGGAAGTGTCGGAAAGCCGAGAGATCGCGTTTTTACAATGCATAATAGTATCGGACGCAAACGGCCGATATGCTCGTTTAAGCGATCGGCCGCAAATGGACGTTCTGCCCTGTAAAGGGTTAATAAGAATTTAGAAAATTATAAGAAGTGAGCTCATCTGACAGATCAGAGCGGATATATTTTCCCATTGGCATGTATCTTAGCGATTCTTAGCATGGACAAAGACTTCTGAATACCCTGACATGTCCTGTTAAACCTTTTTGAATTCTTGATTAATTGTGAATAAATGTGAATGAATTCATGATTGATTGTGAATAAATGTAAATTCATGATTGATTGTGAAATCATAATTGATTTAAATAAATATGACTTCATGATTGATTGAAACTAAGTGTGAATTCATGGTTGACTGTGAATCAATGTGGATTCATGATTGATTGTAAATAAATGTGAGTATAGATTGATTGTAAAGACATGTGAATTCATGATTTGATTGTAAATAAATGTGAATTATTATCTTAACTCTTAGTAACCATGCTATAAAACCATATGTGTAAACACTAATGTTGATGAGAAAATGAAGAGAGAGTCTAAAGTCAATATTCTATTGATAAAATACATAACTGATTAAGTTCCGTGGGATAATTAATTGTCATAAGTGATTTTCTGTATCTGACATTGGCTTATATATATGTTGAAATGTTATCATTGCGTTATAATACAACATGCCTGCTACCATATGAACAACTTTTAAGCCATAACTGTGACACACTCCCAAGCTCCCATTGTTCTGCCATCCATTTGTGTTTGGTCCAAATTTAGTTTTTGTTTGGGACTAAACTCAATGTTGAAGAAGACTGGTTATTAAGACAAATAAAATTGCAGATATTGAAATATTTTGTCATGTAAAAAAGACATGAATGTCTGGAAAAGGTAACTATGGAGGAAAATATACTCGGGAATATATATTAATTATAACCCAGAATGTGTGAGCAAATTGATTTTAAAAAATAAGAAAGAATGACAAACAGACATAGGAGGCAGGCAAGCCAGAATGCAGATGAATTCAAGATATGTCAAATCAATTACTCTTGACAGTAATGGAGGCAGGACATCTGGCTTATGATAGAGAGAAGGATGTTATTGGAGAAATGTTCTGCACAGTACAATGTACTAGATAATGTTGAAATAATGTTTATTACCTCTTGCTAAACTCAATTTTCACTCATCAATTACTTGTACACCATCATATCTTTAAACTTAGTCTCTTTCTTGAACAAATGGTCATTTGTTTAACTGTATTAAAGATTACAGGACCTGTAGTCCTGAACAAATCACGTGTGACAACCAACGCTGTGTGCCCAAGTCCTGGGTTTGTGACGGAGACAATGATTGTGGAGATGGGTCTGATGAGAAGGAGTCCTTGTGCTGTAAGTCTCTGGCAAGAATGTTCATTACCAAATTTGATCGTGGTGGTTTGTCTTATGTATAGTAAGATGTGGGCCAATGCAGTCTCAACGAAACTAGTAAATATAGCAATGTTTCTCAAAAGTATCTCTTTCCATCGTCAATCTTTCTCTATTTCTCCTTCTTTTCTCTGTCTCTATCTCTTTCTGTATCTCTTTCTTTATCTTTGTCTCTCTCTCTTTCTTTATCTTTGTCTCTCTCTCTTCTCTTTCTCTGTCTCTCTCTTCTCTCTCTTTTCTCTCTCTGTGTCTCTCTCCCTCTCTCTCCCTTCCCACACACACATATACAAAGTAAGAAATAGTACCTATCATCTTAGATGTTTGAATAAGCTTTTATGACTCTCCAATCCTCTATGTTCAATTATGTATTTACAAAGTTGGTGTTGCTGATATTGTTTGTTGTATTTACAAAGTTGCTGTTGCTGATATTGTTTGTTGTATTTACAAAGTTGGTGTTGCTGATATTTTTTGTTGCCCACTTGTTTAAGCGTTCTACATTTATATATTTCTCTGTCTTCCTCTGCCTCTCTTGTCTAATATTTTCCCACATAAGACTAAATTCTCTATTCTATCTCTTCTTTTGATGCCCCATAAATTTCATTTGTCTGTTCCTGATGGTTTTGATGAGATCTTGTAACACCTGCACATCTCAGTACCTCAGCATTGATTGTTCATTTGCTGGCTTTGAACTCAAGAGTAATACATGTGTTACTACCTGTAATGCACTGGACTTATATTTATATGTGAGTTAGCTTTTCCCTGTTAGTGATGTCCCTCATCATCAGCCAGACCCTCTCTGACTTCTGAGGTACTTGTAATTTACATCCCCCAAGTCAAGGACAAGATGTCAACATTTTAGTCCAGCTGTCTGGTGTAGGGGTTGAACCCACTACCTCAGCATCAGCACACTGAAAGTTTGAGAGTGAGTGCTCTTATCCATTTGATCATGCTGACCTCACTACTGCATGTTTCCTCTTCTTTATTCACAAGAATCTCACCATTCTTCTCAAAAGTCACATTTCCACTGCCTCCAGTTCCTTCAGCATTTCTTCACTCATGTTGCAGTATTTGCATCCCTGCTTTGGCACTTTCGGCAGGTCGCCCTATGGAAAGAGACCGAGCCATATGGGATATAACCCGGGTCAATGAAGTCTTTCTAGTGACTGCTGATTCCATCAACGATGAACTGTATTTTTTGTGTTGGCATTCTATCAGCGGCATTATGCACAGTGTACCTGTGCGGGCTGTTGGTTTGTCAAGACTCCTGTCTGTTCCACTTTTTACATTGGGCAGTGGGGAGCAATTTGTGTGATATTCACTAGCACAGGAACGGAGCATAATGGGGACGACCCGTTGCTGTGAAGTTGGAACCGCGACTAACTAACAACTTGCATCCGTGCATATGAAGTCTAGACATGGCTTTTCAGGAAGCAGATTTTTTACTTGCCAAATTTCTATATTTCATGATGTCACTTATTCATAGCATTACATTAGCCTTTAGTCACAACGTACAGTTAGTTAGTATTCTTTGAGTTCTTTAAAGTTTGCTGTGTTATGTTTTAAAGCATCTATTATAGAATAACAAAATAAATTATGGCAATGTTTTAAACTTTGGGAATTTGTCACTGATTTAACATCTACATATGACAATCATGTTTCTGTTACTGTAAAATCTCACATAAAATATACACAATTTTTACTCATTTTTGCTTGCTAAAACTTGAGTGCATATTATTTGCAAGAACTAAGACATACACCGTATTCAGTGTCACAATAATCATACATTGGAAAGTCTGTGAAGGTGTGAAAATGGTGAGAAATTGAATGTTTTGGATGTTTTCTTATGTGTTAGATATTATTATAACAGATGTTTCATAAAATAAAATCTTGACAAATTATGGTAAAATGTCCATATTACCAGAAAATGTGGGACTAATTCAAGCATGCATAATATTAAGTACTATTAAACATCAGTGCATATATGCAAGAGTGCATGGTATGTTCATCCCCTCCTCTCTCAAACTAGGGTTTTATTCCCTGTATTTTTTTGTGACTGTTTCAGTGACCCCAGAACCAACATGCCCAGGAAACCAGTTTCGATGTGATAATGGACAGTGCATTCGTTATGAGTTTGTCTGCAACAAAAATCCAGATTGCACAGATGAATCTGATGAGAGACACTGCAGTAAGTTGGAACTTAATCATTTACTCTGTAACAACAAAATACCTTACTGAACTTTTGTTTCTCCGATTTTTGCAACAAACTGTTTATTGTTGTTTGTTTCAGCTTTTTAAAAACTGATTGCTATTTGCTTAGCTTTTTTTTTTAACTGTGTCTTCTTTATTTTGGTTGTTGTAAGTATTGTTCTTATTGTTATGTTGATTCTTATTGAAAGGCATATCAGTATAGCAATGCCAGTTTCCAGGCAACATTTGCAAAAACCAGAAACAAACATTTCAGTCTTTTATATACACCTAAAGAAATATTTCAAATATGTTTGGAATCATTATTATTTCACAGTAGGTAAGTACCTAATTTGTCACAAATATTAGAAGAAAACAGTGTTAGATTTTCATAAAAATCAGTAGAGGAAGATTCAGCGTTTTGTAACATCAGTAAGATATAGATAGTATTTAGTCTTTCAAAACAAAAGAAACTGAAAGATATCACACATGATGATATCTTTGGATCCCTTTTGATGTTTCAGAGTGCATGCACTATACTGACAGTGATCGGTAAGAGAAAGATAGATAGTTCTGTGTGATGAGGATTGTTCTTAAATACGGTAATCCATCAATCAACTAATTAATCAAACAATCAATCATATAACCAAATCAACTTATCAATCAATTAACCAGTTAACAAATCAATTGCTCAATCAGTCAATCATCAAATCAGTTAACTAACCAGTCAGTCAACCAACCAATCAGTCATTATGCCAGTCAATGAACTAATGAATCAGCCAATCAAATAATGATGTCTCTTGTATGCCCAGATATCAATGAATGCCAGAGTGTAAGAATCAACCAGTGCCAGCACACCTGCATTGACACGCTGACCAGTTTCAGATGTGAATGTAATGAGGGATTCCAGCTGATGTCTGACAGAAGAGCTTGCAGAGGTCAGTTATGCTTTGTATATTTTTATTTAACGGCTGCCCTGTAGCCAGTAGAAAGACTACATATTTTATTTAAAGACTGCCCTGTAGCCAATAGAAAGATTACATATTTTATTTAAAAGCTGCCCTGTAGTTAGTAGAAAGACTACATATTTTATTTAAAAAGCTGCCTTGTAGCCAGTGGAAAGACTATATATTTTATTTTAAGACTGCCCTGTAGTCAGTAGAAAGACTACATGTTTGACTATTTATGGTTACATGATCAATATTTTACTTATAGTGGTATCATGCAGCTGCTATTTAAAGTATTAAATCGCTTTCAAAAGGAGTTAAAATTATGTCTGGGACAGAAGGAGTTTACAGTAATAACTCTGTTTGGTCAAATGAGTTATTGTATAACTAGGACAGTGTGGGTTAAATACTATGTCCCAGGAGGTTTTTGAGCAGCTGCTACAGTGGGTAGATGGATGATCAGTAATGACATAAAAATTACAAATGTGTCACTTTCTTGTTATTGTTTGATACTTGTATTTTCATGTTTGATACTTGTAGTTATCATATGTTTGCATTTGTCATACTTGTATTTATATATTTGATGCTTGACTGCCATGTACTGTTGCCAACATTCATGCCTGTTGTTTCCAGATATTGATGAGTGCTCAGATCAAGTGGGTACCTGCTCCCAGACATGTGAGAACACTGAAGGAAGCTTTGTTTGCAAGTGTTCTCAAGGCTATCACAAGGAGGATGATCAGAGGACTTGTAAGAAGATAGACAGTGAGTATGAACATGTGTATGCCCAATATAAACATATACTTCCTGAAAATGAGCATATACCTCCTAAATATCCCTTTTGAATGTGAGCATATATTCAAGATGCAATAGATAATTTACACAAGACAGTAACACAGGCAGAACCTCTGGCTTATTATAGAGAAGGCCTATGATAGATAGGGCCTATGATAGATAGGCAGGATCTTTAAGATCTTGAAGAATTGACTGTCTCCTGGTACAGCCTACTGGTGCAATTCTCCCATATTTGGACTTGAAAGACCCGATTTGGTCACACAGCTACTGATTTAAGTGCTGGGTGTCACACTGTGAGCTGTAAATTTCATTCAACATATATTTTTCTTGCGGCTGTAGTGAAATACAGATTCAGAAAATGACAGACAGCTAGTTTTCTGGAATTCTGGATGGCTGTCTTATGCGATACAGCATGTGTGGACTGTTTGTGTTTGTTAGACAGCCGTCTTCTTGACAGTGAATTGCATATTCAAGGAAAGGATGGCATTGTTGTCAGTGTTCTGGCAATTTGGCTTGTTGAAACCTACTTTTTACTTACAGGTACACATGAGCCAAAGATGAGAATTTTGTGTGGTTTTTCACTGGCACAGGAATGAAGCAATTATGGGGCAATCCATTGCTGTGAAGTTGGAACTTTATATACTGTTGCTAGGAAGGAATTGTCAACAACCGTTATGGGAGTGAAGTTCTGCACAGAACAAACGACAGGATGATGATGGATTTATTTACTTGTTTCATTGTACCCCGGTTATAATTGTTATGCACGCTTTAACCATGTGTCATTTATACCAGAGACACATTGGCATAGTAGTTAGTGTGTTTGCCTACCATGTCAATGTTTTCGGTTCAGTCAACAGCAGAGGCAGGATTATGTTTTCTGACCCGTATGACTCGTCTACCCAATATTTTTTTTTAATTGGATCCCAAATAATTTTAAGAATTTTCTAGGCATTGTCTGAGAAGGAAAGGTGATGAGGAAGAATGCCTGGCTACCTATACCTATGTCATGGCTAGAATATGTGAAGACCTGACACTTAACAACCCAATGGCAATAACTGCTATGGGATTACCTTTACCAACTTATACCAACCCTCTAGTCTTTAACCAGTATCACATTGAAGAAACTTACTCTCAGAGTTGAACTACGAGGGGAAGTCAATAAGTAAGTCACAAATGGCTGTAGAAAAATAACTAAATAAAATAACAACTTGAAATCAGTTTATTTTTATACATATATTGTCCCTTTATTTCTCAACATATTTTCAACCAACATTGATGCACTTAACAAATTATTTTATCAGTCCTCCCAAACCAGCTGCATAGAACTGCGTGCTGTGTTTTCTAAACTACGTTTTTACTTCACATTTAACTTTGGTGTCATTCGCAAAATGTCTCCCGCCAAGGTGGGTTTTCAGTGGACCAAAAAGGTGGAAATCGCTAGGGGCTAAGTCGGGACTGTAAGGTGGATGTTCCAGAACTTGCCTGTCACCTCTAATCATCTCCTCCACCCGCTGCACGGCTGCATCTGTTGCAGTTTCAACAGGATGACCAGATCAGATTTCATCAACAATTTTAGAGAGTCCTTGAGAACATTTTTCTACCCCACCGCTTTACGGGACAAACATTTGTCAGCATAAACAGGAAGCATTTCCTTATGAATGTCCTTTGCAGGCAGTCCTTTTGCCCACAAAAAACGCACAACAGCAAGTTGCTCTTTGGTTGTACACTCCGTAAGTGCATTCGCCATTTTGTTTATGTACTGCACATGCGCATGAGACACCTAGTGCCACCTGACGAATGGGAATATAAAGTTCGATGTTGCTGTCACCTAATGACACCTGTAAAAAACATCAACTACATTTACCTGCCATCCCATAGACCTGTGTGACTTACTTATTGACTCGCCCGCGTATGTAGGAAGACTGAGAGATATTAAACATCCTGCAGCAAATGTGGGGAAATTCTTACATCTTTTAAGACATTAAATATGAGGCACACAAATACACTAGTCACAGCATTGAGAGAACATATCCGCCATACTATCAGCTGAGGAGGGAGAATTTTGCTAACCTGTAAGACTTTGAAACTGACCCAGCCACAGAAATGACTACCAAGCATATCTCTGGAAAATTTATGGGAGCCAAAATGGTGCTGACTATATCACCTCTTCTACAACACTTGATCTATGCTAAGAGGCAAAAGATGTGCCTGGGGGTTCATAGCTATGTGGATGGTGTTTAATCATGCAGAGCCTGGTTTAATGATACCACAATATCTAATCTGAGAAAAAAACGTTCAGAAATCAAAAATAAGGAGCATCAGTTAGATCTTTTACCCAGGACTCGATGTGATGGGAAATGAGCAGGCAAACAGACAAGCAGGGTCTGCAATGTTGAGTGTGGTGTTTTTGCACAATAAGGCAGATTTGGTCAGGACCCTTTGAAATCATATGAATACTGTGGAAGTAAAGATAAATTACTATAACTTAGAGAGGATGGTGCAGCAGGGAGTCATCAGAGGATCTTCCCAACACTTAGTTCTCGGAGATAAGGTCAAACAGATGCATTAACAGACTGCAAATTGTTCAATTAGTATTGCAGCTCTTCACTGGCTGTTGCAGTTGGGGATGGAACAAAGTATGGGAATGTCTTGAGTGCTATGATGTTGGTTTTTAACTCACTCAACTCAACTTATTTCTGACTCCAATACAATATCTGCAATATTCCTTAAGGCATAAAAGCAGGGTTACTGAATTTTTCAATGTGTATACTGAAGACAAATGTCTACACATCAGGCAGCACTTTCTCATAGACTAACTGAAACATTATATAAACAAACAATGAGATATTAGTTCAATCTATTTGTATACACACACTCATATATAAGAGTATATAAACCACTCCAAAATAAAGATTAACACAGTACACTTTTTATAAGAACAGGTACTTGCGGGCACTCTCACGAAGTTTGTACTTCACCTCAACACTGCAAAGTACAAGAGGAACATGATGAGATGAGATGAGATTCCAAATATGAACTCACTACATCCACCTAAATTTCTTTCTATGTTATGTGCTTTCAAACATTTTTGTTTTCAAAATTGTGGAATTCAAAATTAAAAAGGAAATATATTTTTTTCTTACATTTTGCAGAAATCACTCCGTGGCTTATTTTCACCAACCGTTATTATCTCCGTGAGATATCAATAGAGGGAGACAACCACCGCCGCATTGCTCAGGGGTTTGAGAATATTGTTTCCCTTGATTTTGACATAGCCAATGATTTAATTTATTTCACGGATGTCAAGCAACACAAGATCTACAGCATTTTCCTCAACGGAACAGACCAGAAGGTGGTCACCAAAGATAATGTGCCCAGTGTGGAGGGAATCTCTGTGGATTGGATTGGCAGGTAAGAGTCTGATTCTGCAACATTGTGAAGGTGCTGTACTAAAGCCAAGATGGTTTGAGGGCTCAGAATGTTTTCATTAATCATTGGTTTCTAATGATGTCACATGTCCCCTGAACTCTTGGGTAGTGAGACTAATACCTAGCCTTCTCAGATAAGGGTGAACAAACAGAAGGTCCTAGTGTGCAAGTTATGCACATTTAAAAATCCCACAGCAGTTGGAAATCGTGAGTAGTATGCTGTAAGGCCACTGCTTTAGCAAAATTTTAAGGAAAAGTAACCCTACCCATGGGTAATTAGTGCATGGTACTTTGGATTAAATATGTCTAGAGGTAATAAATCTTACACAAATGCATGCCAAAGTTGAAGACACTGATCTCTGAGGTGCATAACTTGGTGTGATGCATTTCCCATTGAAAGAGTAACAAAGAAGAAGAAAATCTGATAAACTAAACTTGTACTTTAGGGAAAGAGAAGGAGGCAAGAGACCTTGTGTGTAAAGTTTCTACAATGTGTTAATGTTTCTGGCATTATCCAACATCTCCATTTACAATGGCCAATCAAAAGTTCTCTAGTATTGTCTTAGTTGTAACAGATATTTAAAAGATATCTTTCACATAGAGGTAGAGTTTGAGATGATAGTCTTTCACATAAGGGCAGACCTTTAAACATGCATTATTGTTGATGGAGATCTTTTACTTAAATTATTTATACAATTTTTTTCTGATCGTCATAAACTGCTAGTTAAATAAATTCATGCAGATGTATTGATAGGGGAATCTTATATTATAGCTATATGTAAAAAGTAATATTTACAAATACTTGAAAGAATAAAATGCATTATCACTTAGTTAATAAACTGTGGATATGTGACACATATTTATACAGAGAATATTTTATTTTCATTCAGAAAGCTGTACTGGGTTGATGGCCAGAAGTCAGCCATTAGTGTTTCAGAGCTGAATGGAACCAGCCAGAGAACTTTACTGAAGGAAGGGATCAGGAGACCCAGAGCCATCGCTGTTCATCCTTTCAATGGGTATGTTTGTTTCTTAATTTGTTTGTATTTCAGGACCATAGCTGTTCATCCTTGCAATGGGTACATTTGTTCCTTAATTTGTTAGTATTTAAGAGCCATAGCTGTTCATCCTTTCAATGGGCAAGATCTCTTATATTCTGATCATAAGTATATGATTGTCATGCCAATAACGTTGTCAGTAATAACACAGAATGTGATGAATTATTCTTTGCAGATTTTTATACTGGTCTGACTGGGGTAACCCTCCTTACATTGGCCGCATGGGAATGAATGGCCGAAATCTGTCTACCAACTTTATAACTGAAAAACTGGGCTGGCCCAATGCTCTGACCCTTGACTTCGAGACTGACCGCTTGTGGTGGGCAGATGCTCACTTGGATATTATTGAGTTAGTTGATGTTTTATTTTCTTTGATATAAAAATGTTTCATTGAATGTTGAGTAAGAGTTATTTCCAGTGATGTAGATATGAAAATATTTTCTTGAATTTGTATGGAAAGGATTTCTAACTAAAGGTTTAATCACATTGTTATTAACAAAGTATATTTACAATTTTAATTGAGAATTATTACCATTAATTTTCATAGAGAAATAGCTTCTTTTTTTTCAGTGTCGATTAAGAAATCATGTGTTTATTTCCATTTTAAAATACTTGCATGAATATCTGTTAAGAAGTATTTGCTTGAATAAAAGGGGAAAATATAGAGGTGAATGAAAGGTCAACTTTACAAGAGCACAATCACAATAAATGGAAGACGCTGTGGTGACAAACCTTCATCAGCAAGCAAAAACAAAAATAACAGACAAAGTTAGAAATTACACTAAAATAATTACATAAATGCATAATTATATTAAATGTTTTTAATGTAACAAATGGAAGAAGTGCTGTCAGCAATACAAAGTCTGATGAAAGAAATGTCACCAGGCTACAACAGTGCTCTGAACTAACTAAACCAAGCAGGAGGGGAAGCCAACATTGGCACCCATCATGCGCTATGTGTGAAGGTCTGGAACAATATCCTCTGGCCAATAGCATGGAAGAGAATAATCTATTTGCCTCTCTCAAAGAAAAGCCATTTGCAGCTGTGCGTCAACTATCTTACTATCACTCTAACAAGTCATTGCGAGTTATGAAGAGGATAAGCAAAGGAATATGAAGAGAAATATAAAATACATGAAGTACAGGCAGGTTTTGAACTAGGCAGAGATACCCAGGATGATATCTACATTATTAGAAATGCAGGGAGTATAATGTGGATCTTCATATGTTTCATAAATTATTGCAAGGATTTTCTCAACATCAGAAATTGTGGATCACTACGAGAGACATGGGGTTTCCAGCACATTTAATCCACTTGAGACATTGTACCATGAACAACATGCAGCTGTCAGAGTAGTTGGTGAAATATCAAACTGGTTGGAAACGAGAGACATGGGGTTTCCAGCACATTTAATCCACTTGAGACATTGTACCATGAACAACATGCAGCTGTCAGAGTAGTTGGTGAAATATCAAATTGGTTGGAAACGAGAGACATGGGGTTTCCAGCACATTTAATCCACTTGAGACATTGTACCATGAACAACATGCAGCTGTCAGAGTAGTTGGTGAAATATCAAACTTGTTTGAAGTGCACAAGGGAGTAGGACAGGATTGCACTCTTAAATACTGCAATGTTAAATAGAACCTGTCCTGTCATATAGCAATGAATCTTGGAATGTGTACAAACAAATTAGGAAGAACCTGAAAGCAATGAAGATGTGGTTTCTGAGATGAATGTTGCAAATACCTTGGACTGTCTAGGTAACTAACAGTGAAGGCCTGACAGAGGCAAATGATTGATTGATTGATTTAGGAATCAACATCACAGCATTCGGGGCATTCCCATAAGCGCTCCGTCCCCATCCTCAGCAGCCAGTGAAGAGTTCCAACACTAATAGTACCAGTAGCAATCTGATTATATGTCCGTCTCGTCTTTCCTCTGAGCGTTGAGCGTCAGCCAGATCCCTTCATCACTCCTCGCTGTCTCATTCTTGCCAGACCATGGTAATCCATTTGCTCCTCCGAGGTGTGCACGTGCTCCCACAAGGCCGCAACCACGTCTGCCTTGTCATGTATCAATACTCCACCAAGTTCTTTAGAGCCAGCCAATCTGTCCGCCTGTTCATTTCCCAGCACACCGGCATGCCCCGGAGAAAAGATCCAGGCGATGCTTGTCACCCGTGACCTCCAAAGCGAAGCAAGCCACTCCACACGAAGCCTGCCCATCCTCACCCTCGTCAGCATGCTTTCTGAGTCAGTTACAATCACGATGTGTGTGTGTGTCGTATTCTCCATCCAGCGGAGAGCCGCAGTGACCACCTCCACCTCCATTCTTAAGCTGGATGTTGTTTTATCATATGCCAGGCTCTCCTGCCCCAAACGTCGACCATTGGCTTTGGCTATGAACCCAGCCACTTTTCTCACCTCTTGACACCGAACCATCTGTGTAGATAATCACATCACCCGAGTGAGCATTGTCCTGAATTAGTTGCTGGATTTCCACTTCTGTGGCCCCTGCTGGCCACTCCCTGCACTCCCGACTTAATGTGATTATAACTTTGCACAATTCTGACTGCTCCGCTGGCACTCTGACCCACTCCCCTCCACGCCTAATGTTCTCCAAGGGGCACACCTGTCTGATCGTATCCTCTGCCAATGAAAGTAGACCATATATGTTACCATAAGAAGAGACAATCAATGTTCTTTGGTTATGTAATCTGAAATGAGACATTAGAAAACATTGTGATGACTAGAAAGTTCAGAGGGAAAAAATAAATCAGAAGTAGACCAAGAGAAATTACTCTGGATGGCCTAAGATGGTGAAACAAAGGAATATCAAGAGAAATGATCCAGAGCAACTAAGGCTGAGACTTGATGAGAGACATGAACGCCTATGCTACCTTGCAGGGCACATGATGATGCACCATTGAGTCATGTAAAACATGGGATCAATACCATATCACAAATAAATCTTTGTGGCATGTGAATGAGCTTGATCTGACTTTTACTTTTTATACTGTTAGATATGCTGACCTTGATGGAACCCACCGCCATATTGTGCTAGAAGGTGTTCCGCATCCTTTCTCAATTTCCCTGTTTGAGGACTTCATGTACTGGACAGACTGGAACCACCTGACCATTGAGAGAGCTAACAAGTACACGGGTAAAGAGCATGTGATACTCTGGAATGTCACACACAGGCCTATGGATGTTCATGTCTTCCATCCACTGAAGCAGAAATCAGGTCAGTGACACTGTTCATATTAAACAATTGCTTTTTGTTTTAAATAAATGTTCTTTACATCTCTTATGTGTCATAATTGGGGTATATGCTTGTTACCATTTCATACTTTTCATTTTATTCTTCACCATAATTTCTCTAGACTGCCAGAGTTACTAACAACAATTGCCCGAAAGGGGTTAATACAACTAAAACATTATATACAACAATAAGAAAGAGATAAATAGCTTTCTCTGATCATGTGATGAGAAGAGGCATTGGAGAGCATCATGACAACTGGAAGGATCGAGGGAAAGAGAGGCAGAGGCAGACCAAGAGAAATTATGCTGGATGGAGTGAGTCAGTGGCATGGAAGAATATCATCAGCAGAGTTGATCCAGAATGTAGCGTAAGGTTGACTATTATGATAGACAATAATCAGAAATAGCAACAAATAGGCCATTGGGATTCCGAAAGACTAACCACTGCTGAAGACGAGGCTGAAACGGCTCGCGATGCTAGACTGTATGATTTGAACAAGTCCCAGGAATGACCAAGCCTTCAGACAGTGTCCAGGCAAGTATAGGTAAAGCGAACAACCATACTAGTACTCCAGACAGTAGGCTTAAGTAATCCTGCTACTAATGCCTGTAAGATAAAAGAACCCCCAAATCTGATCCTTTCTCTCAACATGGAGACAGACAAATTACAATTACAAAGTTACAACTTTCACTCTGTCATGCACTCTTAATATACTGATATTGTTTTATAGTATAACCAACTAGTTTAGATGGAAATTGAAAATTACAACAATTTATTGATAAGACACTGCATCGGCTTGTCTGAGGGTTTAATCCTAGACTAAGTTGCTGAGTGGGCAGGCTAAGCATTTCAGATGGTGATTGCCAGAGTCTGACCTGGGGTGTGTTTTGCGGGGCATAATAGTATCTGATGCTTAGGGGTATGAGTTGTAAACTCATTCATTCATCCTCATAATATCGTCCCCAAGGTTAGTTTCAGACTCTGCTTTCTGCCGCATCTCAGACTCTGCATTGAACTATGCGGCCTCACTTCAATGGTTGTTAACTTCAACTTGAACATCAACTAAACTGAATCAAGACCACTACAACAACTCAACACTAGTGCGGGTTTTTTTGAAGATCTATTTCTCAAAACACTTTACAATTGTGAGTAACTCACAATTGTGCACACAATTATACAACACGGTATCACTAATCTACACCACATTTCTACATAAATACTAATGTGGCGGCACAATGTGTGGCCATTTCCACCTTCTCTCACGAGGGAATCCTTCTGAATGCCCTTGCCACCTTTGCAATCACGCTCCGGTGACAATCTCGCTTACCACGTGTCACGATCAACGATTGTCATGTCCTTCTGGGTGACGTTTCATCACTATGCCATGAGCTACAATTCGACCCATGGCAGTGATGTTGAGCACTTAGCTGAGGACTGCACTCCTGGCTGTTGACTAGCGTGATGTTCAAGGTCAGGTTATCTCTCCTCCTCTTGTTGCGCTGACTCACACACACTCAGGCATGTAGACTGGTGTAGACTGATAGACAGATTTTCCAGAAACAGGTCAGTTGTGCATTGCTGTGGGTTGATGGCTTAGTTGAGTCAATTCACTTGACTTTACTAACAATAAAGGTGCAGAAATCCTTCCAGTTCTTGTGATTAGACCTGTCAGCTGGGGAACAGTTGCCACTAGCATTCTAATACTTTTATATAATTTGGTTTATCAATTATTTGGCTAACTAGAACTTGTAGACTTATTCTTTAGACATGTTAAAGTGTATTGTGCGACTAGTTTCTGGCTCCTGTGCTCCCAGCATCAAGTCAATCGGGTAAATGGACAAGATACGATGTCTGCCCACCTAACAGGAAGTGGCCAGGCAGATCTTCATGTTGCCAAAAGTTTTGCAGGCCAAACTGAATATTCCTACCCAGCAAAACCTATTGCACAAACACTATGTTAACTCGATTTGTATATTATACTGTATGGTGTATATTTTTAACAAAACAGAATATTCACTAGGATTAAAGAGTCCTATAACTGTGATACGTTTACATGAATATATATCTATAGATATATACAGAAGTAGTATAACAGAAAAAGATTGATTTTTGGCTCAAAACTAGATGGCGGGTATGATGACTACATCACACAGAAGACCAAAGACAGAGATCTATGGAGAGCCATGAATGCCGACGCCAGCTGGCAGGGCACTTGATGATGATGATAATTGCTCAAATTTCACAAAGGAATGCAATTTCCTATTTGAATTTCTTTGTGTTAAGAAAACAGATGTTTGTATAAATGTCTTACACATATTAATGCATTGTCTATCAAATCCTAGGGTACACAACTGTGGTAGCTACATCAGCAGCAGTTATGTCAGATTGTTGTGTGTAGCTGTTTTGATTTCTTTCACTGATTAAGTGCCATGGGATGATTAATTGTCTTAAGCAACTTCCTGTATCTACCACGGGCTTATATATCACTGAAATGTTGTCACTGTGTTATAAAACAACAGGTCTGCTACCATATTAACAACTTTTAATTCATAACTGAGAATTTTTCTTGATGTTAGTCTTTATAGTACTATATATATCTTTATATAGTATGTTGATCTTTTTCTTTCTGTCCAAGATACTTTTGAGCATCCATGATTTCACTTTGAAAGCTGTGATTTTTCTTTTAATTTCTTTGGTTAAGTGTCCCAAGTCTCAACACTGCTACAAAGAATACATATGCTCAGATGTAACACTGTTTCTTTCTTTTTTTAAAATGTTCTTTGTATTGTTTTTTTACCTGTGTAAATTTCCTGTATACATTTTTATGGAGCATTCGCTAATCTATTTGTAATTTCTATTGTTACATTTGTCAGAGCATTTGATAATTGATTCAAGATATCTCAGTTTGTTTAAGCATCCAATCCTCCTTGATCAATTGCAATTTCTGGTTTCACCATAATATTTTTACAAGTTCTTTAATTTCAAATAAATTGTTTGCTCTTTCTGAGTAATAAGACCCATTTGCTGCAAAAACAATCTATATTTATTTCTCTGTGGTAGTACAGGGGTTACAGACGCAATCTGTAATCCCTGCATACCGCGTTCGAAACACAACTGGATCAATTTGGCTGCAGACTGCTTTGTGTTGGTTTACATGACAGCCGGTCGTTCAGAAAGCAATGGCAAACTACTGAACGTAAACTTGCTAAGAAACCACACACAGCTAAAAATGCTGGATTGACTGCGACATCATGTAAAGGATATGCAACTAACTATGTAGTACACAGTTGGTATAGCTTCTCTTTACACATCTAGTTTCTCCAGGCATAGTTCTATATCACCATTCTTTTTTTATATGCCATACTTTAAATTTCCTTATAGAGCATACGGCTGCAACAGTCCCAGTCCATCAGTTATAAGCTCTCATTGTAAGGTGAGTCTGTGTCATTCCAGGCTGTATCTTCTGATGCTCTTCTCTCTGTGTTCTCTCATCTTCCTATACTTTACTTTGGAAGCCACAGTAGCAAAGGAGCTAGTCACTCATCTGCTATCCTGTTGGTCATGGGGTTTGAATCCCCATTGAGACACATTTTTTACAATTGGCCTGGGACCTGTTGATGATTCAGCATAAAATAAATACCAGATAATGTATTTAGAAGTAAAGTCTGCCATCATGATACTGACCACATCATCCTCTGAGTGCTGATTGGTCTATAAATATATGGGTCTAGCACCATATGCGTATGCATGTCACAGGGTCCTTTTACCATATCTTTCTCATCTGCTAGCTCTATCTTCCTTTGATTTCTCATTTCTATCCAAGTTGTTTTTTTTGGTTTTCAGGCAACAGTCCTTGTGGAACCGACAATGGTGGTTGTTCTCACTTATGTCTGATTGCTCCTGGAGGCAACACCTACACTTGTAGCTGCCCAGACAACTTTATACTGTTGTCAGACAAGAAGACTTGTGAAGCCAGGTGCTCCAGTAATCAGTACAGGTAAAGATTATCAGTCCACAATTCTTGCTTCTTGAAATCAGAATTGTCATTCTATCTGTTTATTTCCAACAAATATAGATATATCTCCCACCTTTAATGAAATGTGAAAAAAGTCTTCTATCTGTGGCCGTTTGTGTAAATTTTCACATTCTCACATTCTGAGTTCATGTTCTGCAATGTCTCTAGCATCATCATCTCAAATTTTGTATATCTTCCCCTTGCTCTGCAATGATCACGAACTATTTGTATGAGGGGTTGTCGGATTGCCTGACTCTTTAATTCTCTATATTTCTGTATATACTACTGCATCTCCTAGTGGTAAAGAAGGGGAAATATGCAGCAAATAATATTGCAAGAAACAGTTCAGGGGATTGAGTGTCCACTGGAGTATGTAGGTAGTTTTGCAGATAAGTGGAGCAGGACACAACTATTACACAATTATTGTCAAAGGCAATTGTAAAACATACACCCACCCATACAGCCACCAAGAATAAGTATAGTAGTATGAACTTACATGAACACCACATGGCAGATCTGGACCTCAGGGAAGAAATAAGGCAAGTCTTTAATTAGAAAATGAATGACTCAAAGGTGTGTATTATCACCATCATTTCAGGAAAAACAAACATTTCTAACATCAAGTCAAATCAATATTGAGCTGTTAAAAGGGATAATCATGTGCATGCATACATTAATTTTATTCAAAAAAGGATGTATAAAACTTAAACGCTTTTAAGATGCCACAGTCTGCAGAGAGCAGGTTGAACATATCAAATGAACACATTCTTAAAGACCTAGGAGAAAATATAAATTTTCTGAAACTTTAAATACTCTTTAAATACTTTGTGATAGGCAAAGCAAACTTTAGGGGCACAAGTGTGGCCCATTAGCTAATTCGACATGATGACAAACTTTTACGTTAGCCGGTTAGTTTTGGTAATTTATTTTAACTGAACCACATGCTATCGAACCACATTTAACACGTGCTATCAGTTAAGAATCTTTCACAAAGTCTTTAAATCAGAATAACTATAATCAAATATTGTTTAAAACTATTATCTAATGTAAATATGTGAGGCCAAAAATCAAGGCCGTTGCAGTTGTCAAATAAGAAAAGTAAACACAACTTTAACTAAGAAATTCTCCACAAAATTCAATCATTTTCGGTCTCTCGTGGTCTGTGTGTAAACGAAAAATCTTCTTCCTGCATAAAATGTCATTTCAGGGCATTAAAATTAAGCTATGTTCGCAAACGAAACAAACAAATGAACTGCCAAGATCTTGCCAATACAGTAATGAATGGGTCAAAAAGTTGACACTGTTTGCCAAATCAGTTAATAGTCAATTAACACATACAGTTTAGTTTTATAAAGCAATATAATTATTTAATATTTAGCTAGTTTAAATATCAGTTGATATTTATATTGAATTTGCAACAAAAATATCACTTTAGTGAAATATTAATTTTATTAGAGTATTATCAATGTTTTTGCCAGTGTAGAAGACAAAATTACATTGACAGAACAATGATTCTATAATCTGAAAGTTTTTCACATCTAGGCATGTCAGTTACAATTTACTATTATGAATGATCAAGTGTCACATTTACTTTTCATTATTCTTTGGTGCAGAAACACGGACAATTAAAAATAATGTCAGGGTAAATTGTAGTTTTTAATGTTTAGTTATATAGATAAATAGAAAGAATATCATGGACACGGGAAGAAAATAAATAAAGATCTATTACAAAAGCTGCCATTGAAGAAAACATTACTGAATGAGAATAAGGTCACACAACGTCTGTTACATAAAGAGACAACTTATTCTTTAAGACTCCACTGGAGGGAAATGTTTTGGGGAAGCATGTAAAAGGAGACAATGTTACATGTGGATAGTCAATATCACGAGATTTTACTGACACAATAGGTATGAGTACACTGATGACACTGAACAAAAGATCTCTGAGGCTCATTTCAATCAACCTTCATTATGGAAATGGCACTTAATGATAAGAAAATTTATCTGCATATTCTTTACAGGATGCATTAGTCAACTCCAGCATTTTTTTGGCTGTTTTTGATTCCTGGGCAAGTTTACGTTCAGTAGTGATAAGTTTAGTAATGATAAAAGACCAATAAAATTCTTTGTTCACTATTTGGTTGGTGCTTATATCTGTGGATTATTTCTGTAATCATTCATTTATTCTAATGCTATGAATTGTTTCACTATTCAACTTTCTGCTGCTCTTCTCTACCAGGTGTGGCTCCACAGATGACAGGTGTATTCCTAGACTATGGAAGTGTGATGGAGAGAAAGATTGCAGGGATGGTTCCGATGAACCCGATGATTGTCGTATGTTTATTGTTGTCATTTTTGGCTTCTGTAATTTTGTTATTTGTTTCAGTCTTGACAGGTGCGATATTACTGCTGTGAAAGCATGTGACACTACTGAAATCTTGTATAAAGAAATCATTACTATTGAAATCTTGCTAAAGTGAAAATCAGTATATTTGAATTCTTAGCTGAAACATTATCATCATCATCAAGTGCCGTGCCGGCTGGCTAGGCGTTCATGGCTCTCCACAGATCTCGGTCTTTGGTGTTCTGGATCAACTCTGCTGATGATATTCCTCCATGCCACCGTCTCAGTCCGTCCAGCATCATTTCTCTTGGTCTGCCTCTGCCTCTCTTCCCCTCGATCTTTCCAGTTGTCACGATGTTCTCCAATGCCTCTCTTCTCATCACATGACCAAAGAAAGATGTTTGTCTCTTTCTTATTGTTGTATATAGTGTTCTAGTTTCATTAGCCTCTTTCAGGCAATCGTTGTTAGTTACTCTGGCAGTCCAAGGAATTCGCAACATTCGTCTTAAAAACCACATCTCTGTTGCTTCTAAGTTCTTCCTAATTTGTTCATTTACATTCCAAGATTCGCTGCCATACAGCAAAACTGGTTCTATATAGCATTTTAGTACTCTCTTACATTCATTGATAGCGACTTATTGCATAAGATACTCTTCATTTTCTGAAATGCTGTCTTTGCCTGCCCTATTCTGCTCTTAATCTCTTTTGTACATCTTCCATCTGATGTTATAAGTGCCCCTAGGTATTTAAAATTATCCACTTGGTTGAGAATTTCCCCTTCTATTTCTATGTCACATTTTGGCGTCCCCATTTTCTTTGATATCACCATTGTTACTGTTTTCTTGATATTCAAGGACAGTCCTTTCTGTGCACCCTCTGGAAACATTATAGTTACTAATAAAAATGCCACAAAACTGAAACATTCTTATTTTTCTCCATTAGAGCATACACCCTCAACCACCTCATGCCAAACCATTCTATCTATTTGTTTCTGTCGTGTGAAAACCCTAACTTGCAACGTTCGTGGTGACTGCTCCAGCCAGGTGGCCTTAATTCCTCAGGCTCAAGACCCCCTGTCCTACACCGCAAGGTACTATAGGCAGTAGATGACAGACAGACAGAAGTATGAGAATCAATTAAATTGGTTTATTACATACAGCTGATTTTGCGACTCCTTATTATAGCAATTGCTCACTATTACTTGTTCTCACAAACTTCAATGGCTGGAGAGTTAAACATTTGATTTGACTACTTTAAATACACTTTAGGTGATAAAAAATGACTTTGAAACAGGAGAAGGCATGATTTAAATTGGTCTACCAGAAAATAAGACCCTGGTGAATGGTTGTTCTTGAAGTTGTTTAACCTGACAGTAACAGCTAAATTGAGTTAAATAATTTTGTTAGTGATGGAATTGTCCATAATAGCCATGGTTTGAGTAAAGACTGATGTTAGAAAGGCAGGCAACCAGTCAGATGACAGTTACTGTTTATGTAATGTGGCAATGATAGAGTCAGCGAGAACATTGTTGTAGCCATTGGGACATATAATGGCATGAATGTTGTCAGACTAAAGTCCTAAGTGTCCTTACACTTCACATACCCACAGCAAGTTCCTAAGTAAGTCAACGACAGAGATGATCAAGAGATGGGCTGATGTTTTCGAAAAGTTTTAGGCTTTCTAATTCAAAACAAGCCACAGAAAACTTAGTTACCAGTCACTGTTACATAACAGTAACTAATGAAATTGCATGTATCAGTTCATGTGCTGACACCTTTCTCTTGCCATGACAAAAGGCTGTCTTCTCATGTTATCTTCCTCTATCTATCTTTCCATAAATCTTTTCAATTGTCACATTTTTCAGTTTTACTCTTCTCATAATAAAGAAAAGAAAAGTATGACTGCCTCTTTCTACTGTTTGTAATAAAGTCGTGTGTGTATGTTAACCACTTTTAAAACATTTATGATTACTCATTTTGGCTGTTACAAGTAATTTTCAGCAACCACATCTCTTAGATCTCATGGGCATTTGTGCTTATTTACTATGTGTCCATGATTCATAGTCATATGTTAACACTGGTTCTATGTAACATGCAGGAATTCTTGATGTTATATGTATAATCAGATGGGACTGTTAAAAAATTTAAAATGGGACAAAATTAAACAAAAGGTTACAGATAAAAAACGAGGCTTTTTTCCTTTTTTTTTTTTATTTTGACCTGTAACTTTTTATTACCCAATACTAGATTCTGATAATGAATGCATGAAAATATTGCCTCCCAAATACTGGCCTTCTATTATTTAAGGATGGGAGTTTTAATTTAACACCACTGCTAGAGTACGACAAGCTGCTTGTTATTACCAGCACTATTCAACATCTCCTTTAAAAAAATTCATATAAGAAGTTTTGATTGGTCAGTCACAAAGAAACAATAATGGTTGGAAAATTCACTATCACATATCTAGACCACTATGATCACCACCACACACCCCACTGTCATAAATGCTTGGAAATATTAGCTCTCTGTATACTGGCCTCCCTTTCTTTAATGAATAGAAGAGTCATTGTTCCCCAATTGAAGCACAAGACAGTTACCTGTTATTAGCCACCTTGTTTAATGAATTCATAGAAAGAAATCCTATCAGAAATTTTGATTGGTCATGAAGAAACTAATGATTGGAGAATGTATTATCACATCCATGCTATGCAGATGACATACTCTGGCTATGCAATGGCCTCTAGAAGAAAGCAAGATATCCTTTAAGAATTCATGTGAAGTAATTCCTCTTGTGGTGATGCATCCAAAATGCTGCTTATTTCCATCCACAGCCGTGATGAGCTGCAGTCCAGGACAGTTTCAGTGCAAGAACAAGAACTGTTCTTTTGCCTTTCAAGTCTGTGATCTCGTCGATGATTGTGGGGATGGTAGCGACGAAGAGGAATGTCACAAACATAACTGTGAGTCCTGGCAGACCAAGTGTGACAATGGCAGGTGCATACCCAAGGCCTGGCTCTGTGATGGCCAGAATGATTGCGAAGACAGAAGTGATGAAAAGTCCTGTGGTAAGTTTTGGTCACTTTAGTGCTTCTATCATTATCAGCCAGCTTGCTCAGGCATTCATGCATTTCCACAGATATCGATTGTTGTTGTTCTGTATCAGTTCTGTGATATTTCTCCATGTCACTGTTGCAGTCTGTTCAGTATAATTTCTCTGTCTGTCCCTGCCTCTCCTACCACTGATCTGTTCAGTCGTCATAATGTTTTCCAATACCTCTCTTCTGATTACATGACCAAAGAACTGATTGTCTGCTTCTGATATTTGTATGTAATATTCTACTTTCATTAGCCTTTTCAGGCACTCATTGTTAGTTACTCAGGCAGTCCAAGGTATTCACACCATACCTTCAAAAACTTCCATGATGTACACATTAACCCTATGAATGCTGATTGGCCATATAAAAATATGGGTCTATTGCCATATAGTCAATGCACTTTAATTGATTCATTGCCAAAGAATAATATGTCTCCCATTTGTTCAGAAGGACGATATTTCGCTATACTATAATCATCTTGTTTGTTTCATTTTGCGGTATTTTCCACAATTGCAATGCTCAGTGTGTAGAAATGTACATTATAATACTTGTTCATTTGATTGTGCACCATGTTTGGTCCAAACCTATTTTTATTTGACACTGAATCAGTTAAAGACATGTAAAACAGTTCTTTTTGCCTTAGGGTAGCAGAGTCATGACGATGACTGTTATTTAAATGACCCATCCTTGCTTTAATAGGTAACACCACATGCAAGCCTAATCAGTTCCAGTGTGACAATGGCAACTGTATCCAGGGCAACTGGAAGTGTGACTTCGACAATGACTGTGGAGACAACTCTGATGAGAAACCAGAGTTTAAATGTGGTATGTATTGAGAATTAACTGTCCTGAGCAGCCAGAGCTGAAATGATTTTGTGGATAGACAGCTGTTGAGAAGCAAGCCTTCCAGTGTATGTTTTGTGTAAATAAGGAGCTTTTAAGTGGTTGAATCATGATTTTTATTGAGGGGTAACTGTTAACCCTTTACAGGGCAGACGCTTGTCCGTTTTGTAGCCCTGAACGGGCAAGATTTTTTCAGGTTCTGTAAAAATTTCGGGTCACGTTAGTAAAAACATCACAAATACGGTGTTAGTCAACCGATTTTAGTTAAATAAACAACACAATGAAGGGAAAAGCATGCAGAATATGTTACTCACGTGATTGTTGCCGGTAATCCATATATGAACACAAATATTTATGAAATACGGCATGTTGTTTGTGATTTTCCGTCATCTATACGGCAATTTACAAACACATTTTCAGAATCATAATCACTTTCTTTAAAGTCCGACTCACGACTGCTAATGCAAAGTAACGCTTTGCACTGATATCTAGCTCCGATTAATAATCAACTTCGTGCCCTTTAATGTCATTTAAATTGAACAGAGCGAAATCTCGGCTATCACTTGAAGAATCGCCGAAATCCATTTTGAAAAACAGCGTAAAACTCCCGAAAACTATCAAAACAAGTCCGTAAAAGTCTGTTCAAAGTCATTGTAGCGCGTTTACAAATGGCGGCCACGTTGTCAAGCTATCGGCAAAAGTGAAAGTAGCGGTCGGAAGTGTCGGAAAGCCGAGAGATCGCGTTTTTACAATGCATAATAGTATCGGCCGGAATCGGACGCTACGCTCGTATTTAGAGATCGGCCGGTAACGGACGCTACGCCTTGTAAAGGGTTAAGAAGCTAAAGTATGTCTTAAGAATTTACTGTTGAGAAACCAGAACTTTGGCTTGTGTGGTTAGGTAGTAGTTGAGAAGCCAGTTTTAAAAGTAGACTGTGTGGAGAGAGAGCATATATGAGAAGAGACAGAGGTATTGAATCCATCATATCACTTGGTTCCATCCCGGTAAAACAAGCTGCACACTCTATATGAGCATGCTTGTGAGCTGTCCATATGGGATGTGCTAGATAAGTTCTGATAACCTACCATCATCTTAGGGAATTGTTATGATTCTCTTTTAGTCTCTTAGCAAATGCATCTTTGGCAGGAATTACAGCAACAGAGGTCATTGTTAATCCACTCTTCATTAAACATGAGTGTCACGTTTCCAGAATGTTTTGTGGTGAAATGAAGAAGGGTCTTGATCAGTTGGAGCTGTTTATCTTTCCATAAAAAAAAGAAGTTTTAAATAAGTACATTCTGCAAAAGAGAATAAACAGATCTATCCAAAAACTCAATATTGAAGAAGACTGGCTATTAAGACAAATAAAATTCAGGAGCGTGAAATATTTGTGGCATGTAAAGAGACAAGTTTTAGGGGAGGAGAGGCAGGTAGAGACAACAGTGAGAGAGATGCTGAACATTTTGTCATCACTGCATGGAGGAACATTGGTATCAGAAATTATTGGAGTACACAAGACAGAAGTTTGTGGACATACATCACGATATGGAGGAACATTGGTATCAGAAATGATTGGAGTAAACAAGACAGAAGGTTGTGGACATACATTATAACCAATGCCACATTACATGGACTATATGAAGAAAAAAGACATGCGAATGTCTGGAAAAGATAATTACACAGGGAGGGGTGATGTGGAAGCAGAGAAGAGGAAGACCACATCATAGATGAATTTATGATGTTATAAATAATTTATGTATGGCAGCAACAGAGGCAGAACATTTGGCTTATGATGGAGAGGAATTTTGAAAGACTGTTACACGAGGGCAAAGTTCTACACAGGGCAAGCTACTGAATGATAATGATGATGGCATTCTGTGAGCTAGCTGTTGAGAAGACAAAGTTTTGGTGTGATGTATGTTAAGAAATGGTCAATGAAAAGTCTGTGTATAAGACACATGTTGAGAGATTGCGAATGAGAAGCCAGAGATTAAATGTGATACATATTGAAAGACAACCTGTAAGAAGTTAGAGTGTATTTGTTGTAGTGAAGTGAGACATCAAGTGTCAAATGCTTATAATGTTATATAGCTACCCAGTCACAAGAATATGTGTTGATTAATTAACTCCATGCATCACCAGACATTCTGGCATGATGCTTATCACATCATCCGCCATGTGCTGATTGGTCTATTCAAATATGAGTCTATCATCATATGCCCATTGTGTTTAAGGCATGTTAAAGAGTCCTTTACTGTCTTTTAAAACTGATTTTATCACCAAACAGTAACTTTATTTAAGAAAACAGACACCACCAATCTTACTGTATACATGCCTACATACCTTTACACCTACTTATCTATTTAATTGTCTGACCTACAAACATACAAACATGTCTACAACCCCGCCTATCTACATATCTGTCTACCCACCTTTATACCTAATTATCTGTCCTCTTGCCTGTGTGTTTGCCTACCTGCTTACATGTCTACATATGTGCCTTATACTTAAGGCCTATCTACAGACCTACCTATGTGGCCAAAGGCCAGGCAGACTCATAATCAGACTGCAGCTGGCACCATTATTATTGGGACTCTTTGTTGGCTGTTGAAGATGATGGAGTACATATGGAAATGTCCTGAGTGCGATGATGTCTGTTCTTGACTCAACTCAACTTACCCTACCTATCTACCTACTTGCCTGTTCTTATTCCTGTCTATTAACTAGTGTAGCAATCTACCTTATATGGCAAATATTATGCTCCCATGACATAGACAACACTATGTAAAAATAATTAAGTATTTTAACAAGAAAACTATGTCACAATATGCTTGAATTCTGCTTCACTAGGGCAATGGCTGGCATGCTTGACTTCCTGCCCATAGGTTCAAGGTCACATCAAGGTCAATTTTTAAAATTGATGTTGACTACCAATTTGACCCAGTCTAAAATTAGTAACAGGAAATGTCTTATGTAGTAAAGGCAGCAGACATGATACTGACCACATGGCCCACTCGTGTGTCAATTGGTCTATTTAAAAAAATTGGGCTAGCACCATATACCCAAATGCCTCAAAGTGTGTAAAAAGTGTCCTTTTACTTTTTACGCTTGAATTCCCTTAAGTTATCCATCCATCATGTGCCATGCCGGAAAACGTGGGCGGTCATGACTCGCCAATTCACTCGATCACCAGAGTTGTGGATCAGCTCAGTGTTCCTGTCTCGACCATGCCATGTGGCCAAGCCATCCAGGTATTTACTTCTTGGTCTTCCCTTTGGTCTGTTCCCTTCGATCTTGCCAGTTGTACACCAAGTTCTCCAATTCATTTCTTCTCATAACATGTCCAAAACAATTTTAACTGTCTACGTCTAATTTCTCTAATCAATTTACGATTTCAGTTTGTTTCCTGTAGTACTTGGTCATTGGTTTTCTCTGTCTGTCCATGGTATTCTTTGCATTCTCCTCAGAAACCACATTTCTAGATCAGATGTTTTTCAGCTTGACTGCTCATTGTCCAAGTTTCACATCCATACTAAAGTACAGGCTCTATGTAACACCTCAACACTCTTTTTCTCGTTTCAATGACATCTTTTTATTGGTCAGTATGTTTTCATCTTGCTAAATTCTACTTTTGCCATGGCGATTCTTGTTCTAATCTCTTCAAGGCATCTCCCATAAGATGTTATGACTGTTCCGAGGTAATTGTACTGATTCACTTGTTGAAGAATATTTCCATTTACTTGTATATTACATTGTGGCATTTTTTCTTCCTAGTGACGACCATAATCTCTGTCTTTTTACAATTTAATTCTAACCCCAGTTGTTCACTTGAGTTATACATAGTGTTATTTCTCACATTGAACTCTCCACCAGAAACACAAAGTTGTGAGGTTGGGTGGTGGAAGTGTGAGACTAACTACCGCTGTGTCCCCAACTGGGCTCGATGTGATGGTGAAGATGACTGCCGAGACAACTCGGATGAGAGGGAGGAAAACTGTCCTGTCTGTCACTCAACTGGAGACTTCAGATGTCAGAACCGACGCTGCATACCAAAGCGGTGGATGTGTGATTTTGATGATGATTGCGGGATAATTCTGATGAGGATGCTAACAAATGTCGTAAGTATGAGAATATTCTGTTTTTCATATCTACATATGGGGCTGCATGGTTTAGATATAACATCCACCTCTAACTTACGTATGCCTATCCACTGATGTGGATTTTTGCAAAGTAAGGAGACTAGGATGATATACTGTCCCTTTTACTGGGGTAGTGGATTTCTGAGATAAGGTGGAAAAAAAACTAAAGCCTGCGTGCAGGTTAAAAAATCATGGGCAGTTTGGAACTGAAAAGAGTAGGCTGCTTCCAGTCAAAATACAAAAATCTAAAAACCTACCACCAAAAATAATTTTTATAGTGTGTGGGATTCTTGTATATACACATTGAAATCTTAGTCAGTTCAATAGAATGTGTGCACTGTGTTGATATTCTCCTACTGTGATTTATATGAGAAGACTGGAACCTTTCTTTTAGTGTCATCTATGTGAGGAGACTGGAACCATTCTCCTAGTATGATCCATGTGAGGAGACTGGAACCATTCTCCTAGTGTGATCCATGTGAGAAGTCTGGAACCACTCTCCTAGTGTGATCCATGTGAGAAGTATGGAACAATTCTCCTATTGTGATCCATGTGAGAAGACTGCAACCATTCTCTTAGTGTGATCCATGTGAGAAGACTGCAACCATTCTCCTAGTGTGATCCATGTGAGAAGACTGCAACCATTCTCTTAGTGTGATCCATGTGAGAAGACTGCAACCATTCTCTTAGTGTGATCCATGTGAGAAGACTACAACCATTCTCCTAGTGTGATCCATGTGAGAAGACTGCAACCATTCTCTTAGTGTGATCCATGTGAGAAGTCTGGAACCATTCTCCTAGTGTGATCCATGTGAGAAGACTGCAACCATTCTCCTAGTGTGATCTATGTGAGAAGACTGGAACCATTCTCTTAGTGTGATCCATGTAAGGAGACTGGAACCATTCTCTTTGTGTGATCTATGAGAGAAGACTGGAACCATTCTCTTTGTGTGATCTATGTGAGAAGACTGCAACCATTCTCCTAGTGTGATCTATGTGAGAAGACTGGAACCATTCTCTTTGTGTGATCTATGAGAGAAGACTGGAACCATTCTCTTTGTGTGATCTATGAGAGAAGACTGGAACCATTCTCCTAGTGTGATCTATGTGAGAAGTCTGGAACCATTCTCCTAGTGTGATCCATGAGAGAAGACTGCAACCATTCTCCTAGTGTGATCTATGTGAGAAGACTGGAACCATTCTCCTAGTGTGATCCATGAGAGAAGACTGGAACCATTCTCCTAGTGTGATCTATGAGAGAAGACTGGAACCATTCTCCTAGTGTGATCTATGTGAGAAGTCTGGAACCATTCTCCTAGTGTGATCCATGTGAGAAGACTGCAACCATTCTCTTTGTGTGATCTATGTGAGAAGTCTGGAACCATTCTCCTAGTGTGATCCATGAGAGAAGACTGCAACCATTCTCCTAGTGTGATCTATGTGAGAAGACTGGAACCATTCTCCTAGTGTGATCCATGTGAGAAGACTGGAACCATTCTCTTTGTGTGATCTATGAGAGAAGACTGAACCATTCTCTTAGTGGATCTATGTGAGAAGGACTGAGAACCATTCTCTTAGTGTGATCCATGTGAGAAGACTACAACCATTCTCTTTGTGTGATCTATGTGAGAAGACTGCAACCATTCTCTTTGTGTGATCTATGTGAGAAGACTGGAACCATTCTCTTTGTGTGATCTATGTGAGAAGACTGGAACCATTCTCCTAGTGTGATCTATGTGAGAAGACTGCAACCATTCTCTTTGTGTGATCTATGTGAGAAGACTGGAACCATTCTCTTAGTGTGATCTATGTGAGAAGACTGCAACCATTCTCTTTGTGTGATCTATGAGAGAAGACTGCAACCATTCTCTTTGTGTGATCTATGTGAGAAGACTGGAACCATTCTCCTAGTGTGATCTATGTGAGAAGACTGCAACCATTCTCTTAGTGTGATCTATGTGAGAAGACTGGAACCATTCTCTAGTGTGATCTATGTGAGAAGACTGGAACCATTCTCCTAGTGTGATCTATGTGAGAAGACTGGAACCATTCTCCTAGTGTGATCTATGTGAGAAGACTGCAACCATTCTCCTAGTGTGATCTATGTGAGAAGACTGGAACCATTCTCCTAGTGTGATCTATGTGAGAAGACTGGAACCATTCTCCTAGTGTGATCTATGTGAGAAGACTGCAACCATTCTCTTAGTGTGATCTATGTGAGAAGACTGGAACCATTCTCTTAGTGTGATCTATGTGAGAAGACTGGAACCATTCTCTTAGTGTGATCTATGTGAGAAGTCTGCAACCATTCTCCTAGTGTGATCTATGTGAGAAGACTGGAACCATTCTCCTAGTGTGATCTATGTGAGAAGACTGGAACCATTCTCTTTGTGTGATCTATGTGAGAAGACTGCAAACCATTCTCTTTGTGTGATCTATGTGAGAAGACTGGAACCATTCTCTTTGTGTGATCTATGTGAGAAGACTGGAACCATTCTCCTAGTGTGATCTATGTGAGAAGACTGGAACCATTCTCTATTGTGATCTATGTGAGAAAAACTGCAACCATTCTCTTAGTGTGATCTATGTGAGAAGAACCTGCAACCATTCTCCTAGTGTGGGATCTATGTGGAGAGAGACTGCAACCATTTCTCTTTGTGTGATCTATGATGAGAAGACGGAAACCATTCTCTTTGTGTGATCTATGATGAGAAGACTGGAACCATCTCTCTTGTGTGATCTTGTGAGAAGACTGGAACCTTCTCCTAGTGTGATCTAGTGTGAGAAGACTGCAAACCATTCTCTTGGTGTGATCTATGTGAGAAGACTGCAACCATTCTCTTTGTGGTGATCTATGTGAGAAGACTGAACCATTCTCTTTGTGTGATCTATGTGAGAAGACTGCAACCATTCTCTTTGTGTGATCTAGTGAGAGAAGACTGGCAACATTCTCTTGTGTGATCTATGTGAGAAGACTGGAACCGATTCTCTTAGTGTGATCTATGTGAGAAGACGTACAACCATTCTCTTTGTGTGATCTATGTGAGAAGACTGCAACCATTCTCTTTGTGTGATCTATGTGAGAGACTGGAACCATTTCTCCTAGGTGTGATCTATGTGAGAAGTACTGCAACCATTCTCCTAGTGTGATCTATGTGAGAAGACTGGAACCCATTCTCTTTGTGTGATCTATGTGAGAGACTGGAAACCATTCTCTTGTGTGATCTATGAGAGAAGACTGGAACCATTCTCTTGTGTGATCTATGAGAGAAGAACTGGAACCATTCTCTTTGTGTGATCTATGAGGAGAAGACTGGAACCATTCTCCTAGTGTGATTCTATGTGAGAAAGACTGCAACCATTCTCCTAGTGTGATCTATGTGGAGAAGACTGGAACCATTCTCCTAGTGTGTCTATGTGAGAAGACTGGAACCATTCTCCTAGTGTGATCTATGTGAGAAGACTGGAACCACTTCTCCTAGTGTGATCTATGTGAGAAGACTGGAACATTCTCCTAGTGTGATCTATGTGAGAAGACTGGAACCATTCTCCTAGTGTGATCTATTGAGAAGACTGCAACCATTCTCCTAGTGTGATCTATGTGAGAAGACTGGAACCATTCTCTTAGTGTGATCTATGTGAGAAGACTGGAACCATTCTCCTAGTGTGATCTATGTGAGAAGACTGGAACCATTCTCCTAGTGTGATCTATGTGAGAAGACTGGAACCATTCTCTTTGTGTGATCTATGTGAGAAGACTGGAACCATTCTCCTAGTGTGATCTATGTGAGAAGACTGGAACCATTCTCCTAGTGTGATCCATGTGAGAAGACTGGAACCATTCTCCTAGTGTGATCCATGTGAGAAGACTGCAACCATTCTCTTAGTGTGATCTATGTGAGAAGACTGGAACCATTCTCCTAGTGTGATCCATGTGAGAAGACTGCAACCATTCTCTTAGTGTGATCTATGTGAGAAGACTGGAACCATTCTCTTAGTGTGATCTATGTGAGAAGACTGGAACCATTCTCCTAGTGTGATCCATGTGAGAAGACTGGAACCATTCTCTTAGTGTGATCTATGTGAGAAGACTGGAACCATTCTTAGTGTGAGACTGTGATCCATGTGAGAAGACTGGAACCATTCTCCTAGTGTGATCTATGTGAGAAGACTGGAACCATTCTCCTAGTGTGATCTATGTGAGAAGACTGGAACCATTCTCTTAGTGTGATCTATGTGAGAAGACTGGAACCATTCTCTTTGTGTGATCTATGAGAGAAGACTGGAACCATTCTCTTTGTGTGATCTATGTGAGAAGACTGGAACCATTCTCCTAGTGTGATCTATGTGAGAAGACTACAACCATTCTCTTTGTGTGATCTATGTGAGAAGACTGGAACCATTCTCTTTGTGTGATCTATGTGAGAAGACTGGAACCATTCTCCTAGTGTGATCTATGTGAGAAGACTGGAACCATTCTCCTAGTGTGATCTATGTGAGAAGACTGGAACCATTCTCCTAGTGTGATCTATGTGAGAAGACTGGAACCATTCTCCTAGTGTGATCTATGTGAGAAGACTGGAACCATTCTCCTAGTGTGATCTATGTGAGAAGACTGGAACCATTCTCCTAGTGTGATCTATGTGAGAAGACTGGAACCATTCTCCTAGTGTGATCTATGTGAGAAGACTGGAACCATTCTCTTTGTGTGATCTATGTGAGAAGACTGGAACCATTCTCCTAGTGTGATCTATGTGAGAAGACTGGAACCATTCTCCTAGTGTGATCTATGTGAGAAGACTGGAACCATTCTCTTAGTGTGATCTATGTGAGAAGACTGGAACCATTCTCTTTGTGTGATCTATGTGAGAAGACTGGAACCATTCTCTTAGTGTGATCTATGTGAGAAGACTGGAACCATTCTCTTAGTGTGATCTATGTGAGAAGACTGGAACCATTCTCTTTGTGTGATCTATGTGAGAAGACTGCAACCATTCTCTTTGTGTGATCTATGTGAGAAGACTGGAACCATTCTCTTTGTGTGATCTATGTGAGAAGACTGGAACCATTCTCCTAGTGTGATCTATGTGAGAAGACTGCAACCATTCTCTTTGTGTGATCTATGTGAGAAGACTGGAACCATTCTCTTAGTGTGATCTATGTGAGAAGACTGGAACCATTCTCTTTGTGTGATCTATGTGAGAAGACTGGAACCATTCTCTTTGTGTGATCTATGTGAGAAGACTGGAACCATTCTCCTAGTGTGATCTATGTGAGAAGACTGCAACCATTCTCTTAGTGTGATCTATGTGAGAAGACTGGAACCATTCTCTTAGTGTGATCTATGTGAGAAGACTGGAACCATTCTCTTAGTGTGATCTATGTGAGAAGACTGGAACCATTCTCCTAGTGTGATCTATGTGAGAAGACTGGAACCATTCTCCTAGTGTGATCTATGTGAGAAGACTGGAACCATTCTCCTAGTGTGATCTATGTGAGAAGACTGGAACCATTCTCCTAGTGTGATCTATGTGAGAAGACTGGAACCATTCTCTTAGTGTGATCTATGTGAGAAGACTGGAACCATTCTCCTAGTGTGATCTATGTGAGAAGACTGGAACCATTCTCTTAGTGTGATCTATGTGAGAAGACTGCAACCATTCTCCTAGTGTGATCTATGTGAGAAGACTGCAACCATTCTCCTAGTGTGATCCATGTGAGAAGACTGGAACCATTCTCTTTGTGTGATCTATGTGAGAAGACTGCAACCATTCTCTTTGTGTGATCTATGTGAGAAGACTGGAACCATTCTCTTTGTGTGATCTATGTGAGAAGACTGGAACCATTCTCCTAGTGTGATCTATGTGAGAAGACTGGAACCATTCTCTTAGTGTGATCTATGTGAGAAGACTGCAACCATTCTCTTAGTGTGATCTATGTGAGAAGACTGCAACCATTCTCCTAGTGTGATCTATGTGAGAAGACTGCAACCATTCTCTTTGTGTGATCTATGTGAGAAGACTGGAACCATTCTCTTTGTGTGATCTATGTGAGAAGACTGGAACCATTCTCTTTGTGTGATCTATGTGAGAAGACTGGAACCATTCTCCTAGTGTGATCTATGTGAGAAGACTGCAACCATTCTCTTTGTGTGATCTATGTGAGAAGACTGCAACCATTCTCTTTGTGTGATCTATGTGAGAAGACTGGAACCATTCTCTTTGTGTGATCTATGTGAGAAGACTGGAACCATTCTCTTAGTGTGATCTATGTGAGAAGACTGCAACCATTCTCTTTGTGTGATCTATGTGAGAAGACTGGAACCATTCTCTTAGTGTGATCTATGTGAGAAGACTGCAACCATTCTCTTTGTGTGATCTATGTGAGAAGACTGCAACCATTCTCTTTGTGTGATCTATGTGAGAAGACTGGAACCATTCTCCTAGTGTGATCTATGTGAGAAGACTGCAACCATTCTCCTAGTGTGATCTATGTGAGAAGACTGCAACCATTCTCTTAGTGTGATCTATGTGAGAAGACTGGAACCATTCTCTTAGTGTGATCTATGAGAGAAGACTGGAACCATTCTCTTAGTGTGATCTATGAGAGAAGACTGGAACCATTCTCTTTGTGTGATCTATGAGAGAAGACTGGAACCATTCTCCTAGTGTGATCTATGTGAGAAGACTGGAACCATTCTCCTAGTGTGATCTATGTGAGAAGACTGGAACCATTCTCCTAGTGTGATCTATGTGAGAAGACTGGAACCATTCTCCTAGTGTGATCTATGTGAGAAGACTGGAACCATTCTCCTAGTGTGATCTATGTGAGAAGACTGGAACCATTCTCCTAGTGTGATCTATGTGAGAAGACTGGAACCATTCTCCTAGTGTGATCTATGTGAGAAGACTGGAACCATTCTCCTAGTGTGATCTATGTGAGAAGACTGGAACCATTCTCTTAGTGTGATCTATGTGAGAAGACTGGAACCATTCTCCTAGTGTGATCTATGTGAGAAGACTGGAACCATTCTCCTAGTGTGATCTATGTGAGAAGACTGGAACCATTCTCTTTGTGTGATCTATGTGAGAAGACTGGAACCATTCTCCTAGTGTGATCTATGTGAGAAGACTACAACCATTCTCTTTGTGTGATCTATGTGAGAAGACTGGAACCATTCTCTTTGTGTGATCTATGTGAGAAGACTGGAACCATTCTCCTAGTGTGATCTATGTGAGAAGACTGGAACCATTCTCTTAGTGTGATCTATGTGAGAAGACTGCAACCATTCTCTTAGTGTGATCTATGTGAGAAGACTGGAACCATTCTCCTAGTGTGATCTATGTGAGAAGACTGGAACCATTCTCTTTGTGTGATCTATGTGAGAAGACTGGAACCATTCTCTTAGTGTGATCTATGTGAGAAGACTGGAACCATTCTCTTTGTGTGATCTATGTGAGAAGACTGGAACCATTCTCCTAGTGTGATCTATGTGAGAAGACTGGAACCATTCTCTTTGTGATCTATGTGAGAAGACTGGAACCATTCTCTTTGTGTGATCTATGTGAGAAGACTGCAACCATTCTCTTTGTGTGATCTATGTGAGAAGACTGGAACCATTCTCTTAGTGTGATCTATGTGAGAAGACTACAACCATTCTCTTTGTGTGATCTATGTGAGAAGACTGGAACCATTCTCTTAGTGTGATCTATGTGAGAAGACTAGAACCATTCTCTTAGTGTGATCTATGTGAGAAGACTGGAACCATTCTCTTAGTGTGATCTATGTGAGAAGACTGGAACCATTCTCCTAGTGTGATCTATGTGAGAAGACTGGAACCATTCTCCTAGTGTGATCTATGTGAGAAGACTGCAACCATTCTCTTTGTGTGATCTATGTGAGAAGACTGGAACCATTCTCTTAGTGTGATCTATGTGAGAAGACTGGAACCATTCTCTTTGTGTGATCTATGTGAGAAGACTGGAACCATTCTCTTTGTGTGATCTATGTGAGAAGACTGGAACCATTCTCCTAGTGTGATCTATGTGAGAAGACTGCAACCATTCTCCTAGTGTGATCTATGTGAGAAGACTGGAACCATTCTCCTAGTGTGATCTATGTGAGAAGACTGGAACCATTCTCCTAGTGTGATCTATGTGAGAAGTCTGGAACCATTCTCCTAGTGTGATCTATGTGAGAAGACTGGAACCATTCTCCTAGTGTGATCTATGTGAGAAGACTGGAACCATTCTCCTAGTGTGATCTATGTGAGAAGACTGGAACCATTCTCCTAGTGTGATCTATGTGAGAAGACTGGAACCATTCTCTTAGTGTGATCTATGTGAGAAGACTGGAACCATTCTCCTAGAGTGATCTATGTGAGAAGACTGGAACCATTCTCCTAGTGTGATCTATGTGAGAAGACTGGAACCATTCTCTTTGTGTGATCTATGTGAGAAGACTGGAACCATTCTCCTAGTGTGATCTATGTGAGAAGACTACAACCATTCTCTTTGTGTGATCTATGTGAGAAGACTGGAACCATTCTCTTTGTGTGATCTATGTGAGAAGACTGGAACCATTCTCCTAGTGTGATCTATGTGAGAAGACTGCAACCATTCTCCTAGTGTGATCTATGTGAGAAGACTGGAACCATTCTCTTTGTGTGATCTATGTGAGAAGACTGGAACCATTCTCTTTGTGTGATCTATGTGAGAAGACTGGAACCATTCTCTTAGTGTGATCTATGTGAGAAGACTGGAACCATTCTCCTAGTGTGATCTATGTGAGAAGACTGGAACCATTCTCCTAGTGTGATCTATGTGAGAAGACTGGAACCATTCTCCTAGTGTGATCTATGTGAGAAGACTGGAACCATTCTCCTAGTGTGATCTATGTGAGAAGACTGGAACCATTCTCTTTGTGTGATCTATGTGAGAAGACTGCAACCATTCTCTTTGTGTGATCTATGAGAGAAGACTGGAACCATTCTCCTAGTGTGATCTATGTGAGAAGACTGCAACCATTCTCTTTGTGTGATCTATGAGAGAAGACTGGAACCATTCTCTTAGTGTGATCTATGTGAGAAGACTGGAACCATTCTCTTAGTGTGATCTATGTGAGAAGACTGGAACCATTCTCTTTGTGTGATCTATGTGAGAAGACTGGAACCATTCTCTTAGTGTGATCTATGTGAGAAGACTGGAACCATTCTCTTAGTGTGATCTATGTGAGAAGACTGGAACCATTCTCTTAGTGTGATCTATGTGAGAAGACTGGAACCATTCTCTTAGTGTGATCTATGTGAGAAGACTGGAACCATTCTCCTAGTGTGATCTATGTGAGAAGACTGGAACCATTCTCTTAGTGTGATCTATGTGAGAAGACTGGAACCATTCTCTTAGTGTGATCTATGTGAGAAGACTGCAACCATTCTCCTAGTGTGATCTATGTGAGAAGACTGCAACCATTCTCCTAGTGTGATCTATGTGAGAAGACTGGAACCATTCTCTTAGTGTGATCTATGTGAGAAGACTGGAACCATTCTCTTTGTGTGATCTATGTGAGAAGACTGGAACCATTCTCCTAGTGTGATCTATGTGAGAAGACTGGAACCATTCTCTTAGTGTGATCCATGTGAGAAGACTGGAACCATTCTCCTAGTGTGATCTATGTGAGAAGACTGGAACCATTCTCCTAGTGTGATCTATGTGAGAAGACTGGAACCATTCTCCTAGTGTGATCTATGTGAGAAGACTGGAACCATTCTCTTAGTGTGATCTATGTGAGAAGACTGCAACCATTCTCCTAGTGTGATCTATGTGAGAAGACTGGAACCATTCTCTTTGTGTGATCTATGAGAGAAGACTGCAACCATTCTCTTTGTGTGATCTATGTGAGAAGACTGGAACCATTCTCTTTGTGTGATCTATGTGAGAAGACTGGAACCATTCTCTTTGTGTGATCTATGTGAGAAGACTGGAACCATTCTCTTAGTGTGATCTATGTGAGAAGACTGGAACCATTCTCCTAGTGTGATCTATGTGAGAAGACTGGAACCATTCTCTTAGTGTGATCTATGTGAGAAGACTGGAACCATTCTCCTAGTGTGATCTATGTGAGAAGACTGGAACCATTCTCCTAGTGTGATCTATGTGAGAAGACTGGAACCATTCTCTTAGTGTGATCTATGTGAGAAGACTGGAACCATTCTCCTAGTGTGATCTATGTGAGAAGACTGGAACCATTCTCTTAGTGTGATCTATGTGAGAAGACTGGAACCATTCTCTTAGTGTGATCTATGTGAGAAGACTGGAACCATTCTCCTAGTGTGATCTATGTGAGAAGACTGGAACCATTCTCCTAGTGTGATCTATGTGAGAAGACTGGAACCATTCTCTTAGTGTGATCCATGTGAGAAGACTAGAACCATTCTCTTAGTGTGATCCATGTGAGAAGACTGCAACCATTCTCCTAGTGTGATCTATGTGAGAAGACTGGAACCATTCTCTAGTGTGATCCATGTGAGAAGACTGGAACCATTCTCCTAGTGTGATCTATGTGAGAAGACTGAACCATTCTCTTAGTGTGATCTATGTGAGAAGACTGGAACCATTCTCTAGTGTGATCTATGTGAGAAGACTGAACCATTCTCTTAGTGTGATCTATGTGAGAAGACTGGAACCATTCTCCTAGTGTGATCTATGTGAGAAGACTGGAACCATTCTCCTAGTGTGATCTATGTGAGAAGACTGGAACCATTCTCTTTGTGTGATCTATGTGAGAAGACTGGAACCATTCTCTTAGTGTGATCTATGTGAGAAGACTGGAACCATTCTCCTAGTGTGATCTATGTGAGAAGACTGGAACCATTCTCCTAGTGTGATCTATGTGAGAAGACTGGAACCATTCTCCTAGTGTGATCTATGTGAGAAGACTGGAACCATTCTCCTAGTGTGATCTATGTGAGAAGACTGGAACCATTCTCTTAGTGTGATCTATGTGAGAAGACTGGAACCATTCTCCTAGTGTGATCTATGTGAGAAGACTGGAACCATTCTCCTAGTGTGATCTATGTGAGAAGACTGGAACCATTCTCCTAGTGTGATCTATGTGAGAAGACTGGAACCATTCTCTTAGTGTGATCTATGTGAGAAGACTGGAACCATTCTCCTAGTGTGATCTATGTGAGAAGACTGGAACCATTCTCTAGTGTGATCCATGTGAGAAGACTACAACCATTCTCTTAGTGTGATCTATGTGAGAAGACTGGAACCATTCTCCTAGTGTGATCTATGTGAGAAGACTGGAACCATTCTCTTAGTGTGATCTATGTGAGAAGACTGGAACCATTCTCTTAGTGTGATCTATGTGAGAAGACTGGAACCATTCTCTTAGTGTGATCTATGTGAGAAGACTGGAACCATTCTCTTAGTGTGATCTATGAGAGAAGACTGGAACCATTCTCCTAGTGTGATCTATGTGAGAAGACTGCAACCATTCTCCTAGTGTGATCCATGTGAGAAGACTGCAACCATTCTCCTAGTGTGATCTATGTGAGAAGACTGCAACCATTCTCCTAGTGTGATCTATGTGAGAAGACTGCAACCATTCTCCTAGTGTGATCTATGTGAGAAGACTGGAACCATTCTCTTAGTGTGATCTATATGAGAAGACTGGAACCATTCTCTTAGTGTGATCTATGTGAGAAGACTGCAACCATTCTCCTAGTGTGATCTATGTGAGAAGACTGCAACCATTCTCCTAGTGTGATCTATGTGAGAAGACTGGAACCATTCTCTTAGTGTGATCCATGTGAGAGACTGGAACCATTCTCCTAGTGTGATCCATGTGAGAAGACTGGAACCATTCTCCTAGTGTGATCCATGTGAGAAGACTGCAACCATTCTCCTAGTGTGATCCATGTGAGAAGACTGGAACCATTCTCTTAGTGTGATCCATGTGAGAAGACTGGAACCATTCTCTTAGTGTGATCCATGTGAGAAGACTGCAACCATTCTCTTAGTGTGATCTATGTGAGAAGACTGGAACCATTCTCCTAGTGTGATCCATGTGAGAAGTCTGGAACCATTCTCCTAGTGTGATCTATGTGAGAAGACTGCAACCATTCTCTTAGTGTGATCTATGTGAGAAGACTGGAACCATTCTCTAGTGTGATCTATGTGAGGAGACTGCAACCATTCTCCTAGAGTGATTTATGTGAGGAGACTGCAACCATTCTCCTAGAGTGATTTATGTGAGGAGACTGCAACCATTCTCCTAGTGTGATCTATGTGAGAAGACTACAACCATTCTCTTTGTGTGATCTATGTGAGAAGACTGGAACCATTCTCTTAGTGTGATCTATGTGAGAAGACTGGAACCATTCTCCTAGAGTGATTTATGTGAGGAGACTGCAACCATTCTCCAAGTGTGATCCATGTGAGAAGACTGGAACCATTCTCCTAGAGTGATTTATGTGAGGAGACTGCAACCATTCTCCTAGAGTGATTTATGTGAGAAGACTACAACCATTCTCCTAGTGTGATCTATGTGAGAAGACTGGAACCATTCTCTTAGTGTGATCTATGTGAGAAGACTGGAACCATTCTCTTAGTGTGATCCATGTGAGAAGACTACAACCATTCTCTTAGTGTGATCTATGTGAGAAGACTGGAACCATTCTCTTAGTGTGATCCATGTGAGAAGACTGGAACCATTCTCTTTGTGTGATCTATGTGAGAAGACTGGAACCATTCTCTTAGTGTGATCCATGTGAGAAGACTGGAACCATTCTCTTAGTGTGATCTATGTGAGAAGACTGGAACCATTCTCTTAGTGTGATCTATGTGAGAAGACTGGAACCATTCTCCTAGAGTGATTTATGTGAGGAGACTGGAACCATTCTCCTAGAGTGATTTATGTGAGAAGACTACAACCATTCTCCTAGTGTGATCTATGTGAGAAGACTGGAACCATTCTCCTAGAGTGATTTATGTGAGGAGACTGCAACCATTCTCCTAGTGTGATCTATGTGAGAAGACTGGAACCATTCTCTTTGTGTGATCTATGTGAGAAGACTGGAACCATTCTCCTAGAGTGATTTATGTGAGAAGACTGGAACCATTCTCTTAGTGTGATCTATGTGAGAAGTCTGGAACCATTCTCTTTGTGTGATCTATGTGAGAAGTCTGGAACCATTCTCCTAGTGTGATCTATGTGAGAAGTCTGGAACCATTCTCCTAGTGTGATCTAAATGTGATAGTCTGAACCATTCTCCTAGTGTGATCTATTGAGAAGACTGGAACCATTTCTCCTAGTGTGATCTATGTGAGAAGTCTGGAACCCATTCTCCTAGTGTGATCTATTGAGAAGTCTGGAACCATTCTCCTAGTGTGATCTATGTGAGAAGACTGGAACCATTCTCCTAGTGTGATCTATGTGAGAAGTCTGAACCATTCTCCTAGTGTGATCTATGTGAGAAGTCTGAACCATTCTCTTAGGTGATCTAGTGAGAACTGGAACCATTCTCCTAGAGTGATTTATGTGAGGAGACTGCAACCATTTCTCCTAGTGTGATCTATGTGAGAAGACTGAACCATTCTCTTGTGTGATCTATGTGAGAAGACTACAACCATTCTCTTAGTGTGATCTATGTGAGAAGACTGGAACCATTCTCTTAGTGTGATCTATGTGAGAAGACTGGAACCATTCTCCTAGTGTGATCTATGTGAGAAGACTGGAACCATTCTCTTAGTGTGATCTATGTGAGAAGACTGGAAACATTCTCCTAGAGTGATTTATGTGAGGAGACTGCAACCATTCTCCTAGTGTGATCTATGTGAGAAGACTGGAACCATTCTCTTAGTGTGATCTATGTGAGAAGACTGGAACCATTCTCCTAGTGTGATCTATGTGAGAAGTCTGGAACCATTCTCTTTGTGTGATCTATGTGAGAAGACTGGAACCCTTCTCCTAGTGTGATCTATGTGAGAGACTGGAAACCATGTCTCCTAGTGTGATCTATGTGAGAAAAACTGGAACCATTCTCCTAGTATGATCTATGTGAGAAGACTGGACTGTACCGAGAGTCTACTAGTATGATCTATGTGAGAAGACTGAACCTGAGAGTCTACTAGTATGATCTATGTGAGAAGACTGGAAACCATCTCCCTAGTGTGATCTATGTGAGAAGACTGGAACATTCTCTTAGTGTGATCTTGAGAGAAGACTGGAACCATTCTCCTGAGTGTGATCTATGTGAGAAGACTGGAACCATTCTCCTTTAGTGTGTATCCATGTGAGAAGGACTGGAACCATTTTCTTACTCTGTGTGATCCATGTGAGAAGACTGCAACAAAAACCTTCTCTCTCTATGTGTGATCTATGTGAGAGAAGACTTGGCTGGCAACCATTCTCTTAGTGTGATCTATGTGAGAAGACTGGAACCATTCTCTTATGTGATCTATGAGGAGAAAGACTGAGATAACCATTCTCTTAGTGTGATCTATGAGAGAAGACTGGAACCGCATCCTCTTTGTGTGATCTAATGATGAGAAGACTGCAACCATCTCCTAGTGTGATCCATTTGAGAAGACTGCAAAGAAAGAAACCATTCTCCTAGTGTGATCCATGTGAGAAGAGAATGACTGCAAACCATTCTACCTAGTGTGATCTATGTTGTAGCGACTGTGCAGACTGCAAACCATTACTTAGTGCTATCTATGTGAGAAGAAAACTGGAACCATTCTCTTAGTGTGATCTATTATGATAAGAAAGAGCTGGAACCATTCTCTTAGTGTGATCTATGTGAGAAGACTGCAAACCATTCTCCTAAGTGTGATCTATGTGAGAAGAACTGCAACCATTCTCCATAGTGTGATCTATGTGAGAAGACTGGTAACAACCATCTCTTAGAGTAGTGTGATCCATGTGAGAAGACTACAACCATTTCTCCTAGTGGTGAATCCATGTGAGAAGAAAGCTGGAACATTTCCTCCCTGACTCCTAGTGTGATCTATGTGAGAAGACTGCAACCATTCTCTTAGTGTGATCGCTGTGAGAAGACTGGCACCATGCTCTTAGTGTGATCCATGTGAGAAGACTGGAACCATTCTCTTAGTGTGATCCCATGTGAGAAACGGCAAACCATTCTCTTAGTGGTGATCTATGTGAAGAAGAAACTTGAACCATTCCTCCTAGTGTGATCCATGTGAGAAGTCTGGAACCATTTCTCTCCTAGTGTGAGCTATTTGAGAAGACTGGAACCAATTCTCATTGTGTGATCTATGTGAGAAAGACTACAACCTTCTCTTATTGTGATCTATGTGAGAAGACTGGAGAGAACCATCCTCTTAGTGTGATCTATGTGCGGAGACTAGACTGGAACCATTCTCCTAGTGTGATCTATGTGGAAGACTGGAAAAACCAGCAGCCATTCTCTTAGTGTGATCCTATTGTGAGAAGACTGTAACCATTTCTCCTAGAGTGATTTATGTGAGGGGGGATGCTGTCAGACCATTCTCCTAATGTGATCTATGTGAGAAGACTGGAACCTATTTCCTCTTAGTGTGTCTAAATGTGAAAGACTTGGAAACCCATTCTCCTATGTGATCCTAATGGTGAGAATTGCTGGAAACCGGATTCTCTTTGTGTGATCTAGAGAGAAGAACGGAACCATTCTCCGATGTGTCTATGTGAGAAGTCTGGAACCGATCTCCTTAGTGTGATCTAGTTAGGAAGACTGGAAGCCCTTCTCATTTTTGTGTGGATCTATGAGGATAAGACTGAACCATTCTCTTTAGTGTGATCTATGTGAGAAGTCTGCAACCATTCTCCTAGTGTGATTCTTATGTGAGAAGTGAGTGTACTGGAACCATTCTCCTTAGTGTGATCTATGTGAGAGACTGGAAACCATTCTCCGAGTTGAATGCTATGTGTAGAAGACTGGATGACAAAAAACCGGATTCTCCTAGTGTGATCTATGTGAGAGAATGGAACCATTCTCTTAGTGTGATCTATGATGAGCAGAGAATGGAACCATTCTCCTAGTGTGAGTCTATGTGAGAAGACTGGAAACCATTCTCTCTAGTTTTCTATGTGAGAATACTGGAAAACACCCATTCTCCTAGTGTGATCTATGTGAGAAGACTGGAGACAACCAATTCTCTTAGTGTGATCTATGAGAGAAGACTGGAAAAAAAAACCATTCTCCTAGTGTGATCTATGTAGAAGACTGGAAACCATTCTCTTGTGTGATCCATGTGAGACGACTATACAATAAAAATGAAACATAACCATCTCTTCGTGGTGATCCATGTGAGAATACTGGGATCAGGGCCATGTGAGATAACTGCAACCATTCTCCTAGTGTGATCTATGTGAGAAGACTGCAACCATTCTCTTAGTGTGATCTATGTGAGAAGACTGGAACCATTCTCTTAGTGTGATCTATGAGAGAAGACTGGAACCATTCTCTTAGTGTGATCTATGAGAGAAGACTGGAACCATTCTCTTTGTGTGATCTATGAGAGAAGACTGCAACCATTCTCCTAGTGTGATCCATGTGAGAAACTGCAAAATGCAGCTGCAACCACCTTCTCCTCTAGTGTGATCCATGTGAGAAGACTGCAACCATTCTCCTAGTGTGATCTATGTGAGAAGACTGCAACCATTCTCCTAGTGCTATCTATGTGAGAAGACTGGAACCATTCTCTTAGTGTGATCTATATGAGAAGACTGGAACCATTCTCTTAGTGTGATCTATGTGAGAAGACTGCAACCATTCTCCTAGTGTGATCTATGTGTAGAGACTGCAACCATTCTCCTAGTGTGATCTATGTGAGAAGACTGGAACCATTCTCTTAGTGTGATCCATGTGAGAAGACTACAACCATTCTCCTAGTGTGATCCATGTGAGAAGACTGGAACCATTCTCCTAGTGTGATCCATGTGAGAAGACTGCAACCATTCTCCTAGTGTGATCCATGTGAGAAGACTGGAACCATTCTCTTATGTGTGATCCATGTGAGAAGACTGGAACCATTCTCTAGGGGTGAGTAGAGAACTGTGTATCCATGTGAGAAGACTGCAACCATTCTCTTAGTGTGATCTATGTGAGAAGACTGGAACCATTCTCCTAGTGTGATCCATGTGAGAAGTCTGGAACCATTCTCCTAGTGTGATCTATGTGAGAAGACTGGAACCATTCTCTTAGTGTGATCTATGTGAGAAGACTGGAACCATTCTCTAGTGTGATCTATGTGAGGAGACTGCAACCATTCTCCTAGAGTGATTTATGTGAGGAGACTGCAACCATTCTCCTAGAGTGATTTATGTGAGGAGACTGCAACCATTCTCCTAGTGTGATCTATGTGAGAGACTACAACCAATGTCTCTTTGTGTGTATCTATGTGAGAAGACTGGAACCATTCTCTTAGTGTGATCTATGTGATAAGACTGGAACCATTCTCCTAGAGTGATTTATGTGAGGAGACTGCAAACCCATTCTCCAAGTGTGATCCATGTGAGAAGACTGGAACCATTCTCCTAGAGTGATTTATGTGAGGAGACTGCAACCATTCTCCTAGAGTGATTTATGTGAGAAGACTACAACCATTCTCCTAGTGTGATCTATGTGAGAAGACTGGAACCATTCTCTTAGTGTGATCTATGTGAGAAGACTGGAACCATTCTCTTAGTGTGATCCATGTGAGAAGACTACAACCATTCTCTTAGTGTGATCTATGTGAGAAGACTAGAACCATTCTCTTAGTGTGATCCATGTGAGAAGACTGGACCATTCTCTTTGTGTGATCTATGTGAGAAGACTGGAACCATTCTCTTAGTGTGATCCATGTGAGAAGACTGGAACCATTCTCTTAGTGTGATCTATGTGAGAAGACTGGAACCATTCTCTTAGTGTGATCTATGTGAGAAGACTGGAACCATTCTCCTAGAGTGATTTATGTGAGGAGACTGGAACCATTCTCCTAGAGTGATTTATGTGAGAAGACTACAACCATTCTCCTAGTGTGATCTATGTGAGAAGACTGGAACCATTCTCCTAGAGTGATTTATGTGAGGAGACTGCAACCATTCTCCTAGTGTGATCTATGTGAGAAGACTGGAACCATTCTCTTTGTGTGATCTATGTGAGAAGACTGGAACCATTCTCCTAGAGTGATTTATGTGAGAAGACTGGAACCATTCTCTTAGTGTGATCTATGTGAGAAGTCTGGAACCATTCTCTTTGTGTGATCTATGTGAGAAGTCTGGAACCATTCTCCTAGTGTGATCTATGTGAGAAGTCTGGAACCATTCTCCTAGTGTGATCTATGTGAGAGTTCTGACCATTCTCTAGTGTGATCTATGTGAGAAGACTGGAACCATTCTCCTAGTGTGATCTATTGAGAATCTGAACCATTCTCCTAGTGTGATCTATGTGAGAAGTCTGGAACCATTCTCCTAGTGTGATCTATGTGAGAAGACTGGAACCATTCTCCTAGTGTGATCTATGTGAGAAGACTACAACCATTCTCCTAGTGTGATCTATGTGAGAAGTCTGGAACCATTCTCCTAGTGTGATCTATGTGAGAAGACTGGAACCATTCTCTTAGTGTGATCTATGTGAGAAGACTGGAACCATTCTCCTAGAGTGATTTATGTGAGGAGACTGCAACCATTCTCCTAGTGTGATCTATGTGAGAAGACTGGAACCATTCTCTTTGTGTGATCTATGTGAGAAGACTACAACCATTCTCTTAGTGTGATCTATGTGAGAAGACTGGAACCATTCTCTTAGTGTGATCTATGTGAGAAGACTGGAACCATTCTCCTAGTGTGATCTATGTGAGAAGACTGGAACCATTCTCTTAGTGTGATCTATGTGAGAAGACTGGAACCATTCTCCTAGAGTGATTTATGTTGAGGAGACTGCACACCATTCTCCTAGTGTGATCTATGTGAGAAGAACTGGAACCATCTCTTAGTGTGATCTATGTGAAAGACTGGAACCATTCTCCTAGTGTGATCTATGTGAGAGTCTGGAACCATTCTCTTGTGTGATCTATGTGAGAAGACTGGATTGGAACCATCTCTTTGTGTGATCTATGTGAGAAGACGTGGAGACCATTCCTCTCTTAGTGTGTGATCTATGTGAGAAGACTGGAACCATCGCCTAGTGTGATTATGTGAGATGGAGACTGACATGCAACCATTCTCCAAGTGTGATCCATGTGAGAAGAATGGAAGAACCATTCTCTGGAACCATTCTCCTAGAGTGATTTAATGATGTGAGGAGACTGCAACATTCTCGCTAGAGGATGATGTGAGATGACCTGACGAAACATTCCCTAGGACTGATCTAAATTGTATGTGAGAAGACTGGACTACCATTCTCTAGTTTCTGATCTATGTGAGAAGCCTGGAAACCATTCTCCTAGTGTTGATCTATGTGAGAGACTGCAACCATTCTCCAAGGTTGACCATGTGAGCATTCTCCTTAGGACTGTGATCATGTGAGAAGACTGGACCCATTCTCTAGTGTGAATCTATGTGAGAAGTCTGGAACCATTCTACTCAGTGTGATCTATGTGAGAAGACTGGGAACCATTTCTCCTAGTGGATCTATGTGAGAAAGTCTGGAACCATTCTCTAGTGTGATCGTATGGAGAAGACTGCAACCATTTCTCCTAGTGTGTCTAGGTGAGAGATGGAACCATTCTCCTAGATGTGAATCTATGTGAGAGTCTGAACATTCTTTAGTGTGATTCTATGTGAGAGACTGGAAACCAATCTTCTTGTGTGATCTATGTGAGAAGACTG